>JALMGJ010000020.1:18284532-19484532 GCA_023362775.1 Charina bottae | reverse complement strand
CTGTGTGATAAACAATAAATTTGGATGAGCTAAATGAGCCCTACAATCATAATATTAAAAAGACAACATCTGTACTAAATGCCCAAACTTCAAAGTAGGTAGCAGAAATCAGCCAAATCAAATCATATTTGATTTGCAGCACATCCAGTGCTATGTCAAATTACCAACTGTATGCAGTATAAAAATTGTATTGCTATATTTTCCTGTGGAATACTGAACACCTTTGAAAAAGAAATACATTATTCCATAAAAGTAGTTACTAGCTGTGGCAAACCTTGATTTATTTGATCAGAAATTGCATAATTTCTTCTAAATTTAAATAAATTAATATAGTTGAATGAATGAATAAATGAATAAATAAAGTTGAAAATCAAGCTGCCACCACCTCAAAATGATACATTTTTGAGTTCTTATACTGTCACTAACCAGAACTACATACAGTTTTATAAAAGGCTTTACAGATTCCAGGTAAAATAATTGAGTAAACTAAAGCACACTATAAATACAGTTACTAACCTAATCCTAACTCTTAGAATACTAAAATACTAAAAACATCTAAATATTTAAAACTAAGTCACTAAGTTATAAAATTACTTTGTGAATAAAGTAGTAAATGCCGAGTTATTATAAGAAAGATGCTTGGCACCAACTTATAATTGGAATAAACTGATTGGTGATGGACTAATAAGGTCATATTTTAACAAATTCAATATTTTATATGTGAGAGGTTTATCAAATTAGAATTTTATGGGCTTAGGGGTATGGATAGGGATATCATACTCTGTGTCTCGTTTATTCAAAAGACTAATTATAAATAATTCAAAGTTTTTTAAAAAATTTAAATATCATTATATGAAGAATTAGTATAAGACATGTTGCTTGTTTAGTAAAACATCAACAAAACTCTGCTTCTTTACAGAATGACAGCATACTTTTTCACAAGGTCCACCAGTCTCTTTCCTTTATACTAATTGATTCCTTTTTTCCT
This sequence comes from Charina bottae, assembly GCA_023362775.1. Taxonomy (NCBI): domain Eukaryota; kingdom Metazoa; phylum Chordata; class Lepidosauria; order Squamata; family Charinaidae; genus Charina; species Charina bottae. Next base: position 19,483,544 of record JALMGJ010000020.1, on the reverse strand, counting down.
GTATTTCCTGTCTCCTGTCCTTTCACACCTCTATCCCACTATCCACATAAAGAAGTGCTGAGGTAACCTTTTACTTGCATTACACTAAAGCAACCACCTACATATCATTACAACAGTTCAACACCTCAGTGGTAAAACAACTGAGTTGTGGAAGGGAGGGAGGGAGGCTAGCAGAATGAACCTATGAAGTTCTTGAAGTTCCCCAGCCTGATACAAAATTAGGGTAGATATTCTGCCAATAAAATCAGGAGAAATAGGAGATGTCAGCAATTAAGATACCATATATACCATACTCAAACTTCCTTTATTTTACAAACATGAGACAATTTGGTGTTCCTGGAACTGGAATAGTTAATTCCTTCCTACTGTGTAGTAACTGCAACTGGAAGTAAAACATATACTCTCCTTCCAAACTTGTAAAGTAACATTGCTTTACTCTACTGAAATCAATACATTACTAATTAGATCTAAAAAGCAAAGTTTCCCTTAACTTTGTAATTATTTGTACAGCTTTTCAGTTATGCTACTTACTCAGTGCCTTCAATCCCCATACAAACAAACAAACAAACAAACAAACATACCTATCACACTATTCCTTTTCTGGGTAAGCATTATTAGTAAGGCAGAATTAAAGGCATGAAATAAGAAACAGGTAATAAAAATAGTTTAAAAGTTTACACTAACACCATTCACTATACTTCTCCATATTTTTCTTTCCTTGCAAACCATCCTTACTTCCACCATATCCATATGATTCATCGACTGCCTTGGGTTCTATAAAATTTTCACCTCTCTTTTTCTGAGGATCTGATCAACTCCATCCAATCTTGATCTTTCCCTTCCTTCTCAACCATTTACTCTTCCTTCATATAATTCCATCCTCACTCATTCTTTCTATATGATCAAACCACTCAAACATGCTTATTTTATACAAGTCACTCTCTTTTGTATTAATTCAACATTCATTCATTCATTCATTCATTCATTCATTCATTCATTCATTCTTAACCCTATCTCCTTTTGTTTTACCACCCAGCCTTCTTAAGTACCCCATTCCCACTGCATGCAACTACTTTTATGTTTCTCCTGACATACCAAACTCTCAATTCCATATAACAAAATGTCCAGAAACATGCCGTTTTTGCAACTTTCAATGTTCATTCATTACAGCAGATCCCACGCCATCCCATCTTTAGTAAATATTTTACAAGATGCACAAATTCATCTACTTCTTCTAAATTTTCAGCATGTAGGTATAACCTGCAAATTTCAATACTATTTTCAGATCCATACTCAGCACATACTCCTCATTCCATCTTACAATCTAACTTTTACTGCAAATAATTCCGGTTCTCAGCCAATATCACAGCAATTTCACAAGCAAATCACATCTGTATTTTAACATTCCTCCAGTTATACTATCTGTACCTACAGACTTACATTTTTCAATATCCTCAGGGCATATATGACTTCATTATTTTTTCTTGGACACTCCCAAAAGAATTAACATTAACTATCTTGCCATCTTTAAAAGATGTATAATTAGGATGACCATATTTCCTTGAGACAAAAATGGGACAAGAGGAATCGAGAGCCGGAAGTAGCTGGAGCGGCGCGAAAGAGACAGAGCAGCTGATTGGAGGAAACCCAGAAGAGGAATCGCCTCCACCTATCAGCGCACGGCAAAGGAGGTGGGAGTTGGAGGGAACCCGGAAGAGGAATCACCTCCGCCTATCACGCTGCTTGGCCCGCCTCTCCCACCTCCTTTGCCGCGAGCTGGTACGCGGAGGCGATTCCTCTTCTGTGTTCCCTCCAATCAGCTGCTCTGTCTCTTTCGCGCCGCTCCAGCTACTTCCGGCTCTCGGTTCCAGCTCTTGGAGTCTGGCCTGGTTAGTTCCTGACAGGTTTTTTAAAAAACAGGACAAAATTGACTTTTATATTAAAATGACAGAACAGTCCGGAAATGTTAAAAAAAGGGACTGTCCCATTCAAAATGGGACGTAAGGTCAGCCTATGTATAATTATTTTAATAAGTTCAAGTAAACTTTTCAAAATGTTTTAAAATAGCATTATTTTATCTAATTCTAGTCAAATGTTGTCTGAAAATTAAGGAATACGCCAGTGAATTTTTATCTAAATATAACAATCTGGGTTTATATTGGAGAATAGTCAAACTTTCCCAAATTTACTCAAGAGCTTTGTTCCACTTGCTATGAAGGCATGTTCAGGTATCTGTGAAAATACTATATAATTTTATTCTACAGCTCAAACTCAGCTTCACAGACACACACACACACCCCTCATTCAATGCAGAGCCAAAAGTAACCATTGTGGAGAAGATGGAAGCAGATGAAGAAATTACAACAGTTTATCAGAAATATAGATTGTTCCATAGCCAGGTGAGAAACAGAAGAAAATGGGTTTTTTTTCTTCCAACATAAGGTTGCATGTTAAAGAAATAAATCACAAATGCAGAGTATTATAGGTGGGAGAAGACAAAACAACTTGTTGGACACAAGGAAACAACAGCAAATATCTAGCCCAGCCACATTGATACAATTACACATTGATATAGACATGCCATATTGAGAATATGGAACAGATACAAGCCCAGGTTGCACCCAAAAACACCTTTGTGGCTCTCAGCTTAAGAAGCATTTATAGACAAGAAATAGGCAAACACAAATGGCTAACTTATCATGAGATACTAGAATTTCGTCAAGGGGAGTGTAAAATAAAATCAAAAGAAGAATCGGTGGCAGAGGGATATAGTTGTCAATAGCTTTCTTATTTACAGTTATTAGAAAGATTTAAAGGGTTTATGGTTTTGAACATTGTAAGTCTGAGTTTGAAATAGAATTGTAAAGAAATGATGAACATGTAATTGCTAAAATGTATAAACTTTTATTGAAATTTGAAACAGAAGAAGATCCCTAACCCTAATTCATCAGCAGATAGTTCACTTTTCTGATATGATGAGCAAATGTGTCCCGAGACACAAAGTTAATGCTGGATGACATCCATTTCATACAGCTGAAGCACAGACAAACATTTGGTTCCAATCTCCTAATATGGCAATAGATGCAAGGAATGCCGAGTGATTCATATGCTCCCCCAGTTATCTTATGCATTTCAAGATATATTCCATACACCCAAATAAAACATACTAGCTTGTTGAGTACTTTTTGTTGTTGTTCAGTCGTGTACTAGTTGTGTATAAAAGAGTTGAGAACTATCAGCTAGCTGTATTAGCTACTCAAAGAAGGAATCTTCCTCTGTGCACTGATGAGCAATTCAGAGCTTGTCAAACAAGTAAGCAACCCCTAGTTGTATTGTCTTCCTAAAACCCATGCAGCCCATCAAATCCTCTAATGTAGCCTGCCTAATATATGCTGTCAGGTTAGCAAGGCAGGGATCGGGATGAAGATAATTGGGCACCTGCTGAAGGCTAAAGGTCTAGAAAGACTCAACTGCTATCCAACATCTTTCCTCAGACGCAGAGCCATGGTGACTTCATCTACCATTTACTCAACATCTCTCCCATGCCTTCCATATTTACATCAACACAGTGAGGGTTATGGGTATGGAGCTGCCACTCAGCTTAATTCCACAGCCTCATAGCAGCTGGGCAGTCACCTTGTTAGACTATGCTTACGAGGGACTCAGGACAAATAATGAAAGATTGATATCAGGCAACAACCTGTTGCTATCACTATGCCAGTAAGTTTGGCCCTTACAGTGCAAATTGGGCTTGGGTTTTTGCTGGGGCCACCCCCTTGATTTTGCTCTTGTCTGTCAGGCTCCTTGCCAACTAGCCTATCTTATCCTCTTGTTTTTCTGGCTGTATCCCAATCTTTCACTTCCTGCCTACTCTACCTTTTGCTTCCTGTTCTATTACATTGTAGTTCCATTCTATTTTGTACATTCTTCTTACTTTAGGACTGGATGTGAAAGTTTCCTACCTAACATCACCTACTAACACAAAGGAAAGGAAGTGCAGATATTTCCCGTTCTTCACATTATAGTAAAAGAGAAACAATTAAGTAAAAAGAGTATGACACCTGCTAGCACTGGATCATCAAAAATAACAGCCATCCTTTTCCAATATTACCTCATTAACTTGTTCCCTCAAAATACATATTCTTCAACAAGTTAAAATGAATGTATTAGTGCAGCATTTTTATAATCAACATCTAGTACCAAACAAGATAATTGATGCCTTATTCATAGGCAATTAAAAGCAATTTGCTTACAAATTACACATGCATCTGAGGAAAACTGCATGATGTCTTTAGCAATCGCTCCAGAATATAAGCATTATAATTTCTGCTCGTTCTCCTAACGTGCATAAGCAAGCCTATGATAAAGCAGATGTGTGGCCTTTGTGGGCATTAAAGAAGAAGCTTTATGAAGAACAAAATGAAGAATAAGAAAAAAAATCTTCATCTCTAGACATGTTAATTAAGTCTATAAAATGAAAAACATTTCAACATTTAAAAATGTATAGTCTGCTTTTCACATACTCAGTACTGAAAATGGAGTAAAGAGCTTAATTATCTTCAGATGTCTAATGAAGTTAATTATAATTTCTAGTACTTTGGTCTTGGACTATGCAATAAAGTTTCATCTATTACGTTACAGAGATGAGCGACCACTGGATACACGCAGAACCCCGGCACCATTTTTATGACTTCAAATTGTGCCAGAAAAGAAACAAAATGCCCACACATAGTACACTGAAAAATACACTTCAAAATCCAGTTCACAAAACTTCCTACAGAGAGGAATGAGAGAGGGTAGTAGCCCAAGATCTGGAATCTTTCTTTCAAGCTCTGCACATTGTTATCCATAGAATTGCAGCTGTATCTAATAAACTCCAGCCTATAGTTCACATTCCTTCGATGCTGTGCTCACAAGAATTCTTTCACTTTCTGATGGCCTTTGGAATTTGAGGGCTTTTATGTTAAGGCATGCTGCATTTTGAGGTTTGTAGTGCTCATAATATGAATCAAAGAGGGACGTAATTTACCACTCAGGCAGGTCTCAGAGACTACAGTTCATGGAAAGCAGTTCAGTCCTGGATCCAGAATGGAACACAAACAGACCTTACTAGAATCATAGAACAAAAAAAAAAAGGCCACTACGGTAAAACATTGCTAAGGGTTAACATACTCATAGCAGGGCAGAGTTTACACTTAGCAAAGTTTAGGGACTGTAGAGGGAATGGCCTTGAAGGACAGGAGGAAAAGCCACTACCAAGGCAACAGTCAGATAAAAGGGGCCTGAGCCCAGACCAAGAAAGTAACATGAACAAACATCTCAGGTAAACCCCTCCCTAGCTCACACAAAGTTGGGGGTGGGGTAGGGAAGAGTATTCAGACTTGCAAGAACCTGTTACTATAGCTTTACAGTAAAGTAGCATTGACCTACATGACATTGGTTTCCTAGTCTGATCTACCTTGAAGGGCTAACAGGGACACAGAATTGTCTTCGTTGTTTAATAGGCAATTTGGGTAAAATATGTCAGACTACTCGGAATTTAGAGAGGAGTGCAAACAAAAGTCTCTGTAAAAGTGGCCAGATAACAAATCAAATTTCTATGGTACCTGCATCACATGGCACCATCATTCCACAAAGGGGATTTTTAAGTACTTCCTTTCCCATACTGTTGTGGGGAGAATGTTAAAACAAGCCAAAGATAATGGTCTTCTGAATTTTGAAACATTGTTCTTGTCCAAATCACTGGCTGCTCTGTATTTTGTAAATTGGTAGTTTATAAAAACATCATGGCGACAAACTACAGAATCCAATTGCCCTTCTGTGTCTAAAATTATTTCATTCAAAATTGAGTCAGCTTGCTTTAACCCCATTAGCAAAAGAGCATCCCAAGAAAAGCCATATATGTGTAATTTCCTGAAAATAGTTTTTTCCTAGGTAGAGTCAAAATTATATACTATAATTAAAGGGACCAATCCAAATGGATTATGTAATAATTAAAAGTTACAGATAATAATTCATGGGCCAGATTCAACTATAGTGACTCCTGCTTCTCATTGAAGCATCATATTTGAGACACAGCTAGAGACCTGGAAAATATTTCTCAAAAATTTGAATTGGACTTTCTTTAATATTGCCATCTCACTGTATGGTCCTAATTGAGCCTCATAAAATAACTGGGAATGAACCTGAGCTGTAAATAACTTAACAGCCATTGGAATAAACTGTGTGCCTTGGTTAAAATAGAAATTTTGTAAAGCTAAAGCCGATCTCTGTGCCCTGTGGTCTTGATTGGCATTTCAGGCTCCAAAGGCTTGGAAAACTACCCCTAAGTATTTAAAAGTTTTGACTTATTCAATGTGCCCTCCTATTTGCCAGTTCGGTAACTTGGGACCGTGGGAAAATATAGGAACTGAGACTAGTTTATTTAGTTTATTAGACTAGTTCTTTGTTAGTGCAGCAAAGCAAAGAGATCACACAAGGCTCTATAAAGGCCAACAGAAATCAAGGACAAAGCCACCGTATCATCAGCATATTTTGGTAAATTAATATGCCATTGGGCCAGTTTAGGAGGATGGAAATCTAGGCTGCTTAAGATGGCCACCAGTGAATTTATGTAAAAATTAAACAGTGCTGGAACTTATATGCACCCAGAATGGAACATGAGTGAATTATTGAAAGGAAGACTAGGGGAATAAAACAAAACTTGGCACAAAGGATAATACATCAAGCGCTGATGAAAACAAAAACTGGTTTGTTGTGTGAAGATGATTTGATACTTCAGTGAGATATAAATGTTCATTTTTAAAAAGTAAGCATAATAACAATGAATATACCTTGAGCTAGACTAAAATTTGCCAAGAGCCAGTTTGGTGTAGTGGTTAAGGCATCAGGCTAGAAACTGGGAGATGATGACTTCTAGTCCCGCATTAGGCACAAAGCCAGCTGGGTGACCTTGGGCCAGTCACTTTCTCTCAGCCTTAAGAAGCAGGCAATGGCAAACCACTTCCAAAATCTTGCCAAGAAAACTGCAGGGACTAGTCCAGGCAGTCGCCAGGAGTCAAAAGTGACTCAAAGACACCCCCCTTCAAAAAGAAAAAAAGACTAGAATTAATCTATGGCAGATCTGGTGAAACATAATAGATCATTGATCTTTATGTACAGGTATCTGTCTGATCTTTCAGAGTAGAATTATATATGATCAAAAGTATGGTATTTGATTTGAATAACAACTACTTTGCAAAAAGTTCTTGAATTGCTCCTTTAGTAGCTCTTTTTATCCAAAGTGGAAGGAATAGTAAGCTGAAAGTAAAATGGGGGAAGACAGTAAGTGTATGTGAGGTCCAACCTTGGTTTTATATGTAAGAAGGCATTTCAATTGACTCCTAAAACAAGAGAGTCAAGTTCAATGTTAGAGCAGTAACCGAATGTTAGGCAATTATCCCAGTTAAGTGGCAGAATGTCAAATTGGGATTAGCTCTTTTCCTTCAAAATTGTTTGCAATCCAGACAGTGCTAGTCCAAATTATTTGGCTGCCCAAAGTCCAAATTATATCTTCCAACATTTTTAGAATGGGTATCCATGGGGGGACAAGGGGAGCAAAAGTCATTTGCACAATTACATAATAATGCAAATGCCACAACTTAGATGCTTGCATCAGACATCCTGATGCAAGTATGTAATTGTGTCATTTGCCCAATTACTTCACTATATGAAAGATGTCATTTTGATATAATTGTGGTTTGTCAAGCATGCTACTGCTGAAACATTCAGGTGCAAATTCTCATTTTAGTCTATCCACACCAATTCCTAAGTTGCCACCTTGCTCATTCCACACTACAGATAGTAGATCCGGTTCTTCTCCAAACTGCTTAACATATCTTTGTCAGTACCTATGTAAGTGTGGCCTAAATACCCAGCTTGGTGATATTCTAGTATCTATCAAATTCATTTTAATCACTCATGCTCTCTTTTGGGTCCAACTGGCATTAGCCCTGCATCCATAGGCCCATGAAATCAGGAAGCTTCTATCGTCCTTCCACAGCTGAATTGATTCATTTCTGGCTTAGCTGCACCCTAGAAGGAAACACTGTGAGATCACTTCTTGGCCTTCGGGCTAAGATCAATGTAGTACAGCATTAGTGAGATCAGTTCTGCAGTGATACCACCTGCAGCACATGGCATTTTGGTTCCCTTTAGTGGGAAATCTCACCTCAATTTGCCTTCTGGTTCCTTGGCTTTCTACCACCACTACCACCACACACACACACCTGTAGAAATCAAGATGCCATGACCCTTTGCCACCTTTACACTAAGCTTCATTTCAACTGCAGCATAGAAGTCAAATCACCATAACACCTTGCCACCATTTCACTGGCTACTTTTTTACCCTGGCCAGAAAAACAAATGAGACTGGGCAGTACAACCTAGATGTCCATTTTTACATTCCCCTTGGGTCAGCTGAAGGAGCTCTGATTGGCTGATGAACAATCCCGTGCAGAGGAAAAACCAATGGCGGGGATGCTCATGAAAGAGTGCAAAAGTGTCTCTAGCCATTTGGGGAGTGATTGTTTAAATACAAAGGAATACAGATATAGCCCTGGCTGAATATGTGAGATCAACTGTCTAATAATATGTGTTTCTTAGCATTATCTGAATAGCAATTTCTTAGGAAAAAAAAGAATATATAGTGTTCATATCTCCCTCCTCACAAACAGCGCAGACATATAAATTAGCCTTCCCCAGCTGGGTCTCTTCAAGATATCTTGAGACTATAGCATCCAGATCCTACCCAATATGGTTCCTGGGTTGTTGTCCCGGCATATTTAGAAGAAGAATATTTACTCAGACATAAACCCCATTTTATTTTAAGGGACTTCCTCCCAGACAAATGTGTATAGAATTGCAACTTAAATATGCTCTGTTGCCCTTAGTACATTAAAGTATGTATGACACATTAATCTGGATGGAACATTTTCTCCTACTTTGGCTGGATTTAATGTACTGTTCTCTATGAGCTTAATAAAAATACAAAAACATTAAAATGTGGTCTTAATAACAACCATCCTTTGGTACTCACTGTCTCTTCCAGCCAGACTTTTAATTTCCTAATATTTAGTATACAAGTGTGCATTCTAATCAGGCAAATCACTCAAGATCTCTCAAAAGCAAGTGGCAATCAAGAATAATTTGGTTAAATTACATCAGCCAAACTTATTGGCTGTAGTTGACACTGAATCCTGTAGCTGGTGTGTGTTGTTCATGCTTTCCATTTCGGAACGTTCCATCTGTCTTTTGCTGGCAATTCAACTTTAATTGGATACACATGTATTTCCATAGTGATCGGCAATGTGTCCATGACATCATACAATATACACCAGCAATCTGAGTTTCCCAATAGCCCTGTTGTCTCTTAATCTTCTGAAAAGTATGTCTTTGACTGTACTTAGAGATTGTTAGGCTTTCATGAAAAATATCTATTCATCTTCTTTCTGCATTTGTTAAAGTGAGGAAAGCAAATCTGTATATGTTATATTGAAGATCTTTTTGTTACACTAAGAATAAATATGGATCACATTATTTTAGCCTACATCAGTTTCATCTGTATTCCTTGATAAATAAACCTTGAAACCTAAATTCCTTGATAAACCGCCCAGAGTCCCCTCTGGAAATGGGGGGAGATGGGCGGTGATATAAGTTAGAAATATAAATAAATCTGTTCTATTCAATTTCTGTATCAATCTGTTTTCTAATTTTAAAAAATCCCAATAAAATACATAGTATTTTTATATATGTCTTTAATAAAATGGACTTTTTGTTGATATTGTACCATAAAATGCATATTTATACATATTTTAAAGGATATGCATGCTCATACATGTTTTAACATTTAAGTAATTTTTTATGCTGAGAACTGTGCTGTAAAGTTAAGAAAATTGAAAATAATGAATAACAACATTCTAACCTATGCATTAAGTTAGGAAGGATGATAGTTTGTTTCAAAATGAAGACAGCAGAAAAAACTCTTGACCATCTCCATAATATATATGTAAAAACATAATTTGCCACGCTCAAAAAAATGTTCGACGTGAGATGTATCACAGTTATGTAGGAATATATTCCATCTTGGTTAGCTATATCTTCTTGATCATTTGCCCACATCGTATGTCCCACAACAGGCACAAATTAAAAAATTCCCTCTCTTTGCTGTACCTTAAAAGTTCATTTAATATCCAAAAATATAAAATGATTGCAGACAGAACATAATTAAGTATATGATTATAACTAAGTGATATTAGAATAATTAGTACCTACTAGGTCATGATAGCTATTTCCAGTTGCATAAAGTTATGGTTTCAGTGTATTTTCAACACATAAACAAAAGCTACTAGAAATGCCACGGCACTCTATTCAAAACAGATGGTGCTCTCTGGGTGATATTTTCTAGCTCTATGTTTGTAACATATGTCTGGGAATTTGGCTGAAAAGGAGTAATTCTACATGCTTCAAATTATTCTTCACCAAAATTCTTCCAACTCAGGCTCACACTGCTTCCAGCAATCTCTTCATGTATACAACCCTGAGTGGACTTTGCCCATTATCTTTAATATTAAGGGTGTGCATCCAATTCAGGCAGAGCATCAACCAAACCAATGCAGGTCGTATCAAATATCAGTTACTTAACGAGGTAGGCCTTGTCGAAAGTGAAATGGGCTTCACTTCCTAGTCAATGGGTATTTTTTAAATCCTCCTCAAGTTCTTTATTAAAGAAAAATGAAGAGCTGGGGAGATAAGAAAGTATAGCTTTGTGCTTGGTAACTATGACTTCCAACAGGAGATGACTTAAGGGCACCCCCAAAATGGAGTTGCCATAACACATCACATGCTGTTACGGTATTCTCAGTGCTCTTTGGCAAACTGCTTTTTCCTAGCTGCAGCCACCCTGAAAGAGTTTTGGACCAAGTGTTGGTGAGATTTTGTCTGCACAACTTTCATATTCTATTTCAGACTTCCAACTGGATTTCTGAAATCCAGTTCACTGCATCCAAAGACTTACTTGCTCAGGTGGTGGTCCAGTTCTGTCTGACTTGAGGATTACTCATCATAGAATCATAGGGTTGGAAGGGGGCTTGGAAGTCTTCTAGTGCGCCTCTTCCCTTCATCTCCACAACATTCTGGTCCAGATTTAAATGTTTAAAATGTTTAAAAGTGTTAAATGTTTTTGGGCCTGTCTGCCTGGAGAAAAGTATGGCATTTATGTATTTTACTAAGTATGTCTCTATAACATGCACTCTTCTGTTCTAAATGCATTTTTAATTTGCTGTGAAACAACCTATTTCACCAAGGAATTAATCTTGCTCATAAGTAATAGACTGTACTTTGGAGGAATTGATGTAGTGCTATGAAAGGTAAAGGTAAAGGTTTTCCCCTGCACAGTCATGTCCGACTCTAGGGGCCGGTGCTCATCTCTGTTTGTTAGCCGAAGAGCCAGCTCTGTCCGAAGACGCTTCCGCGGTCATGTGGCCGTTCCGCATGACGCACGCGGAACGCTGTTACCGTCCCACTGAAGTGGTACTTATTTACCTACTTGCATTTGCATGCTTTCGAATTACAAAAAAGTGCTATGAAACGTATTATTAATTCTCTTTAAAAATTGACATAACAGACACGTGGGAACATCTCTGATGCCTTTTGCTCTTCCATCTACCCCCATGTGTGTGTCTGAATTTACATATTTTGGGATGTGTAGGTAAATTAGTAGATTAGTATCTGAGCCTTACTGAAACAAAGCAAAGTTCAAGCAAAGAATTCTTTTATTTAACACTTGCAAATAACTTCCTTCTTTCAGCAACCAGAATATTGCCAAGATCTTAAAGGAACAGCAGCCAAATAACTGTTCTAAAAATGTTAAGAAATCCCCCAAATAAATATCCTTGCATAGAAACAAAGCTTTGCAGAAATAAATAGTTTAAGAGCATTTAGAAATCAGGCAAATAAAAGCAATACATATCTGAGCGTACAGTAAATATGGAAACTCTGCATCTGAAACTTGAAGCCAATAACCAAATACCAATTTTACAGCAAGGAGAGATTCCATATCCCCTACCATTATGAGCAAAGAATGGCCAACTCTCCAGCTGAAGCCTTAAGTATCTTTTTAGATTCAACTCGGCTGACATGAACTGGAGATGACTCCTTCAAAACTACCCATTCTAGGCCATAACCAACGTATGATATAGATTCTTACTCCTCAAAATTGAGATTAAATATACAGTACTTCTGCCAAACAAACAAACAAACAAACATGTTGGCTGCAACCGTGAAATATCCAATGTGATCCATAGAGTGAACACACCAGACATTATTTTACATATACGGTACACATATCGTTGATATTTATCATATACACTTTGCTCAGGTTTGGACATTTCCCAGAAGCCTCTTGCTTTCCCATTCCCCACCTCTATAGTCATGTTCAGTCTCAGGCTTATGGAGTCCTGAAACATTCATTTATATCCAGCACTACTGGCAAGTGAAGCGTTTGCAGAAAGCATACAGCTGACATTGCCTAGCTGAAACTGGAAGCCTGCCCGGTTGACTTGGAGGAAGGATACCACAGTTGGGGTTGAATAGGAGCAGATGCTTCTCCACTCAGAAAGGAAATTGAAGTCTATATAAGAGAAGTCTGGCAGAGAAAAAAATTTAAGGCAGCCAATTTAATGATCTCCTGGAATATATCATCATAGTTATATTTGGGCTCCTACAATGCTTTGGGAGAAAAAAAAAACCAGGCTACAATCCAGCTGGATTGTGCAGACTTTGTGGTACATGAAATCTCATTGCTTAGTTGTTTCAATTTTCTGTTGTTTCTTACAGCTTGATATTTATCAGCAGTGTTAAGTGGACCTCATCATTACCAGGTTCAACCATTTTATGGCATAATCCTATGTATCTTTACTCCGAAAAATTCCTCTAACAATGCTGGAGAATCATTATTTATTCTTTTGCAATGCGGATATATAAATAATATTTGATATTTGATTAATATGTGACATGCATAGTTTCCCCCCTTTCTGCTTATTTATTTTGTTTTTTTGTTGACTTAGGTCAGCTGTATTTTTTGTAGTTTTTCATATATTTCTTTTTCAGAGTTTTCTTTTTAAATTGTGTATTCATTTCCTATGTCTTATCTAAAACTTGTTAAGATAAATACATAAAATTTTCATTTACAAAAATCAGAATAACTCTTACTAAATTAATGGCTAAGATACTGAACTAGGATCAGGGAAATGCAGGTTCAAGTCCACCCTCAGCCATGGAAGCACACTAGGTGGTTCTGTGCTAGGTCACTAACTCTCGGCTCTACCTACACCACAATGCTCTTTCTGTGGGGAAAACTGGAGGACAGAGAGCTATGTATGCCAGCCTGAGCCCCCAGAAGAAAGGTGAGGTTTAAATCTAATGAATGAATAAATAAATAAAAGGGGATTATTTAAAGGTTCAATATAAGACTAACATAAATTAGACTAACTTCTAATTGCAACTATTGGTGGAGAGAGCCAGTTTGGTGTAGTGGTTAAGACATCAGGCTAGAAACCGGGAGACCGTGAATTCTAGTCCTGCCTGAGGCATGAAGCCAGCTGGGGGACCTTGGGCCAGTCACTCTCTCTCAGCCCTAGGAAGAAGAGGGCAAGGGCAAACCACTTCTGAAATCTTGCCAGGAAAACTGCAGGGACTCATCCAGGCAGTCAAAAGGAGTCAGCACTGACTTGAAGGCACAAAAAAATAGAATAAATCAAATTGATCATCTGCAAAAGCCTTGGGATAGTACAGCATATGGAACAATGTTGGTCTGGATTATCTGCAGACTACACTTCCCATCATCCCTGCCAGCATCACTAATTCTCAGCTAAATTTGGATCTGAATCCCAATAATATTGGGGTGCCAAGGATGGAAAGAACTCCTGGTTTTGTATACCAATTACATCGAATGAGTTTTCACCCCTAAGGCAATCTCATTAATAATACTCTGTGGGTTTGGGGGACCATAATGCCAAACATTTATGAGATTACTGGTGAGAATCATTATATATTATAAGATCGGGCAAACTTGTGAGAGTTTGTCCATTTCCAAAAATTTATTTGGGTGATCTCAGTAAGAATCACCTGTAGCATCCTCACAGATCACCAGTTTCCACAGACTACGGATTGAAACCCATTGATCTAACACTGAAAGTCACATACTTTATAGCAAATCCACTCTAGAATACACAGGCTTCACTGAGAGACTTGCTTCATGCATTACAGCAACATTAGCAGACGACATAACTTGATCCATCTGTAGGGTTGCTCCTAGTATGGGCTCATATTTATACTGATTTTATTATTCCTTCTCAAACGACACAAAGCCTAGAGTTCAGCTTGAACTGAGCCATTTTGCCATATTTTGTTCTGGTTGTTTTCCCAGGCATCATTGGAATGAAACATACTTGGGCCATGAGATCAGAGGATGTAATGATTTCTATGAGACCAATTTAACATCCTGGTAACAACGCCCGCCCACCTGCAATAGCAAATATCCTCAGGACTGTTTAAACATGGCTCATGATTGGCTTGGATGCAGAGAAACAGAAGTAGAGTCAGTGGGGCTTCCCTGCCCCCTCCTGCTGGATGCTCTCTCCGGTTATAGACTGGTGAGATTCCACAGGAATGTGGAAGAGGGGCACAGCTAGAGGGGGAAAGCCATAGAAATCAGGAAACTTCTCCATTCTGCAGCTAGAAGTAACTTTCACGTATGCATATAGAAAGAAACCGTTTTCTCTCCCTTCCACTGCCTGACGAAGTCTCAATTTAAGAAACAAGAAAAGAGAACATATTATTGCTGCAAAGGAATCGGAAGCGTTCCCAGATAGTCTCCAGAGATAAAGCCAGTATATACACAGGTACACTGAAAAGCAGACCATGTGGTGCAATGGTTAAAATGTGAGACTGGCACTGGGGAAACCCAGTTTTAAATCCCTGCTCACCCATGGCATTTATTCAGTGGCTTTGGGCCATCCCTCAGACTAACCTGTTCTTGATCCACAGATTCCTATTAGGTGTCCTTTCCTTTCCGCTCTCCTTGCAGTTCTTAAAAGGGAATATTGTAAAGTTAGGTCGCAGGTTAAACTCCTTAACCTCCTTAACCAGAACTGCATTGCTGAAGTGCTCTGACAGGATTGGAGGGTAGAAACCTAAAGGAATACCACTCACCCTCTTGAAAGGCAGATCATGCATTATTGCCTGGACCTTCAAGGGACCCTTCTGTCTATGCATGAAAATTCACCAGAGAAAAACACATTAGTGGCTCCCATTGGGCGGCTTTGGAAACACCTGATGTCTGAGGATCACCCATATTCAAAGGAAACAAACGCCTTTTCCCCCTCTTTAGCAATGGATATACTTTCATCTTTATTATCCTTCTCAGTCTTCAGTGGTGCTGCAAGGGTGTTTTCAGAGAGAAGGAAATTAAACATCTGTCAGGCAGGATATGGTGGAACTACAGCAGATGAGAAGATTTTTCCCTTCTTTCCCACACAGGAACCAAAAAGGGCAGAGGAATGAAAAGGATAAAGGCTGAACTTATTATTCATTGAATTTATATGCTGCCCAACTCCCAGCAACTCTGGGCAGTTTATAAATGATTTAAAACATGAAAAACCAAACAATAAAAACAACAAAAACAAAAAAGGTTAGAGATGGCAGAATAACAAACCAGGTGGAAACAAAAGAAAACAACCTAGGTTAAAAGGAGGCTTCAGTGACCCCAGCAAAGGCCTGGGTGAAGACCCAGGTCTTCAGGACCCTTCAAAACACCACCGGGGGGGGGGGATGATTCAGATCTCGGGGGAACCTCATTCCATAGGGCAGGCACTGCGACAGAGAAGGTGCACTTCTGGGGTCTCAATAGATGGCATTTTTTAATCGAAGAACCCTGGAGCACCCCAACCCTGCAGGATTTAATCGGCCAGGCAGATACTATGGGAGACAGGCAGTCCCTCAAGTAACCAGGCCCTATGCCATCTAGGGCTTTATAGGTAGCAACCAGCACCTTGAATCACACCTAGAAGCAAATTGGCAACCAGTGCAGCTCGCAAAGCAGAGGTGTTACGTGGATACACCAAGGCATGTCCATCACTGCTTGTGCTGATGCATTCTGCAACTTCCATTCCCACACTAGAAATCTATCTCTGATTCTGCTACATGTCACCCACTTTTCTTTGGAGGGCCCCCAGGTGGGAGGATATGCATGGAATTTAGTATTCAAGGGGATATTCTGCTGGTAGGGAATACATTACACGGTAGAAGCTAAAGGAGTGAGTCTAATTGGTTATCAAGTAAAGGCAGCCCCCCAGTTAACTTTCCCATTACTTATATATTGCAGCACAAAAATATCTATCTCATGGCCCAAAAGGGAAAAAGAATTGCTTCAGACTAAGTCAATCTGTAACTGTATATTTGAAACGGGATATCCAAATTAAAACTTACCCTCTCCTTTCCCCAGCAGCAAATGAATTTCATACCTGGTAGCACAGAGCTTTCCAAACTGTGTGTCCTGACACGTTAGTGCAGAGCTTTCCAAACTTTTCATGTTGGCGACACACACCAACGGCGGTGGCGGCACAGCCTGCGATGTCCTGGTGTGTTGCACGCAAACCTGAAAGCGCTGATGGGGGGAACCATAAGGAGCGGCACCCCCACCAATCAGCACCACTGCCATGCTAATTGGCGGGGGTGCCGCTCTTTACGGTTCCCCCCATCAGCGCTTCCGCGTTTGCATTGGACACACCAAGACACCGCAGGCAACACAGTAGTGTGTTGTGACACACACTTTGGAAAGCTATGCGTTAGTGTGTCGGCTGCACTGTGTAGGTGTGTCGCACGAACGTAACAAGAAACCTCTGAGTCTATGTGAAATAAGCAATACCAACTTGCATGCATTTTTACACAGCAAAGGTGCTGTCAGAATAGAGTCTGACTCAGAGTCGAAGGAGGGTTTGCTCAGCAGCAACGATCCAGCTCGCTGCCTTCGGAATCGCTGCTGCTGCTGCACCGCACTGTCGCCGCTCCCTCCAAAGCCTGCTGGCTTCCACGTAGGTCCTAGTGCCTGACATGTTTCTGGCTGCTTCAGGGAATTCCGTGGCTGAGTCTGCCTTGACCTTGCTTGCTGTCTTGTAAGTACTCAGCTCACCAACATTGCTGGCAGCCACACAGGTACTCCTTGCCAAGCCTTGCCTTGTACCCAGTGCAAACTCTGCCAAGCCTTGACTTGTATCCAGTTCGAACTCTGCCAAGCCTTGACTTGTAACCAATTGCAGTAGAATTACCCCTAAAATGGATAAGTTTCTAATTAAGAAAAGAAAAGCTGGTGAAGATGACGTTTGCGATGAACAAAATGTAGCGGCTATAGAGGAAACTATGCAAGAATCAACTGTTGAACAGTCTGTATTAGTATGTAAGAAGTATAAAGGAAAAATTTCCAAGCCTTGTTTATACAGTAAAGATTATATGAAACTGGAGTTCACATTTTCTGGAAATGAAAACAATCTGTCAGGGAGATAACTGGTGAAGAAGGAGGGGGCTCCCTCCAGGGGGAGAAACGCATGTGCAGTACTGAATCACTTTGCTTTCCTCCTAAGAGGCTAAAGAAGGCCGCGCCCTGATTTCTTGGGCCCTTTCTCTGAGCATTACTAGTTCATTTTAGTTTAGCTGGATTCTGTCGAGTAGAGTAGGACAATAAAGCACTAGAGCAGGGCTTTCCAAAGTTTTTCCCGCGGTGACACACCAACCGGCATTGGTGTGTCGCCGCGGGAAAACCCGGAAGTCCGGCAGCGCGCAAAAACCCAGAAGCGCTGCTGCTGCTTTCGGGTTTTGCGTGCTGCAGTTGGTGTGTCGCCGCGGGAAAACCCAGAAGCGCTGATGATGATCAGCGCTTCCAGGTTGTGTGGCGACACACCAGACTGTGTGTGGCGACACACTTTTGTGTCGCGACACACAGTTTGGAAAGCTCTGCACTAGAGCCTCAACACCAAGTCTTAGCGTGTTTTTCTTCACCCGAAGTCAGGACACAATCCTTGTCCTAAGTGTTTAGTTTGTGGGGATATACTTGCAAATGAAAGAATGGTACCAAACAAATTAAAGCGCCATTTTACCTCAAAACACAGTCATTTGTCAGAAAAACCAGTAGAATACTTTATTGAGCTTTCAAAATCTATAAAGAAGCAGTCTGCATCATTCACAAAGAGAATGAAGACACCAGAGAAAGCTCAAAAGGCAAGTTACTTGGTTGCTCAAATAAATGCCAAAAACAAGGACCCACAAACTATTGCCGAAACCACCATAAAGGAATCTTGCTGTTCTATTGTTCGAACAATGTTTGGGCCTGAATTTGAGAGAGAAGTTAATAAAATCCCTTTGGCAGATAACACGATTGGAAGATGTATTCAAGACATGTCTGATGACATTAAGCTGCAAATGAAGGATATTTTTCAAGACGATAATATGATCTTTACACTGCAATTAGATGAATCAACAGATGTCAGAGGGTTAGCACAATTATTGGTTTTTATACATTTCATTCATACTGACAGAATTATTGAGCAATTCTTGTTTTGTCCAGAACTTCCAATGAGAACTAGAGGTGAAGATAGATTTAAAACTTTAGATTGCTTCATGAAGGAAAATAATTTGCAATGGTTAAATTGCGTAGGAATATGCACAGATGGCGCACCCTCAATGGTTGGTTCAACAAAAGGTTTTATAGCTTTAGCAAAGAAAGAGAATGAAAATATTATAATTACTCATTGCTTTTTACATCGCGAAGCACTAGTCGCGCAAACCATTGGAAATGAATTAAGAAAAGTTATGGACAAAGTGGTTCAAATGGTCAATTACATTAAAAGTAGACCTCTTAAATCAAGATAATTTGCTTATATTTGTGAAGAAGTGGGGGCATGGTTTAAAAAGCTTCTACTACACACAGAGATTCGTTGGCTCTCAAGAGGTCGAGTGCTTTGTTGTGTATACGAATTGAGGGAAATGATGCTTAAACTTTTTGAGGAAAATCAGCAAATGAATTCTGCGATCTAATTCAAAACAAACTTTGGTGCACAAAATTGGCATACCTTGCTGACATATTTGAATATTTGAATAAAATAAACACCAGTATGCAAGGAAATGGAGAAAATATCTTAACAGTGGTAGATAAAATTTGTGCTATGAGAGACAAAATAGCAATTTGGGAAAGGAAAGTGAAAGAAGGAAATTTTGATTTTTTTTCCAAAACTGCTGAGTGCAAGCTAAAATGTGATATCAGCTCGCTAATTGTTGACCATTTAATATTGCTCAGAGAGAAAGTTCATCATTACTTCCCAAATGTTGAAGTCCAAGACTATGATTGGATCAGAAATCCATTTCTTTCAAATGCATCAAGGAACTTTTCACTTATTGAAGAAGAGGAATTAGCTGAAATAAAAAATGATCGAAGTCTGTTAATCATGTATGAAGAGGGTGACTTAGACAGCTTTTGGATTTGCGTTTCAAAAATGCATCCAAACATAGGTAAAAACGCGTTAAAAATTATTCTGCAGTTTTCTACTACGTACATTTGTGAAGTATCCTTTTCAACTATGACAAACTTAAAGACACTGAAATGTGGAAGCTTAAAAATGCTTGATGACGAAATGCGAGTGTCTTTATCTAATATTCCACCAAATATTCAAAAGCTGTGTTCATCCCATCAACCTCATAGGTAAAGGTAAAGGTTCCCCCCGCACATCTGTGCAGTCATGTCCAACTCTAGGGGCCAGTGCTCATCTCCGTTTGTTAGCCGAAGAGCCAGCGTTGTCCGAAGACACTTCCACGGTCATGTGGCCGCATGACGCACGCGGAACGCTGTTACCTACCCACTGAAGTGGTACCTATTAATCTACTTGCATTTGCATGCTTTCGAATTGCTAGGTTGGCAAGAGCTGGAGCTAGTGCGGGAGCTCACTCCATCACGCGGGGCTAGGGATTCGAACCTCCGAACTTGTGATCTTCCGATCGACAAGCCTGGCATCTTACCTGCTGAGCCACTACACCCCTTAACCATCAACCTCATACATCTCATTAAAATGGTAAGTAGTTATTGGTGTTATTCATTTTTTTTAATTCTTGCACATATTTACGTATTGTTACTCATAAATGACAACAATCTTGGAAATGTATGTTATTACCTTACAAATCATATATTTTTAAAAATATAAATGAGATATGTTGTGTCCCCATACATTTCACTATTACAATTTATGTATGTGTCCATATCTCTTATAAGGGGTTAGTTTAACCTCCGGTTTGCTAGTAAAACTGAATTACTGTGTTGCAAAATGATGCATGTCTAAAATGTTGGTGTGTCACCAACATGAAAAGTTTGGAAAGCACTGTGGTAGCATATAAAAAATGCTATATGCTACATGCATTCAATACAGAAATTGCACAGAGCATTTCTTTATTATTGAGATCAACAGCTATATCATTTTAGGGAAAAGTGTCATCATTTTTAAAATTGGTATAAGAAACAGCTCCTTATTCTCCAAAAAGTATTTGATTAAAAAGCATTTAAAACTGTTTTATTTTTTAAAAAATACATTCATGTCAACAAAATATCTTTATTTATAGAATGTTTATACAATACACTCATAGGACTTTGGATATCACTGAGATCAGGATATATATATATATATATATATATATATATATATATATATATATATATATTTACATGCAGTTATATTGCACAGCCATGCATAGCTACGCACTTCCCAGTCTTCACATGGAGTAGAACACACACACGAACATGGCTAAAAGACCGGACAGAAGTCAAGAAGCATAGACCCATAGTTCACAGCTGAGATATACACTTGTTTCAGCCTTCTGATTGGTGGAACCTTAGGATCAGAGGGTCACAAAGCTTTTTCAGATTTACGAAGCCTAAAGTATTAAGCATTGCACATAGTATAAACTGCCATGAGGTGGCAGTGCTGCATCTAATCAAGCATACTGTCTCCCCCCTCCCCCCCCCCCCGTGAAGGTACTAGGGCACTTGTTCCCATGGGAGAGTTTTTGGACTGAGACATAACATCACGTGGTGGTGATAACCAGCTGCATCTGGTTATCAGTGAAGTTGTTTTGGGAAACAGAAAGTAAACTGTAAAGACGCTACAGAAAGTAAAGAAAACAATTTGCTACTCACGGAAAAACCCTGACAATTATATATTCTATATATGCTAAAAATAAGTTGTATATGTTATGGCTGTGGAACAGCCTCCCCCTCTGAGTCCAACCCTGTTAACCTTTTGTAAGGCATTAAAGACATGGATATTCCTCCAGACATTTGGGCCGGGATGTTAGTGCAGCTGAGTTTATGTTTTTTGTTCTGCACTGATTAGGAGTTAAATATGACATCTTTTATTGTTCTTTTTACTGTTTTTATATGTATGGAGTGTGTTTTGTTTTGTTTTTGCCTTTGTTAGCCACCCCAAGTTATTTGATTAAGATGGACCACTATGTAAATTTCCAGAATAAATAAAATTTATTTATTTATTATTTATTTATTATTCACATTTATCACTGCCCATCTCTACAGCAGTAGACTCTGGGCGGTTTACAATAATTCTGGGCGGTTTACGATAATAAATACTTAAAAAACTAAGGCAACTCTTCATAATTTTTTCACAATGTTCTGCTTATTATTTTTATCAGTTAAACAGACCCAGAATGTAAAAACCATTTTGTGCTAATTACTACTACATTTATTTGATGTATTCAAATAGATTGATCCTAATACTACCAGTTAAAATTATCCTGTGACTAATTGTTTGTGACAAAGGGGAAAAAAAGAAAGGACCTTAATGGAAAACATAGAAGAGTTACAACAAAAGAGAACAATGTCTGGACTTCCTATAATATTCCATGACCAAGACAGGGTGCTTATACAGTATAGAAAGCCTCATCTAGAAGCACTCATAAGATGACAGAATTATGAAGTTTAAAACTGTTTCTATGTCACCCACTGAAAAATCTGCTCATGAACTGGATGGATAGACCACAATAGCAGGTGACAAATATACATGTTCTGCTAGCACTCCTGATATTAAAAGATTGATTATTTAAGGAGGTCTCCTCCTTCTCCTTCTCTGCCTCTGCCTCCGTCTCCACCTCCACCTTCTCTTCCTTTGCTCATACTCTTTGGTTAAGTTCAGAGACCAGCTATAACTTCTGGCTGGCTTCAGGCAACGAAAGCCAAGATACAGTATATGTCAAAAAGACGCAAGCTAAGGAAAACATGCAGAATTTGGCTTCTGGAATGATTTCCAACTCCTTCATAACAGTTCTGCTTCATGTCATGTAACTAGGAAGGAAGAGGGGTGAGGCTTAGAATGAAACAGTCTCCAACATTCCAAGCCACTGCAGAACTGTCTCCCACAGGGATGTGCTAGAGATTTTTTTTTCTGGATTTCTTTTCTCTGCAGTCTTATCCTGCTAATGAACAGAGGAAGACAAGGACCAAGCCCTGAGCCCCAAAATTCTCTTGGGTGGGAAAAAAAACAAAAAGGGGGAGATCTAAATGAACCAATGGGGGGAAGCCCTCAAAAACTATACACAAACACACACACACATACTGTGTATGTATGTATGTGTGTGCGTCTATATATATAAAAGGTAAAGGTTCCCCCTGCACAGTCGTGTCCGACTCTAGGTGCCGGTGCTCATCTCCGTTTGTTAGCCAAAGAGCCAGTGTTGTCTGAAGACGCTCCCACGGTCATGTGACCGGCATGACGCACGCGGAACGCTGTTACCTTCCCACCAAAGTGGTACCTATTCATCTACTTGCATTTGCATGCTTTCAAATTGCTAGGTTGGCAAGAACTGTGGCGAGTGCAGGAGCTCACTCCGTCATGCGGGGCTAGGGATTCGAACCTCTGAACTTACAATCTTCCGATCGACAAGCCTGGTGTCTTACCCGCTGAGCCATCGCGCCCCATCATCTATATCTATATCTATATCTATCTATATCTATATCTATATCTATATCTATATCTATATCTATATCTATATCTATATCTATATCTATATCTATATCTATATCATCTATATCTATATCATCTATATCTATATCTATATCTATATCTATATCTATATCTATATCTATATCTATATCTATATCTATATCTATATCATCTATATCTATATCATCTATATCATCTATATCATCTATATCTATATCTATATCTATATCTATATCTATATCTATATCTATATCTATATCTATATCTATATCTATATCTATATCTATTTATTTGATTTATTCGATTTATCACCGTACAACTCCCTCACAGGGACTCTGGGTGGTTTACAATCCCACACAAACTCCAATACAATATAAATAGAGTCAAATAAACATTAAAATAAGCAATTTAAAAAATACAATAAATATAATAAAATCAAGATGGTAGTATCTTTTTTTAAAACACTGGAAAGGGCAGTTCTAGGGCCATCCTAATGTATTAGCCATCCCCAAGAGTGTATACTCTTCTTCCTGCCCCAGGCCTGTTGGCAGAGCCAAGTCTTGAGTTTTTTCCAGAAGTCCAGGAGCGAGGGGGACTGTCTTAACTCTGGGGAAAGAATATTCCACAGGGCAGGCGCTACTGCAGAGAAGGCTCTATATCTCTATCTCTATCTCTATCTATCTCTATCTATCTCTATCTCTATCTCTATCTCTATCTCTATCTCTATCTCTATCTCTATCTCTATCTCTATCTCTATCTCTATCTCTATCTCTATCTCTATCTCTATCTCTCTCTATCTCTATCTCTATCTCTATCAACTCTATCAACTCTATCAACTCTATCATCTCTATCATCTCTACCTCTATCTCTATCATCTCTATCATCTCTATCTCTATCTGTGTGTGTGTGTGTATTCCCATATGTACAGTATTTCAGATTATTCTTTTATCAAGAGGAGCTCTTTAAGGATACAAGACTTTTGGTTGGCATACAAACATCCACTTTGAGATTATGCCATCATGATGACACACACAAAGTGTGATGTCATGATGCAAATCCCATCCTTACATACTTGTAATACAAGTACACTAGTCATGAGTTCTAATACCCTTTTCATCGCCCCCCCCCCCCATTACTTCTTCCACAGATGCCTGCGTGAGTCCCTCTTTTTGGGGGAGATGGGCAGTGGCAAAATTTGAAAATAAATAAATAAATAAATAATGAGGGAGGGACCACAACAAGCTGAGTTTGCACAGCAGTTTCTTCAAATGGCCAGTTACTCAGGCTGAAATCCTGACTCGGGTTTTAGGCTTTACCGGTCTGGTGATTCTGGCTGGCTTATGATATTCACGGTAGAAGTATGGAGTATTTCCTTGACCCACAGGGTTATGCCTGCCTAACTAAGATACCAAAGCATTAGGACTCTAGAACCTAAAGATTCCCCCCATCTTTTCAAGAGACCTGCAGTTTAGTTCTAAATAAGAAAAAAATGGTTCACTATGAAAATATTTCATAATCTCCAAGGGACAGAAACTTGAGACGAACCGCAGTAAACAAGCTTTGTACCTCTCCAGCGTCTTGAAACAGAAGTGCTAAGGAGAAGAACAAGGGAATCTTGAGCTCTGGCTCTTGCTTACTTAATCAGGACCATATATGAGCAACTCTTAGTATAGTCACAAGAAAATTGTAAGTGGGAGCAACGTTTGAAGTCATTTGACAAACACATCATCCATTTAATCTACCTATCTCAAAGTCTTCTGCAGTTACTATAGCCTGATTAAGACTCTGGGAAAACAGCAATGTTAGTATCCCATATTTCATTCACATAATAATCAGGATGTTATAATTTTACTCCTGGTTTTATAGATAAATAAGTAAGATTGAGAGAACATGGGCTGCCCTTGGATTCTTAGCAAGCACATCTAATCTTATCCACTGTCCCATGTAGTATCAACATTCACAGCCCCTTAATAGCAGTTTAAATGTATGTTTTATACCCATATACCTTAACATCCTGATCTAGTTTAACTGTACAAAGTATATGTTAACAAACAGTATAGTTACAGTGCTTTCCTGGAAATGAGATACAGAATTCACAACTCTGTAATTTGGGCCAACCTCTATACAGGTTCTAGGTTTTCTGTAATGTACAGTTAAGATATACCTGTGGCTATATCCATCCTTGGAGCTGCCATCCTTGAGAACATGGTTCTTCTTTGCAGCTTTGTACATATCAAGGGGAAATATGTTTTTTTCCTGGGAGGTCTTACTGCTGAGTGGAAAGCCCCAGCCGTGTAGGCAGATGGGGGGGTGGGGGTTGAATTCTCTAGGAGAGCTGCAAGCTGGCATGGAAGCTTTGGGGAGATAAAGTATATAAGAAGAGGGTAGGAAGCTAGAGAGAGGGAGCATTTCTTTGAGGTTCTGCGGGAGATGCTGCCAGTGAGAGAAGTGATGGGATCAGAAGTGGACCAAAGAGTGACAACCAGAGGTGTGGGGAGCCCAAATGATCCATGGCTGAGGAGCAGAGAGGAATCAAGCGATGCCTGAAGGAGACTGAGGAAGGATCCAGGAAAAAGTGGCAGAGAGGAAAAGAACCCAAGCAGTGCTGGAAAGGGCCGCCTTGCAGTACCATTACAGTGCAAAGCCCAGATGGTTGGAGTGCTAGCAAGAGAAAGAGAACGTAGCAGCAGCAGCAGCAGCAAGGCTAGCGAAGCAGGGAACATAGCATTCCAAAGCCAGCAATTGAGGTCAGCAACTGTGGGAGAAGGGAGGAGGCGAAAGTGGTGTCCAAGGGAAGAAATATTAAGGAACTCGTCAACAGGGGCTGGATAAGGACATACAGAACGTATGGTTAAGGTTTTCCTTGGGTCTTCTCTTTTGCACTCACTTATAAACATACAAACTGCACCATTTTTTATTGCACTTTGTGTAAAGTACAATAATTGACACTTGGATTCCTCAGAGCTGAGAGTCTGTAGCTTGAATCATGTCAACTGGATTTCTATTTTCTCAGTGGAAACGTTTCGCTCCTTATCCAAGGAGCTTCTTCAGTCTGAGCAAAGTTAGTAAGGGAATCCTAAATATGTTTCTACGTAGCTGTGTGACCTTACACCTGGGGCTAGGTCATGGTTATAGTGAGATGTTATTTCTAAGTCCCTTTATCATCTAAAGGAGGATCGTTAAGATCACCATGCTGCTGTTGAGCTTGCGAAATGGTCTTAATCTTCCTAGGCACAGAAGACAAAGCAGGGAGGAAGATGGGGGGAAAGATTATGCCTGAGGCCCCCACCTCTATTCAAGGAAGGATTTTCCAAGTTGGCATAAATGGATTCCTTGACCCCTCTCTCAAACCACCTATCTTCTCTGTCTAAAATGTGAACATTAATGTCCTCAAATGAGTGTCCTTTTTCCTTTAGATGAAGATAAACTGCTGACTCTGGTCCTGTGGTGTTACTTCTCCTGTGTTGGGTCATCCTCCTGTACAAAAGTTGTTTGGTTTCTCCAATGTAGAGTTCAGAGCACTCTTCACTGCACTGGATTGCATAAACTACATTGCTTTTCTTGTGTTTTGGAGTTTGATCTTTGGGGTGTACAAGCCTCTGTCTCAGTGTGTTGGTGGGTTTGAAATATACAGGTATGTGGTGTTTGCCAAATATCCGTTTTATCTTTTCAGACACGCCAGCCATGTAGGGAATGACCAGGTTCTTTCGTTTACTCTGAGTCTCAGCCCTGTCTGTCGCTGTTTTAGGTCTGGTAGATTTAGATTTGGTGAAGGCCCAATTTGGATATCCACAGGCCTTCAGAGCTGTTCTCAGGTGCTGATTTTCATTCTTTTTGGAATCCATGGAGGTGGGGATGGTTTCTGCTCTGTGTGACAATGTCCTGATGACTCCTAGTTTATGCTGCAGTGGATGGTGGGAGTCAAACATCAGATATTGATCTGTGTGTGTGGGTTTCCTGTAGATCCCTATTTCTAGCTTGCCACCGGTCCCAATGAGGACTTCACAGTCTAGGAATGCCAGTTTGTTGTCCTTGGTGTCTTTTCTGGTGAAGCTAATGTTGGCATCTATAGTGTTTATATGGTCCGTGAAGGCCTGTACTTCCTGGGCCTTGATTTTGACCCAGGTGTCAAAATCTATATAGATAGATAGATATCTAAAAAACTCTTTGGTGTTAAAAATCCTGTTCTGATTATCTATCTATCTATCTATCTATCTATCTATCTATCTATCTATCTATCTATCTATGCATGAGTGTGTGTGTGCACGTGTGTGTGTGCGTGTGTGTGCACGTGTGTGTGTGTGTGTGCACGTGTGTGTGTGTGTGTGTGTGTGTATGTGTGTATGTGTATGTATGTATGTATGTATGTATGTATGTATGTATGTATATGTATGTATATATATATATATATATATATATATATATATATATATATATATCTTTAAAACAAGAAAAGAAAATTGAACATAATGCCTATCCACACATGGGAGGTTAGCCATTTTTCACTTTAGGGTAGCAGGGTATCTAATCTGAAGAATTCTTCACCAAACATATATTTAAAAATGAGAAGCTGCAGGAGCTGAATATTGCAGATTTTCAAATTAAGATACGGAGGGAAAGAACACAGATGAAACTATTTTTGAAGTCCGTGCAAACTCCAAAATTCAAATACCAGATTCAATTCCAAAAAGGTGCTTCAAAGCACACATGTCTGCAAAGGCATTCTTGGAGGAAGGGGAATGTGCAATGCAATGTCATAATGCAAACCATGTCATTTACCGGCTTGCCTGTGACATCAGAACTGAAGTACGAAAGCTCAGGTTTTGTGTTGCAACCTCATGATGCAAGTTTCTTGACTTTTTTGTCATTGCCCTTTGTATCATATGCCTCTTCCTCTCTGTAAGATTAGGTGACAATGACTACTTTAAAGGGCTGTAGATAAGTTCTACATTTGTATTTCTGCAGGCTCTGAAACACCTTTCCTGTCTTAAATCTGACATGCCGCGCGTATGTCTACTAGTTTCGCCTGTTGAGATCAGTTATTGAGTTATTGTTCCCAACCTTTCCTTTTTCTTTTATTTAGGCCAAATGTGGACTATATACAGTACAGCTGTTCTGAAGCAAATTACTTGAGATATCCTGCCCATATGGTTGTGTCATTCAACCCTAATCTTCCATAAGAAATTACATCACAGAAAACAATTCCCATGTGGCACTATCTACAGGGTGGAGTGGTACATGTATAAAACAAATTTGAAACACTTCTGTTCTAGATCCATTTGTGGAAATGTAACTACAGATGGACTACACTACCAATTCTGGAACAAAACTATCACATCTGATTTTACTTCATTTTTCATTTTCTCAAGCATTGGTTTGGTTTGGCACTAGTTTTACATCGAGTTGTGAATAAAAGCCTGCAGAAAAGACTTGTGTGCTTTTCTAGCACACCCCTTTTCCCAGGATACATACTGTAGTTTCTGTAGGCAATATTTCCTAATATACTGCATTTTGGATGTATTTTTCCTTAATGTATACAGTTTTGTGTGCACATTTACTTAACATATCTATTTTGTTCACATTTTTTAAAACTGCAAACCATATGAAAACCTGCACTTTCCAACATTTTGCAATAGGTGTGTCTTCCAATTTGCCTATAACTCATACAGATGCAAACTTGATAAATTTGTATTACAATCAGGACAGAATAAATCTAAGTAGAAATGCCAAGTCTTTTCACACTCATCAACAGAGCAAGAGTTTAGAAAAGAAATATGAGATTGCTTGGTCAACTTACTCAGAATTTCTGGATTTTGTCAGGAAACAACAACAGTCTACAATTCAAGGGCTGACTTTAGTACAACTAGTGCTGTTAAATATAGTACAACTGTAGGTGCTATTCATTCTACTTGAAGTTGAAGATTCTGACGTGTGTGTGTGTGTGTGTGTGTGTGTGTGTGCATGCCTTCGGGTCAGTCTTGACTCCTGGCAACTGCCTGGACAAGTCCCTGCAATTTTTTTGGCAAGATTTCAGAAGTGGTTTGCCTGCTTCCTAGGGCTGAAAGAGAGTGAGTGGCCCAAGGTCACCCAGCTGGCTTCATGCCAAAAGTGGGACTAGAACTCAAGGTCTCCCGGTTTCTAGCCTAATGCCTTTAACCACTACACCACATTGGCTCTCTTACTTACTGGTATTTTATGTTATGTTATTTTATTATTATTGCATGTTTATCCCTGTACTTTTATATTCTATATTTCATTCTTATTTCTTGTTATATATCTTATAGCTACACATACATATGTATATGTATATGTATATTCAATTTTTAGGTTTTATATTGTTCTTTGGCTGGACCTTATGGCTGTAATAAAGTTATTTGATTTGTAGCTAGTGCTTCTTAACCTATTACAATATGCAGATTTTTGCTCCATTAAAGTCCTGTCAATTGCAAGCTGAAACAATAGGGCATTTAGTTTTCAGATAAAGTTTGATTTGTAAATAAAATGTGCTAGTGGTGAAGATGAAATGTGTGAATCATTCACAAGCTTTACTTAACATAAGCCAAAACTTTGCTAAATGAAAAGAAACTACACATGATGGGAGACACATGGCTGAAATCCCAACCTCCATTTCCCATCTCCATCTCCTCAATAACATTTAATGAAAGAAACTTAATGGTGTGACATCAACTTACTAATGCTTTTTTGTACCCTGCAAATGACAGCCAACTAATTCCAAGGTAGGCAGATCATTCTGATAGTATTTTTTATTGTGAACCGCCTAGAGTCCCCCGATGGGGGAGATGGGCGGTAATATAAATTCAAATAAATAAAAAATAAAAATTTCATGCTTTTGAGAAATAGATAGACCCATACTAGAAGCCCAGGGAGACAAATAGTAGGCTAATGATAATTGCAATACCTAATTAGGGTTTGAAGAAAGATTTTCAAAAGAGACAACTAAATGTACGGGGGGGGGAATAGTTTTAACTACTACTACTAGGATGATGAAGTTTAACTTAAATTATAACATATTTCCTTGCAAAGGAAAAAAATCAGAAAAATTATTAACTTTGCCCATTTCAAGAAAACATTTCAGTATTCAAATTTTTCTGCCAAAAAGAAAGGTTAACAAACACAAGGAGGAGAAGGAAGGTTATATATGCTAAAAACAAGTCACATTCTCTGTGCCAAGACAATAATCTTAACAAAAGTCCCAACTGGGTAAAAGACTATCAAAATGTCCAAATATTCTTATCCAACTCATTACTAAAAATGAGGATATTAGCCAGTCACTTAACATACCCTATGGGGCGTGGTGGTTCAGCGGGTAAGATGCCAGGCTTGTCGATCGGAAGATCGCAAGTTCAGAGGTTCGAATCCCTAGCCCTGCGTGCGGAGTGAGCTCCCACACTAGCCCAAGCTCTTGCCAACCTAGCAATTCGAAAGCATGCAAATGCAAGTAGATGAATAGGTACCACTTTGGTGGGTAGGTAACAGCGTTCCGTGTACATCATGCCGGCCACATGACCGTGGAAGCGTCTTTGGACAGCACTGGCTCTTTGGCTAACAAACGGAAATGAGCACCGGCCCCCAGAGTCAGACACGACTGCACAAATGTGCGGGGTAACCTTTACCTTTTTAACATACCCAAGGAAAATTTCTCTCTTGTTGGATTGCTAAATTATATTTATACTTTGTATAATATTAAAGTATACCATACTAAAGTTCTCTATGCCGAGGAATGCCGTTGTGATGCTTCTTTAACATTACAGTATTTATTTGTCCTCCTACCCTTCCTTAGAATCATTTAGGAAGCTCACTGTACTCATCTGAATTCAACAAATCTCAGGATGGTATACATTTGAAGTAGAGAAATGCTCAGGAATAAGAAATATAATTTAACTCTTTCTCCTCTATCTTTGTCGAGAGAGAGAGGGGGGGAGGGAGGGGCTGGCTGCTTTTCCACTCACAAGATGTAAAATATTAATAATCCTAACTTTTTCTATGTAAGGATGCTTGAAATGGCAATTTTAAACAAATGAAGAAAAAATCAGCAGTTTTCCCATGCTTCATTCCAGCTTTTTGGTTTTTAAAAATATTGGCAATAATGTGCAATGTGTCATATATAGTTTGGGCCTGAAAACTGTGACTAGTTCAAAGTTACCCTTTGAGATTTGTATCTAACAATACTTTACATGCAGCTACATTTTACCACGTGTCCCAAGCTTGGGGGTGGGGGCGTAGTTGCAGGTGCTCTTGTAATTATTACAGTCGTCGTCATCATCATCATCAAATACTAAAGGAAAAAAGGAATTCTTAATCCTTTACTAGAGCAAAAATGCTTTTGAAGCCCAACCAGGGAGCCACTTATAGTTATTTTGGACAAGCAAAAACAGATCAGCATCTCACCAGATCATAGCTGCACATACCAAACGAACTTATTTAAAATAATAGGTTTGTGTTCTCCCTTGGAGGTAATCCTTAACACAGAGAAGATAATCCAGATAATGCTGTGCTGAATCTTTCATTTCCCTTAATTTAACTCAGGAAGGATGGAGACAAATTGAAGGGAAATTGCTTGAACTGGGGGGGGGGGGGGCGCAAGAATTTCCTCCAAAATTCTCAAGGGACACCAAGAAGGACAATCCATCTTATGTGGTATTGTTGGAAGGAAATTGTATGCTGACAGTTATTACTATGGTGTTCAGATCTCGAGTCCATGTACACATTAATTTGTGTAACAATTGCCTAACACACACACACCAAAAATGCATTGGTGGTGTCTTTACTTTGCATACAATTAGTGCAGCAAAATTTATTATTACATCCAGTCACCTCTCCCATTCCACCATTTCTGCCCGAGTCTGGGATTCTGTTTACATGTGGAATTAGAATGTCTGAAATTAATAAACAAGCTGTTCATGGTGTGGAAGTTCCAAAGGCAAGGAACAGGAATACTTTTCCGGTGCTTTGAGGGCAAACATTCAGAGAATATAATTTGCCAATTGCAAATAATAAATATAAGACAGCTTTATATATGTTAAGGAAAATTTTTGTGTCTAGACTTAACATTGCAGCATAACAGCATACATTCTGAAGAAGAGAAAAATGCAAGAAGAAATTGCAAAACAATATATTGCTGCATTAAGGGAAATTGTTGCTACTTCTAATTTGGCAGACAGTAGGGGGCAATGATTTGGGATTGACTGGTAGACAATGCAATGTTTTCTCACATTAGAGAGCAACTTCTGGTAAAACCTGATTTAGTTTTACAGAAAACCAAGGAAATGGCTAAGTAGATAGAAGCAGAGGCAAAGCTAAGTCAAGAATCAAAGTATGATAGAAGCAATGAGCATATTGTTCATTCTTTGCAACCACAGACACAAACTGTAGATAAGGGTTTTGTTAATGGTGTTCCATCAGTCAGCCACTGTAATCAGAAAACGTGCTACCAAAAGGGTAGGGGCATGAATGTACTACCTCTTTAAAGTAGTTATAGCTTTTTTCAGGCTTCCATGCATGGCTGCATTTAATTAATTAATTAATTAATTAATTAATTAATATCACCACCCCATCTCCCCCAAAGGGGACTCTTTATCAGTGTTTTAATGAGTCAACTCTCAGCTGTGGAAATTCACTGGATGATTTGCGGCCAGTCATTCTCTCACAAGGTTGGTGGAGGGAAATAGAAGCAGGGAGTGCTATCTATGCCTCCTTGAGCTCTTGTACAGAAGGCAAGATAAAAATCTAACAAATAAACAAATATATAAATAAAGCAGCCGTGCCTTTAACACAAGCTATTAAAGCAGCCACATCTTTTTTAAGGCAGTGGAGGTAGCTAATTCACCCACTTCTTTCCCTAAAATAAACTTGTACTGAATTCTGGGTGCGGGCACATTATCTTCTACCTTAGATTTGCAGAGTACTTCCTATGAAATCCTATTAATAGAAGTCTCACAGAATTTGTTTCTCATGGTGGCTTATTTCATTTCAAGCATATCTTACATGGTTTAGCATCAGCCCCTAGCCCCAAGAACCAGCCAGGAGTCCAATATTATTTTGCCTACATAATTGTATTTAGACAGATCACTGTTGAGTATCATAAATGCCTAAAACTGTATTACATGGAAAGAGTACAAATAAAAAGTAGCCCATCTGCAGCCTAGTCACACTGCTTGACTTAGCCTGGAAAAAGGTGACAATTGATAGTATGGGGCTGTTTTGATACGTGACTTGTTGACTGTTATGTTATTATACTTATGGATAATTATACTAAAAGTAAAGGTAAAGGTTCCCCCTGCACATTTGTGTAGTCGTGTCCGACTCTAGGGGCCAGTGCTCATCTCTGTTTGTTAGCCGAAGAGCCAGCGTTGTCCGAAGACGCTTCCGCGGTCATGTGGCCAGCATGACGTGCGCGGAATGCTGTTACCATCCCACTGAAGTGGTACCTATTCATCTACTTGCATTTGCATGCTTTCGAATTGGTAGGTTGGCAAGAGCTGGGGATAGTGCGGGAGCTCACTCCGCACGCAGGGCTATGGATTCGAACCTCCGAACTTGCGATCTTCCGATCAACAAGCCTGGCATCTTACACACTGAGCCACCATGCCCCCATATGTTATTATACTTATTGATAATTATACTAGATGACCAGAAATGGCTTTTCAAATGTTATCAGTTTTTGTCTTCAGATTTTAATAGGGATGAAGATCTGATTTCAGATAATAGTGTTCAGTTTATTTCTTTAATATTTAAGCCTTTTCTGTCAGGAAGATTTTGATGGAGTCTTGAAGGTTAATAAAAGAACTCCAAGCAGCTAACAACAATCTTGCAGAGTAGAAGCGTGAACCAGCAGGGAACTTGCACTTTAAGCGTAATTGCATTCAGAAATAAATTCAGTCTTCACACATTAGTTAGATGAAGAAAAATAGGGATAGCTTACATTTATTCAGTAGATCTGGATACAAGTAGATTCATAGTAGATCTGCGTGCAAGCGAGATGGAATGGACGAGAGCTGCATGGTGCAGCCCTCCTGCTTGCAGGTGTGCCCAAAGCATAATGGAGGTTGTTAATTCCCCAAACCAAGAAGGAGGAGGAAAAGGAAATCAGGTGACCCATGTGACATCCCACAAGCACAATAGAGATGCATTTACTAGAAAGACCCCCTATTATGCTTATGAGACAATGCTGAGTTGACTCCTGATAATCCCAACAGATTTGTCATTAACTCTGATCAATCTCCTATCAACAGGTGTGTGGAAGGACTGAATATTTTAAAAGAGTTTGAACAAAAGCCTTCAAACCACTGAGTTCAACAGGATGGCATAGAAACTGTTTATCACCCATTTTTACAAGTTTATGAACCACAAGGCATGCCATGACAACACAACCAGTGTCATCAGCTGAATTATCACATGAAAGAAGATACATAGAAACCTTAAGTTTGTTTGACCACAGACGACTAAATTAGGCATTTCGGCTCTTGTTCCCTTTTTGCCTGCCACTAGTGATAAAATCAAATGTCAAAAAGGGTTTGCCCAATGACAGATAAATTCACACAGTCTAACTTTTATTTATCAACAACACAGTTACATGAATACTGATCAACAACACAGTTACATGAATACTGATCAACAACTCAGTTACATGAATATTGCACAGATATATCACATAGAATGCGTTCAAATATACAGTATCCTTGTTGTGATTTCCAAACTCACTGGTGGACAAAAACATTTTAGCAAGCAAAAAAGGAACAAGAGCTGACATTTCTCTACATCTGGATATGAGACAAATGGTATAATAAAAACAACAAATATAAGATGATGATTAGGGAAAATACACCAGGAATTCAGAGTGATTAATTTATATATGTTAGAAAACCAGGCATCCTTCATTAGGGGAAACTACAGGTGGTCCTCACTTAATGACCAGTCATTCAACAACTATTCAAACTTGCAACGGTGCTGAACGAGTGGTACTTACAACTGGTCTTCAAAGTTCCAGCCATCGCAGCATCCCATGGTCATGTGGTCGCCATTTGTGACCTTCTTTGCTGGCTTTCTACAAGCAAAGTCAATGGGGAAGCTGGCAGGGAAGGTCGCAAATAGTGACCACATTATGTCCTCGCTTAATGACAGTGTGGGATTTGAGGAACACTGGATTAAATTGAAGACTTCTATTATTTCAGCCTGTGAAGAAACTATTGGATACCAAACTAAGAGACATCAGGACTGGTTTGATGAGAACGATAGTGAGATTGAACATATTATTGACAAGAAAAGGAAAGCCTTCCGGATATGGCAAAAAGATATTGACTGTGCCGTTAAGAAAAAAATCTACGCCAGTGCAAAGGCAGAAGTCCAAAGAAGAACTAGAGAACTTAAGAACATATGGTGGATAAAAAAAGCCCAAGAAACCCAACATTTTGCAGATGCTCATGATGCACGGGGCTTTTTTAATGCCATAAAGGCCATCTATGGACCAACAAACTATGGTACAAATCCCTTACGCTCAATAGATGGTGCTAAACTTCTAAAGGACAAAGAGTCTATTGCACTGCGCTGGAAAGAGCATTACTACAATCTCCTTAATCGTCACTCTACTGTGGCTGATGAAGTCTTCTTGCAAATCCCGCAAAAACAAGAGATGAGCTTGCAGTACCCCCTAGTTTGGAGGAAGTCAGTAAAGCCACTAAACAAATGAAAAATAACAAAGCTAGTGGACCTGATGGGATTCCTGCTGAAGTCTTTAAAGAAGGCGGGTCTGAACTTACACAACAACTTCATAAGCTCATCGAAAAAATCTGGATGAGGGAGGAGATTCCAGCAGACTTTAGGGATGCCATAATTATCACTCTCTTTTAAAAGGGTGATAAAACAGACTGTGGAAACTATCGAGGTATCTCCCTTCTAGCTACAGCAGGCAAAATCCTGGCAAAGATAATCGCAAACCGTCTCCTATCTATATCAGAAGACATCCTCCCTGAAATGCAAAATGGCTTCCGCCCTTCCAGGGGAACAGTGGATATGATCTTCACTGCACGACAGCTTCAAGAAAAATGCAAGGAGCAAAACCGCCCTCTGTACATGGCATTTATTGATCTGACTAAAGCTTTTGATACTGTAAATCGTACTGCTCTCTGGACCATCCTTCTGAAAATCGGATGCCCTGATAAATTTGTGAACATCTTGCAGCTACTCCATGATGACATGATGGCAACAATCCTGGATAACAATGGCTCTCAAAGTGATCCATTTAAAGCGGAATCCGACGTTAAACAGGGATGTGTTATTGCTCCAACCTTATTCACTATCTTCATCGCTATGATTATACACCTTGTTGAAGAGAAACTTCCTACTGGTGTAGAAATTATATATCGAACAGATGGAAAGCTTTTTAATCTTAGTAGGCTGAAAGCAAAAAATAAGGTAATTACAACTTCTGTTATAGAACTTCAATATGCTGATGATAACGTAGTCTGTGCACACTCCGAGGAAGATCTTCAAACTATCCTAAACATCTTTGCAGAAGCATATGAAAAGCTCGGCCTCTCTATTAACATTAAAAAACCCAAAGTGCTTTACCAGCAAGTTCGAACCAATCCCTCCGCAGCGCCATCAATCCAGCTTAAAGGTGTGTCACTAGAAAATGTCGAACACTTTTCTTATCTCGGCAGCCATCTATCTACAAAAGCCAACATCGACACTGAAATTCAGCATCGCCTGAGCTCTGCGAGTGTAGCTTTCTCCCGAATGAAGCGTAGAGTGTTTTAGGATCGGGACATTTGCAGGGAGACCAAAATGCTTGTTTACAAAGCCATTGTACTACCAATCCTTCCGTACGCCTGTGAAACATGGACCCTCTACAAACGCCACCTCCAACTTCTTGAAAGATTCCATCAACGCTGCCTCCGAAAAATTCTGCAAATTACTTGGGAAGATAGGCGGACTAATGTTAGCGTATTAGAAGAAGCGAAAACCACCAGCATTGAAACAATGATCATCCAACATCAACTTCGCTGGACCGGCCATGTTGTTCGAATGCCTATCGTCTTCCAAAGCAGCTACTTTACTCCCAACTTAAGAATGGAAAACGGAATATTGGTGGACAGCAAAAGAGATTCAAAGACACTCTCAAAGCTAATTTAAAAAAATGTAATATCAGCATTGAGAACTGGGAAGCCCTAACTCATGAGCGTTTCAATTGGAGGTCAGCCTTTATTAAAGGCGCTATGGACTTTGAAGAAGCACGAGTACAGGGAGAAAGGGAAAAAAGAGCTAAAAGGAAGGCACGTCAAGCAAACCATCATCATGACTGTCTCCCACCCGGAAACCTATGCCCTCATTGTGGGAGGTTGTGCGGATCCAGAATTGGCCTTTACAGCCACTTACGGATCCACTGTTAAAATTTTACCCTTGGAAGACAATCTTACTCGGCTATGAGTGATCGCCAATGAATGAATGAATGAATGAATGCTTAACAATGGCAACTGGGAAGT
Organism: Charina bottae; assembly: GCA_023362775.1. Taxonomy (NCBI): domain Eukaryota; kingdom Metazoa; phylum Chordata; class Lepidosauria; order Squamata; family Charinaidae; genus Charina; species Charina bottae. The sequence goes on along the minus strand of JALMGJ010000020.1, from coordinate 19,445,959 downwards.
GCCAGAACTGCCGTTGCTAAGTGACATGGTCATGTGACATCGCACTTTACAACCATGTCACTTAGCGACAGAAATTCCAGTTCCAATTGCCGTAGTTAACCTAGGACTACCTGTACAGTAACAGTTTCCCTTGAAGTATCACATATACCCAAAAGGGACACAGCTTGGAATTCTAAATCCACTGAAAAATATTGTTATCCAGAAATATTACAATAAAAAATATATCTATCTCTATTGCAGGCATGTCCAGTCCGTGACCCATGGGCCGCATGTGGCCCTGAACAGCTAGTAATGCGGCCCCAAAAAATCGTAAACTTTTAACATTATTTTGAAATTTTTTTCGTGACCCGATCACGCAGTGCTCAAGCACGGACTGCGTAGGTAGAAACAATGGAACACCGTGTAGGGGAGGGGGCAGTGCAGTGCTAACGCCGCCGCCACCCGCTACACACATCAGCTTATGGCGACTTGGAGTTATATATAATATTTCAACCTACCTACATGTGTTCTGTGATGACAGGCATTTATTGTTATTATTATTAAGTAGACATGTAAGTTTTCTTATTTGATTATTAAACTTTGCTTTGTTTATTTGCCTACCTAACAATTTACGATGGGCCTGTTGTGTTATTTCTTAAAATAAATATTTATTCCTAAATAAATTTATTCCAGCATGGCTTCAACGTCATTTCAACAGAAAACAGAACCCAAAAAAGAAAAGAGAAAAAGAAAAATTGTGGTTGAAGGAAGAGTATTTAACCAAAAATGGACAGATGAGTACTTTTTGTCGAGACAAATACTAAGGCACTATGCTTAATTTGTAGGGAAAATGTGTCAGTTTTCAAAGACTACAATTTGAAAAGGCATTATACGGAAAAACATGCTGCCAAATTCGAAGCGTATCAAGGAATTTGTCGTAAAGACAAATTAGCGGAACTGAAAAAAAGTCTGTCGTCTCAACAATTTTTTTTAAAAAAAGTCACAACTCAAAAGGACTCTACTATAAAAGCTAGTTATTTGGTAGCAAATCTGATTGCAAAAAAATCAAAACCATTTACCGATTGTGAGTTTATTAAGCAATGTATGGAAAGCATGGCAGATATAATTTGTCCTGATAAAAAAAGCGATTTTTCTAAAATCAGTTTGTCTCACCAGACTATAGCCAGACAAATTGAAGAAATAGGAAAATCTATTGAAAATGGTTTGAAGAGTAAAGCTGCTAATTTCAAATTTTATGCTTTGGCGATGGATGAAAGCACTGATGCTACAGATACGGCTCAACTTGCCATTTTTATTAGAGGTATTGATAACAAATATAATGTCACTGAAGAAAGGGCTTCTTTGGTGCCATTAAAAGACACAACTAAATCTCTTGATTTGTACAAAGCAGTAAAAATGACATTAAAGCGATTTTCTTTAACCATTGTCAACATAACTGATATATCTACTGATGAGAATTGCAACCACTTTCATCGAACCAGATATTGATGCATTAGTTTCATAAAAACAAGGTCAAGTATCCCACTAGTTTTATGTTGCCCTCTTTTTTAAAATTTTATAATAAAAAATATAAAAAATAAATGAAGTTTTATTACTTATATACATTAACTATATTATATATTTTATGTGTGGCCCGAGACAATTCCTCTTCACTCAATGTGGCCCGGGGGAGCCAAAAGGTTGGACACCCATGCTCTATCGCCTTATTTTCAACTATCTAAGACAACCCTCCCATTTTTAAAGGGAATTATTTGGGGGGGAATTTTGTCTTGCTTTTAGATAAGTACAGAATTTGATAGTGTAGGATAGTTACCTAATGCATGTCAGATAACTAGATATAGAATACCTGACTCTTGCTCACTGTTTTCCAACTACAGCTTGCCATAGATGGAATGCCAAATCATTGGCTCTTTTCATTATGGTTTGTTATTGATATGATATATATCCTGGCAGATTATATGCCTGCCACCAAGTCGGTGTCAACTCTTAGCAACTACATAAATAGACTTTCTCCTAGTTGATGGTAATTAATAGTCAAGCAGGGACCATGCCTGAACAGCACCCCTAGTGGAACAGGCTCTCCTATAGGGGCTAGAAACTATATAATTAATATATTGATATTATACACATATATATCACACATACTCATTGCAGTCAAGTTATGGTCTTCACTGGTTGATTTCATGAGGAATGTATTATTTGAATGAGCCCCATGGATGATTTATGCAATTTGCAGCATTGTTTTACTTTGTGATTCTGGCATTTTTCCAAGTTGGATTTAGTCACATGACCTAGCATGTGCGGCGCATGGAAGACAAGCTTGCTAATTAAGAAACAAGGGTAGGGAAACCATGTAAAACATGACTTCTGGAATTCTTTCCCATTCTAGCAAGGGTGATATCTATATTTTCTTCATTGTAGCAAAGTAACATGTGGCATCTGTGTTTATGTACATGTACATATTTGTGTTTGTACATGTGCACCACCTCTGCTCTCTCCTCACATTGCATCTGTGTGTGTTTGTGCATCTGTGTGCTCTGGGAAGCACAGGGTAGGATGCACATGCCTGAGGAAGAAGGGAGGGCCCTAGAATGGAAGAGTCAGTGGTATTCTAAACTGCTCCCTACCCGTCTCTCTCAAACAAAATTCTTTTCCTTGTAGCTGTCAATCTCTGAGGTAAGCAAAGTCAACAAACAGATTCCAGAAGGACTACTGGATCTCTACTTTATAGGGTATAATATTAAAATATTAAAAGCCTAACAGAGATTCACCACCACCACCATTATACCCAAGAGAATCAAGGCAGGGCAGTCCTGAGTTTCTTTCTCACCCACTCCTCCCTTTCAGGGCCAAGCTGGTGTTTATATAAGTGTTCTTGCATTTCTTCTTCTTCAAGCCTATCTCCTTTACAATAGCCCATGGCTGGATCCAATCCATTTTCAAATTGGATCTTTCCTTTGCAGACTTCTCCCCAAACAGCTGATTTGGTCATGTTCTCTTCTGCTTGTTGAGAATTATCCTGCTGATGGACAGACAGACAAAGGGACAAGCACTCTTACATGCAACATTCCATTGGGCTGGCAAGAATAAAAATAATTTAAAAACCGTCCCCCAGGAAAGTATGTTCCAAAAGGCCATGAAGTACAGGGAGGAAATCAGTTTTTCAAGAGTCAGAATTTCCTAGCTCTGGTGTCCTATCACTGGCTTGTCATCAGTAAACTGCATTCCACAGCAGACTCATGGTAATTTCATTGTGTGATAGACCTCAATAAAGGGAAGATATGTGGTATTGAGGGATGGAAAATGTATGTCAGGAGTTGAAGATGAGAGATTTAAAGGCTTTGAGAAGGAAGTGAAAGGGAGGAGTTTAGAGTAAGCTGAGTTGTTAGTCTCAATTTTAATTGAGTGTCCACAATAAATATTTATGAGGTAGCCTTTGTCCTTTGGAATTTATATATATTATAATGCTTTATTTTGCAGGAGGAGAGTATGTGCTGTTTGACTATTTCTTTAACTTTTTTTTAAAAAAATCCTCTGTTGTGAGTTTGCATGCTCATAGGGTTGTCCTGCCTCTTGCAGCTTCTTCTGGGAAATATCAGGTGACCATGCTGGGGGGGGGGTGACAAAAGAGGCATAAAAATTTATGCTTCTGGGAAATAAAGAATTTCCTGAACATAAAGGGTAGGATTTAAATCCTTAAATCAAAGGATAACTTGGCACTGGCAGCATTTGACATAGTGGACAGCCTGCATTTTTGATGAAAGGGATGAATAAAAATAGACTTGCAATTATACAGTATGTGTTCAATTCTCTATGATCAAGTATGAATTATAGCTCTAAGAGTCAACATCTTCTGGGCAGCCACATTACACTGTTGGCTCCTACTGCCTTCATATGTTCCGTAGTTTGTCATGTTCTGCAAATTATGCCAGTCTGTCTGAGCTCCATGCATCTTCCATCAGTGCTTCACTTTCTTTTTTCTCATGGAGCCAGTATGTGCTTCAGTATTCCTTTATTATTGCCAAATCAAGCTTTCAAACATCTGGAAATCATCCTTCAACATTTCTACTAGTGAGATGCTGCATTTGTCTTAACCATTGTGACTATTCCTTAGGATAACATTTTTTATAAATAAAGAAACAAAAAAGCATTCGTTGACTTATCCGTCCAGTTTCTGGCTTTGCATTTATGAACTATCATTCATCATGAGCTACTTCAAGGCTTTAATCCATTCTTCATGAATAGCACTACTGTCCTTTCTCTGTCCATTACACCATATCCTTGATCTTCCAGATTTTTTTCATAAACCACCCTAACCTCAATTTTTATGAGCAACATTGACTTCTTTTTTCCATTAAAATAATAATAATAATAATAATAATAATAATAATAATAATAATTCATCTTCCTCCACTAATTTGCTCCATCTAAAGGTCTACTACATGTACAAGAAAAAAGGGTTTTCTCCCAGGTCTTAAAACATTCTTCTTAAGGCTAAGTGTGTTAACTGCTATGGCCACCACTTGGAAACCATTACCTTTTTATTATAATTATGCAAGATTGTGGGCAGCGCGGTGGCGTAATGGTTAAGTCTACCGATTGTCGAACGAAAGGATGGCAGGTCAGCAGGTCGAGACCCGGAAGCACCACATAATAGGGTGAGCTCCTGTTCTCACCCAGCTCCTGCCACATGACCATGGAAGCGTCTATGGACAACGCTGGCTCCCTCGGCCAAGAATCGGAGATGAGCGCCGCCCCCTAGAGCCGGATACGACTGGAAAGGGAAACCTTACCTTACTTACCTTATGCAAGATCATTGCACAATTGATTGATTGATTGATTGATTGATAAAGCAATATGGTGGTCACATAACCCATCATAAGAAGGAATGTTCAGTGTTATCTACATGGATTATGTAACCTTTTGATCAGGCTTCATTCATTTTGGCCTATTCAGCCCTGAACCATCATATACTATGATCTATTTTAACTATCACATAAAACTGTAATTAAGAAAACATCACTATAATTAAGATTTGTGCTATATTTGTATTTACAGACCAGGTTTTGTGCAAGTTGCTAATAAATCATAAAGAGAAATCATGGTTTGGCAAAAACATTTATTTAGCTTGCTATATAAACAGTGCAAAATAATGCCAAACAATGCTTTCTTAATTGTCAAACCATGACTAAAACCATTATTGTGGTTCCCAAAGCTGCTTCTATCATAGTTGCAGGGAAAAAATTGTGAGACAAAGGAAAAAAAATTAAGGAAGACAAAAGAAGCTCTAAAGTATCAATTTCGATACAACCTATTTTATAGAGTCATGAAGTACTCCCTGTCAATTTCAGTGTGGAGCTATTAGTTCATATATCAGGCTAGTCTAAAGCATAAATCATATTTTAACCATGGCTTGGTGAACAAGCACTGGCTGTGGTCACACTCTCTAATCCAGTGCTTTCCAAACTGCTGCCATTGGCGGCACACCAATGGCGGCAGTGGCAGCGGTGTGGGGGCGTGCGTGGGGGAGGGGGCGTGCATGGCGGCGGCGCGGGGGGGCGCGCGGCAGTGGCAGTGTGCACGGCGGCGGCGGCGGCCTCACTAAAACGCGGAAGCCCTGATGGCATGTCACTGCCGCCGCCGCCGTGTACACTGCCGCCGCCGCGCGCACCACCGCGCCACCGCCATGCACGCCCCCGCCCCCGCCATTTCGCGACACACTAAGCTGTGTGTTGTGACACACTAAAGGGTCGCGACACAGAGTTTGGAAACCTATGCTCTAATCTATGAATTCAGTTACTTGCTTCAGTTACTTTCAGTAAGAGTTGTGAATAAGATAATCAGAAACTTTTTTAATATATATTTTACTTTAATGGGAGGAGGGGATTTAAAAGAAAAACTAACAAGTCAAAGAACTTAACCCGATAAAAAATGCAATAAAAATACATTTTGTATTGCGAACTAGCTTTATTTCCTCAGAATAACTGTAAACATTAAGTATAAACTGTAGTGTACTTAAAGCACCTTAATTATCTATATCACCTAGAGCCCTTAGTAAAATGCATTATACTTTCATTTGAATGTGCCTCAAGAGATAATTAACCAAGATTATAACATGTGGATTGCAATACCTGATACTTTAATAAATGTGTAACCAAACAAAATATCATCTCTAACATTTGAAAGATGGGAATCTACTGTATATCAAAACATAGCAGATTAAATATTTTAAGTGATCACCCGCTCTATTTTTAATTGCTATAAAAGATGCCGTGAAATGCTTTAAAAGATGAATTGGAGATGCTTTTCATCTGCCAACTTTATCCCTCTTTTCCTGGGTTTACTGGCTAACCCAGATGCTTAATAACAACAGCAAAAGCATTTCAACTGAAAGACCAAAGTACAGAGCTAAAATCTTTTGGAATGCCATTTAATTTAACTGAACTGATCAAGGGCAGACATAATTATGCATCTAGACACAAACTAAAAGAGCAGAGAGAACATAAACATGAATTTATAATGAAAAGGTTTTGTTTTCTCTTCTTCAAAGTTTTTAACATAAATCAAGGATTTGTCTTTGGTTCTAGAACTGAAGTAAAAGTGGTTGGGCTTGGACTGAAGAAACCAAGATTAAAATCTCTGTGCACTGTCAAGGCCTTCGCTACCTTACATTTTTTACCCATCTTGTTGAATGGTATGAAGACAAAACCTATGCTTGGGAGACATGTGTACCCCCAGGAGCCTCTTGGACGAAAGGCAGGATATTAAAAAAAAAAGTAAATAAATAAATATGAGCTCCATCTGTCCCTGTTTATCAGACATTATTTCCTGGGCTCTGTTCTTCTTAAAATATCCCCTCTGTTTTTCATGGTGGGGGGACTAGTGGGTTCAGTAATGGTTGGTTGGTTGGTTGGTTGGTTAGTTAGTTTAAAGAAGGTCCAATTCCAGAGCAATTCTGGGCAGCTTACATTTTTAAAAATAAGAAACAGTAAGAAGCAGAGGAAAGAAACAAACTCTGTATACTACAAAAAAAACCCACAACCAACAGAGCCTGGAAGAACAGCCAGGTTTTTAAAGACTTCTGGAACACCATCAGGGTAGGAGCCACATTGATCTCTGGACAGGTGCTGGGGCAGGCAAGGCATACTTCCTGGGTCCTGATAGATGGCAGTTTAATCAATGTGACCCAAAGTGCACCAACGCTGCCCAATCTTACTGGACAGGCAAAAACCATGGAATATAGGACAGCTCCTCAAATATCCTGGCCCTATGCCATAAAGAGCTTTTTAGGTGATAACAAGCACTTTGAATTGCGCCCAGAAGCTCACTGGCAACCAGTGCAGCTCACAGAACAGTGATATCACATGGGCATACTGTGGCATGCCCATCACTGCCTATGCTACTGTATTCTGGATCAATGTAGCTTCTGGGTAGTCTTCAAAGGCAGCCCCATGTAGAACACATTCCACACAGAGTCCCATCACAAGGTGACTAGAGCATGGGTGACTCTCTTCTTACACAACCCAATCCATTGGTGCAAACACAAGCAGATCTACATATAGAGATTTGAAATACCTGCACATGTTTTTTTCCCCATCCATTCCAGTTCCACAACTGCTTAATAGAATGTTACAGAATTAAGGTTATATTGTTGCTGAATGATCTCTATAAAATATTGCACATGTGTTATAACCAATGTTACATTATAAATCGGGGGCAGTAGATATTGTTGCTGAATGATCTCTATAAAATATTGCATATGTGTTATAACCAATGTTACATTATAAATCGGGGGCAGTAGATATTGTTGCTGAATGATCTCTATAAAATATTGCATATGTGTTATAACCAATGTTACATTATAAATTGGGGTACCACGGTGGCTCAGTGGTTAAGACACTGAGTCAGAAGCCATTAAGTCCCAGCTCCTGCTGACCTAGCAGTTCAAAAGCATGCAAATGTGATTAGATAAATTAGGTACCACTCCAGTGGGAAAAATCACAGGGACATGAAAGGACCCTCCTTGGGTGCCCCCCGGGCAATGGTGATGTCACCAGCAAATCCTTTCACTACAGAAGCGCTTTGGTGCTTCTGACACAAACACACATTATAAATTGGGGCATCCTCAGGACAGAATCAAACAAGTCAGGATGGTGGCTGCAATTAAATCAGGATGGTCAGGATGATGGCTGCTGATTAAAGCTCTGGGGGTTTTGATCAATTGTTGTGGCTGTCATCATAACTTTTTTTACTCTCTTATTTCCCCCGTTCCCTGGATATCTTGCTACGAATCCCAGTCTATTAACTGTTATTAGTTTAAGAAAACTGTTATGGTCACTTAACTAACATGTCCTAGTTTAGATAATAATGAAATAAGGCTCTTGCAAGATAAATTAATTCAACTTGCATAAGGCAGATGTCTTCAAGAATGTTTTAGGATCAATCTCTAATCTTTTACAATAGGCCCAAACAACTGTTTGGGTTGTTCAGACACTGGCAAATAATTATTTACCTTTAAACAGAAAAGGAGGGAAGAAATCCTGACATGAAGTAGAGAAAAAGGAACATACAAATCTATGTTTTAGATAGAGAAATTATTATTCGGTACTACATATGATCATGGAGAAAATCTACAGTATCTGTGTGGTCCCTAAGAGACAACACTGACTTGATGGCACAGAGTCACTCACTCAATTGCATCTGAACCACTCACATTGGCCTTGCCTTTTCCATACCCCATCCAACCCAACGTAATAATATTTTGCTAGTCATATAATAAACCACCACAGGATAGGGTGGTGGTGGTGATGATGATGATGATGAAATTTAAAAATAATATCTGGGGAGCCAAAGAAAGTAAGGATTTTTAACTTTGAAATCCATTTGCTTAGCATATTTTCATTAATGAAAAATGACTGATTTCCAGAGCAGTGACTTCCGAAATCTTACTTGTCACTTCCTTAATGGTAACATTGCAACGTTTTATAAACTAACTAGTAAATCCACTAACTCGTAGATCCAAAAAAAACCACACACACAGACACACAAAAGGGAGGAACCCCCAAAGCACAGCAGATGAAATGAGGACACCTAGGCAGCTGTTTTCAAAGGGAAAAAAGGAATTACAAAAATTCCTCCCCCTCAAATCTGTATGCCAAATATTTGTTTATTAAATGCTAATTCAGATGTATAATCATATTCATATTGTAAACAATTAAACTCACATAACTATGAGTTCCTATAGCTAGAACACTGCTTACCCTTGACCTCATTCCTATAACCCACCTCCTCCTGTTTAGATAGGGTTTGCTTCTTCCGATTTGCCCCTTCCCCAACCTTTCAAGTGCCAGATGGCATTATTTTGCCTTAAACAAGATTTCAGCTGTGCTATTGGTTGTCCCTGAGGTCAGAGGTTCCAATGAGTGATCTTCCACAGTGCTTTAACTATTACAATAGTGGTAGTTATGCAGCATTGACTTTGGCCTGTTAGTTAAAGGAGTATGCTAACCCCAAAGTGACCTAAAAGAGAATGATATAGATCAGAGTTCAGGGTTTGTTAGTATGTGGCCATAATTTTTTTTTCTTAATTTTAATTTTTACTTTACAGACCCCTGATCACCTGACTGTGCAATCTTGCAGCTCTTAATTAACTGAAAACTTCGAAGACTATTCATATTCAGTGGAGGCCCTGGGGGTGATTTGTGGTTTAAGGACGCTCTCTCCGCCTTTTAGTTTCCCTCTTTTATCTTCTCTTTTTTGTATTTTTATAATGGGTTTTATAACTTTTATTTGTAAGCCTCCCAGAGTCACTTTTATAGTGTGATGGGCAGTGTATAAATTAAATAAATAAATAAATAAATGAAAAATGAAATGACTCAGACCCCAATCCATATTCTCTTGGGTAAAATATGACTTTTTGTTCAGAATCATATCACCCCAGCATCTGCCACTGCTGGGGAGCAAAACCGTGGTCATTCTAAAACTATCATCAGAAACAGTGAACTGAGGCAGGGAAAGCAGATGACTACCATCTCTCTCCACCAGAGATGGTGGAGATGGAGTTGCGAAGAAGTAGAAGCTCAGGAAAAGTGAAGAGTTTATTATATTATTCATATAATAAACCACAGGATAGGGGGGTGGGGGTGGGGGTGGTATTTAAAAATAATCTCTGGGGAGCCAGAACAGATGTTTCGGGTAGAGCTATTTGGGTTAGGAAGATAGATGGTGGCAGCAGAAACGATCAAGCTTCTACCCCAGAGCAGGAGGAAGATTCAGAAGACCCCTGGGACAGGAGATTTGAGGTCTCCAGACTGCTACCCTATTGGCTTAGCCACCCACTACAGAATTGCTATGGTTGTAAAAGTCAAATAAAATAGGATGTGAATGCGTCCATTTTTTATAAAGGGCTACAGTACATAGTTCCAACCTTTTAGCTATCTTATGACCATTTTAAAAAATAGACTTCCTTTTGGCATTTGAACGTATGTGCAATATTTTATAGAGGTTATGTCTTTACACACTCCTGTGAATCTTGTTGCACCTCCAAAACTGCAAAAGCAAACTCTAAAAGGATTTTTATTAATTTTTTCTTTAATAATAATAGAGCAATGACTGCACTGAAAGTAAACTCTTTAATGTCTTCTTTTTCTTCTGTAGCTTTTTCCAGCCTGTGAAATTCCATGTGTCTTGGGACTATAACTTCCAAGATTCCCAGTCACCATGGTCAACAGCTATGCTGGCTAAGAATCCTGGGAAATGTAGTTCCAGCACTTCAGGAAGGTGGGCTGGGAATGACTACTGTATTTATGATCTTTTCTTGTCCCCACAGTTGGATAAAGAGGTGCTCCTCCCTATATGAAATGACTTTTTCTAAGGGCTGGCCAAAGTTTCTGAGATTCTTTAGTTCCTGTAAAAGAGGCATAGTTTTTCTGCCTCTTTTGTAAGGAATTAAACCATCCTACATCCACCCCAAAGGAAAGAAAGAGAAATAGTTTTGCCTTGTTCTTTTCCTTTTTTCCTTTTTCTCTCTTTTTAAAAATAAATGTTTTCTTGCTCTCAGCTTTAAAGGGTGTCTTACCATTGTGGGTGAATTGAATATTCTTGTAAGGAGAATGAGGAAGAAGGGAGAGACCCCTGTGCACATAACAAGCATGCAAGCTCTGGTTTTAAAGAAAAAAAATCCCTAACAGCTGGCTAGCAAAGTAGGCCTCTCCTTCCCTCCCCTTCTATTTTTTTTCCTCCTTCCTTCCCCTTCTGGAAGGAATTCCCAGCTTCCCATTTCTTGTTATTCCACTTTATACTACCCCCACCCCCACTACCTTTACAAATGAGATAAATATAAAGGAACAAAAAATGTAGCGCAGCATTATCTCTCTCTTTTTTACTTAATTCACAATCTTTGCACCAGGAAAGGACTGAAATCCAAAGATGTACTTCCATTTATGCAAGGCATTATGCACTCTCTTGGACACAGCCTCGCTCAGCGTCATGCAATGTTTACCACAGCTTTTTCTGTGACTATTTGGTACAGTAACGCTGCCAGAATTTTTCCACTAGATAGCACATCTCCAGATGCAGTTCTCAAGCCATCCATCCAGGATTTAAAACAAAACTTGTAGTTCAATTCTGCTGTGCCTTTTTAGGACGCAAGATGCAGAAGAATTGACATATTGTCATTTGTTTTAGTTTCATCCAGAAGCTGTGCTGCTTTCCCTTCTTTTCTACAAAACAGGCCATTATATATTAGGTCTTGAAAAGCAGCAGATCTTGTGTGGTCTAATCATTCAAAGAATCAAGGGAGCAAAGGAGCGATGCTAGGATGTCTAATCTCAATTATGGTTAAACCATTTAAGCTCCTGGGGCTCTGTTAACTCAGATGGAAATGGGGGTAGATCCTGCTTTAAACCAGGGGGCAGAGATGGATTTTCCCAGGTAAAGAGATAACAAACTAGTTGCTTTTTTGGCAGATTTATGGAGGGATGGAGGAGAAGGTGTGGAAAACAATGTAAAAAATGAAAAAGCAGCAATCTAATTTATTCTAAGAAAAAGGTACCTAACAGCAAATATTCCCAAAAAGTAATATTGTGTGGGATAACACACTGAATAACAATGATTGGATTAGGGGAAAAATGTAAGGAAAATTTATAAACATACTAAAACAATTTTAGGACTGTGGAAGTCCCAAAGAAATAGAATTGTGCATTGGAGAAATTCAGTCTCTAAAGCAGAGCTTTCCAAACTGTGTGTTGGGACACGTTAGTGTGTCGGCTGCAGTGTCTGGGTGTGTCGCGGCTGCTGCTGCCTCCGAGCCCTGCCAGGATTCCACGCAGGTCCTAGTGCCTGCCTTGTGCCTTGCTGCCTCCAAACCTGCTGTGATTCTGCACAGGTCCTAGTGCCTGCCTTGTGCCCTGCTGTAAGAGTGTGTCGCAAAATGATGCATGTCTAAAAAGTGTGTCACCAACATGAAAAGTTTGGAAAGCTCTGCTCTAAAGTCTGTGGAGCTTTTCATGATTTTTCCGCTGTTATTTGTGTGGTTCTGTTTGGGCATTTAATTAGAAATAAGCCCATAATTTTCAATAGAATTTTCCCCTATATAAATGTACAATGAAAGCAATCTGGTATAATCTGTTTATCAACAACAGTCCACGAATAAGATGAAATGATTTCTTGTTCATTATAGCAAACATTTTTTAAATGTTTTAAATATGTTACAGACTGAATTAACGCACTGTGCTAAACCATAAAGTGGTTTATTTGGGGGTTTAGTGTATTGTGCAGCCCCAATCTATTTAATAAACTGTTGTTAAACAAATCATGTTTTAAAGGAATGTGTGAAATCTTTGCTTTTTTATTGCCCCAGATTCATAGTGCTGTTATGCTTGGAAGCTCAATTCAATTAATCATGAGGGGAGGTTCCCACAAACACCCTCTCCCATTTAAAAATATGGGATTTCAGGGGCATACAGGTTTCTATCATCTGTACCTGTTTGATACTTATAAACAAAATAGGAAAAAATGCAAAGCATAGCTTTTGCAATTCTTTCCAACTCCTTAAGAATAGCTTTGTTTGGGGTCATGTGACCAGAAAGGAGAAAGACAAGGGGCTTTGAATGAAAGCGTCACCAGCATCTGTAGCCGCTTCCCAACTGCCGTCCATATGGATGCATTGGGGAAATGTTTTTTCTCCACAGCCCCCAGCTGATCCAGCCCATTTTTAAATTTGAGCTTTCTTTTGCCAGCTTCTCCCTGCATACCAAACTTGGTCCCATTCTGTTCTTAGACAATTATCTTGCTGGTGGACCAATAGACAGACAAGAGACCAACGTTCTTTCACATAATTCCTTTCCAATATTCTATTGGGCTGGAAAGAATAACAAGTTTTGTGTAAATTGTTTATCTGAGGTCAGATACAATACTTCTCATTCTGCTCTTTAGATCTGCCTGAAATTTGGAAAATGCCTATCTCCCCATATTGCAAGTTGGGTCCTCGTGCTAAATTCAACTTGCCAGATTAAGGCACAAGCTCTAAGGTGAGAATGTGCAACTTCTCTGGGGCTGAGGACCATGGCTGACTTTGGAATCACATCCTGGGCCAACTCTCTCAAAATTAGGTAGGTCTAGGACAAAACAGGTCATGTTCCCCATGTATTTAATAATTGTCTATTCTATCTCCAGATAACTTTTTGAGGGGTCTAAGGAGGACATGCTCAAGGCTTATGCACCCCTGCTCCAAGCCAAAGCTTTACAGAGCTTATTGGACCAGGATCTGGTCCCTGGGATCTCTTGTAGGCTGGCAGTGCAGCTTGGGTGATCCTTTTGAACACAAAAATTCAGTCTGCCAGGTTTTCAGTGAAATGAAAGCATTGGTGGCATAGGAGTTAAGGAGATACAACCATGTTCACATTTGTTTATGAAAAGTAAGGAAACAATTTTCAATGGATTCCTTGGCATTCGTATGAAACATGCACTATCTGCTTGACTGGAACCATCTGGGTTTCCTTTGCTCTGAATGTATTCATTATAGCATATCCTACAGGCATTTCTGGCATGCCTTTCCTTGATCTATCCTTGGCATCTTATTGTAATTTATTGTATTCCTTTGAATAAGGTTGCATTTTTCTGTAATATGGGCTTATTATCACTGGCATAACTGTGCAGGTAATCTTTACTTTTCTTCCATTCCTGTTAAAGCTATTTATTGTTTGGTAAACTGAGTTTTTACTTAACTGGATTTCATCATCAGGAGGGGAAAAAAATGTTTTCTTCTATAGTAAATTGGCATGAAGACATCTACATTACTCCCTGGCTCCCATTTTAGCTGTATATTTCCTATAGAGCTGTCATTATACAGTTGCTATTTTGAAAGCAAATATCACAATTTTGCTAGCATTTTCTTAAGTTGTAATATTCTATGACCAACCATTATTGTGCTAAGTGTCTAGAAAGTAATTCTTACTCACCTACCTAAAACTTAGCATCATATGAAATAGAAATATGGTATAAGCAGGGAGTCTAGATGCAGGCCTGAATACACGTTAGCTTTATTTGCATATTTCTCCCTCCACTCACTTAAAAAAAACTGAGGGAAAAGGATTAAGCTTGTAGAACTATGAGTAACATGTCTGGTTCTCACAATATAAAGTAGAGAAATGCCAAATAGATGTAGAAATTGCCTCTGATTCTGCTAGCTGTAATTTCCAGTTTCTGCTAATGAAGTTATATAAATAATTGCTTCTTCACTTAGCAGATAATAATGTACATTAGTTAGTAACAATGGTCCAAAACCTAACTTACTAGAAGGTAAGCCCATTGACTACTGCGGGTCTTACTTCTGAGTAAACATATACATAGGATTTTGCAGCAAACTCATGTTACTGACATCTGATTTGACTTCTCTTGTTGATCACACAATGACAAACATCCCTTCAGAGGCTCAAGCAGAGATAGGCAACATGGTACCCTTCAAAGGATTTAGATTTTACACTTGTAGCTGTTCCAGTCAGCATAGCCAAGTACAAGGGATTCATCACATTGGAAGGACACAGGATTGGCTCTGCCATGGCTAAAGGAAGATATGGGGATTTTAAAATGAAGATGTCTCCAGTTTGTACATCTTTAGATTTTATTTCAAAGTGGCAAGAGGCACCTGGGTTGAGCCAACAACAAGCTTTTGCAAGACGTATCAACAGTTCTTCTGTTCCTCTACGGTCCTGGGCTAAGAGTCTAGCTACATGTCCTATTAAAAACACTGGTAGCAGCAAGGATTTAGGTTTACCCCTTGAAAAGCTGCCATGTCATTCAGTACCACCTTGTAAACATATACTTGAGGCCCTAGTTTCCCTTGAGGAAAATAAAGCACAATATACAGTAATTTTATGTTTCTTCTTTTTCCACACAAGAAAAAAAGCAGTATGAAGTATACTCTGGAAAAAACAATTATCTGGCTTTTCACCTTTTTTATATATTATAAATGTAATGGTCAGTTTATCTATTGACTGGCTTCATTAATCACTCTTAAAATATTCATAGTTTATTGATTAGGATTTGGTACAAACTCAGTCATTTTGGCTTTGTTAACAAACCATGGTTAAAGCAAAATGTAACTCACCCAATGTATGAAAGGACGTACAGAATAATTGGATATCCGGATCACATTCTAAGACACTCCTTAGCATTACATGTGGCACTTGGAGCCACAAGATTGCCCATCTGTGTTTATAAGGCATCATTCTTTCTGCTTCTGCATAGAACTTAGGGATGCCCAGTTAATCTTCCCTTTCCCATTTATTTTGATGGCTACCTTGTTCTACTGATTCTACACCAGATACCCTGAGGTCCGTTGATATGCAGAAAGCTGGTAAATAAAATTAATAAATAAATATAAATTTCATTTCTCTTACCAAATTTATCAGGCTTTGAATGAATGCAAATTTGATAGCAAGCTTTGTTCAGAACATCAGTGAAATCAAACATTCCATATCTGCCCAGAAAATAAGTCAGACATTTGCCTTGACAGTTCATAAAATAAGTCAAATATTTTCCATTGAGGGTAACTGCCACAGCTTTGGATTCAGCTTTTTAAAAGGAAGGTGGGGGCCCAGAACTTCCAAGACTAGGAAGAAAGAAAAATCTGAAGCACTGCTAAACAATAGCTAAAACAGAAAGAGGAAGGAGAAGATGGTTAGGTGAGATTCAATTACTTCTACCTGAAAAGAAATGAGGTGATTAGAGATCCACCTAAAAAAATAATGGAAAGACCTCCAGCCATACTTTGAACACTACTACCAAGGAAAAGCACAACTGATTACTAGCCAACCATCCCCACGATACAGGTGATTGAGAGAATCTTGAACAGAACATATAGGGCAGGGAAAAATACCAGTGGCTCTTTAAGATGTTGCTAAACCATAACTTCCAGCATCCCTCACCACTGGCCATGTTGGTTGGGCTACTGATACTTCTAGTTCAGTAACTTATGGAGGTTCACAGGTTCACTAAATGTATGCTAGCAGTGAGTCACAAGCCTAAGCAATAGCTAAGGGTGGTAATGCCCACCTAGCTGGAGATGAGGTCCCCAGATCCTGTGGGACTTAGGCAAAATGTAGGGATTCCAAACTTCTTTTTCTTCCCTGAGAAGGCATTCAGTGATGGATCCCAGACATCACCCCATCTCTAGAATTGCCATCCAGTTAGCAGAGGGAGCTGTGGGAAGAATTGACAGATTCTGGGAGCTGGCTGGTCAGTAGCTCTTGCATTGTCTGGCCTGGGGATAATCCCATATGAAATACAATGTACTTGGACCTATGAAAACACGTTGTTTCTGAATTAGAGATCATGACATCAGATCATCCTTACCATGAAACAAGCTGGTAACCTTCCACTGAAAGCAAGGTTACAGCTGGGTTGAGTTGGGTTCTGATTTTAGAGGGCTGGCAGCCCTCTAAAATGCAAGGGCTTAATCGCATTATTACATGAGACAACAAATGTTTCAGTCCTAGTACAAATATCTCATAGTTTGGTCTCCTCATTTGTTTAATGAAAATCTTTCCCCATATGACTTATAGTGGAAAATGTGTTGCCCAATACAAGATCCCTGGCTTACCCCCAGGCTCTACATATACAAAACAAATGGCATGTACTAACCTAACCCCACTTAGACAGCTTGTTCAGGGCATGCTTTTTAATTTCTTTGGCAGCTAAAAATCTTGCGCTTAAACTTCCACTGTCACCTTTTATCCGTCTTTTAACAGTGAGGATGGACTGGCTAATCTGATTCACACTTGCCCAGAAATAAGCCCCGTTAAATTAGTGGAACTTAGTGCTTCCTAACAGTACAAAGGGTTGCTCTGCAAATCCCATTAATTCCATGACACACATTTCAAGTGAAGGCTGCATAGGATTGAGCCGACAGTTTGGGTTGTCTTTGCCTTGTCTTTCCATTGCAAATCTATCTCCCTGAAGCATGTCCCACTGCAAATCTGACATTCCCTGAGAGCCAGCTCAGATTACATAAAGGGCGCCCCCTAGAGGTCTACTTCCACAATGTACAGCACAGAAACATCCTTATCTTAAGACTTATTGGACGTTGGGGGGGGGGGAGACCTTTGACCTTGTTCATATTTGATTGTCCACCCAAAAAGTTGGATACGGTATGCAATGTCCCCCTGCCCAAAAGTCCCAAGTCACTTCAGTAATGCAGTCCAACAATCTGCAGATACACATGCAATATGCGCATGCACACACACACACACACGCAGACACACTCATACAAATCTCATCCACCATTCCAATTTCTGATAAATCAGTGCAGCATTTTAGCAAATGCAGATAAGCAGAAATCCTGTCCTTTTCACAGTTCCACTTGAGTTTTCGTCTAGCCAGAACAAATTCAGAACAGCTGAATCCAAGTGGGTGTCACAGAAAGCCATTTAGGAACCCTCCCAACATTAACCTTGAACTGATATGAACTGGAAGCCAACATGCTGGCTAAATGGAATCCATTGCCATGCCACGAAGACAAATACTATGCTTCCTGACTAGACTTCCTGTCCTCAAGCACCAGGGAGCGAAATGCAGGGTGCTGATAACACAGCCAGAAGGGTGAGAAAACAGTGTGTCACAAAGTCTGGATTTCATCAAGACAAGTCACTGAGGAAAAGGGGGGAATGGGTATCTCCAAGAGGTAAAGGGACGGAGAGAGAAAGTCAGAGAAGCAGAGTGGGGAAAGGGAACCAAAAAAAAGAAAGAAGTTCTGTGCAATTCTCCCTAACAAAGAATTGAATAAAACAGATGTAGTTTAGGCAGTGCAAAAGGACTCCACCCTTCCAATTCCTTGTGTTTACTTCTCTCCCTCTCCCTCTCCCTCTGTTCAGAAAGTTTAGGCTTGTCTCCAAGGACTGCATTTCAGTTTCATCACAACTGCTTTCTTCTGTCACAAACAGTAATAAGACTTCTTTTTAAAATGTCTTACACAGAAATAACGCCAGACAATTGCATTTATCCCTAAGAGCTCAGTGGATTTTTTCCCCATTGTTCTTCCTCTCTTCATTGTCCACAGAACTGTGCAGATGGCAGGGGGAAAAAATCTTTAGTTTTTAAAATCCATCTCCCATTAATTGACTTTTCAGCTTCCTATCAATCGCCTAGTTCACAATACACACACACAAATATACATAGAGCATCCTGCACTTCCAAGTCCACTTTTATTCCAGCTTCAAAGTACAAGAGTGACACTACAAAGAGAAACTCACCCCCCTCAAACTCGTCCTCTTCTTGTGTTCGTATCGTCCCCAAATGTCCTAGAAAAGCAATAAGAATGACAAATGTCCTTCTTTGGGTCCAGGTTGCCATCATGTCTAAATATTAGACATGTATATCCTCCTCGTCCTGAGGCAAGGAAAAGTGCAAAACAAAAAGTGTGGAAAAAAATTATTTGGACATCATAAAGCCAGCTCTTTCCTTTCAGCACTCCCACAGGACACACGAAAAGCCTGCAAGCTCCGCTCTTGCTTGCCTTTTCCTTTTAACCAGCTCTGGCTCCTGCACCGCCTGCAAACACTTTTCCCCCCTCAAGTGATGCAGCTTTAAATAGGAAGAATGCTGCCTCCAGTTCTTCGCCTGCCCCCTTTCAGCTTCTTCAGGCTAATAATCATCCAGTCCCTGGCAAGGAATCCCGTGATTGATGGTAAGCAATCGAATCAGGACAAGCTCCGCTCTTCTTCCCTCAAACTTTTCCTCTTTTTCTCTTCTTCTTCTTCTTCTTCTTCTTCTTTTTTACACACAGTTTCTGAGAGCAGCTACCTCTCCCTGCTGTTGTTCAGGAAAAGCTCTCCCTTGAAAGAACTAGTTGGGAGCCACGCATATTTGACAGAGAAGAATTATTCAGCCGTTTTCCAAAAACTGTTGGAAAACGAGGAGGCAATGAGATGCTGAAGCGCTCTTTATATAGTAAAAAAACAAAATACAGATGTGGAGGGCTCCTGGGGATGGGTCAAGAAAAGAAAGAAACCTTCGCTTCTGAAAGGAAGCATCCCCCTTCCTAGGTGCAGTCAGCCTCAGAATTCCTTCTTCTGAGGTTGCATTTGTAAGGCAGGCTTCCCCAACGTGGTGGCCTTTGCATGTGCAGGGCTTTCCTGCTGGCAATTATGGAGAATGAAGTCCATTCCTATCAGGAAGCATCAAGGTGAGAAAGGTCATTCAAATGCTGCCCCATTCACCTCAGCTACAGTAATCCAGAGGCTACGTCCCAGTTCTCTCTGGGAAATTGCATAGCAGTGAATTAAGGAATACTGAGGGCTGTTACACAGACTTTCTGCTGACATTTCTAATGCTCATCACTGATACCTTTCTGCCCAGAGGCTGCTGTGATAGACGTAGACACAGACACAGACACAGACACAGACGGATGCTGCCTACTGCCCAGGATCATAAGGCATCAATTTCCTTTTATTCATTCAATCAATTTCTATGGCCACCAAACTGCCCGCTGACTCAAGGCTTCTTATATCAGGCCATTGGCAAGAGTCAATTAGAAATAGTAATTATGTCTCTTTGGTGGCCTTTTCAAAGCTGATAGGTAATCATATGCTTTGCTTCATAGTAGGTGGCTTAAAGGTGCCATTCTAATTTCCCTAATATAATGTTTGTTTAGGGCATTATGGGAAGTTTAGAAAGCAGCTCCCAGGCACAGCTAGTTAACTGCCAGGACAAGTGATACTGCTGAGCCCTGCCAGAGTGGTAGGACTCAGGCAGCTGTCCAAGTCTGCTGCGGGAGGATACTTAGGACAATTCCACACAGCAGCCTAAGCTGCTTGTCTCCTGCGCTGTTCCCAGCTGTTTCTTAAGCTTTGCGGGAGTATGGGACCATGCTTCCTCCAACTGGCCAGGAACCAAAAGGGTGTCAGGACTGAAAGGAGCATGATGGGAGTGCATTGATTTAATGGGCCATCGTTGGATCAATTGCAAGTTTGTTTTTAAGAATGGCAACTGCTAACCAGCACAGGACATAGTTGCCTGGAGCCCAGGATGAAATGGCTACACAGGACAGTGAGCAGCTGCTGGAGGGGATGGGCCATGCCAGACTAGAGATGGGCCAAGCAGAAAAAGGAGTTCTGCCCGTAGACTATACTGTATTGCACTACTGAGAGAAATGCATTTGCTAAGAGATTATCACAAATCTGGACCATGGGGGTACATTTTTAAAAAATGAAAAATAGGGTAACAAAGTTTGAATAAGCCCTAAAAACAGTATGCAATGATGTGTTCTCTGCACATTATGGGTTCACAGATCATAGCAAACCATAATTTGGTTTGGTTTTGATTTAGGCTGATGTTGAATTCTGCCACAAGGGTTTGTAAACCACGCCTATAGTTCTGTGTTAAATATGTACCAGGCCACTATGATGCAACATGTGAATCCAGCCATTAAAATAGAATCCCTTCTATAAACATGGTGATCTTAAACCATGCCACAACTTTCAGTTTTCCTACAGACAGTGAAGTGGGTTAGTATTAAAGGTAAAGGTTTCCCCTGCACAGTCGTGTCCGACTCTAGGGGCCGGTGCTCATCTCAGTTTCTTAGCCGAAGAGCCAGCGCTGTCCGAAGACGCTTCCACGGTCATGTGGCTGGCATGACATGCGCGGAACGCTGTTACCATCCCACCAAAGTGGTACCTATTTATCTACTCGCATTTGCATGCTTTCGAATTGCTAGGTTGGCAAGAACTGGGGCGAGTGCAGGAGCTCACTCCGTCACGCGGGGCTAGGATCTCGAACCGCCGACCTTCCGATCGACAAGCCTGGCGTCTTAACCGCGTATTAAATTACCACAATTCTGCATTCATACGCAATCTATTTTCCTCCAGCAAATATAAATTGGGCCTCATATTAAGTGTCATCCATGTATGTACCTATGTACGTATGTATGTATGTATTGGGCTTTGTGTGCCCCCACCTCAGTCTAGGCAATCCCTAGAGTCATCTTTATTTACAGTCGAAAAAAAGAATTAATATGATGCTGTCAATGCTGTTAAAGTCCATTTTCCTTTGCTACAAATTGTCCTTTGCTACCTGTTGCTGGGAGTCCTCCACATCTGTACTTCTTTCTGATATTGGTACAAATTGGGAGAGGCTTTGTATCAGATGGAAAGAGGGAGTAGTGGGTAAAGGGTTAATGCACATCAATTCCTCATCAATCCTCTCTCCTGAACTTTCTCTTCCCTTGCATTAAAATATAAACACAAGAACTCGGAATTCCTTGTTTGTCTTCTTTGACCCCCATTCTTTAAACACAGAAAAGGATGAGAAATAAGACACATATTCTGCCCTAATTTAAGCATCTGGAAGCTCTATCAGAAAGATGTTTTAGTCTATTGTTTTACCATCTGCACATTAATGCATGCCGAGGAACACTAAATAGGAAGTATTTCACATACTTCAAGGATGAAGCAATAAGAGAACAGATCAACAAGGCGAAGGAAGATACAAAAGGGGCACAGGAAGACCAGCCCACGATTTTTCTCCCTCCTGAGGCAGAGCAAATGGCACCTCTTGGCCTACTCTTGTTGAAGTACCTAGATCAAAACACCAATCAAATTCTTTTAACAAATGAGGAGAAAATACCAGAAATATTTTCCATTCCTGACAATAAAAATAACAACAAAATAAGTACCGATCAATTTGATTGAGCTGCTGAGTCGGTCTATCTAAACGGTAGGGACAGCTTTGGACAGAAGGGGTGGGGCTACTGGTCTTCCCCTTAATCCTGCATGGCTTCTTGAACGTGCCTCTTTCAATGTTAGACAGTACTGAGCACAAATGGCTGAGAAGTTTGCGTTTATATGTACGTTCCCATGGAATCTCCTTGTCCAGAGCTCTGCATGCCCAACTTCCCTTTAGCAGCCAACACTAAATCATGGGTATCAGATCCCCCCTTTCTTTTGTTTATATGAGTAATGCATACAGGCAGAAGCTGGCATCTTTTATTATGGAAACTGATGTGACAAGTATTTAAGCCCTCAATGATTTATTCAGTTATTATATTTCAACCATTTGCAGTCCATCTTTCAGGGGGGGAAACTCTGTCAATGTGCCTTCTGCTCTATCACCATGCAATAGAATAATAATAAAATGGCTAAATAATTGCAATCCACAAAAACTCAAATATGCAAATATCTACTCCATTAGAATGCAATAGGTATTCGAGCTAAAACTGTAAACCTATATTCTGCATCCCGGTCACATCATTGTGAATGAAAATGTGGCCCAAAAAAAAAAAATGAATATTTGGAGCTCTTTTAAAAGCCTGTCATGAATGGGCTTGACTTGCCCTAATTGGCATAAATTCCCAGACATAAATGCCACTATCAAAGATGTCCTTTCCCCTGTGTGGCTTTTTCAACTTACCTTAGTTACAAGGTGGCTGAAGGGGTTCTGTACTGTAGTCTTCCCTTGTGATATTTTACAATCACTTTCCTGGCAAACCTGCAGTATCCCATGCTTCCGTTAAAGCCCAGGGGACCATATCGTGAAGGAACATCTCCCTCCAGGCTTTTTTCAGATAAAAAAGTACAGGCAGTAGAAAGGCTTCTAGGGGAAAGGAAAGAAGGGAAGAAAGAATACCAGTAAAATGAATTCTAAAAAATTACTAAGCACTGTTAGAAGGAGGCAAAAAAGTGAAGCCTTTTCAATGGGACAAGTAACATTACAACAAAGTAGAAGAATCCAGACAGATGTCTATAGTGGGTAAGTTCTGCCAGATGAAATTTCTCCCTTCCTATTCCTGTATAGCCTCTCTAACCTTCTGCTGCTAAACTCCAATATGGATTGTAAGAGAACAGGACAAACATTGCAATTAGATATAGGTAGGTAAAGGTTTTCCCCTGCACAGTCATGTCCAACTCTAGGGGCCGGTGCTCATCTCTGTTTCTTAGCCGAAGAGCCAGTGCTGTCCGAAGACGCTTCCACGGTCATGTGGCCGGCATGACGCACGCGGAACGCTGTTACCACCCCACCGAAGTGGTACCTATTTATCTATTTGCATTTGCATGCTTTTGAATTGCCAAGTTGGCAAGAGCTGGGGTGAGTGTGGGAGCTCACTCTGTCACACGGGACTAGGGTCTCAAACTGCTGACCTTCCGATCAACAAGCCTGGCATCTTAACCACTGAGCCATCGCATCCCCATGCAATTAGATATACAACTGACATTATTTGTACAATTATAATGGGTATATTGGAACATATCAGATTGCAGCTCCAGCTGTAATGCTGGACCCACTCTTG
This sequence comes from Charina bottae, assembly GCA_023362775.1. NCBI lineage: Eukaryota > Metazoa > Chordata > Lepidosauria > Squamata > Charinaidae > Charina > Charina bottae. The sequence goes on along the minus strand of JALMGJ010000020.1, from coordinate 19,422,180 downwards.
GGTTTGAGAGCTGCTTCCCTGTAAAGTTCTCCAAGCAGAATCACTTCCACCTCCTTCAGCATTTATTTTCATTGTGCCTGCTACCAACCCTTCTAGCAAGAGGGGGATCTGTAGGGGTAACTTCCCTACATCCAATAAGAAAAAGAATATTCACCTCTAATTGTGAAATTTGTACAGCTTTTACTCTTATCATTAGGAAACAACATACAGACATACGAACAGTGTACACTGGTACAATAGGAACTTTATACTAAGCTACTGAATGAACAATCTAGGAACCAACCAACTCTCCTCCCCCACGCTTCAAAAATGTGCTCTTTCTAATTGTCTCTTGTAGTTGGTTGCTCACTGCTGGCTCCATAAGTCAGATCTTCAACCTGCGTCTCTACTTTCTGTCTTACCATAGTATCTTTCCCCTCCTCTGCTATAATTCCAAACTGCTTCTCAGCTTCTCCTCCAGTTTTTCATACCACATTGACTCAGCTGCCAATAGACAGATAGTTCTGGGAAGCCTCAAGCAAAGCCTCATGCCTTCTCTCCTTCACCTCTTCCTCATGAATAATCTTACTGCCAAACAGAGGATGGGTTCCCCACCCTGCTAGTTTCAATCATTATTTCCTCTTTCTCTCTCCTACTCATCTCCCCCTCTCTGTCCCACACCAATAGTTGGGGTCTTATATATATTCCTAAGCTAGCTCTCTTTTCATGAACCTTCCCAGACTAGCTTTCTTTCCTCAGTTCTATCCTGCTTCCCATTGCCTGACCTTCAGGACTGGGGCTAGTAAAACTATGACCTGGTGGTCAACATGTCTCACAGGAAAATCTTCCTCTCTCTTCCCAAAATCTGTATCTATTTACCTATCTACCCATCTTAGAAAATTCTCTTTCATGAAATCTAGCTATTTAGCTTACAATTTGTCTTGTATCCAACATCCCTGGAAACCACTGGATTGCATGACTCTCTCTCTCTCTCTCTCTCTCTATCTGTGTGTGTGTGTGTGTGTGTATAGAAGCAAAATAATAGTGAATGAAAAATTGTTTGCAGTGAGGGGCGAAGCTTACATGGGGATTTGAAGATTAGGCTATAAATATAATAGGGTATATTAGACAAAGAATTATTCTTATCTATTGCATGAAAAACTAGAACTTAGGACGGATTTTCTTGTTCTCATGACCAGGGATAGATTGGAAGTTACCTATGTTTCATACTTTTCTTTTTCTTTTTCTTTACTACACTTTTTCTTTTCTTTCTTTCTTTTTATTTTGTATTTCTATTTCTTTTTCTATTTCTAACTTTTAACTATGTATTGTAAAATTCTAATAAAATTTATCAAAAAAGAAAAAGAAAAATTGTTTGCAGCATGAAGGTTGTTATAGACTCAACACAATCAGAATGTTTATCATGCTAAATATTTATGTGGATTCCAGAACTTCAGAGTGCCTGCAGCATGGTTGCCCAATCCAAGAAATGTTTATCTTGGCACAGTTTTACTGTATAAGGCACTGTTAGAACGCAGAAATAATATGTAGAAAGGAAAAATCAAATTTATATTTTATAAATCAGCAGAACTAAAAAACAAGGTCTATCATATAACATCAAATAATCAAATAGATAAATGCATTAGTGCTTTCAAGTTTGATCTAAGACTTTTAATAACCACAAAAACTAAAGCTAACATTTTGATCATTTATAAAATGAATACACTTAAAATATGCATATTCAGCAAACCACAATGAGATCTTCTGCTTCAATAGTTTAATAACAAGTCTTCGGGCTGCTTTTTTCTAACCAGATTTCTTTTTATTGTTGCTGCCACCACTTGTCCTATTACTAGCAGTGGCAGTTTTTGCTGCCACCAACAGTGAGTAACAAATCCCACTCCTTGAAATGGGAGTTGTTTGTACCACTGTGCACTCATTTTGGAATGAAATAATGAAGTAATGAAAATTGAACTAAATGGAACTCGGTCAGATCAAAACTGTCATTATGTACCAATCAAATGCCTACAGTTAGTTCGTGCTTTGCAAAATATTAAGTCCTAGTATCTTCACTGTGGCTTGAGTAAATCCAACAGAGAAAAACAAGAATCTGTGTTCAGATTTCCACCATCCCAAGATGGTAAAAGTTGTAAGTACTGACTGGATTCCTATGCTGCACTATGTCATAGTTTCATTAAATTACTGAATAAACCATAATTGGTGGGGTACATGCAGCACATTAATCCATAAGCCATGTTTAACAAACAATGGTTCGGTTCATACTACACTAAGCCCAAGCTAAACAAACCACATTTTAGCTTCATGAGATACATGAATTCAGTTAAAACCCTGACAAGTTGGCTGAGGTGGAAAATACCTAGGAAGGTTCAAATTTTAGAAACATCAGTATATTAATTTTAAACTGTGGGTAGGTTTCTTAGGAGACAACTTAATGGAATTAAACTACATACTTGCTTAAGCACATTTTTGGACTTGAGTGCTGAATGTTCTGCTATTCTGAACTCTGATGCCATCCCTATATGTTTTAAATGAGCAAACAAATATAACATCTTAACAAACTTTGATTTTGTTTATAAAATTATTTGGCTTTCCCCCCATATCTATGCCTTTGAATCAGTTTTTTGACTCCTGGCAACTGCCTGGACAAGTCCCTGTAGTTTCCTTAGCAAGATTTTCGGAAGTGGCTTGCCAGCTTCTTCTTCCTAGGGCTGAAGGAAAGTGGCTGACTCAAAGTCATCCAGCTGGCTTCATGCCTAAAGCAGGATAGAATTCACAGACTCCCGGTTTCTAGCCTGATGCCTTTAACCACTACACTAAACTGGCTCTCATTTATATAAATACAGTATGTATGTTTAATTAATTATTTTAAATAATAAGTGGGGCTTTTTTCTTTTAAAATAAGCTGACATTTGTATAATATTCTGTTGCCAATGGATGGAAAATATATTATAATAAGACACACAAAGAAAGCTTTAAATAGCTGAATTATTTAAACCCACACTTTCAGCTTCTATGCATAGGAGGATTTTTTTAAAAAAATGAATTCCAAAACTTCACAGAATTCAAAAAAAAGAGCTTGGCACTGACCAAGTACAATTCCTACTAAAATAAATTAGGGATTGGGAAGTAAATCCATTCATTGTTCCTAGATAGACAATCATCCAGCTCACAGAGTGTGGCATTGGCTTGCAATCAATTCTTTCCAGCACAGAATGAAGGGAGTGGGCTTCAGTGAAAGTCTTCCATGTTATTTATTGCCCTGTGTATACAGAAATCAATGAAAAACTTCTAAGAACAGTTACAAGATGTTCTCTGAGATGAATTATTATCTGGGACTAAAAACGATACAGCCCAATACCGTGGAATTTATACTTGCATAAATCTGCTGAGGATTCCAGCTTAAGAACAATTGAAGCAGCTGCATCAATTGTTGCAGCCATTGCCAAATCAGGCTGAAATGGGAGTAGGATTCTAGACCAAGATTTGTCAGCAAAGTTATACTCCAATGTGTTTACATTTTAACAGATGAAACATTAAAATATATTGTTGTATTTTGAACCATGATTTGGTTTGCTTCTAGTGCTGAGTATGCAAAAGAAGTTCCGCTTATTCCCTGAGGCAATAATATAGCCAACTTCTCTTAAATAATGTCATGGGACTCTTCACATTCATAAATCCAGCATTGGCCAACGAATCAAATGCAGAACTGCTACACAACATACCACACCTAGTAGAACACACAAAAATCATAATACCCCAACTTATGGACCTCTGCCTCACCACCAACTTCCAATATGATGGACAAATATGCAAACAAATCAGAGGAACACCCATGAGATCACCCATCTCAGGATTCATGGCAGAGATAGTGATGCAACATCTGGAAACAATAGTACTCCCACAGATACAAGAAACAATATGGATCCATTATGTGCAAGACACATTCATCATTATTTTAAAAGATCAGCTAGAGAACCCACATAAAACCATCAACAACACCTTTCATAGAATCATATTCACAAGAGAAGAACAGCAAAGTACACTTTCTGGACATACTCATCAGCAAGGAAAATGATGGCAAACCAGAAACCCAAGTATACTCCATTCTCCCATGATGTTACCTAGCCTGGTAATGAAATGTCTCCAGGAAGTGAAGCAAGCTCAGAGAACATCAAGAACCTTTTGAATAAACTACAAATTTGTGAAACATTGCACATGTGAAACAAACTGGATTAAGAAGCACAATTGGCCAGATTTTTACATGGAATAATCTCATTTTTAAGGCTATCAAAGGTATGACTAAACATCTTTTCATGACCTGTGTAAATTATTATCAGCACTTGATTTGGTAGAGAGGGACCAACTTTGGTCCAATATATCTACCACCACTATAAATGGGAGGATATAATTTTCAGACATGCCAGCCATGTAAGGAATGACCAGGTTCTTCCGTTTACTCTGAGTCTCAGCCCTGTCTGTCGCTGTTTTAGGTCTGGTAGACTTTGATTTAGTGAAGGCCCAATTTGGATATCCACAGGCCTTCAGAGCTGTTCTCAGGTGCTGATTTTCATTCTTTTTGGAATCCATGGAGGTGGGGATGGTTTCTGCTCTGTGTGACAATGTTCTGATGACTCCTAGTTTGTGCTGTAGTGGATGGTGGGAGTCAAACATCAGATCATCAGACCTAAAACAGCAACAGACAGGGCTGAGACTCAGAGTAAAAGGAAGAACCTGGTCATTCCTTACATGGCTGGCGTGTCTGAAAAGATAAAACGGATATTTGGCAAACACCACATACCTGTATATTTCAAACCCACCAACACACTGAGACAGAGGCTTGTACACCCCAAAGATCGAACTCCAAAACACAAGAAAAGCAATGTAGTGTATGCAATCCAGTGCAATGAGGAGTGTTCTGACCTCTACATTGGAGAAACCAAACAACCTTTGTACAGGAGGATGGCCCAACACAGGAGGAGCAACACCACAGGACCAGAGTCAGCAGTTTACCTTCATCTAAAGGAAAAAGGACACTCATTTGAGGACATTAATGTTCACATTTTAGACAGGGAAGATAAGTGGTTTGAAAGAGGGGTCAAGGAATCCATTTATGCCAACTTGGAAAATCCTTCTTTGAATAGAGGTGGGGGCCTCAGGCACAATCTTTCCCCTCTTTTCCTTCCTGCTTTGTCTTCTGTGCCTAGGAAGATTAAGACCATTTTGCAATCTCAACAACAGCAAGGTAATCTTAACGATCCTCCTTTGAATGATAAAGGGACTTAGAAATTAACATCTCAAATAACCATGACCTAGCCCCAGGTGCAAGGTCCCACAGCCACCCTAGAAACATATTTAAGGATTCCCTTACTAACTTTGCTCAGACTGAAGAAGCTTCTTGGATAAGGAGCGAAACGTTTCCACTGAGAAAATAGAAATCCAGTTGACATGATTCAAGCTACAGACTTCAGAAGTAAGTCACAACCTACAGTATATAGGACTCTTTCTGTTAAATGATACCAATATAGAGTTGTTAAGCAAGTATGTATTCTAGCTGTCAGTTCAGTAGTGGACAGTAGTAGATAAGACAGTCTCTGACCTTTTCCCATCAACATTTGGGAATTTCAGAGTTGACAGCTTACTATAGTCAATGATCTGGTTCAGATACTGAAAATAGGGTTGGACTTTTGAGAATGTTACCTAGATGTAGTAGTTTATGCAGAGAAGAAAATGTGTTCATCAACTACTCTGAAATAAAATAATAGTGTTTGTTAGGTCCAAAGTGCTCTCTAGATCTTCACCTTAAAGTTGTGAAGCATCTCTAGCTGCTTGAAGGCTCTGCAGGGTTGTTCTGTGGTACTCTGCCTAAAGCAGCCCACACTAAGCTTTCAAGCTGCTGCAGATGCTCCTCACCTTTGAGGAACTGATCTAGAGAAGCGCTTCAGCCATGAGCAAGGCTCCTCATTGAAGGATCTGCACAGGCCTAATATTGCAGGCAGCAGGGGGGACTTCAAGAGCCAAGAACTTAAATGGTCCCTTGATGGACATTCTCTGGAACAAATCTGCTTCTTTAAGTATTTTCTTTAAGTATCTGGCTTTTAATGTACAGTAAATGTTTCTGGAAAAGACACCTGAATTTGACCTAGCTGATGAGTATCAGGTAATTGCTGAGATTCTTCTGAAGAATTCTAAGGAAGTACTGGAATTTCCCTCAGTATACCTAAAGCTTTCCTCAGAACAGAATTGGAATTACCAACCAGTGTGGAAAATATTAACTTCCTGAAAATACGTAATTTGGAACTGAGAAATGAAGGACTGGGGTACAGAGTCTACTGCAAAAGGGAAATCTCAGAATGAAAGCCCATCTGGCAGATGATTCTTGTTCTTTCCTGAGGAACCATATTTACAGTCACAACTGTAAATTATTATTCCCATTTCTTAAGATGTTTTGTTTTGATAAAAGAATTACTGCAAAGCAAACTATTTTCAGCTTTTATCTTGTCCCCAAATTTGTAGCTTTTTAATTAAATCTAGTATTTAAATGAACCCCACTGCCCATGTAGTACATATTTTTATACTCCTTTAGAAACCGCCTTTCCGTATTTATTACATTCCCTGTTGTGCAAAGACCCAAGGAGGCTTCTGTCTCCTTTTTAAGGCAGAACTGGAAAAGCCTCAAGGGCATTCACTGGAAATTTCTGAAGAGACATTATTTGTTTTTATTTATTTATTGTTTTATTTTTGCTTTAATGTAAAAGAAAAAGGAAAGCACAAAGATGGAAAGCAAAAGAAACAACAAAAACATATGTTGCATACAATAAATCATTCAGCCTACTTTTAAAACAAATCATTAAACCTTGACTCCATGAAATAATATTCATCAGTCTTTTCCTCAGTCAGTCAATCATGGCTGAAGAGCATTTATCTGTGTTACTTACATGGTGTTGTGTTCACCCAATTAGCAAGAAAAAATTGGCATGTTATTTCTTTATAAGCTTAAACTCTTGCTCATTTTATGTACTGTACATATAGTGCAGTGGCCTTTTGCTGAAAGAAAATAAATGATTACTGCTTAGTCAGGAAGTAATAACTTGTACATATCTGGTCATAGCTCAATATCATGGGATATTGAGAAGTCAAAAGCACATGTTTCACAAAAGGCATTCTTTTTGAGTATCATCAGTATATTGGTGGCTTTTGCTATTCAAAGAGATGAGCAAGTAGAATTCTTCCCGCAAGCCAAGGTGGACAATACTGAAGGCCAGTCAAATTATTTTGGTGTCTGGTACAAAAAATGCCAAAGACAACTCGTGATTTTAATGCTCTTCCAGGACAGTAAAGTCAGTTGCCTGAGGCAGTTACTTCATCCTGCTTTACAGCTAAGCAGCCACCCTCATGTGAGGGAGATACTCAAGAAACTCAGAGGAAAGACTCATGAATTAGGCCTCCGTGTGGAGTCTTCACCTCTCACTTCAAACTAAAATCTGTAATCAAGCAGCAGGAAAGGAATGAAAATTTGTTACAAAGACAAGCAGACGTGGTTTTCCATTCAGATTATTGAAGTGGGTAGCTGAATTCTTCTCCCCCCCCCAAAAAAAAATCTCCACATAAAATGTGAAACCAATTAATCCAATACTTCTAAGTGTGCACTTCATGACAGACATAACAGAGTTCTTAAATTAAATTATATGCAAGAATGACAAAACGGATATACATTGCAGCTAGTGTTTTCTTATTCCCCTTTACTAGCATTGAATAAATATTTTCACAAGTCGTTCACAATCACCAAGATGATTTACGTTCAGTAAAAATTAAAAAGATGTTCATTTGTCTTTTTAATCTCTGTTTTACATTTGGCACATACAGTAATAGCATAAGCTTTCTTTCCGAGGATCAGTGATGGGGTGATGAGAGACACGTTACGCAATGCAGAGTCTAGTTAACAGACAGTTATGTATGCAGCTCTGCCACAAGTTACTCCTGTTACAATTATGTGGAGAAGGAGTTAATTATTGTGTGAAAAAGATTACACACATATCTGCTTGCAAGATAGACATTGGTAAACCACAGCTGTGGAAACAGAAACATGTCTTTTCCATAAGCTGGCACGTGCATATATCTTTCTGCCTAATGGTTTTGGCCAGAGACTCCATTCCAAAACCTGGTGGTCTCTCCAATATTCATGCAGAACATTGTACATGTTTCAAGGGTATGAAGTTCAACAACACTCTTCTAACTAGCCATCTAAAGCCACAGATGTCAAGCTGGGCATTGGGAACACTGTTTGCACAAAGAATCACTAAATGGCACCGAGAGCAATGATTTTCAGGAAAATTAATAAAATGAACACAACTCTAAATAAAAACAAATAATCTTCTAAATAGTATTTCACTGAATCATATGTTTCAGAAAGGGCATTTTCAGCTTTAAGAACCCAAGGAAACAGAACTTTCAGATTTTGGAGTTCATTTTTTATGAATGAATCCATTTTCTTTGTTATCTGAATAAAGTGTAATTCTCAAACATAACTTTTCATGAAATGTAGTGCATGCATTTCTTTCAGCGACAAGGCCCATAAGATTCAACCACTAAATTTTCTATAGAAGTAATTCCTAAGTGTGAAGCTAAGTGTGAAAATGTATTTTTCAGACCAAGAGTTGCACCTGAACTGTGAGTAGTGTGTCAGGGCCCACACTTCAAAGTAGTGATCAGGACAAAGAAATGGTCTCCAGGAAATTAAATTAAAAGAATTGTTAGTCACTGAGAGGGAAAAAATGGAAATTTGGAAGCTACGGTATTCTTACAGGAAAATAGATTTAGAATAGAAATCAAGAAGAAAACATGGTTTGGATCTGTATGCTAATTAACCACGTGGTTAATTAGCATACAGATCCATGGTTTGGATCTGTTCCATGGTTTGGAATCTGTATGCTAATTAATCACAAAATATATAATTCATATATATGGGGCATCCCGGGAGGGGTAGAACCTCTGATGGAATGATGATGGTGATGATGTCGTGCCCTTTTTAGGGCTACTTGTTCACCTTTCGTCCCTACCTGGCACTCAGCTCTCACCTGTGGCTCCAAGTAGCTGTAACATGCACAGCAGCCACACCCCAGTAAACCATCTCAGCAGACAGGCCAAACCAGGTGAGAGTAGCCGACGGGTCTTCAACTCTCAGTGAGATAGGGGATTTGTCTATCCCAGCATGTGAAGTCTGGCCTTGGCATATTGAGCAGAGAAGACTGATCAATGGTCAAGAAGGCTCCCCCTTGCTGTCATCTGATGGGCTGAGCCTGATCAAAGACCAAGAAGTACTGAAAAACTGAACACTTTTCCAACCTACTCAATAGGCCATGCCCTAGACCTGCCTCCCTCTACTGATGAGATCAAGAAAGTGATCTCACAGATGAACTCAAATAAAGCAACAGGGCAGGATGGCATTCCTGCTGAGATCTACAAAGCACTGGACCCAAATGCCTTACAGGTTTTCCAAGACATCTTGGAAGACATTTGGTCCACAGAGGAGATGCCTGATGACTTCTGCGATGCCCTCGTTGTGGCTCTCTATAAAAATAAGTGAAGCAAATCAGACTACAGGAACTACAGAGATATCTCACTGCTGTCCATTACAGGCAAGATCTTTGCCCGGATTCTCCTGAACAGACATATCACTTTTCAGTGTGGCTTTTGACCAGAACGGAGTAGAGCAGACATGATATTTGCCATGAGGCAAGTCCAGGATAAGTGCATCGAGCAAAACAATCCTCTTTACTCTGTCTTCATTGACCTGACAAAGGCATTTGACATTGTAATAATTCAGCTGGTACACTGGAAAAGACCCTGATGCTGGGAAAGACTGAAGGCAAAAGGAGAAGGGGACGGCAGAGGATGAGATGGTTAGATAGCATCACCGATGTAACGAACATGAATTTGAGTAAACTCCAAGAGACAGTGGAGGACAGGAAGGCCTGGCGTGCTATGGTCCATGAGGTCACGAAGAGTCGGACACGACTAAACGACTGAACAACAACAACAGAATGCAGCCGTGCGGGCAATTATTGGTGCATCAAGATTGGCACATGTGACACCACTGCTGCGCGAGCTGCACTGGGTGCCGGTTTGCTTCCAGGTCCAATTCAAGGTGTTGGTTATCACCTTTAAAGCCCTACATGGCATGGGGCCAAGTTACCTGAGGGACCGTCTCATCCCCATAACATCTACCCACCCCACCCGGTCATGCAGAGAGGGCATGCTACGGACCCCGTCAACAAGGGAATTTCATCTGGCGGGGTCCAGGAGGTGAACCTTCTCTGCAGTGGCACATGCACTGTGGAATATTCTGCCCCCGGAGGTGAGGCTGGCCCCTACACTCCCGGCCTTCCAGAAGAATCTAAAGACGTGGCTCTGCCACCTTGCTTGGGAGGGGAGGGGTAATAGTTCATCCTGGGGGAGGCTGGTGCCGTAGTGTCCTCCCCGCTGAAGGAGATTTATCGCCACTTGAATTTTGTATTTGTATTTATTTATTCTCTATTTGTATTGATTGTTGAATGGGATTTTAAGCTTATGTGGTTTTAATCGTTGATTTGACTCTAAACCACCCAGAGTCCCCCTTTTTGGGGGAGATGGTCGGTGATAGAAATATGAAAAATAAATAAATAAATAATAAATAAATAAATAAACCTGGAGACTCTCTGGATCATCCTGAGATATAATGGATGCCCGAGGAAATTCATGAAGTTGATTCAGCTACTCCACAACGGAATGACAGGACAGGTTCTTTACAATGGAGATACATCAGCTGCATTTGCCATTTCCAATGGGGTAAAACAGGGTTGTGTGCTAGCCCCAGTCCTGTTCAATCTGTTCTTTACTTGCATGTTCTCACATGCTGTCCAGGGCCTGAAGGAGGGAGTGTACATCAGGTACCAGTTGGACAGCTCTCTCTTTGACCTTTGCTGCTTGAACACACGGACAAAGTGCCTCCATACAGTCATTCAGGAAACCTTCTTTGCTGATGACTGTGAATTCCTGGCGCACAAAGACAGTGATCTACAGTTGATGCTGAACAAATTCTCAGACACAGCAGGGCTCTTCGCCCTGACTATCAGCCTGAATAAGACTGGAGTACTTTACCAGCCCATGCCAAATACAACCCTGTAGAACAGATCTTTCCAAAGTTCCGCCGCTTGCGACACACCGGCGGTGGCGGTGGCGGCAGCGCGGCGGTGGCGTGCGCATGCATGGCGGAGGCACGGGGGGGCTCACGTGCACGGCGGCGGTGCAGGGGGGCATGCAGCGGCACGCGCGTGCATGTCAGCGGTGCAGGGGGGCGTGCGGCAGCGCGCACGTGCACGGTGGCGGCAGCAGTGGCTGCCGCTGCCGCTGCCTCCGTGCACATGCGCGCCACCGCTTCCGGGTGGTGTGGCGACACACCACACTGTGTGTGGCGACACACTTTTGTGTCGTGACACACAGTTTGGAAAGCTCTGCCGTAGAACCAAAAATCACTATTGTTGACACCCAGCTGACAAATGTAAACAGCTTCAAATACTTGGGAAACATCATCTCAAGCGATGGGTCTTTGGACAAAGAAATTGACTCCAGGATCAGCAAGGCCAGCCAGGCACTGGGGTGGCTGCATACTAGAGTGCTCAATCAACACAACATCTGTATCTCCACAAAGCTGAAAGTCTACAGAGCTGTGTTATCCCTTCTCTCTTATATGGATATGAGTCCTGGACTCAGTACCAAAGGCACATCAAACAACTGGAGAAATTTCACATGCGCGGTCTCCACTCCATCCTTGGCATTTGTTGGCAAGACCGTGTCTCCAACCTGGAGGTCTTGGATCACGCGGGGTCCACCAGCACTGAGTCCCTTATTATCAGAGCCCAGATGCGGTGGGTGGGATATGTTATCAGAATGGATGACAACCGTATGCCTTGCCAGTTGCTCTCTCAGTACTGGAGTCTGGGAAGAGACCTCAAGGTCGGCCACGCAAGTGCTACAAAGACGCTGTGAAAGAAACCCTACACCACTGTGATATCCAGCCAAGGGAACTAGAAGCTGCGGCTGCTAACAGAACCTGCTGGCAAGCCCAGTGCTATGAAGCCTCCACAGGCTTTGAAGACAGGCACCACCCAAAACTAGCAGAAAACCATGAGCGGCGTCACACAATAACACCCACAGTTGCTACAACAATGGACTTCCAGTGCCCCCATTGTGCTAGACTCTGCACTTCCAGACTGGGACTGCAGAGCCACCTCCGTGTCCACAGATGAACTGCACAACAGAGTGTCTCCTTTGAACCCAAAGGACTACCAACTACAGTATATAATTAATCTTGGGTAAGTCACCAATGGAACTGTAGCCCAGCATAATAATATTATAAAACTGTGAAAAGAATTGCTTAGTGATTTCAAATGCAGAATGAAAAACATATTTATTAAAAGGAAAAGTCCTTTATGCACTCTTCTTACTTTTCCATTTTCTCTCCCTGTTGTCTTCTTTCCAATGTTTTACAACTTTTTACACTGTTCTGGATTGAATCCATATGTGGAACAGATTTTTGAATGCTTTATAAAAGTCTCAATAAAATCTTACTTGAAAATGTACTGTGGCTGTTTGCTACTTGTAAATTCAATTATTGTTCTGAACTTTAACCAAATATATTTTGGATTCTGTGGAACAGTTTCATTCTGAGACTTAAAAACAAACCACTATAAGTCAGGCTAAAATGCATTTTCCTCAAGTTGCAAATATTCTTTAACCAGATATTCATAGACATATATATCACAGGTAAAGAATCTCTGCTCTTCCGGATGCATGTGGAAACAGAATTTGCCACCATCAGATTGTTTTAAAGGGGAACTGCAAAAAATCTTTGAGCATTGGTTTATCAATTACAAGTAGTCCTGACTGCTGTTTACTACCTCCAAAATCAGAAACAGGATGCCTTAAATAGCATCAGGAAGGGAGTAACAATGAATTGCTCTCCTGTGTAAAACCCTACAGGTAGTCCTCGCTTACTGACCACTCGTTCAACTGAATTGCAACTGGTGGTTTACTGGTGAACTGGTGAATTACCACAAGTGGTACTTACGACTGATCCTCGAAGTTCCGGCCATCACAGCGCCCCCGCAATCATGTGATTGTGATTCAGGCGCTTGGCAACCAGCTCACACTTACAGCTTACCAGAGTGACTTGCAACCTTCCCTGCTGGCTTCCCACCCACAAGCAAACTCAATAGGGAAGCCAGCAGGGAAAGTCGCAAGTCACTCTGGTAAGTCCTCCCCCTCAGCCTTCCTGCACACCACACCATGCCACACCCTCCTTCCCTTGGCCTCCCTACACTCATGCTACACCACAGCACTCCCCTCCTCCAACTCGCATGTGGCCTGTGCCAGGCCTCCCAGGGCCTCCCCCACCCCCCTGTGGCACCCCCATGCTCCTTACCTAGGATGCTGCTTGCTGCTTAACAACCTGTGCGTCTTGGGGTTACGACAGCAACAGGGACTGCTGGGATTGCCATCGCTAAGTGATGCAGTCACATGATGTTGCACTTTACGACTGCATCGCTTAGCGACGGCAATCCTGGTCCGAATTGCCATTGTAACCTGAGGACTACCTGTATTTAATTCAATTTATTTATTTAATAACATTTTTAAACCACCCTCATCACCTTTCTCACTATTTGTGAGTATGCTGAACTAAATGGACTATTGGCCTGATCCAGCAAGACTCTTCTTATGAGATACACACAGACAATTTGTCCCACCACTGTTTCAGGAAATTAAGGTAATATAGATGTCTGATATCCCCACCCATTTTATCCATACAAAAGTCCTGTGAGGTAGCTTTGGCTGAGAGATAATGACCTACCCAAAGTCACACAGTGATCTTCAGGAGTCTCCTCAGATCTAGTCCCATAGTTTAACCTACCAGTACACCAAACTAGTCCTAGTAGCTACCAGCATTCAGAATTGGTTTCCTAACAATGATTTATTTTTTGAACAATATCAGTAAGTCCCATTAAAGATGGTGGGTTTTATTTATAGATCAATATATACAGGATTGCACTGCAGAGATAGAAAATGTGTGAACATTTATGAAAATGTGTGAAACCTATACAGTTAAGACATAACAGGCTGTGAACTACGTATGTTTTTGTTGCATAATTTCTCTATTACAGTGTTTATTAGGATTAGGGTTTTGACTGTAGGATACACACACACACACACACACACACACACACACACACACTGTATATATACAGCAGAGCTTTCCTAACTGTGTGTCACAACACAAAAGTGTGTCGCCACACACAGTCTGGTGTGTCGCCACACAACCCGGAAGTGCTGATCATAATCAGCGCTTCCGGGTTTTCCCATGGAGACACACCAACAGCAGCACGCAAAAACCGAAAGCAGCAGCAGTACTTCCGGGTTTTTGCGCGCTGCCGCAATGGCGGCACTTCCAGGTTTTCCCACAGCGACACACCAACGGCGGTTGGTGTGTCGCCGCGGAAAAACTTTGGAAAGCCCTGATATACAGTGTGTGTGTGTGTGTGTGTGTGTGTGTGTGTGTGTATATATATATATATATATATATATATATATATATATTATATTATATTATATTATATTATATTATATTATATTATATACATATTAAATATAGTATACATACATATTAAAAAGCAAACTTGAATATGTTTTGGCCCATCCTTATTCCTTGTCAGAAAGATAATTCTTGTACCTGGCACATTTGTAGGAATAGATTTTGTTAATTTATATTATATTATCCAACTCATCTCACTTTTTGTGTAATTCTTCATAAATAGGTTCTAATCTACTTCCACATTAATTTGAAAATACATATATTTTAAAATCTTATACAAAGTTGTATTCTAATAATATTTTAAATCATTTTCTTTCAACATAGCCATTTGTTAAATATATTTGAAAGGTACATTTTAAAATATTTTATTTTATAGCAGATTGTGTCAGAACATTCAGGAAATACAAACACTGGTGGAAATTCTGAATATTTGCATGTGGAACTTCAAAACCACACCACCAAAGGTTCACAAAATGCTCAGATCACTTCCTACTCAACATCTTTCATCCACACAGTCCTCAGCTTTAAAACTTCTAAGTCTTAGATTAGATTAGTGGACTTACATTGGATAAGTCCACTTGTTGTACATTAGCTAATTCCATAGAAATGTGAAGAAAGAGAACAGATATACAATTTTTTATAAACCATTCTGAGCAAAATCAGAAATGGTTGAGCTTAAACAAAAACCAGAGATAAACAGTTTCAGTTCTGGAAGACTAGAATCCTTCCCTTCCTGTATTTCTGGAGAAATAATTTTATGAACACCTGGGATTAATCAGGAAGTCTTGTTAGAACACTCTGTTGAAATAGGGTGAGAGCACAAGGCAAAGATTTTCAAGAACAGCCAAAGTACATCACATATTTTATTCTGAAGTTCAAAAGATCGTTCACCGAAACCAACATGAGTTCTGCATGTGCGGTAAAGAGCTTACAGAACCAGAGTAAATACTACAATATATAGTACTGTAGTATCCTTTCTTTTTCATACAGCACTTTGAAACTAATGGAACCCTCAGCATAGGACTAGAGAAAATTACAAGGTATTTTTAACAGATATACTGAAGATTGTGCGCTATCATTCTTATGGATCATATACTCAGATTTATTAAAACTACTGTATACAGTATTTTAACTGGTGTGGGAGTCTATACTTATTAGATTAATGTGTGCGAGATTTATCATCTCCAATCATAAAATAATTCATCAGTCACTGAAATGGGAAGATTAAGTGAGAGGAAGGGCTAAGAGATCCCTTAATATTAGTAAAAGCTCTTAAAATATTTCCAATGGTCACTGAGGAGAAAGATAAATCCAGAGAAGTAGCAACATAGTATAATCCCCATCTAAATTCTCTGGCATCTGTTGAGGCCATGATAGCTAAACAATAGCTTGGATCTTGAGGTATTCAGCATAGTTCCGTTTGTGGGAATATGGTGGGGTGTGTCTTTTCTAGCCTTCAGAAAAGCTTCTTTGGAGGATTGGATAACCCTCCCAAACAGCACAACATAGTAATATTATACCTCTGAAGCATAGTTATGAGATAATAACAATTAAAAAAATAATAACAATAAAAATATTCCATTATATTAAGAACAGCTTCTGCTACTAAATTCAGATGGGGCAATCTGAAGATCATAACCTGCTTTCAGGAAGCTACACTTTTACCCACCAAACTCTTGCAATTGCACTAAAGCCGCCTCATCAGTGCCCCAACTTTCTGGAGGCCAAGAATCCTCATGAGTTGGCTAGTACTACCCTGTCCACTACAACTAGCTAATGGTGGAACCCAGAAATCAGTGCTCCAGAAAGCATTCCACCCTCACATCCTCTTCCTTGCCTTGCCATGTTTGTTTCGCAGCAAGGAAAGGGTGAGGATGTGAGGGTGAGGGTTAGGCCGCTGTGCAAAGTGGCGGCAGAGGTTTTCCTTGGGTTGATTGAGAAAGATGGGAGGGACAGCACAAGACACCAGGATGCCTCAACTTCTGGAGGGCAGCGCATCACTGTTAACCAGGGAATACGCAATGTCTTGTCACTATTATGGAATCATGAACTTCTCTTATGAATTCCAAGATCTGGTAAAGGCACTACCTGGATTTCTGATTCCAAGACATGAAGAAATTGACCCTGATGCCGAATACATGAAGAAAATGATCTGGAAGACATGCTGCTGAATGGTAATCCAAGACCAAGCTCCCAAATAGCCAATTGCAAACATAATGTTATATATACATAGATATTCTTCAGGGGCCATGAGTAAAGATGGACAACAATGCAGCCAGACAGGAGATTGATTGTGCAGTCCACTGGATGCTCTTCAGCAAGTAACTGCTGTTTTGAGACAGTACAGGCTGCCTCCCTCTTTATTAAATAGCAAGGATCATCTTTTATATCTTCACACAGATGATAAGAAGGAGGCACATACATCAATAGTGAAATATACACTCAGTCTGGCAGAAACCAGACCTTTCTAAGGTGGGATGAAGAAAAGATGGAGGAGCAAATGGGAAAAGTTCTTTGTATAAAGTTAAGGTATGTAAATGTTTTGGTTTATTTTGAGGTGGGATACATTTTAAATATTTTTGACAGGATGGTTTTTTAATGGTTAAGATGAATGCTTTTTTCAGGATGCCACTCTCACTTTTGGTAACAAGAATATTAATAAAGCCAGTCTTTTTATAAATATATATGTTAGCAATAAGATGTATTCATGTTATTTTTTGTTAGTTATAGTTGGCAGAGAGGTCTAGAATTAATTATATGAGATGAGGGACAATGTTTAGTTATTTGTTTTTGGTGAAAAACTGTGTTTGAGGGGGTTTTTTAATGTTTTTAAGTGGCAGAAAAATCTGTGTTGGGAGAGAATGTTATTTAGTAAGCTAAAATGGACTATAGAAATAATGTTTATTATAGCTAAAATTGGAGTAAGGGATTGATGTATTTTTTAATGTATATCTTTGCTGTAGAAAGTCACCCTTTATGTGTTCCTTTCTATTTATTTCTGCACCTTTTTAGTTTTCCTCTTTTCTTTTAGTTTCCTTTTTCAATCTTTCTTAACTTTTTATCTACATTTTGAAAATATAATAAAGTTGTTTAAAAAAAGAAATACAAACTTCTGCAGTGTAGTGTGAATATATCTAAAACTGGCACAGGACCAATGAAAAGTCCAAGACCAGATCATGTTCTAAGAAAAAATACCAAAGAATGTACAGAGCTTAGCACGCCCATTGGTATAACTACAGGAAACCTTTTGGTGGAGTAGTAAATTATAGAGAAGCAGTTGAATATTATCTTTGGCCAGAAGCTCAGACTCTATGAACAGGATCAAAGCAGCTGTATTCTGACTCGGAGCAATCTACAATATGAAAAGCTGTGGAGCTGGAATGATGCCTCCAATGGCAAGATGGTATGGGAATGGGGAAAATCCAGAAACCCAAAAGCAGATGCATGAAAATACCTTTAATTCACCAACCGGATGTTAGGACTGCGCTGAGCTTCGGAAGTCAAGGCAAAAAGGTGTTTCAAAGCGTGCAGAGCAATCATAGCATCTATCTGTCATTCCTTAAATCAAACACATCTTTCCTGGGATCATGTGGCAGCACGACCTCTTTGCCTGTGACTCCAAAGCATTGCACCTCCCAACTACACTTCAAAAAATTATTGTTATTGTCAAACGGCTTGCAATATCTTTGTATTCATATGATTCACTTTTGTGCATTATTATTATGTGCACAGACCATATATGTCTTGTCACTAAACAATATCAGCCACTATCTTCCATTGGTAAATTA
Source organism: Charina bottae (assembly GCA_023362775.1). NCBI lineage: Eukaryota > Metazoa > Chordata > Lepidosauria > Squamata > Charinaidae > Charina > Charina bottae. The sequence goes on along the minus strand of JALMGJ010000020.1, from coordinate 19,403,769 downwards.
ATAAAAATAAACCTGAGGTAATTCCTAATCATGCATGTAACATCACAGTAATCTAAGCCTAAGCTGCTGCACTGAATTCCACAAGATTTAACAGCCAGCGGTTTCTAACTCAGATAAGCTGTGGTTTATCTGCTTTCTGGTGGTAGACACAGAAATGTGTGTCTCACATTCTGAGAAACTCAGAAATTCTGAGTTCAGCTGTGAAGCTGAACTACTTCTCTCTTTTCCATTTCAAGACTGCAGTGTGGTAAGCTCTGAGATAATTATTTCCTGCAAATTTACTAAGGGAAGAGGAATTTCAAAGGGAGGAGCTGCTCATGGATTGAAATGTCCTTTCCTGGTCCTTTATAAATGATTGTATTACATTAGCTTAATAGAACCACAATTATCATCTTTGGTTGATTATAACCCTTTGGAAAATGCAGCCACTTTGACTGAAGTACCTTCGGCAAAACCAGACCTCAAACTGTTGGGATGAGTCACATTTCAGTCTCTGTTGTTGTTGTTGTTGTTGCTATTATTATTATTGTCATCATCTTTTTTACATTTTGTGCAGTCTGCATAAAACACAGGCAACAACTGAATGAATGAAAATAACTGGACACAGCCAAATATGGTGAAACTCTGACTCACTGGCTAGGTATCCTTCATTTGAAGGAAAGTCTGAGAAAAAGATCTTAATGAGCGGAAACCACTGATACAAACCATGTGAACAATTTTTGGCCATTTGCATTGACTCAGCTAACCAACTTTGATTTGCTTAGTTGGAGGCAAAAAAAAAAGCAAAAAAAGGGGGGGAGTAAATAAGTGTCATCATCTACAAAAGTTACTGCGGTTCCAAAAATAATACATGCTGTTTTGTGCAGTCAGAAAGCTTGGGAAGAGAAGTGTATTACTGTAAAAACTAAAGAGGGGATTCCTTCTCAAAGAAACTTTTGTTTAAGACATGACTGGCCAGATACTGGATGAAGAAAGTTCTCAGGGGCTTTTTAGGACTTTGAGACACCCAAGGCAGAATGTTCATTTGAATAACCCACCCCTTTCAACTTTCTTCTCATTCTTACATTAATGCAATGTGTTCTCTCTCTCTCCCTCTCCTCTCCCCCCCCCCCCCTCTCTCTCTCTTTTGGAAGGGGTCAATTAAAGTCAGTGTCCCAGTAATATGAACCATGTGGAACAATTCTTGGCTTTGTATTTTAATTCTTCAGTTTTGCTGCCCTGAATGAAATATTTGTATGTATGTATGTATGTATGTATGTACGTACTGTATATAAGGTATATACTGTAAATACTATAAAAATAAATATTCCCTTCTCACCCCTATGGGTGGTATGTGTCTTCCTCAACCTTGGGTCCTCTTCCAGAGGCCTGGGAGTTTGAGGGTTCTGTGCAGTATCTTAGCAGTTCCTAGCACTGCACTCTTCTGGACAGAGAGCTCTGATGTTGCTCCTGGGATCTGTTGGAGCCACTCTCCCAGCTTAGGAGTCACAGCCCTGAGTGCTCCTACCACCACTGGGACCACTTTGGCCTTCACTTTCCACATCCTCTCCAGTTCCTCCTTCAGGCCCTGGTACTTCTCCAGCTTCTCATACTCCTTCTTCCTGATGTTGCTGTCACTTGGCACCGCTACATACATACATACATACATCCAACTGATCATTTCAAACACCGAATTCTATTTTGGGCAGGGAGCCCAGGACAATGGCTACCCTTAAGTAGTCTTTCATGTCACTAGAAAAAATAACTATGCTATTGGGAGGGAATTTTTCTTGCTGGACCAGAATGCATTTTAAAAGTGCTGGGCTGAAAATTATTTCTGCAACTTTAAGAATTCCAGGATGGTGAGATAAGTGGGTCTTTGTTTATACAGAGCAGCAGGTAGGAAAGTAGGAATGGAAGATTGATTAAAGGAAACATTCTTATTTTTCTATGCTGCCCAGAGCACTTAAAGCTAGTCTTTATAATCATGTCTGACTCTGATCATTTTAAAATAATGGGGAAATATCTGGCTGTTAGAAAGTGAAGGAAGAAGGGAACATGCTACATATATGAAACAAAAGGAGGTCATATTTGAAATGCAGGAAATGAAAGATCCATCTGCTACTTGCTGCATGTACTCACTGTACTAAGTTACTGTATGATTTGTTTATTATTTTTTTATCCATTCAATCATGTCCGATTCTCGGAGATTACCTGGACTAATCCCAGCAGTTTTCTTGGCAAATTTTTTTGGAAGTGGTTTGCCTTCTTCCTAGGGCTGAGAGGGAGGGACTGGCCCAAGGTCACCCAGCTCGCTTTGTGCCTAAGGCAGGACTAGAACTCACTGTCTCCCGGTTTCTAGCCTGGTAACCTTAACCCAGGGCTTTTCAAAGTTTTCCTGTGGTGACACACCAACGGCGGCACACAAAAACCCGGAAGCACCGCCGCCGTTTTTGGGTTTTGCGTGCCGCTGCCTCTATGGCACTTTCAGATTTTTGTGCACCGCAGCAGTGGCAGTGTCCTTGTGTGCCGTGCAAAAACCCGGAAGCGCTGATGGCCCGCCATGTGCGCGGCGGCGCGCCATCAGCGCTTCCGGGTTTTGACTCAACACACCTGGGCCCCGCAGGCAACACACTTTTGTGTTGCGACACAGAGTTTGGAAAGCTGTGCCTTAACCACTACACCACACTGGCTCTCTGATTATGACTAGTTTAGCATTATGTATAAACCTAACCACTATGGTTAATTCAATAAACTATTGAATAGTTAAAACAAACTGTGGTTAAACATGCTCTGTGAAGCATGTTTCATGGACAGCTCCTCCCTCCAGGCACATTAACTGCAGGTTAAGTAGTGCAGCTCATGGAGCAGAGGTGTTAAATGGGCATGCCATGGCCTCCCCATAACTGCCCATGCCACCGCATTCTGGACCAGCTGCAGCTTCTGAGTGGTTTTCAAGAGCAGCTCCATGTAGAACACATTGCAATAGTCCAATATTCTTTTTACAGGAATAAATGTGGTAATTGAGAGTTTGCCCCAAACAATAACATCTTATATGCATTTGTAAAAGGCCAGTGAATATATCGGTCTTTCAAACCTACCTAACCTTTGGTAGAAAGCCTTCACATTTATGGAAAGGGGCAACTAGAAAAGTATAGGGCTGGGAACTGAGAAATACCCACAGCTCAGAAATTAGACTTTCCCATCCATTTCTTTCCGCTTTTATAATATGACTCTGCCTGATTTGGAGAGGTTTCTTCTTTCCATGGCAGCCACTGTATTTCTTCCCATTCTTTCTAGGTGGCATAAAGATTATATCAGGGAAAAGGAAGAGAAAAGTCCACATCTATAATCCTTCTAAAGATCCAAGGAGATGTATACATAGTTGTGTATCTGTGTGTGTGTGTGTGTGTGTGTCACACAGGTTCTTTTGATACCCAAGGGTTGTTTACTTAGACTCATCAAGGCGTTCCCCAATGAGACACTGCACACGAGAACCCTTTTATGTTGGGTTTTTTTTTTACTTATAAACCACTATTCATAGTATAAAAGTGCTCTTTCTACCTAGGTGACCAACTAATACAATTCTTGATTTCTTTCCAACTAACCTATATTTCTCACTATTACTACTCTAAACTATGTCTATCCTTGCTAATACATGTAGGTCACTAAGCTATGACTGTCACTATACTACTCTATTACTATAACTATTAAACACTAACAATTTTTCTACTATCTCCAGGACACAATGCTCCTTTAAGAGGACAAAGTCTCACTTGCTCCTTCTCTGTCATTTCTGCAAGCCTTTACTACTGCTCTCTTCCTTGCTTTCTCCAGTCGTCTTCTTCTCTCCCACACTCACCCCACTCAGCTGTTCCACACACTGGGCTTTTTAACAATCTCCCCGCCGTCGGTGCTTTATGAACAAAGGGGAGGAGAGCAATCCCAGCTGCCTGCAATTTTAGTACCGCCCGTCCTTCCACAGTGTGGCTTTTTAAATGGGGCAGTGGTTTACTAAAACTGAATTGGGATGGGTCAAGATTGCTATGACTTCTGATGTCTATATGACTTGGAAGGCTTGTGCAGTCTCCATCCTAGCTCCCTCACTGGTCTCGAGTTCTGAGAGCAGCCACTAAATTAAAGGCCAGTGGCAAGCCTGACTAACAACAGTAGCTTCTTCCAACCACTCAATCCAAAATTTCCTTGCTCTGGAAAACAGGCAAAGCACCCAATTTAGGATATTCCAAGAACTGAAGTATCTTTAAATATGTTCTTCAGGATTAAGCTTACTAAGATTTATTACATGGGATCTGGCTTTAAGAAGCAGAGCCCACACTTTCTAAAATGGAAGGCTTTTAAATAAAAGACACTGAGTTGCCAGAATTATATATCCTAATTGCCTAGAAAGTTCTAGTGTACTCAGGAAAAGCAAAGACAGATGAAAAGAAGCCAAGAGAAGAAGCTCTATTAATTCCAGTTTCCAGATGATGGATAGTTTCTACTTGGAATCCAACATGCTTTGAAGGAGACTGTTCCAAGCCTATATTGTGAGATCATCAAAATACTATACAACAGAACAACACAAGAGAATATAACTGGCAGTTGAATGGATAAAGAAAGCCAACTTCAGCAAATGGCAGAACAATTTTTCAAGGCACCTGTGAACCTTGACTCCAAATCTGCAACTCTTTTGGGGAATATTTTTAAAAGCAAAAAATAAAAAAATGTGCCCTTCTCTCTGAAGGGATAAAGCTAGATAAAAGCTAGAGTGACAGACACAAATTAAATTTTCATATTTTACAAAGTTAGCTTGCCATAGCTTTGAAGCTTAATGATGTTATAAATTCTAGATGGGAGAGGACTGTTGCTCTCTAGTTGTTACTAAACAACTTCCAGAATCCTTCACCACTGGCCATACTAATGGGTTACTAGAAGTTGTAGCTTTGTAATATTTAGAGGTTCTCCACTCCTGCCTATTGTGGGCATCTGCTGAAAAAACAAGCCTCTATTAGCTATAGAGTATGAAGTATATTTAGTAGAGTACCTGTTCCCACCAGGGTGCCTTCAAGATGCGTGGACTACAACTTTCAGATTTCCCCACTCTGCATGGCCATAGATAGAATTCTGAGAATTGAAGTCCTAACAACTGAAGGATACAAAGGCTGAGGAAGGGCAACATTACAGTAATAACCAAACTACAACTGGTGCAGAATGTGGCAGCATGGGTAGTAAATGGCGCCAATTACTCGGCACGTATAACACCACTACTCCATGAGCTGCATTGGTTGCCAGTGTGCTTCCAGGTGCAATTCAAGGTGCTGGTTGTCACCTTTAAAGCCCTTCATGGCTTAGGACCAGGTTACTTGAGGGACCATCTCTCCCCAGTTGTTTCTACCCACCCAATCCGGTCAGGAGGATGGGCATGCTTCGGGTCCTGTCAGCCAAAGAATGCCGGCTGGTGGGGCCTAGAAGACATGCCTTTTCTGCCATAGCGCCCACTTTATGGAACATTCTCCCTCCAGAAGTAAGGCCCTAGTTCTGTGCCCAGGCCTGGGGCCCCAAATGTGTGCAGGGACCCACCTCTTGGTTGTGTTAATGATTTGAGTTGTTGTTTCTTGGCTGCCTATATTTTAATTTTTCTAATATTTGTTACTGTTCTTATTCTATTTGAATTCTGTTCGCTGCCCAGAGTCACTCGTTGAGTTAGGCAGCCATATAAATGTCAGATTTCTCGTATGAAATTGGCAATTATTTTCTGTACGGAGAAAAATGTTTCATGATGACGTAACGCCAGGTGGCTAGATAACAAAAAGCCTTCCCATAACTTTGAATGGCTTTGCTTACATCTCTTCATTAGATATGAAGCAAGAAGGTACTATGTGCTGTCTTGTTATGGCTAGTGCCCACACAAGCAATGGGAACTTCCCATGAGAACAATTCCCCCTGAAGCCTTCGTGGGAAGCCCTGGGAGAACAGGGAGGGGGAGATCACGTGCTTGCTTAGATGCAGCACTGCCACACACTGCTATGTGCTATGGCCTACACAAAGGCCTAGTGTGTGTCACACCTAACTTCCAGCCAATCAGAAAGCTGGAAGAACTGAATATCTAACCATGCAAAATGGTGTTCTATGCTTCTTGACTTTTTGTGTCTTTAGCCATGTAGTTCTTCACGTGTATTCTACTTCTGCGGACTGGGCAGTGCGTGGTTATGGCTGGCTTTGGGTATAGGCCGTGGCATGAGCTCTGGCCCTGGGATCAATACACGGATCTCTGCTTATAAGTTTTGTTTTTGTTTTTCCTTATTGCAATAATGTAACATTTGCATTTATTGCCTTAACTATATATGCATTTATTGCCTTATGCTACAAGTAAACACTTTTAGCCCTAAACGCTGCACTCTTGTCTGTTTATTCTCAAGCCTTGATTTTTTTCCCTTTGAACCAGCGTAGATCCTATCAATAAATTAGATAAATAAATATAAATTTGATCCTGTTGGGCCTGAGGAAGTGGACAGGATCCTCCAGTTTGTAAATGCCACCACATGTCATCTAGACCCATGCCCTTCCTGGCTGGTAAAAGCAGCCCGGGAGGTGACATGTGCCTGGGTCCAGGGGCTGGTTAATACATCCTTGAGAGAGGGGGCATTTTCGGCTGCCTTTAAAGAGGTGCTGATACATCCCCTCCTCAAGAAACTATCCCTGGACCCCACTGTCTTGGACAATTTTTGTCCTGTCTCCCACCTTCCCTTTTTGGGAAAGGTGGTTGAGAAAGTAGTGGCGTTACAACTCCAGAGGATTCTGGATGAAACGGATTATCTAGACCCCTTTCAGTCAGGTTTCAGGCCAGGATATGGGACAGACACTGCATTGGTTGCTCTTATGGATGATCTCTGGCGGGAGTTGGATGGAGGGAGTGCATCCATCCTGGCTCTTTTGGATCTCTCAGCGGCTTTCAATACCATCGATCATGGTATCCTTTTGGGATGGCTCATGGAGTTGGGGGTGTGCGGTGTAGTTTTGCACTGGTTCACCTCCTTCCTCCAGAGCCATTCCCAATCGGTGGTGATAGGGGATGAGAGATCCAACCCTCGACTCCTCTTGTGTGGGGTGCCGCAGGGTTCGGTTCTCTCTCCTCTCCTATTCAACATCTACATGAAACCACTGGGTGAGATCATCCATCACCACGGGATGAGGTATCATCAATATGCTGATGATACTCAGTTATATATCTCCATCCCGGGTGAGGCAAGTGATGCGGTGTATGCCTAGGCTGACCATATGTCCTTGAGACAAAAACGGGACATTTGGGATGGCAAAACGGGACAGGTCTTATGCCACCATGCCGGTCTCCAAACCCGCCCCCGGCCCACAAGAATTCTCAGAAATAAAGGTGAGGCTAAAGGCTGACACTTTGCATTGGAGCGTACCAGGTTTCTATTTTTTAGATTAAAAGCATGTCTTAAAATGCAAGAAGTCAGATATGAAAAGGAGCTTGACAAGATCCAAGGGAGGTGTCTTTGGCAATACATCGGGACACAGGCAGGGCCACAACTAGGGAAGGGGAAGCGGGGCATGTGCCCTGGGCGCCACGCTGGGAGGGGTGCCAAAATGATGCCCGGCGGCCTCCAAAATGACAAAATAACCCATAGGGGGCGCGGAATCCATGTTTGCCCTGGGTGACACAGACCCTAGTTCCATCCCTGGACACAGGAGCCATTGGTAGAAAACAATATACTTCAAATAAACAAACAAGAATCAGTAAGCCAGCAAATACAAATTAAAAACCTAGTAAGAAATCAAATCAGTAACATATCCACTTTTCACTGCTTCTGAATACTGTCTAAGGTGGCTGGGGTTTTTTAGCTTAACATCTAAAATCATTGAATGAACAAGAGGCATCCCAGGGAAGAGAATTCAGAAATGATGATCTATTTCATGTGGCCACCTACTGTAACTCAGTTAATAGGAATATGCAAAGCAGGCTTGTGGTTTATGAACATAATTATCTGATAGGTTTATATCAATTATAATTAATATAACAAGGGATGTTTAGTTCCATGCAGAAAGTGTACATAACTTAAAATAAACTTTTATATTTATTCATTATTTATTATTTAAATTTATATGACCGCCCATTTATATGACTGCACACAAAGTTATTATACAAATAACTTTGTGTGCAGCTGAAAAGCAACTGCAGTAAAGGAATGACTTTTACACCCAGCAGTTACGTAGAAGATGAGCTCTGCTCATACCAGCAGGATTCCTGCCAACTCCCCCGGCAGCTTCCCAAGCAGACCTCTTGGACTCGGTCGAGTGCTACGGGGAAGAAACGCTGCGCCCAAGCAGGAACAAAACTGGCCCAGCCTGGCGCTTACCCGCCGCGTGTAGCTACCGGCAGGTGGGAAGCGCAGCACCCATACCTCGCTGCCCTGCCACTTCTTGTCTGGGCACAGTGAGGCCAGTGGGCACCGTGCGCCCCGGGCACCACGGCTGCCTCTCCGCCGCCCCACCCGCGCAGTTCAGAGGCCGTAGGCGATGGGGAGGGCGCGCCAGCCTTAACCCCTGCCTCACCACAGGCAGGGAGGCGGCGATCCGCACACAGGCTGGTCTGGAGAGCTGGCCGTGCTTTTATGTTCTTTTCTTCTCACCCTTCCAAGGTAGGAGCCAATCAGCTCGCGTTTAAGCTGATCCTGGTTTTTTCTTTTAGGTTTCCCGCCGGGTTGAGCTCTGTGGCTTTTTTCCCGCCGTTTCTGCTGAGCTCCCCCTCCTTCCACTCAAAGTCACTCAAAATGGGACAACATGGACATTTTGTCCAAAACGACGGGACGGTTGCAAAATGTTAAAATAACGGGACTGTCCCGTTCAAAATGGGACGTATGGTCAGCCTATGTATGCCCTGTCTCAGGGCCTGGGGGCTGTGGGGTCTGGATGGGAAACAACAGGCTTCAGCTGAACCCTGGTAAGATGGAGTGGCTGTGGGTTTATGGCCCCTCTACATCCAGGAAGTTGTCATCTTTAGTTCTGGATGGGGTGGCACTGCCCCATTCAGACCTAGTGCAGAATCAGGGGGTCCTCCTGGACTCATGACTCCTGCTCGATGAGCAGGTGGCAGTCGTGGCCAGAAGGGCCTTCACGCAACTTCAGGTTGTGCGCCAGCTACGCCCTTTCCTAGATCCAAACAGTCACTCATGCCCTGGTCATCTCCCATATAGACTGTTGCAATGTGCTCTACATGGGGCTACCCTTGAAGAGTATCTGAAAGCTTCAGCTGGTCCAGAATGCGGCCGCGCGGGCAGTTATCGGTGCCTCAGGATCGGCACACTTGACACCACTGCTGTGCGAGCTGCACGGGTACCCGTGTGCTTCCGGGTCCAATTCAAGGTGTTGGTTATCACCTTTAAAGCCCTACATGGCATGGGGCCAGGCAACCTGAGGGACCGTCTCATCCCCATAACATCTACACATCCCACCCAGTTATGCAGAGAGGGCATGCTACAGACTCCGTCAGCAAGGGAATTTCATTTGATGGGGTCCAGGAGGTGGGCCTTCTCTGCAGTGGCACCCGCCCTTTGGAAACGTCTGCCCCCGGAGGTGAGACGGGTCCCTTCACTCCCGGCCTTCCGGAAGAATTTGAAGACCTGGCTCTGCCGCCTTGCCTGGGATGGGAAGGGCAATAGCTCTTCCTGGGGGTGGCTGGTGCCGTAGTGTTCTTCCTATTGAATGAGATCTTATTGTCACTAGGATTTTATATTTATTTATTCTCTATTTATATTGGTTGTTGATTGTAATTTTATGTTTGTATGGTTTTGTTGATTTTCTTGTAAACCGCCCAGAGTCCCCCTTTTGGGGGAGATGGGCGGTGATAGAAATGTGAAAAATAATTAAATTAAAAATAATTAAATTAAATTAAAAATAAAATAAAATAAAATAAAATAAAATAAAATAATTAAATTAAAAATAATTTAATTAAATTAAATTAAATAATTAAAAATAAAATAAAATAAAATAAAATAAAATAAAATAAAATAAAATAATAAAATTAAAAATAATTAAAATAAAATAAAATAAAATAAAATAAAATAATAAAATTAAAAATAATTAAAATAAAATAAAATAAAATAATAAAATAAAATAATAAAATAAAAAATATAAAATAAAATAAAATAAAAAATATAAAATATAAAATAAAATAAAATAAAATAAACCAAATTCTTTACTATCTCAGTATGGATTCTTCAGATTGTTTTCAGTTAACATGGTTAACCTGTACTGTAGTTCAGCCACCCCAGTTTTTAATGGGCACTTTAACAGGGCACTTTTCTAACCTCAGTCCAAGGGGCTCCTGTCGTGAGAGGACTCAGTTTGAAACTGGCAGGAAAAAGCCTTCACCATCCTGTCAGTGATGGCCCTTTCTGAGGGGAAAGTAGAAGCCTGCCATCCTGATGTCAACCACTTCATTCTTAATTCACTTTGGCACATCAGATCTTTTTTAAAACCTACTAAGAATTACCATAGGATGGTTCTTGATCATGCCTTGAAATTTGGGCAGGTTCCAGAATCTGCTACCAGAACCCATTAAGAAAAATGTGCAGCATCCCTAGAATGAAACAACAGACTGGGACAATTTATTTAGGATGCTTATGGAGCTACATGGATATATAAAATAAAGTGGGATGTTTTCTACAGTTGCCAAATGTCTTGATTTTAGTTCAGAGAAAAGGAGATAGAACACCTTTTTGCTAAACCCAGCATTATGTAAAAATACGTAATAATATCCTGGGCGTATTGCATTAAAATAGCTATTATATCTCCTAAAATAAATGCATATAGCTACAGTGCATTTGTGAGATCATTGCTTTTTAAAACAGGCTTAAGTCTTTATATGACCATTAAGTTTGGAAAACCATACTTAGGGTAGCATCTGGACTTTGAAATATAATTTTCATGCCAGGTGGGATTGTATTGCATTCCAAAACCTACTACATGGAAATCCAAGAATAGCATTTATGTCATCAATTTAACTTCCATGCTGCATTATAAAACATATTATCTCTCTTTCTCCACTTTATGGTTCCATGTGTGTTTCAGAAGTGCCATTTGATAGCTTTTGCATGATCAGAGTTTGCTTTTTCTTCCAGCTGTGGATTTACTGACCCCATCATAATGATATATGCATCCTTTCCTGCATTACTGAGCTTCTGTTATTGTATTTTGCAAGTTGAGAAACACACAACAGCTGGCGAAATCGGTCTTTCACTGGGCAGAAAGCAAAACTGGCAATTTCCCCTCTGCTTAGATGGTTCTCATTTTCTGCTTCCTGACAAGACACTTGTTTTCATTCATTGTAGACCAAATTTATTTTGAACAATTGACTTTTCATTCCAAATCCAGCCCTGAGTCTTGCTATGCCAGCAGGTCAGTGCTTAGCAGAAGACATAGAGTGTTGTCTGCTCTGTTAAAACCCAGAAGCTGGATTTTAAAGACAAGGCAAAGGCTGTAGAAAAAGAGCCCATGATTTTCCTGAAAATTAGCAGCCCTTCCCCGTTCTGTGATTTTTCACAATTGCCTGGAATGATCTAAGAGATGTTTAGCTATTTAGAGTGAAAAAAATGTTTCTTGATTTGGCGTACTTTCAAGGCCAACAGCATCATTTAGATCAGGAGTCCCCAACCTTAGCAACTTGAAGATGTGTGGACTTCAACTCCCAGAATTCCCTAGCTGGCTGGGGAATTCTGGGAGTTGAAGTCCACACATCTTCAAGATGCTAAGTTTGAGGACCCCTGATTTAGATCATCCATGTAGCAATGTGAGTTATAACTACTTTCCACTGTATGGTCACCAGGGTTGCTATGAAGCTATCATAAAGTTAATACTAGACAGTTTGTGCTGTACATTTTTGTGAAGATGTGAAAAATTGAGTATATGAAACCCATTCAAAGCAGGCCATAGGAAGATTTGCTCTGGAAGAATTTAGGGAATTACGAAGATGCAACAAGATATGGTTCTCACAACAGAAGAAGGTTCTCAAATTAACAGAAAGTTCCCATGTGAACTAGGAGAGACAGTGGAACACAGCTGGCAAAGTACCAGCAAGTAAGAGAGAAATGCTAAAAATGGGCTAAGCCTTGTTGAAAACTATCAAACTCTATGGGAACTGTAGTCCTTTGGAACCATCACACAGAATAAGGTAACATGCATGGCGGGTTCCCACCTCAATTCTTCTGGAACACAAGCCTAGCCTGCCAGCTAGATTTTGAGTTGACTGTGAACTGTATGTATGGGCAAGCATGAATAAAGCTGTGAATAAAGGTGTTCATTCAGAAACAGAATAAAACCTGCATTTGTCCTAACTCTCTGGATTAAAAAGCACACCAAGTAGCACTGGAGGTGTCTCTTTATGACTCTTAATATGACATTCTTCCCGAATGGAATTGCCAATATAATTAATCTGGTCAGTAGTCAATATGGAAAAAATGCATCTTCACTTAGCAAAAATAATAACCACGTGTTGTTTTTTAAACACACACACACGTAGGGGAAACTCTCACATTAAGGGATCCGGCTTTGTGCCTAAGGCAGGCTAAAACTCACAGTCCCTGGATTTCTAGCCTGGTGCCTTAACCACTATACCAAACTGGCTCTCATTCTATGTAAGATATGAAAAATTCATTATTCTGTTTGGTTGTATTTCTGATATAAGTGATCTCTGTATGAAGTCATAGGGTAGCCAAGTATCTCAGAAATCAGTTGTAGATGCCTTAGAGGGAGGTTTAAAATTAGCAGTTTTGAGAAATGAAATAGTGAGCAACAGTTAATTCAGGGATATCCACAAGGTATGGTTATGTGAGAGGGTTTCACTTAAGTTATGGTACAAACCACAGACCTAGAGGCTGAATTTCCAGCAAAGGAGATTGTTACCTTGTTGTGGTGCTGGAGCTTGAGCACCTCAATGAAACCATGAACTAAACCGTGAAGGGACACCCAAGATGGGAAGGTCGTGGCAGAGAGGTCAGACTAAATACGATCCCTGGGTAATGGCAACCCACCCCAGTACTCTTGCCGTGAAAACTAAATGGATCAGTACAACCAGAGATATGTCGGTATACCATCGGAAGATGGGACTCCCAGGTCAGAAGATGGTCAAAATGCTACTGGGGAGGAACAGAGGATAAGTTCAACTAGCCCCAGATGTGATGACGCAGCTAGCTCAAAGCCGAAAGGACGGCTAGCGGCCGACGGTGCTGGTGGTGAACGACGAATCCGATGTTCTAAAGATCAACACACCATAGGAACCAGGAATGTAAGATCTATGAGCCAGGACAAATTGGATGTGGTTATTGGTGAGATGTCAAGATTAAATATAGACATTTTAGGTTTCAGTGAACTGAAATGGACTGGAATGGGCCACTTCACATCAGATGACCACCAGATCTACTACTGTGGACAAGAGGACCACAGAAGAAATGGAGTAGCCTTCATAATTAATAATAAAGTGGCTAAAGCAGTGCTTGGATACAATCCAAAAAACGATAGAATGATCTCAATTCGAATTCAGGGTAAGCCATTTAACATCACAGTGATCCAAATATACGCCCCAACCACAGATGCTGAAGAAGCAGAAGTAGATCAGTTCTATGAGGATCTGCAGCACCTACTGGATAATACGCCAAAAAGAGATGTTATTTTCATTACAGGAGACTGGAATGCTAAGGTGGGTAGTCAAACGACACCTGGAATTACAGGCAAGCATGGTCTGGGAGAACAAAATGAAGCAGGACATAGGCTGATAGAATTTTGCCAACTCACTGTGCATAACAAATACTCTCTTCCAACAACCTAAAAGACGACTTTATACATGGACTTCACCAGATGGTCGACACCGAAATCAGATTGACTACATCCTTTGCAGCCAAAGGTGGCGGACATCTATACAGTCGGTAAAAACAAGACCTGGAGCTGACTGTAGTTCAGATCACGAACTTCTTATTGCAAAATTTAGAATCAGACTAAAGAGAATGGGGAAGACCCACATGTCAGTTAGATATGAGCTCACTAATATTCCTAAGGAATATGCAGTGGAGGTGAAGAATAGATTTAAGGGACTAGATTTAGTAGATAGGGTCCCAGAAGAACTATGGACAGAAGTTCGCAACATTGTTCAGGAGGCGGCAACAAAAAACGTCCCAAAGAAAAAGAAAACCAAGAAGGCAAGATGGCTGTCTGCTGAGACACTGGAAGTAGCCCAAGAAAGAAGGAAAGCAAAAGGCAACAGTGATAGGGGGAGATATGCCCAATTAAATGCAAAATTCCAGAGGTTAGCCAGAAGAGATAAGGAATTATTTTTAAACAAGCAATGTGCGGAAGTGGAAGAAGACAATAGAATAGGAAGGACAAGAGACCTCTTCCAGAAAATTAGAAACGTTGGAGGTAAATCCCAGGCAAAAATGGGTATGATCAAAAACAAAGATGGCAAGGACCTAACAGAAGCAGAAGAGATCAAGAAAAGGTGGCAAGAATATACGGAAGATCTGTATAGGAAGGATAATAATATTGGAGATAGCTTTGATGGTGTGGTCAGTGAGTTAGAGCCAGACATCCTGAAGAGTGAGGTTCAATGGGCCCTTAAGAAGCATTGCTAATAACAAGGCAGCAGGAGACGATGGTATCCCAGCTGAACTGTTTAAAATCTTGCAAGATGATGCTGTCAAGGTGATGCATGCCATATGCCAGCAAATTTGGAAAACACAAGAATGGCCATCAGATTGGAAAAAATCAACTTATATCCCCATACCAAAAAAGGGAAGCACTAAAGAATGTTCAAACTATCGAACAGTGGCACTTATTTCACATGCCAGTAAGGTAATGCTCAAGATCTTGCAAGGTAGACTCCAGTAATTCATGGAGTGAGAATTGCCAGATGTACAAGCTGGGTTTAGAAAAGGCAGAGGAACTAGAGACCAAATTGCCAATATCTGCTGGATAATGGAGAAAGCCAGGGAATTTCAGAAAAACATCTATTTCTGTTTTATTGACTATTCTAAAGCCTTTGACTGTGTGGATCATAACAAATTGTGGCAAGTTCTTGGTGGTTCTTGTCTGCCTCCTGAGGAATCTGTATAACGACCAAGTAGCAACGGTAAGAACAGAGCACGGAACAACGGACTGGTTTAAGATTGGGAAAGGAGTACGGCAGGGTTGTATACTCTCACCCTACCTATTCAACCTGTACGCAGAACACATCATGCGACGTGCTGGGCTTGAGGAATCCAAGGCTGGAGTTAAAATTGCTGGAAGAAACATTAACAATCTCAGATATGCAGATGATACCACTTTGATGGCTGAAAGCGAGGAGGAGTTGAGCAACCTTATGACAAAGGTGAAAGAAGAAAGTGCAAAAGCTGGGTTGCAGTTAAACCTCAAAAAAACCAAGATTATGGCAACAAGCTTGATTGATGACTGGCAAATAGAGGGAGAAAAGTGGAGGCAGTGACTGTAAGGGCCCCGTTACTTACCTGGCAACCGGCCGACATGCCGGACTCCGAACCGGAAGAAGAGCCAATCACAGGAGGCAGCAGGCTCAGCGTTAACTCGACTGGGGACCCGGAAACGCTGATTGGACGAGGCTCTGAAAGAAATACGCCTCCGCCAATCAGCGCGCGCCAAAGGAGAGCGGAGAGGCGGGCAGAGCAACGTGAAGCTCGATTGGCCCCCGCTCTCCCAAGGCGCGAAAAAAGGAATAAAAAGCCGGCAAAACTTACCTCAGCTGCCGGAGACAACCGATCCTCCTCACGACCTGGACCCGTGCCCTCGCCTGATCCTCCCGCCACGCACAACAACCGGACCGACCCTAGCCAAGAGCCTCGCGATGAGGGAAACCCCGTGAACCGCCTGATAGTCACTGAAGAGACCGAGCAAAGTGAAAGTTCCACAGACCTGTCACCGCCGAGCGCCGAGCCTTCTCCTGCCGCTGCGTCTTCATCCAGTGAGCTTTCCGTTCCAGGGCCTCTTCCGGAGCACTCCTTGTT
Organism: Charina bottae; assembly: GCA_023362775.1. Lineage (NCBI taxonomy): Eukaryota > Metazoa > Chordata > Lepidosauria > Squamata > Charinaidae > Charina > Charina bottae. The sequence continues at coordinate 19,387,762 of JALMGJ010000020.1, read as the reverse complement.
TCCTGAGGAAAAGGCCACCACCGGGGTAAACGCTGCTGCCTTGCCTGTTTCCGTCCTGGCTGCCCAAGCCACAGATTCTCCTCAGGTTTCCAAACCTGAGGCAACTGAAGCCGGCCAGCAGTGGGTTGATTTCGTCAGGCCCCGGTCTACCCCTCTAGCCACCAGCCATAGTCCTCAACCTAACCCAGCGGGCGCCGGACATCAGTGGGCTGCTTTTGTTGGACCCCGTTTTACCTCAAGTCCTACCTGCCCAGCTAACGAGATGCCTGCGGTCACCTTGCCTGGTACCTCCAGATCAATTGTAGTTCCTGGAACCCCTCTGTTCCTTCCTGCCCAGCCAGCAGAATCCACTGTACCCGTGGTTATCCAGCCTGCAGACGAAGAAGAGGACGGTATAAACTGGGCTGCTTGTGTGTCTGTATAAATAAAGTTAATTTCCATAACGCTTCCGTGTCAGTCTTAGTCGGAACAGGACAGATTGTCTCCGGCCAGACTTCCACGGGAAGGAAGGAAGCGTTATTGCCTGATTAATTCTCCCTAGCCTGGGGTTATCTGTTGCCCTGACAACCAAGTAGCCATGGATCAGCAGCTGTCCATGGAAAATGCACAGCTATCCCAGCAGGTAGCCCAGCTCAGTGACCAAAACAACCAACTTAGCCAGATGATAGCCCACTTGAGCACGCAAGTGGCCCAGCTGCAAGGACAACAGGCGGCAGTTGCACCGGTTGTTAACCAGAAAACCAAATGTCCGGTGCAAGTACCCAAGAAGTTTGATGGGACCCTCGCCAAGTTCCCAGCCTTCCTGGCACAATGTCAGCTGTACCAGAGCCTCCGCCCAGAGGAATTTCCAACCGATCGACATAGGGTGGGCTTCGTGGCCAGTTGATTGTCGGGTTCCGCTGCAAAATGGGTCTCTCCGCTAATAATACAACAGGACCCGCTTCTAGATAACTATGGTGGGTTTTGCGACCAACTCCGGGCAATGTATGTGGACCCAGTCAAGGTCCAAACAGCCGCCAGGCAGATTAAGGAACTGCGACAAGGAGCCAAGCCAGTGGCCGAATACATCAGTGATTTCAGGTTGCTGGCGCAAGACCTGGATTGGAATGAACCTGCCTTGGTCGACCACTTCCAGGAGGGACTATCTTCCGAGCTTCTTGACGAACTAGCCAGAACTGAGTGCCCTAGAAATCTCCAGGATCTGACCCATCTTTGCCTACAGATTGATGGGCGATTACAGCAACGGAGGTCAAGGAGACGTTTTGCCCAACCCCTACCCTTCGTTCCGCGTTCCCGAGCCATAGAGGAGCCGATGCAGTTGGGGGGAGCCAGACCTCGCCTCACATCTACTGAGAAGGACCAACGCCGCCGGGAAGGTCTTTGCCTGTATTGCGGGGGAGGGGGTCACCGCGCTGCGAATTGCCCCGCCAAGTCACCAGTTACGGCCTCGTCGGGAAACGGACTCGGCTCGGCCTAAACGGGCAGTTAGGTTGGGCCGAGCTGGCCTCCAGCCAGTCGCCATTGCCCGCTCCGAATCCTCCCAAGCACTTCTCCATTGCCGTCGCGCTCCAGGTACCGAAGGACCCGGGACTGAAGGTCCAAGCCATGGTAGACTCGGGGGCTACCTTCAACTTTATGGACCTCGGGTTCGCAGAGAGGTGGGGAATTCCCCAACGCGAAGTGCGCCCTCCGCTGGTGATTGAGACCATCGATGGTCGCCCTCTCCGTTCCGGTCCGGTGAACACTGCTACCCAGAACATACTCATGCGTGTGGGGAAACATCAGGAGTGGCTGGAATTTTACCTGGTTACGACTCCCCACTGCCCCCTCGTGCTGGGATTGTTGTCGCTCCAGACCCATGAGCCGCAAATCACCTGGTCAACGGGAAAGGTCGTGTTCTCCCACCCCAGTTGCGCCACCCATACTAGCAACACTCTCGCTGCATTGCAACTGGTCACCCCGAAACTCCAGATCCCAGCTCAATTCCAGGACTACGCTGATGTTTTTGATGAAAGGGAGGCAGACCAACTTCCCCCACACCGGCCCTACAACTGCGCTATCGACCTGGTTCCAGGCGCAAGGCTTCCAGTAGGCCGGCTTTACTCTCTATCGGAACCGGAGCGAGCAGCCCTCAAGGAATTTATTGATACCAACCTCAGGAGGGGATTCATCCGACCCTCTACCTCTCCAATGGCTGCCCCCGTGTTATTTGTCAAAAAGAAATCAGGTGAGCTCAGGATGTGTTGTGACTACCGGAAGTTGAATGAGATCACAGTCAAGAACCGGTACCCCTTGCCACTGATACCAGAGCTCCTGGAGCGACTCCGCCAAGCTCGCCTATTCACAAAGTTGGACCTGAGGGGGGCCTATAACCTGGTCCGTATACGACAGGGCGACGAGTGGAAGACCGCATTCCGCACTTGTTACGGGCATTACGAGTTTACGGTCATTCCATTTGGACTATCAAACGCCCCTGCTGTCTTCATGCATTTCATGAATGACATATTCAAGGATCTCCTGGACCAGTACCTGATAATCTACCTAGATGACATTCTAATCTTTTCTTCCTCTCCGAGCGACCATGTACGGCAGGTCAGAACAGTACTGCAACGGCTGCGAGAGCACCATCTATATGCCAAGCTGGAGAAGTGTCAATTCGCCTGTGAAACTGTAGAGTTCCTGGGACACCGAATCTCTGCCACCGGCATAGCCATGGAACCAGGCAAGGTAGCGGCATTGCAAACTTGGCAGCCTCCACGGCGGGCCAAGGATGTCCAACGACTGCTTGGGTTTGCAAATTATTATCGGAACTTCATTCCTCAATTCGCAGGACTGACCACACCCTTGTCAAACCTGCTCCGGAAAAAGACCAAATTTCACTGGGGAGACACGGAACAACGTGCTTTCGATAGGCTCAAACTAGCTTTTACCACGGAGCCTATACTTCGGCACCCAGACCCGTCCCGGCCATTTGTGGTAGAAACAGATGCATCTGATGTAGCGGTCGGTGCCATCTTACTCCAGGCCGACATCCAGACCGGCACCCTTTGCCCTTGTGCTTACCATTCCCGGAAGCTCGCCCCGGCAGAAAAGGCTTACACCATCTGGGACAAGGAGCTCCTGGCCATTAAGGTGGCATTCGAGACTTGGAGGCACCATTTGGAAGGGGCGCGTCACCCCGTGGAAGTAAGAACGGACCACCGCAATCTGGAACATCTAAAAACTGCCAGGACCTTGAACCAGCGGCAAATACAATGGTCCCTGTTCTTCTCCCGGTTTGACTTCAGGGTTACTTACATTCCAAGAGGCCAGAACCAATGGGCAGACGCACTTTCAAGAAAACCTGAATATGATCGCTCAGAGGCTCCAGCACCGCCTCAACATGTTATCCCCCCAGAGCGTTTTGCTGCCATCACTATACAAGGGAACCTAAGCCAACGGATTCGACAACAACAAAGAGCCGACACCTGGGCAAGGAAAAAAAGAGAAGAGCTGGTGCACCTTCCCGTCGGTCGGACCGATCAATGGACATGCGAGCATGAGACGCTCTGCTTCCGAGGCCGCTACTATGTACCCCCGGGGGAACTCCGCCAACTGATCATGCAACTATGCCATGACAACCCGGCCGCCGGCCACTTCGGGTTCTTTAAAACGCTGAACCTGGTCTCCCGGGAGTTTTGGTGGCCGCACATACGGGATGACGTGAAACAATATGTATTCTCTTGCCCAGACTGTCGCAGGGCTAAAAATCAAACGGACAAGCCTGCTGGTCTCCTAATGACTCTACCCACTCCTGAACAACCATGGGAGGCTATCTCTATGGACTTCATCACCGACCTTCCCAAGTCCCAGGACGCCACTACTATCCTGGTAGTAGTAGATTCCATGACGAAGATGGCCCACTTCATCGCGTGTAAGGGCGTGCCCACGGCCCAAGAGACGGCACGCCTCTATATAAGACACATTTTCAAACTGCATGGCATAGCAAAGAGTGTGGTGTCAGACCGTGGCTCGCAGTTCACCGCCCGTTTCTGGAAAGCGCTCCTCCAGAATCTGGGAATCCAGAGACACTTATCCACCGCATTTCATCCACAATCGGATGGAGGGACGGAAAGGGTGAACGCTATTCTGGAGCAGTACCTGCGTTGTTACGTGAACTACCAGCAGGACAATTGGGCAGACCTCCTAGACTTGGCGGAGTTCGCGTACAACAACGCACACCACTCTTCGACCCAGATGGCCCCCTTCGCTGCAAATTATGGGTTCCACCCGCGATCGTTCCCTCTCACCGTGCCGGACTCAGCAGTGCCAGCTGCAAATCAGTTCCTCCAAGAACTACAGGCCAGCCACCAAGTCCTTAGAAACCAGCTGGAAAAGGCTAAGGAGGACTACAAACGCTTTGCCGACCGCCATCGGAGGACGGGACCCCCACTAAAGGTTGGTGATATGGTGTGGTTGTCAACAAGACACCTATCATCTGCACGTCCATCTCGGAAGCTGGATCACCGGTTCCTGGGACCATTCCCAGTGGAAGCGGTTGTCAACCCAGTCGCTTTCCGATTGACTCTTCCAGGACACATGCGCATACACCCTGTGTTCCACAGATCCTTGCTGGTCCCTGTGTCAGCTGACAGCCTGCTCAGAACCAGGAGGACACCACCTCCTCCTGTCCTTATCCAAGGAGAGGCCGAATACGAGGTTGCTCGCATCCTGGACTCTCGCACTCGTCGCGGCCGCCTACAGTATCTAATAGACTGGAAGGGTTATGGGCCAGAGGAGTACTCCTGGGAAGATGCTGCGGACATCCATGCACCATTGCGGGTACAACAATTCCATCGACAATATCCGGATAAGCCCAGACCACAAAGCCGGGGGGGAGGAAGGTCCTGTGGGGGGGGGATAGTGTAAGGGCCCCGTTACTTACCTGGTAACCGGCCGACATGCCGGACTCTGAACCGGAAGAAGAGCCAATCACAGGAGGCAGCAGGCTCAGCGTTAACTCGACTGGGGACCCGGAAACGCTGATTGGCCGAGGCTCTGAAAGAAATACGCCTCCGCCAATCAGCGCGCGCCAAAGGAGAGCGGAGAGGCGGGCAGAGCAACGTGAAGCTTGATTGGCCCCCGCTCTCCCAAGGCGCGAAAAAAGGAATAAAAAGCCGGCGAAACTTACCTCAGCTGCCGGAGACAACCGATCCTCCTCACGACCTGGACCCGTGCCCTCGCCTGATCCTCCCGCCACGCACAACAACCGGACCGACCCTAGCCAAGAGCCTCGCGATGAGGGAAACCCCGTGAACCGCCTGATAGTCACTGAAGAGACCGAGCAAAGTGAAAGTTCTACAGACCTGTCACCGCCGAGCGCCGAGCCTTCTCCTGCCGCTGCATCTTCATCCAGTGAGCTTTCCGTTCCAGGGCCTCTTCCGGAGCACTCCTTGTTTCCTGAGGAAAAGGCCACCACCGGGGTAAGCGCTGCTGCCTTGCCTGTTTCCGTCCCGGCTGCCCAAGCCACAGATTCTCCTCAGGTTTCCAAACCTGAGGCAACTGAAGCCAGCCAGCAGTGGGTTGATTTCGTCAGGCCCCGGTCTACCCCTCTAGCCACCAGCCATAGTCCTCAACCTAACCCAGCTGGCGCCGGACATCAGTGGGCTGCTTTTGTTGGACCCCGTTTTACCTCAAGTCCTACCTGCCCAGCTAACGAGACACCTGCGGTCACCTTGCCTGGTACCTCCAGATCAATTGTAGTTCCTGCAACCCCTCTGTTCCTTCCTGCCCGGCCAGCAGAATCCGCTGTACCCGTGGTTATCCAGCCTGCAGACGAAGAAGAGGACTGTATAAACTGGGCTGCTTGTGTGTCTGTATAAATAAAGTTAATTTCCATAACGCTTCCGTGTCAGTCTTAGTCGGAACAGGACAGTGACAGACTTTGTATTTCTAGGCGCAAAGATTACTGAAGACGCTGACTGCAGCCAGGAAATCAGAAGACGTCTACTTCTTGGGAGGAGAGCAATGGCAAATCTTGATAAAATAGTTAAGAGCAGAGACATCACACTGACAACAAAGGTCCACATAGTTAAAGCAATGGTATTCCCTGTAGTAACCTATGGCTGTGAGAACTGGACCATAAGGAAGGCTGAGCGAAGGAAGATAGATGCTTTTGAACTGTGGTTTTGGAGGAAAATTCTGAGAGTGCCTTCGACTGCAAGAAGATCAAACCAGTCCATACTCCAGGAAATCAAGCCAGACTGCTTACTTGAGGGAATGATATTAAAGGCAAAACTGAAGTACTTTGGCCACATCATGAGAAGACAGGATACCCTGGAGAAGAAGCTGATGCTAGGGAAAGTGGAAGGCAAAAGGAAAAGGGGCCGACCAAGGGCAAGATGGATGGATGGTATTCTGGAGGTGACGGACTCAACCATGGGGGAGCTGGGGATGGTGATGGCCGACAGGAAGCTCTGGCGTGGGCTGGTCCATGAGGTCATGAGGAGTCGGAGACAACTGAACGAATAAACAACAAAAGAGGCTGAATGCTTTCCTTTGATATTTATACAATGTTGGGTCATTATACAAAATATACACTTCTACTGTGTTAACCGTAATATATACAACTTATCTACACCTAATGATATAAGTGACAATGTTATATCTATAAGTGACATGTAGCAACACTTAATAAGGGTACAACTTTCCTTTTTACTCTGTGTGGTTAACTGCCCACCTTTCCTAGCAAAAAAGGCAATATTACTACAGTTCTTTCCCGAGCTCTCACCTTTACGGACTGGGAATTCTGCTGCTTTTACCCAGTGCTTAAAATCCTTTTACCTTACACTTAGTCCTACATTATCCTCCCCACTCCAGCACTTATACTTCAGCAGGTCCTTCAGGAGGTTGAAGTAGCCTGGTAGTGGCTCCCTTTTTACCAATTTGCTTCTCCATCACTGAGTCCTTATCAGTTTGTAGGAGGGAGGAAAGAATTACTTGTTGCTGGCTGTAGCTGGTTTACATCTTTGGAAGGTTTATGAGGCCATAAGGCTCTGCTACTCCTTGCTCAGCTGTGGTAGCTCCAGAGTCTCATTGCTCACTCCACCAAACTGTTTTAGTTTCACCTCCTCCATGTACAACTAGCATCTTCTTTAGTTCTCGAATTCACTCTCCTTTCTCTCTTCCACCTACACTCACACCCTATGCCTTCAGTGTTTCTCTTTTGTCTCTCTGCAGTACAGGTGTGGTCCTTTGCCCTTTTAAAAACTCAGGTCAGCAGCTTTGAATTTTTCCTTCCACAGGTTAAAAAAGTTAAGATGGTGACCACAACAGTGCAATTGAAAGTCCATCTGTTTTTTATGTAGGCTGCACATGCCACTCAAAAAATGGGTGAAGTTTCGATCTCACTGGCCACTGTTTTGATGTTTTTGACCACATCCTCTAGACACCTGAGTTGCTTCTTGAGTGGCTGAAGGGACAAAACTCAAAGTCAAGAGAGAATTGAGCCTTGAGAGGTCTCCAACGGAAGAAGATATGCATAGGAATTGGTGGCTGAAAGGAGCAGGAATCTCTGTAAGAAGCATTTATGAAGCTAAGAGCCCACCAGAAGCAAGTTCTTTTGTAGTTTATAAAAAATTGTGAGATCAGAGTTATAGAAATATTAAGAAAGAAATGAACTGAAAAATTACAGTAGAAAAATGCTGCTTTTATTTTAAAACAAAGAAATAGAAACGAAGCTTGCTTTCTTCAGCTGAAGAAGGCACATGACTTAATTAACATAGCCCCGTACTCACATTGTAGAGAAGACAAAACAGAGAGATAACAGCAAGGTAACAAAGACAAAAGGCAGATTTACAATTTAAAGCTTTTACCACTACTTGGCAGTACCTGATTGGACAGGGCTTGACATATGACCAATCACCTAGGCAACTTATCACTTTATTTGGGAAGGTAACTCTGATTGGCTAAACTACTAGACTCTGTGGCTCCAAGCAATTAACATTTCTGAGAGGGGGAGTTAACATGTGCTCTCCTGGAGCCCACAGAAAAAAAAACTTTTAGGCTTGGCTTTTAAAACTACCCTTCATATTCTTTTAAGATCATAAAAATATATGCAACACTCCCCTTTTTTATGACTAGAAAGAATATGGAAACAAACCCAATTTTGTAACCAACTCACTGTGCCTAATGCTAGACAGAGGCTTGGTAAAAATATCAGCTAACATTAATTTAGTATCACAGTATTTCAAAATAACCTTTTTATTTGCTAGAAAATCTTTAATAAGATGAAAACGAACATCAATGTGCTTTGTGCGATTTCTGGTACCTTCTGATAATGCCAAATGTATAAAGGCCTGGTTGTCTTCATGAATTGTTACAGGCTGGCTTAAAATGACTCCAATGTCTTGCAACAATTGTGTAAACCAGATTACCTCATTGCAGAGTTGTGCTAAAGCATAAAACTCAGCTTCAGCTGTGCTGATAGCTACTACTGTTTGTTTCCTGGAGTACCATGCAATAGTGGACTTAGCAAATTGAATTACACTCCCAGAAGTAGACTTCCTATCACTGAGATCTCCAGCCCAATCTGAATCACACCAGCATTCCTGACCCAATCCTGGATAGAGTTATTCAGCTTGGCAATAAAGTACAGCTGGCCCAGCATCACAAGACAAAGGAGAGGCAAACTAAGAAATTTGACATTCTTCTTTCTCGCAGCAAGCAGAAACAAGGAACTGGAGAAACTGCTGGGAGGAACAACAACAACAGGACCACAGAGGACAAAAAGAACATGTGGGTGAAAAATCTCTCAGACAGAGAACTTACCCAACCAGAGAGAGATGTCCTAGCCAAAGGTCTTAATTTTGCCATCACTCCCAAGCAAGTTCCGGTTGTGGAGCTCATTACAGCCACAGAATCTGCCATCCACAACAACCACCTACCTTTTGAAGAAGCAGAACAACTCCGGCTTAAAATATCTGCAGCTCTGTCCAGTGCTCAACCTCCTCCCCCCAACCTTACCGTCCAAGAGAGGAGAGCCCTGACAGCCCTCAGCAAAGATGAAACCATCACCATTTTACCTGCTGACAAAGGAAGATGTACAGTGGTTCTAAACACTGCAGACTACCACAATAAAATTACCTCACTTTTGGAGGATCACCATACATATGAAAAACTGAAAAGAGACCCCACCAACAATTACAAGAAAAAGGCAATAGACAGTTTGAAACAATTGGAACATGATGGCTCCATCGATAGGATTACCTACCACCGTCTGTATCCTGGAGAAGCCATCCCCTGCATCTACGGACTTCCTAAGATCCACAAGGAAGGAACACCCCTCCGACCCATAGTCAGCAGCATCAATTCGGTAACATACAACATTGCCAAACACCTCTCTACCATACTAGCACCTCTAGTTGGACACTCTGAACACCACATCCATAATTCGGAAGAATTTGTTTCCAAAGCAAAGATCCTGAAACTGGATACAGATGAAACTATGGTCTCCTTTGATGTGTCCTCCCTTTTCACCAGCATCCCCACCACTCATGCTCTATCCGCTGTCAGGAAGAGACTAGAAGAGGACAGCACCCTGGAAAGGAGAAGCCATCTCAACCCAAACCAGATCTGCCATCTTCTGGACCTGTGTCTTAACACCACTTATTTCACATACAGAGGTGACTTTTACAGACAAAAGCACGGCTGTGCCATGGGTTCTCCTGTGTCACCCATTGTGGCCAATTTATACATGGAAGAAGTGGAGAAGAAAGCACTCAACACATTCCAGGGAACGGTGCCCACCCACTGGTTTAGGTATGTGGATGACACCTGGGTCAAAATCAAGGCCCAGGAAGTACAGGCCTTCACGGACCATATAAACACTATAGATGCCAACATTAGCTTCACCAGAGAAGACACCAAGGACAACAGACTGGCATTCCTAGACTGTGAAGTCCTCATTGGGACCGGTGGCAAGCTAGAAATAGGGATGTACAGGAAACCCACACACACAGATCAATACCTGATGTTTGACTCCCACCATCCACTGCAGCACAAACTAGGAGTCATCAGGACATTGTCACACAGAGCAGAAACCATCCCCACCTCCATGGATTCCAAAAAGAATGAAAAGCAGCATCTGAGAACAGCTCTGCAGGCCTGTGGATATCCAAATTGGGCCTTCACCAAATCTAAGTCTACCAGACCTAAAACAGCGACAGATAGGGCTGAGACTCAGAGTAAACGGAAGAACCTGGTCATTCCTTACATGGCTGGCGTGTCTGAAAAGATCAAACGGATATTTGGCAAACACCACATACCTGTATATTTCAAACCCACCAACACACTGAGACAGAGGCTTGTACACCCCAAAGATCAAACTCCAAAACACAAGGAAAGCAATGTAGTGTATGCAATCCAGTGCAGTGAGGAGTGCTCTGAACTCTACATTGGAGAAACCAAACAACCTTTGTACAGGAGGATGGCCCAACACAGGAGAAGTAACACCACAGGACCAGAGTCAGCAGTTTATCTTCATCTAAAGGAAAAAGGACACTCATTTGAGGACATTAATGTTCACATTTTAGACAGAGAAGATAGGTGGTTTGAGAGAGGGGTCAAGGAATCCATTCATGCCAACTTGGAAAATCCTTCCTTGAATAGAGGTGGGGGCCTCAGGCATAACCTTTCCCCTATCTTCCTTCCTGCTTTGTTTTCTGTGCCTAGGAAGATTAAGACCATTTCACAAGCTCAACAGCAGCAGGGTAATCTTAACGATCCTCCTTTAGATGATAAAGGGACTTAGAAACAAACATCTCAAAAATAACCATGACCTAGCCCCAGGTGCAAGGTCACACAGCCAGCCTAGAAACATATTTAAGGATTCCCTTACTAACTTTACTCAGACTGAAGAAGCTCCTTGGATAAGGAGTGAAACGTTTCCACTAAGAAAATAGAAATCCAGTTGACATGATTCAAGCCACAGACTGTTCCACCTGGATGACTGAGAACCTTCATAGACATACCAGCATTCTAACTTTTCCTCTGTGTCTGTAGCAGACAACCTTAAGCAATAATCTTTGGTGCCCTGTAAATAACGAAAAAGCCTTTTTAACCCAGACTTTGCAACAGATGTAGGATGTTCCACATATCTGCTCAAAATGGACACACTATTTGAAATGTCCGGCCGGCTATTGTTTGCAATGTAAAGAAGACTACCAATGGCTGATCTGAAACTATCTCCTTCAGATAACTCACCATCCCCCTTCTCCCCTTCCTCTTTTAGAAACTCGGGAAGCATGGGGAGGAGACAGACTTACAGTCTTGCATTTTAAAATCCTCCAGCAGTTTCTTAATTTTACTACTCTGACTTATGAGAAAACTGTCATCTTTTTCCCTCTGAATTTCTAATCCTAAGTAATTGTTAACTGCTCCAAGACATTTCAATGTGAAATTGTTTTTTCATACAAACCTCAAAATCACGCTTTTGTTCATCTGAAGATGTTAGCAGTAACAAATCATCAACATACAAGCATAAGTACATCACACCTTGCTTATCATTTTTTACATACACACATGGATCAGCAATTCCCTTCTGAAACCCAAAATTTAGCAAAGTTTTATCCAACTTAATATTCCAACGCACCGATTGCTTTAATCCATAGATGGACTTTTGCAATTCACACACAAGATGTTCTTTTTCATAACCAGGAGGTTGTTGCATAAACAATTTTTCCTCCAAATCACCATACAGAAAATCAGTTTGAATATCATAGTGATAAACAGACATTTTCTTAATGGCAGCAACCTTTAAAAGCAACCTGATAGATTCAGCTTTTGTCACTGGAGCAAAAGTTTTGTCATAGTCCACATTTTTTCTTTGAGTAAAACCTTTTGCTACCAACCTTGCTTTATACTTTTGAATTTTACCATCAGAATCTTTTTTAAGTTTAAACACCCACCTACAACCCAAACACTGATTGGGAGGCAGATTCACCAATTTCCAAGTTTCATTTTCCTTTAAGGAATCTAATTCCTGCTGCATGGCTTCATGCCAGCACTTAGCTATTTCAGGTGGCATCTCATTGATTTGCTCAAGAGATTCAGGCTCTGTGTGAATGTGAAACGCTTTCACAACATCTACTTGATAACGATCAGGTGGAACCCCCTTATTAACCCTTTCAGACCTGCGAGGTAGGACAGGACTTACATTCTGATTCCCACCATTTACCTCAGAAACCTCTGACTTTTCAGACAATTCAGTTTCTTGCTCATTGACTTCACTAGGTGATTCCTGCAAATCACCATCAGCAAAACTTTGCTGTTCCCTCATGAATAAATCAACTGAAGAACTAGAGTTTATTTTATCCCAATTCTGCTCAGCAAAAGAAGCACTTTTACTAATTATCAATTGATTATCCAGTATGAACCTGTAGCTCCTCTGACTCTGTTCATACCCAACAAAGATTGCTTTCTTTGTTCTGGAAGCCCCCTTGCACCTCAGCTGCTTTGGAATGTGCACCCAAGCTGTGCTCCCAAAAACTCTGAGATGATTTACCTTAGGCTTCACACCATAGAACAAATGAAATGGCACATCCTGAATTGCACTGTTAAACAGCCTGTTCTGAACATAACACGCTGTAGAAACAGCCTCACCCCAAAACCTAAAAGGTAAACTGGCATCCTTCAGCAAACACATCATGGCTTCTTGCAGTGTTCGCCCTTTCCTTTCTGCCACAGAATTCTGTTCTGGAGTATAAGGGTTAGCTAAAATGTGTTCTATCCCTTTTTCTAACAAAAAGCCTTTAAACTTTGAGGATAGATACTCTCCAGCTCTATCTGACTGCAAGGCAGACACTGGCCTTGGGAATTTTCCATTTGCCCAAGTTACAAAACTGTCAGGGTTCATGTCTATGAATCCTGCCATTGGGATTAGGCCTAGCATAGATGCTTGTAGAGTTGTTGGGAGGGGGAATGGCAGTTGAGTGTTATGTCTGGTGGTGGAGGCTGGAACCAGCTTCATCAAGGTCACGCAACTGCAGCAGAGCAGAGATGGGAACGCTTGCCTCATGAGATCATCGGTTGGTGATTTGGCGCGCAAGGGGGGAAGTTAAGAGGGAATAGTTTGGCGGGAATTGGCATTCAAGTCTTTAGGAGTGCTTCAATTAACATGTATCCTGAATAAAGCTTTATCTGCATTTCATTGAATTGCATTGAGATGTGTTTATTAGGACATTGTTGTTGAGATCATCACAAAAACCTTTAAACTTGTCAAAGACCTCATCTTTGTGTTTCAACAAATAAATGAAAGTGTACCTGGAAAAATCATCTATAAAGGTCAAAATGTACCTTGCTTCTCCAAGACTAGCAGAAAAGGGGCCTATTACATCAGAATGAATAATCTCTAGAGGCCTAGAAGTGGACCTATCAGCAAACTTCTTCACAGGAGCCCTTGTGGTTTTATTCTCCTTGCAAACTGAACAATCCAAATACTTATCACAAGGTTTCAATTTTAAATCAGCAGAAAAACTAGGCATTTGAGATATGTACTTAAAATTAGCATGAGCAAACCTTCTATGTAATAAATGGATACACTGATTGTGTATGGGAATATTCCCAAACACAGCTTTTGCAGTTTGCTTCTCAGCTTTCTGTACAATGTAAAGAGAATCTTTCTGCAAACATTTTGCAACCACTTTACCATCCTTCCTAATTTCACAGCCCTCTTTCTTAAAAGTTATAACATACCCAGATGCTACTAACTGTCCCACAGACAAGAGATTACTTTGAAAATTAGGCACAAATAAAACATTTTGAACAGTTTCCCCCAAACATGGAAGATTAATCTCACCTTCACCCATGATCTTAGATACAGATCCATCAGCTAAGGAAACTCTTTGTTTGTTAGTTTTAGACAGAGACACAAAAGAATCTTTATTATTACAGATATGTGCATTTGCGCCGCTATCTAAAATCCACAGTTCTTTATTATCACAGCTTTCAACAACCTGTGCATGTAGAATCTTCTTTCTAGATGTTGCTTCTTTGTTCTGAAAAATCTTCTTACTTTTAAGCAACTGGTCACAATCTTTTTGAAGATGCACAGAAGACCCACAATGAAAGCACTGCCTGCTTGAAAATGCAGCAGCCTGAAATTCAAAGCTCTTCCGCTCCCTCTGCTGGCCACGAGAAGACTTTAATGAAGAAATGGAGACAGCTTTTTCCTGCCTTTTCTCCCACTCAGCAAGAAGACAACCATACACAAACAATGGAGTTAAATTAGCTTCAGGGATTCCCTCCATGGAACAAATTAAAGTGTCCCAGGACTCATTCAATGAAGACAGCATAATGTAGGCTTTCATAAGAGGAGTAAATTCCATCCCACGCTCTTGAAGCTCCACAAAATAGTTCTGCAGTTTATGAAGATGCTCTGGCAAATTTCCATGCTCTGGCAAGTAGGCTTTGTACAGCTTTTTGGTTAAAATAACCTTGCTGCCAGGAGAGGTTTTCACATATAAATTACGCAGAAAGTCCCATAATTCTTTGGAAGTTTCCAGACCTCTCACATGTATAAGCTGATCATCTTGCACAGCTAAGATAATAGAAGCTTTACATTTCTCATCCTTTCTCAGCCAGGCTTGGTCTAGATTTTGAGGAATTTGGTCAGATATAGCAGACCACAAATTTTCTCTCCTCAAGAAACTCTCCATTTTCAAAGACCAGTTCAAATAATTAGTATTAGAAAGCTTTTCCAAGGGCATACCTTGATAACTTGAAGCTGCTGCAGCCGCCATTGCTTCTTCCTCCCCTGTTGGGATAATCCACGAGGCTTGAAATCACAAGGCTTGACTCCTCCTCCAACTGAAACTGCTTGTAACTTCCAGCAACTTTCAAAAAACAAAAAGCCTCTTCAAATGCAAACAAAACAGTTCAGCTCTCCTCTTTCCATATTTCCATAAGTTTTATCTCTGATCCAGAAAGCATTTGCTGGGCCCATTACCTTTTGTAGTTTATAAAAATTTGTGAGATCAGAGTTATAGAAATATTAAGAAAGAAATGAACTGAAAAATTGCAGTAGAAAAATGCTGCTACAAAGAAACAGAAACGAAGCTTGCTTTCTTCAGCCGAAGAAGGCACATGACTTAATTAACATAGCCCCGTACTCACATTGTAGAGAAGACAAAACAGAGAGATAACAGCAAGGTAACGAAGACAAAAGGCAGATTTACAATTTAAAGCTTTTACCACCACTTGGCAGTACCTGATTGGACAGGGCTTGACATGTGACCAATCACCTAGGCAACTTATCACTTTATTTGGGAAGGTAACTCTGATTGGCTAAACTACTAGACTCTGTGGCTCCAAGCAATTAACATTTCTGAGAGGGGGAGTTAACATGTGCTCTCCTGGAGCCCACAGAAAAAAAAACTTTTAGGCTTGGCTTTTAAAACTACCCTTCATATTCTTTTAAGATCATAAAAATATATGCAACAATTTCACCAGAAGGTGCTTGAGAGAAGTGAATCATGATTGCAGCAGGGCACACTTCAAAAGTGATTTGGAAGAAGTGCTTTGCACAAGCACAGCACCTCTGCTATTCATTAAAAGTATCCCCTTTTATCAGGCTTCCTTGAATAAAAGATGCAGCTGCCTTAAACTGCATTACTTTTAATGCACCAACTCCTTAAATGAATCCAACAGAAGAGAATATACGTATGTAGCTCAGGGTTGAACTGTGGAGTTCTTGGTGCTCTCTGAGCTTGGTTGTTTGCTTGCAGACATTTCATTACCCAACTAGGTAACATCAAGAGTGTGGGGTTTGCTCCCTGTTTATATACAATAGCTTGCCCTTCCAGTTTTGGTGGAGATGTGGTTTCCTCCTTGATGGTTCCTTGATTAGAGTATTGTTTTCTGCCTCATTGTTTGCCTATATTGAATTTGTGAGCCAACTGCAACGAAATTTCATTCTATTGTGCACTTGTATAGTGTATAGTGGGATGACAATAAAGTTATTATTCTATTCTATATTCTATTCTATTCTATAGTGTTTCCTTAATGAATAGCAGAGAGGTATTCATGCTTGTATAACCCCAAATCTTTAAAGTAAGCACAGCCCTAATACAAATTGCCCAGTCCTGAGGTAGGTGTTTCGCCGTTGCTGGCTTCCTTTGTAAAATATTTATGAAGCATCCTCATGTAATTAAGATATCGTACATTTAGTCAGCACAGCTGTATTGATATGTACTTTTAACACCTAGCCCCGGATAGGGCAACCTGTAGTGGTCCAGATACTGTATTGTAACTCTATCATCCATCACCATCCATCATGCCTCTTAGGGCTGATCAGGACTTTAACAACAACTGGAAGGCTGCATGTCCAGTTCTGATCCACATAGTCGCCATCACAAAACAATTCTGACCAAACGGACACTTCATTTTTAAAGCACGTTCCTTTTTCACGTTTGCAGAGTTGGGTTGCTTTTCCCTGAGAGGACATTCTCTTGGAAAAACTCTTGTCAAATATTTTTTTTTCTGGTAATCAACCTGGCAGAGTGGTCTCAAAAGCTGTGCCCAATATTCTCTGGGGACTGAGAATTACATATAAGTTTCTCTCTGCCCAAAATAATTGTGCACTGAATTTAATTGGAGGGAGAAATATAATTGTCCAAGAGGGGGACTCATTTTTGCCTAGAATTTTGGGCAGAGATGCCTCTCTCCAGGAGTTTCTTCGGTGCGTGATGGAAGGAAACAGCTGTCCAACATGTAACACAGCAGAGGAAATGATCAGGTGATTTTGTTTCCAGTCCATACTGAAGGGAGTTCCTCCAGGAGTCTGTGAGAGGGCACTTGAGAAGCATTTGTGGGCTTGAAAACGTGCCATGGAAGACATGGCTGAGGCCCAAGGCAAACCCAACAGCTTTCATGTTCTAGTGGGGCACTTGTGGTTTTCAGCTCCGAAAAGGAAATAAATGATTTTTGACAGTTAGTTTGCTAAACTTTTAGGCAGGCAGCTGTGGGCCATCAGCAGCCCACAAAGCAAACAAACAACTTGAGATTTAATGTTTTCGCAGAAATCTGGCCCCCTTTTATATCCCATGTGGAACAAAACAAAACAAAAATTGTTCAAGATCTCTGTGTTTTCTGATTTGTCCTACACCATGATAGTAGTAGTAGTAGTAATCTATTACTATTATTATCAGTATTATTATTATTATTTTACCCAGGTAGCCCGTCTACCTAGTTATTTAGTTATCCATTATGTAATTCATTTTCTAATGGCATTTCTAATCATCTCTTTCAACAAAACTTTCTTACAGTCCTTTCCTAAATAGCAAAGGATAATTGCTATGTTTTATTGCCCTTTTGCCCAACTCAGTGGCAACATCTAACAAATCTTTATAAAAAAAGCTAAGCAGGGCTAGACCCACATAGTACTTGGATGGGAGACCATATGGAAGTCCCAGGGCTGCAGGCTAGCTAGGAAGAAGTCAGTGGCAATCCCCTTTCACATTATTGCCAAAAAAAACCTTATATGGGCATGTCCATAAAGTCACCAGCAGTCCTGATGATTAACAATGCTGATTATAGATATAGATATATAGATAATACAGTACATTTACCTTACCTGTGCTGATCAGCTAAAACTTTTCAGTTAAAGGACACTATCTGTCAGCGTCCAGTGTGACTCTGACACTGAGGAAGAAGAAAACAAAACCCAAAGAAGAAACTAAACTTACCCTAGGCTGCAACGATCCCGATCTCATGATGAACAGGTGCAGATTCAAAAGTGCAACACCTGTGATCGATTTCGTGATGGGCGGATGCCAGACTCGCGGATGCCAAAGAAGCAGGTGTGGAGCAACGAACCTGGAGATGATCTGACAGTGCGGGAGAATCCTGAGCAGCTGATTGGTGTTCCAGACTCACTTCCTTGTTCAACACCAATCAGTGCAAGACAAAGGCGGGCAGAAAAGCACGCCCAGCAGCGGGAGCTCCAATTGGCTCCTGAAGAGAAAAGGTGGGCCAAGAGCAGGATAAAGGAGCACAAGAGCAAGCACCCAGTCGCCGGGGACAACTGTTCTACTCACCATACAGCAACTTCAGAGGAAGCTCAGCCGGAATTGTTGGAGAAGCCTCTTTCTCTGGAATCAGAGCCAGAGCCTCTTCTCATTTCTGAATCTACCCCAGCCGCAAAAGAAGCTCAGCTTCCTTCAACATCAAGAGGGTTCAGAATGTTAGCGAGCAACTTCTTGGAGAATCCTAGCAGGAAGGCTTCAGTCCCTTCAGGCGATTGTCAGCTGGCATCTTCAGCTTCGCAGCATTCGCTAGCCTTGCCGGGGCATTGCCTGGCCAATACAGCTAAGTACCTTGCTCAGCCTTGTGCGGTTTGTCGCATTGATTTCGGGTTGCCCCATTCTGTCTTTGGAGGGCTGCCTAGCCCACCGTACCCAGTCCTGCCTGGCATACAGACAGTGTTACATAGTAGGGTGATTTAGTTTGCCTTGCAGCTTCCATTCCATTTGTAGCGGTTCCAGTCCAGTCTGCCTTGAGGGTTCAGTCCAGTACCCCAGAGGAACCAGCCTAGTCCACATTGCAGTTCCAGTCCTGTATTCTGGAAGTTCCAGTCCAAGCTGCCTTGAGGCTCCAGTCCAGTGTCCCAGAAGAACCAGTCCAGTCTGAGTTGCAATCCCAGTCCAGTGCTTCAGAGGAACCAGTTCAGCCTGTCTTGTGATTCCAGTCCAGGGGTCCAGAGGAACCAGTCCAGTATATCCTGCAGTTCCAGTCCAGAGTTCCAGGGGATCCAGTCCAAGAGTCCCAGAGGATCCAGTCCAGCTTATCCTGCAGTTCCAGTCCAGAGTTCCAGTGGATCCAGTCCAGTATATCCTGCAGCTCCAGTCCAGAGTCCCAGAGGAACCAGCCCAGCTTATCCTGCAGTTCCAGTCCAGAGTTCCAGAGGATCCAGTCCAGTATATCTTGCAGTTCCAGTCCAGAGTCCCAGAGGAACCAGTCCAGCGTGTCCTGTAGTCCTGTAGTCCAGTCCAGAGTTCCAGGGGAACCAGTCCAGCTTACCTGCTGTTCCAGTTTAGTGTTTCCAGAGAACCAGTCTAGCCTTGTCAGCTTCAAGCAAAAGCCAAGCCTACCTCAAGTCTCCTAGCCAACTTATCCAGAACTTTTGGCATTTGCTGCTGAAGTTGTGCTATCGCATAGCTGCCTATATTCAAGTGCACAAATTGATCCAGTATGCTCCAATTGTATTATTGGACTATAATTTGTAAATAGTTTTCATTAATAAAACTATTTTACTAAAACGTTCTGGTGGTCAAAGTCCGAACAGAACACTATCAGACTTATGGGAACAGAGCAGCTATATTATCTTCTAGCATTAATAAGCTCCTTTTAGTCTTTAGAGCAGAGCTTTCCAAACTGTGTGTTGCGACACAAAAGTGTGTCGCCACACACAGCATGGTGTGTCGCCACACCACCCAGAAGCGGCGGCGTGCGCGTGCACGGCGGCAGCGGCAGCAGCACGGGATCAGTGCTTCCGCAGTTTAGCGGAGGCTGCCGCCGCCGCCGTGCACACGCGCGCCGCCGCACACCCCCTCCGCGCTGCCGCCGTGCGTGCGTGCGCCGCCGCCGCATTGCCGCCACCGCCGCCGCTGGTGTATCGCCAGCGGCGGCACTTTGGAAAGCCCTGCTTTAGAGATTTCTTTTCCTTAAAGGGAAATTGACTTGATAAGTTTAACTGAATAAAATAATATGCTTGGGAAAGGGAATGGATGCATTTTGTTGTTGTAGATGAAGAAATATTCTAAATAAGTGCTTTGGGGGAAAGGGAGAAGGGGAAAGAAAAGAGCTGTGACACTACCTTGATTTTATTGACACCCACTCCCCCCTTTGTAGATGCCACTGTTGGATTTCCTTTAGTTTCTTTGGAACCTTAAATTGCAACTGAAAATTTGTCTCCAAAGAACCACAATGTTGGAGTCCTAAAATTTGTTCTGATGATCAGTTGTACCTGACTTCCCTGGGAGGAGAGCTGTCCTATTTAAATAATGACTTCCTGGTGGGGTTTTTTTTTAATAAAGTAGTTTTTAAACACTCTTAGATCCAATAAATTAATCTGATTCTTTTTATATTGTATATTAAATTGTATACTGGTATCACATTTGTTCAACCATGTGAATCATTTACTGTAAAACCTTAAAAATCCCCTTTCCAAATAGTGAATCATCATCAATATATCTCCACCACCCTCCTAACTGTGTTCTGTAGGGGTTGGTGGTAGAGGACTGAGTTTTTTGAAGAAGCCCATAAATAAATTGGCAGTATCAAGAGCCATAGTACAGCCCATGGTGGCAACTCTTTTGATTTGCCAGTTATACCTATTTTCAAAATGAAAACCATTATTGAACAACACTGTTTCAACTAACAGTGACCAGAACAAAAAAAAAAAAGAGCTGCAGGGTGTTTATTTTCTCGTTCATTCAGAGAGCAAATTAACATTGCAAAGCCTTATCTTGTGGTATGCTGGCATGTACAGTGTGCATATCAACTGTTACTCAGATATCTGTATTCCTAGTGTGATATTTATGAATAAAACCATTGGAGTCCCCAATGGGCAAAGAAAGGGATGAAATTTATCAGGAAGGAATCATTAGACTGAGATAGAGACTCCAAAACAGAATAATTCCTTAAAACAATAGGACAACCTGAGGGCAGGGGGGGAGAAATATTCTGATAAATCTTAATATCTAGAAAACAGACATTCTCATGCTAAATGCAAAAAGAAAAATAAGTTCTGCTGGTATGATATATCCTCTAATGTTAGGTTGACCATACGTCCCATTTTGAACGGGACAGTCCTGTTTTTTTAGCATTTTTCAACTGTCCCCTCGTTTTGATAAAAATCTCAATTTTGTCCCGTTTTTTAAACCTGGTGGGAATGGTGTGGAAGGAGGATCCGAGCTGGAGCTGCCGATTGGAGGCAGCCCAGAAGAGGGAGCCCTCCCGCCTATCAGCGCGCAGCAAAGGAGGGACCAGGGGCGGGGTTTGCAGGCGGGAGCCAATCGTGTGGACCGGGGGTGGGGTTTGCAGGTGGGAGCCAATTCTATGGACCAGGGGCAGGGTTTGCAGGCGGGAGTCAATCGCGTGGGCCGGGGGGTGGGGTTTGCAGGAGCCAATCGCGCAGACCGGGGGTGGGGACCCCTGTCTTTTTCATGGATACAGAATATTACATAAGACCCCATCCCATTTTGCATTCCCAATGTCCTGTTTTTGTCTCAAGGAAATATGGTCAGCTTATCTAATGTGTCCTTCTTCCAGAAGCTCTGTAATCTGTGATATGATGAGCTGTATTGGATTTTCTGGATTTATATACTCCTTCTTAAACATTGCAAGTGTAACCTGTTGGAAGCTTCTCCTCACGGGCCATCTTGGAATTGGCACTTTTAATGCCCTTTACAAGTTGGAGGGCCAACTTGTATCTTGGCAAGTATAACATTTTAATAAAGAAAAAAAAATTCCCCAGGCCTTTTACTTAGAATACTTGCTGGGTTTTATGATTTTGATTGTCACAAGCACTTGTTAAGTCACCCAGACTCACAAAATAAATAAAATGTAAAAAGTAGAATTTCCCTGCCTGCTATACTGGCTAGTAGGGACTCTATTGCCCACTAGTCCAGGCTTAATCCTTCAGATCATGCAAAATTAACCTTACAAGGGAATGAAAATTTGGAAATACTTTTGGTAGAAAAGCAGCATGGAGTATAGAGTGTATATCTTAAGTCAAGTAGTATGATTAAATTATTATTTTTATTGCTGCTGCTGTTGTTATTTGAGGAGTTGCGATATAAATATCATCTGTCAAAAAGTGCAATACCAATATTTTCAGTCAAAACATCTTTGGCTATTTAAAAATGAGCCAGTACCCCTAAGTGCTGCAGAACACCCTCTAGCATTAGAGAATCTAACATGTTCTCTACAAAATACCATGCCTGTAATAGCTATTTATAAGCCTGTCCACAAAGCAACAAAATGCATATCTTTCTGGTGTTGAACTTTCCATTTGTCTCTGGCCACATCAGCAGCTGCAAGTCCTTTTGGCTTTAATCCAGCCACATCACAAGCTACTCGTTCTTGCCCTTTGCTCTTCCCCAGCAGCTGGTGGGATACCTTCTGGCCTTGGGAAGCTCATCTTCCAGTATCTTGTTGGCATTGTCCTGGTTGTGAACGTCATTTGGTTTTCTGGGCAGAATACAGGGGTGGGATACCATTTCCTTCTCCTGTGGATTGTATTTGATCTGACTCCTCTTCTATGACGTGCCCACCACAGGTCCTCCAAGGCACCTACTCCTCAAGAAGGAGCCACAAGTCCAGTAAGAACTTTAGTTAGCTAGATGCATATCTGAACTTCTTCCATGTAATAAATAAAAAACGATGAATACTCTACAGAGAATTTTGAACACAGTAGAGAAGCAGCATCAAGTATATAGGAGATGTACTGGGAGTGTACAGTTCCAATATGTCATAGGCATCCCTGGGGTGCACAAGCTCTTTCCCCACGACAAGACAAAGATCCTCTAAGGCCACCATTCCCAAACTCTGCAACGCAGCACCCTGGGGTGCCAGAGCCAACTCACGGGGCACCGTTGGATATTTTAAATTTTTGCAGCATCCATTTGCAAAGCTGGGGGTTTGGTGGTCTTTTGGCCTAGGGGTGCCATGAAAAAAATAACTGAAGCACTAAGAGTGCTGTGAACCGAGGAAGTTTAGGAACTCTGCTCTAAGGAGATAGTGCCTTTTAAGTAAAATGCCTGAAGTGTTAACAATTTGTGTAACATGACATTGTGAGAAATGGATCATAGAAATGACCACTCACGATCTCTCTGAGTCTAAGTATAAAAGCAAAGATGTATTTCACGTTTGCAAAGGCGGGTGGATCCAACTGCTGCAAGCAAGAAGGACCACACGTCATTACAGATCTCAGCATCTTATATACCCTAATTTCACGGCCGAAGGTGACCCTCATATGTCCCCATTGGCTGAGGTACCAGGATGTTACACTCTTGTTTCCGATTTGCCTATAATTAACACATTTTAGCTATTGATTACATTAAAACATCCTATGCATTTTTCAGTCTATGGGGGGCTTTGCAGAAGCCTTATCAGGTTGTGTGTTAAACAATGGGATTTCCTCATAAGTCATGGTTTGACCTTGCAGTTTGTTCTGACTCTGATACGTGTTTGTGTACACATTTCCTTATTTCCTTGGGATGATAAGACCTATCTCTGTCCCTGTCTCCCCTTGTCTTTTGTGTAATTTATTATCTTAGTCACTGTTATCCTAAAACATTTAATGGATTCTGATCATCTTGCTTGAACTTAAGCTGTCATCTCAGTTTCCAGCCACTCAATCACCAAGAGTTGGTTTAGATGTAATATATATAAAAAAATTGCAATGGCTATTACCAGTACAAATGATTTTGTTAAAAATTAACTGATTTGTACATCCCTCACAACATGAATATATATGTTAGACTAGTTTTCCTTAATACACAAGATATGTTTGCTTTTGTGTTTTCCTCCTTCCTTCGTTTCTAATAATAATAACAACAACAATTAGAGTAACAACCTCTATAAGCAAAAAAAAAAAATCCCTTATGGATCATGCCTCCCACTGAATGAGAATGAGAAAAGTAAAGCCATCTGAGTAAGGATATATATGTGTGTGATTTTACCACAGAAATCCCTAGACAGGGACAATAATTCTGCCTTTTCTGGCAGTGATACACAGTCATTTTGAAACTGAAGTCCGAAGTTGACATGACATGTAATTAACGATTGCATGAATTGCCTTCTTTTTATAAAAAGGAAAATGAATTACAGATGGGGAGGGCTGGTGTAAGGAGATTTGAATTCTCTCTCTCCCTCACACCCATGCACACACAGAAACATACCACACATACATTAGATCTGGTCTGTATCAAGTCCTTGCATAGCAATTTGGGTTTTTTTAAGCTTTTGGCACAGTTGCTAATTGCAGGAGTGCTGTCTGTCACCTTCAGTTTTGCCTTTTATGTATCTTAGATGTCAAGTTCCCAAATTCACTCCAACAGATTGAACATGGCAATGAAAGAGAAAATGTAGATTGAAACCATCAGTCAGCTCTGACCCTTGCTAAATTCAGTGAAAATCCTGCAGACTGGAATCAGCAGTCAATATATTATGAAGCCCACAAAGGTCATAAAAGGCATGGGAAAACATATTGTTGCATTCAGATTGGGTAAAAAATAATATTTAAGGCTCAATCAATCAATAATATTTATTCGGTCAATGACCAGCAAAATTTAAAAGGAGAAAAACAAAGCAAAACAAAGAAATACAATAATATACTACCAACTAATAAAACATATCACATAATAATATACTGTAGCATTCACTCCGCTATTACTATATTAATACATTTGTTACCTAAGTAGTGTGAGCCTAAAACATTAGTAAGTATAAAATAAAAATAAATATATATATATCCCCTAACAATTTATTAATTAAGATATTTCAATTTAAAAGTAATTTTTAAAACAAGATAATTACTTCTTTAGCTGGTTTTGTCTTATTTTCATTGCGGCAAGACAAAATTTGGCTACTGCACATGTAATGTATGCTTTTAGATCCTGAAGAAGATGGTTCAGGTAAAAATTATCTGGATTCCCAGGGAATTTATCTACTAGGGGCAAAATGTAGATTGACCTAATGTCCCTATAAATTTACAGTGTAACAGTACATGGGAGATATTTAAGGCTAAAAACTCTGTGTGTGTGTATGTGTGTGTGTGTGTGTGTGTGTGTGTGTAATACACTGGGTGTATCTGTATCTATACTGTGTATAGCTATAACTATATCTATAGATATAGATTTTTTATTTATTTTATTTATTTAATTTATTCCCCGCCCATCTCCCATACAAGGGACTCTTGTATGATACATACAAGATACACACACACACACAAACAAACACACATATGTATGTGTGTATTAAGGAGTTTGATTTCCTAAAAGCTGTTCTAAAATTATTTACCTCACGGATAGACAGTTTGACATCCTCCAGAGGTTTTAGATTTTAGGCAGCGAGGCTGATAGCAAAGACTGTAGGACTTGTAGCCCCAAACCTCTAGAAAGTTCCAGGTTATTCACTATGATTTGCACTATGATACATACACAGTATCTTATTTTAGCAATAATTCTGGCCTACTACATTTATTTTTATTTCCTTATATGAAAAGCTTGGAATTAAGAATATGTATATATTTCAGGACTGCTATAGATACAGTTGTGTAGAGCTAAAATATATTTTTTAGTGTTAAAGACATTAATAAATTATGTCCTGAAACTTTGGAATTTGACAATTTTTGAGGAGTTTTGAGTTCCTTTTGAAGGGGCAGTGGCAGTGGTGGCGGCGGGCCATCAGCGCTTCCGGGTTCCAGGACGCCGCTGCTGCTGCCGCCCCTTTCAAAGGGCAGGCTCCGGGGACCCCAAAAATGCCCTCGGTTCCAGCAGGGAGGCGAAAAACCTCGCAGCGCATACGCTGCCAGGCCACTTCCAGCTGCACAGCTGATCGGCGCGGAGAATTTCCAACCCAGCCCCCCCCCCCCACGCCGATCATCTGTGCAGCAGGGAAGCGGCCCAGCAGCGTGCACGCACGATTTTCGCCTCCCTGCCAGAACCGAAGGCATTTTCAGGGTCCCCGGAGCCTGCTCTTTCGAAGGGGCAGTGGCAGCGGTGGCGGCAGGCCATCGGTGCTTCCAGGTTCCAGGATGCCACTGCTGCCGCGGCGGCAACCCAGAAGCGCCACCGCCGGCCCTTCTGGGTTTTTGCGTGCCGGCCATTGGTGTGTTGCCAATGGCAAAAGTTTGGAAAGCCCTGCTTTACAGTGTTAATAATCTCTAGTCAATATTGTATAAATACCACTGTACTCAATATAATGTACTACCTATGTTTTATAATATAATAAAACAAATTATAGAAGAAAAAAAGAATATTTTTCCTGTACCATAGACTTTATGATATTTTGTAATGTTAGAGGATAATAATTTTTTCCCTAAGATAGATTTAGAAATCTGTTTGACATTTGATTAATATGTAACATATAGATAATTATCCCTGGTTGGTTGGTTGGTTGGTTGGTTTTGCTTTTGTAGTTTTTTATGTATTTCCTGTTTTGTTTTTTGGTATTTGGCATTTTTTTTCTATTTCTTTCTGTAAAACTTGTCAAAATAAAATATTTAAATAAAATAATAATTTAAAAAATCAATCAATCAGGGCTATTATTCCAAGAAGCTGTTTCCTGAGAAGCCTTCTAGAAATTCCACAGATAGAACTGTACAGTGTCCTAATGAACTCAATGAAGTGTCATGACTTTTTCTAGCCCCCAAGATCAACCAAGCACAGCTAGTAGCAAGGATGCTCAACAAAGATAGTGTTGAAATAAGCACAGTATCTCTTCCTGTTGGCTTGGCTGACTGTTTCTGCTATAGGAGTTGTAATACTAAAACATCCAGAGGCCCACTGATCCCCCACTATACTAAAAAAAACTCAAAAGAATGTTCTTCTCATTGTTATGCATGCATGTTTTAGGACTTACTCCTAGAATTTAGCAAAAATGAGGATAAAGTCCCTAATTAGGTCTATCATATTTTTTCTATTCCAATGACTAAAAATTCCAATGACCAATAGACAGCAGCAACTTTAAACTCTTTGCCAAACTCTTTGCAAACTATCTGCTATCTAATGGTCATTCAGATTTTTTGCAGCCCAGTTATAGTAGGTCTTTTCCTACTTGTCTTTGAAAAAGGGTCTCCCAGGCTACCTTGTAACAGGTAGTATATACTGAGCTATCCAACCAAATTAAGGATGAGGATCAGATTCTCCCTGATTCCACTTGGAATGAGTTAAATTAATATACCAACCATACCTGTGAAACAATCAATACCCAACTCTTCTGCAAGGGCTCTGGTCTTTCCAAAGATGGTACATGGGGATTTTTGCCCAATTCTGTAGCATCTTCATTTTTGAGTCCTGCAAGGATCCCTCTAATCTCCTGTGCAGTATTTCCATTACACCATTCAGAATGTTTAATCTTTTCCTATAATCTGAAGCACTCAATATATGAGTACTCTGGATATGCCCTCACACACACACACACACACACACACACACACACACACACATCAAGCAGTCATGTGTTCAAGTGCAAATGTCTGCAACAACAAAGTGATTTTGAGTTCCATATGGTCTAGGATCCTGACAATACCCTAGCCCTTGATAATATAATTGTATGCATGAAGTCTTTGATGCTTCAGATATTTGTACTCAATGCACAATGGTCAGTGTCATTCGAGCAGCATTTCTCGGCCTCAGCAACTTTAAGATGTATAGGCTTCAACTCCCAGAATTCTCCAGCCAGCATGGAAGTTGGAGTCCATAGGAGTTGAAGTTCCCCAACCAATTCTGGGAGTAGAAGTCAACATATCTTAAAGTTGCTGAGGGTGAGAAGCACTGCATTAAAGAGATGTTGGTATAAGGATTGCCATGAGTTTTTATGGCTTGGATGTTCCAGACAATGGATGCCTGAGTGGAGCTATAGGACACTGTCATTTCTGGACTTGGAATCACGATATTGGTTGATAATGGCTTCCCTTTCCGAAACTCAATGTTCTTAAGATTTGGCTCATAATTTGGGTATTAACTGTCATATCCCAGCTGTCCTGTGAGAATAACTTTAAACAATCTTCAACAACTCCTCTAATTCTCCCTTATTGGCCCTTGGGTACATGAATGTGGTTAAATATCCTTCCAGAAAAACTAGGAAAACTTCAGGGCAAATCAGACTAATTCCACTCAAATGTTCAAAAACTATTAAAGTCTTATTGATAAAAAGATTTTGAAGAGGACTGAAGTTCTTCTGCTAAGTTTATTGCCTGATATAGAAATTAAGCCAGAGTTAACATAACATGTAATGACAAAAATCCTAGGGAAAGAACAAATTGGTTTAAATCAAAACACTGTCCAGGTCCACTGTTTAGTTTTGTTCCATTTAGCAGAAAAATATACAAAACCCAAAGAATTCAAGTTGTTGGCAGCTTGTATTGATTTAACATCAGCCTTTGATCAAATTTCTCTAAGCAGCTGTGGAAGAAATTACTGCTATGGATAAGAGATGGTTCTTTTGGATCCAAGCTTTAAATTAGAATACATTAGCTCAAGTGTACTGTAATACAGTAACTATTATTGAAGTGATATTTTCAGTGGATAGTGCTTTTGGCCAGAGAAATGGAGCAGAGGCTATGTCTGATCGGCAACAGAGGTGGCTGGGAAGCTAGTAATGCACATCACTAAGTGTCCTAGATTTGAATCTCCCAGGTGCAGATATCTATCCCTGGGGATAAAGTAAGGCTACATGCATGGAATCAACCATTCTGTTGTAGACTGTTCTGCAGCAAAGACCTCCTGAAGACCAAAAATCAAGGTGGGGGACTACGATGAATCAGGCACTGCATTGACAAGCAACTCCAGTGCTATGTGGATGTGACAGTACAGTAGACCACAAATTATAAAAATTGTTTGTACCACCTAAAATTTCTTTTTCAGGAAAGGATATATGATTGTGGCTCCCAAAAGCACAGCTAAACATTCTGGAAAGATATGGGGACAATACTAATTGTTGGAACAGATGTTAGAGGAGCAGTGGCTTCTTCCATCCAGCCCTCAATGCAGTAACACCATTTCCTCATCAGTTTCATTTCAAGGGCAGAAATCCACCCAAGAAGAAACACCCATGGCCCCAATAAGTCATCTCCACCATCAAAATAAGCAAACCTCAGTCCATAGCAGATTCTCAGGCATGGCTTGGCTAGATACTATAAACAACAGTGAAGCCAGATGAGCTGCTAATTGCAGTACAGAGAAGTCAGAAGCTTTACAGAGGTCTCTGCTCCAGGGTTTAAAGTCTAGGCATTTTGCCCCTCCAAAGTTGTCCATTCTCTTGATGGCCTTCAGATAGATGGGACATATGCTTCTTTCTAAACTGGAAGTT
This sequence comes from Charina bottae, assembly GCA_023362775.1. Taxonomy (NCBI): domain Eukaryota; kingdom Metazoa; phylum Chordata; class Lepidosauria; order Squamata; family Charinaidae; genus Charina; species Charina bottae. Next base: position 19,358,689 of record JALMGJ010000020.1, on the reverse strand, counting down.
TAGTTCCTGCTTCAGCTGCTTCATTCCATACAGGTTCAGCTTGAGGTTGCTTGAGAATATCCACAAAAAAAGCAAGGAACGATTATTCAGACAACAGGGGAGCCTGTTAGGAATATATTTCCCAGAGTTTTCCAGATTCTAAATGATTGATGGATACCCATTCATCTTATCTACCTGGGTAAGCCCCAGCACAAGGGGATCAAACTGCTTCCAAAATTTAATTAAAAAGCAGTTCAGGTACTGTTAAAGCCTGGGAAATATTAGGTAGAAAATAAAAGGAATTAGCCAGCAGGGTCACCAAGCTAAATCTCCTAAACATCTTTTTAACTGTCAGAGACAGAGATCTCTCTTCATTGCTTGGTTATAATACCAAAATCTAACTTCGTTTTGTTTTGTTTAATCGCCATAACTTAAACTGCTGCCAATATCCAGGAAAAATCCAGAAAACTGACATTCCTAGTCATAGATATAATATAACCTTGATAGCCAACTTAGAGCCAAGATTACATAACTCACTTTTACATTGCCTCCTTCAGAGATCATTTGAGGAGGATGTTAAAACGTTTATTGAAATGTCCCATTGCTTTGTCTCTCTTTGTTCTTGTAGCAAAAATCATTGCACTTGAAAATCTAGCAGATGCAAATATTGGGTATGAACTAGGAAGAGCCCCAAGGCGGACCACTGTATATGACACCTTCTTGTTATAGAATCATCCAGCCCTACTTGCCCAAATGAAACTAATCTCAGGATCAAGCAATATGTGGCAACTGGAATGGCCTCCACAGAAAAACCCCTGAACGAATTTGAATTAATTCATTCTTTGGCCCAAAAGGAAAAAGCTGCTCTACCAGCTATGCCTTCTTTAGTAATCTCCAAAGCTGAAAGCGTGGGTATGCTGAGGATTAAGATATGGTTGCTAGAAATTGTAGCACTCTCTTCTCCTAGGAGAAAATGTGGAAAACTGAAGTTGTTCCAAAAGGGAAGTGTATCAAAACAGCCAAGATCAGGTTTCCAAACATATATTAAAGGCAAGGTCTGCAGCAAAGAATGGCCAAAATTCAGTCCCTGGTCCAGAGATAGAATGTACAGTCCAAAGGATCAGCTGAGCAGCATCATAAAGGCCAACCAGAGGCCAAAGTCTAGGTGAGCAAAGCAAGGTCAGAGTTCTAACACCTGAGTACACAGTCAGGCTGTTTCTAAATGCTATTTCCAGCAACTTGACTGTTCTTGGGCAGAGGTTTTTATATAGGTCGAAGGTGAGCCCTACTACGCTTAGCTGGCATGGGCAGAGGTGGGAGGGCAAATGACAGTGTGGTGATGACATCCCTTCTTATTTGCACAGCTTGATTTGGATAACAAGGTGTAATGTGCTACTTCTAACAACAGAGGCTAAAGGAACATTACAATGTTATGGTTGATAGAAAAAGAGCCATATTTCCATCTCTCCTTGGGGTATAACTTCCTATAGCATAGGCTGAAGCAGTTGCCAAAGCCATGATTAAACTTATGGCAGAACCGGATATATTTTCTCTTGATTCTGCTGGTTGAATCAACAAAAGGTAATTTCAAAGATTACAAAGATACAGAAATCCCTATCTCATTCTTAGAAGAAACATTTCTATCACTGTTGAATTCATCAATTTCCTCCACTACATCTCCAACCAGATGGCACATTTTAGACCTCATATATTCCATGATGTCCTGAATGTCTTGTATAAAAGCTTGATAGGAGTCAGAAAAGATCTGTTTAAAACCTTGGGTGAAGTCAGAAAAAATCTGTTAAAATCCTCCATGTCTCACGCAGTAGATTATGGTGTCCCCTAGGAGTTTAACCAGCAAAAGTCAAAGATATGGAAAAGTTCCTGAGTGTGTTTATACAAAGTGAAAGTGAGATAAGCAGACAGTTCCAAGAGAAAGTAGAGACAGAAAGCTGAAGGTTTAAATCAGCCGATTCAACGTGTAGGAAAATGAGGAGTGCTTGGTGCTCCCTGAGCCTTGTTGTTTTTTTGCAGATGTTTCATTGCCAGACTAGGCAACACCTTCAGTGCGAAAAGGGAGTGGGACTTGCTCTCTGTTTATATACCATGGCTTGTCCTGCTTGTGTTGGTGGGGGTGTTGTTCTCTCCCTGGTAGTAGTTCCTTGGTAGTAGTTCCTTGGTAGTGTAGGAAAATGCTAACATCTTCAAATTTAATACCAAAATAATAACAGGAAGACAATTGTTTACTTTCAATCCTCCTTTATACTTGGAAGGAAAATGAATTCCAAAACTTAAAAAAGATTTTTTTTAAAAAAAAGTAATCCCAAACATAACAATAAGCACCAAGAGAGCCAGCTTCTCCTCGCTGTAGAAAGCCTCTCTTAGGTATATATAAATTTGGTGATTTAGAAATGGGGTGGCTGGTCTTTTATGTCCCTTTAAGGCTACAGCGCGGCTTGGAAAATGATGACATCCCCGCCTCTCAGCTTGCTGTTACCAGTCGAACACAAAACGCTATTTGCGATCTTCTGGCTGCAAGCAGCCATCCGGAGGACAGATGGGGTGATTCCAGGTGTTTTCTTTTATCTGGAGAACACTCCTGGGCTTCAGGAAAACCTGCCTGAGCCCGAAAAAAATTGCCACGTTGTCAGTTCCGCCCGCTAAGCCAGCGGGCACAGCTGTTCAGTCTGCCATGTTCGCACCAGAAGCCCAAAGGTAATTTCAAAGATTATTGAGCAATAATTTTTGAACAAGCAGAAATTAAACTTCCATATTGCTATGAGCATTTTATGATTCCTCTTGAATATCAACTACAGACTCACCAAGAATGCGAGGAAAAATTCAAATAAAAATTGCAAAGTGGCTGTTTGCCAGTCAGCAGATAGGTCAGCAATCAGCATTCTTGTCTTCTGGCCCTGCCTTGCAAATTACATCCAGTGCTATTAAAATTGTACTGGATGTAATAAATACAAGATTGATCTCCAAGTGTGGATTTCTTATGATAGGTAGTCAGTTAAATCAAAATGTTCAGTGATGTGAATGAACTAGAAAGCTAGTATCAAAATTTCTTTAAATCCTGAAGTGGATGTGGAGAATGTGACAGAAGAATTTAAAAGCCAGCAGGCAGGATGCTGTCCCATAGGAGACTGCACATTCACATTCTCTGAGCCAACAAGCATTCCCAAATACTATTATAGCTTTGCAGATGTTGCTGACAATTCCAGCCTCAGTTGCATCAGTTGGAAAGAACTTCAGTGAACTGAAATGTCATTTTGTCATCATTTAGTCATGTCCAAACAATAACTACTTTCCTTAGTGGTAGGAATATACAGATCATTTTAAATCCAGTCTGATTTTAGTTTTGCATATATTCAGTAATCAGTCCATTCTCTCAAATATTTGCATTAAACTGTTTTGGTTTTTATTGTTTTAAGTCCAAGACAATTTACAATTTTGTACTGAATTTATTCTAGTGTTTATATTTCGGTATAAAACTTTTTAATTGAGAACTACATTGTCAGGCCAGAAGAAGCATGGAATCCCCTAAAAAAATATTTTGATCCACCAAATACTTTTTGCTGCCTTTCTAGATTTTAAGTTTGCATTTGACTTCATCTCTAGAGACAAGCTGTGGTCCAAGATTTAGGATTCCACAGGACAGGTAAGGAAAGAAAACTTATTGCACGGCCTTAGTGACATTATCTAGGGCAGCTTTCCCCAACACTGTACTGTGAAGATTCTAAGAACTGCATTCTGAACTCACTTGGGCAGCATCAAGAGGGCTGAGATAGATATTCCTCCACTACATCTCCAACCAGATGGCACATTTTAGACCTCATCCATGATGTCCTGAATGTCTTGTATAAAAGCTTGATAGATAGAGCCAGTTTGGTCTAGTGGTTAAGGCAACGGGCTAGAAACCAGGAGACTGAGAGTTCTAGCCCCGCCTTAGGCATGAAAGCCGGCTGGGTGACCTTGGGCCAGTCACTCTCTCAGCCCAACTCACCTCACAGGGTTGTTGTTGTGGGGAAAATAGGAGGAGGGAGGTGTATTAGGTATGTTCGCCACCTTGAGTTATTTATAAAAAATAATAAAGGCGGGATATTAAACAAATAAACAAATACACAAACAAACAAACAAACAAACAAACAAATAAATAATTGCCAGGGTAATAAGCTATACCCCAAGATAATAAGGCACAGGGATAGTCTGTAGGTCCATCATGCTTGTGGATATAAGCATCTTTCTCTATGTTCAATTTTTTACTGTCAAATTCCCTTTTTTGGAATGCTTTTTGCTATGCCAAGAAATTGGTTAAAGTGTTGATATTGACCTGTAACGTCCTTTTGGATTTGTAACATGGATACCTACAGGCTGCTGCTCTAACCAGAATTGATCCAACCTATTAGTCATGTAGGGAGAAACTACTCCTGGTGGCCAACTTTTGGAAGTAAAGGGGGCTGAACCCAGGAGATGCTACTTCTTGGTTGCTACAGTGTCCCTATGGAGACCAGGATGGTACCCTCCCTGATTTTATTCAGGAGATACTGAAGACTGAGCCATTCTGGAAGCCACTCTAACCAGATTGGCTATATTTTTGTTATATTTTTCTTGACCTTTATTGTCATTGAGATTTGATTTTAAGCCTATTGCGGATGTTTAAATGGATCTATCACGATTGAGGTAGGATATAAATACAATCAATAGATAAATAAACTGGCACACAATGAAGAACCTATTAGAAGCAGTAATTTTAAGAAAGCCAAGAAACAAGTTTTTGAATCTTTCTCCAATGAAAAGGTGACCTATATAGACTGAAAGATCATTGACTTAACAGCTGTCCCGGTGATTACATTGTTAATAAGCAGAAAAGGGACCCAAGACTACTGCCTATTACCATTACCTGAATCTAATTATCTAGATAAAGGGATATTGGTAGAGTGAAATAAAGATTATTAAATGGGGGGATGACACATTTTAGATAAGGTGGTATTTTGACACATTGAATTCCTAAGGTCCCTTAATGGGAGAACAATCATATGTACTCACACAATAAGAGCTTGATAGAAAGAAGAATACATCAAGTTTCCTTCTTTCCTTTGACTTAGTCAAAAAAGATGGCATCAGATCAGCCAAAGAAGGTAAACTCAGAAGAGTTCAACTTGCAGACTCTTCTAGAACAGTCAAATAAGTGAGGAAGGGTGTGGTGAAGGTCAAACAATATCCAGTGCTATCTAATGTCTAATAATACTTTTAACAGTTATATTTTAGACAAGTATATGCTTTGGATTTAGACTAAAGATGGGAAAAATAACACTACCTGGAATCGAATCTTGATAGTGATATATCCATCACCCTGAAACAGTAGTAAATACATAACACTATATTTCAAGGTTTGAGGAACACTAGTAATTTATGCGAATGTTTAACAAGAACTAGTAATTGCCTCATTATCATTCAGCATAGATGTACTATGCCAAGTACATATTAAAAGCAAAATAAATGCCTCGTCACAGTAGCCTGGAGACACACACATCACAAAAGCTAAGTTTGTGAAAAGCAGTCAGGATCCTTCAGTGAAGTTATTGCTATAAGCAATATTACTCTGGCTATAGCTGAAGTGTTCAGAACCTTAAATTTTAGTGGAAACTACTTAAGTAGAAGGACAACACTAAATGAATATTTAGCAGGCGTAGTGATCATGTGAGAACCAGTTTGGTGTAGTGGTTAAGGCATCAGGCTGGAAATCAGGAGACCATGAGTTCTAGTCCCACCTTAGGCACAAAGCCAGCTGGGTGACCTTGCGCCAGTCACTCTCCCAGCCCCAGGAACGAGGCAATGGCAAACCACTTCTGAAAATCTTGCCAAGGAAACTATGGGACTAGTCCAGGCAATTGCCAGGAGCCAAGACTGACTTAAGGCACAAATCCTGACCATGTTCCAGAGATATAAATTGTCTGAAAATATTGTCTGCCTTCTGTGAATGAGAAAGAGAGCATTATTAGACTTTTTTTTAATCCGTTCAATCATGTCCAATTCTCGGAGACTGCCTGGACGAGTCCCTGCAGTTTTCTTGGCATGGTTTTTCAGAAGTGGTTTGTCATTGCCTCCTTCCTTGGGCTGAGAGAGAGTGACTGGCCCAAGGTCACCCAGCTGGCTTTGTGCCTAAGGCAGGACTAGAACTCACAATCTCCCAGTTTTTAGCCTGATGCCTTTAACCACTACACCAAACTGGTTCTCTATTAGACATTTAAAGCGCTCTAAAAAGCCTCCATTTAGGAGCTGAGTTTCATAAGTACTAAAAGTGTGAAGTGAACAGTGGAAATGCAAATTGATAGCCATGCTACCATGTTTGCATTGTGAAAATCCAAATGACGACTACATGGCAAAAACTCAATCCCTTTGTTTCCCCCTATTTATCATCTGCAGCCCAGGTAGAGTCATCCTAGACTTCTGCAACTGTCTAACCTCCAGACATATTGACCTTTATTGACAAGCTTCAGCCAACTTGTATTGCTGGTTAGAGGTGAAGGAATTTGTAGGCTAAAGCATATGTTGGGTGCTAGGTTGAGGAAAGCTGGCATAGGATATGGAAAACTTTTCAGTCATGAATCATCAAGATGGAGAGAAGAATCTTTGATGAGGTGGTAGGCTTGATCATTAAACAGCTGTAAAACAGCAGCAGCCCAAAACAGAAAATTCTTTAACTCCAGAGAGAGGGTGGAGTCTGAAACTGAGTCAGTCATGCTCTTCTTTCAGCTGGGCTCCATTTTTAGCTAGCGCTAATAACCATTCTCAAGTTTTACAATTGTACACTAAGAGTTTGAACATGGCCATGCGTGCAGTAAATAGCAGTCAGTAATTACAGATGTTCTGGTCCAGTAAATATATTTTACCCCTGATTTTTAGTTGAATGTTATAGTTATGGTCAAAACTGGATAGTACAGAAAACAAACAGATACAACAGACACATTGCATTTAGGTATGCTAAACATCTTTTTCAGGTCCTAAATGGTTTCAGAGGTTTTTTTTTCCTAGAGTGAAACTTAATGTAAAGTTTGGTTGAACCTAGTCTAACTCCATTAATGGTTTAATTTGTGAAAATGGCACTTGGTGTGGCAGAGGGCAGAGTCAATGGGGGGGTCATTTAAACTAGCTCTCTCTTGCCTATAAAGATCAAATATAATTTACTATAGTGTGTTAATCATTATGTAGCACCTACTCAAACTTAATGGATGATATGCTGGAGGTGACGGACTCGACCGTGGGGGAGCTGGGGATGGTGACAGCCGACAGGAAGCTCTGGCGTGGGCTGGTCCATGAAGTCACGAAGAGTCGGAAGCGACTGAACGAATAAACAACAAAAAACTCAAACTTAAGAATACTGTTATGGAAATTTCACATTTCTATGTCTCTCACTCTTACATTTTTGTTACTATAGTTTTAAGATGTGTTCTCTTTCTGCTTCTTGCATTGACCCCATCTTAAAATTGCACTTGCTTACTTTTGTAACTGAGGTGCCCACTTTCCTGGGAATAGTAGGCTACTTCCACCAGTGGATTTTTAACTTTGCAGAACACGGAGAACAGAACAGCCACCACCATTTGGACCTTTTGTGCACCTCCAAATAGATTTTGTTCAACTGCACAAGTGCCAACATTGTGAATACATAACATTAAAGGTGGACATGTTTTCAAAATGGATAGAAGCTTCTCCCATAGTCAAAGCACATGCTAAATCAATGTGTAAATGTCTCCTTTGAAAGTTATCCTTAAAATGCTGTCCTGCTTTGGGATGCCCATTATATTGGGAAGTGACACATACTTCACAAACCAATAGTTCAGGAGCTCTGTACTGCCCTCCAGGCTAAAATGAAATTCCATTGTGCCCATCATCCAGAATCTGCTCGGGCTGTGGAACATTAGAATGGCACATTAAAAGCAAAAATGGCAAGGATCTGTGCTGCAATCTAAAATGACCAAAACCACTCTGCCTTTACCTCTCATGAGCATATCTGCCATCCAGACAAATGGTTTTACAGAATAGGTAAGTTTTATATCAGATCCTGACAGCAAAAGGCAGTGTCTGTGCAGTAACTGAAGGAGAATGGTCTATTTATTCATTCATTTATTCATTCATTCATTCGATTTGAGGCCGCCCGACTCCAAACAACTCTGGTTAGCTCTCAATAAATGTCACGGCTAGGCGAAGAACGACGCTGAGCCCCAGAGATAAGCTCTAGATCTTTATTCTCGACCTTACACAGAATCTTACCAAACTAAGCCACCAGAAGAGTTCACTGGGAAAAAAAACCCCAAGCACGCTAAGGCGGGCCCAGCCTGATTCTCTTGGATGGCTGCCCAAGGACTTCCGTGCTATGGAAGCACTTCTCACCCTGGAAAGCGCCCCCTCCTTCTTGTCCTGCAATCTCCATAACAATAAAACAACGGAGGGAGATGGGCGGTGATATAAATTTTACAAATAAATAAATAAACAAATAAAACAATATAATGGGAAACAACAAAGCCAAACTAGAACAAAAGGCAAAGAAAGAAGAGCAAGAGGGGGAACCAGGCAGATACCCCAAAACATCCCATCAACTACTAACATCCGGCAGAGGGGGCTCCAGCCACCCAAACCCAAGGCCTGGGAGAACAACCAGGTCTTTATGGCTCTTCAGAATGTCAACAGGGAAAGAGCCATCTGGATCTCTGGGGAACTTCATTCCAGAGGGTAGGCACTGAGACAGAGAAAGCATACTTCCTGGTCCTGATAGATGACGTTGTTTAATCAAAAGAACCCAGAGTGTGCCAACCCTGTAAGATCAAATTGGCTCAGAAGACACCATGGGAGATAGGCTATATCTCAAATAACTGGGCCCTATGCCATGTAGGGCTTTATAGGTCATGACCAGCACCATAAATTGCACTCAGAAGCAAACTGGCAACCAGCAGAGCTGGCAGAGCAGAGGTGTCACATGGGCATACCAAGGCACGCCTATAAGTGCCTACGCCATTGCATTCTGGATCAGTTGAAGCTTCTGAGGGGCCTTCAAGGGCACCCCCATGTACAGTGCATTGCAATAGTTGAGCCATGAGATGACAGTCTCTCTCTATGTACCTGATAATCAAGATCATAAACCATTTGCAAAAATTCAAAAAGCTGCTGCAAATCTACATGAAGTGGAGTCTTCATGGGAAACAGGGGTAGGTGCAGGGTATTGTTTAAAAAAGTCAAGATGGCAGCCATGACAGTGTGAATGAAGCTCTGCTCATTTTTATGTCCATTCACATAAAGCCAGACTGCTCACTTGAGGGAATGATATTAAAAGCAAAACTGATGTACTTTGGCCACATAATGAGAAGACAGGATACCCTGGAGAAGATGCTGATGCTAGGGAAAGTAGAAGGCAAAAGGAAGAGGGGCCGACCAAGGGCACGATGGATGAATGATATTCTGGAGGTGACGGACTCAACCTTGGGGGAGCTGGGGGTGGCGATGGCCGACGGGAAGCTCTGGCGTGGGCTGGTCCATGAAGTCACGAAGAGTCAGAAGCGACTGAATGAATAAACAACAACAAACTGTAGAAATTGCACTGAGAAGAGTGAAAAAACTTGTCTCCCCCCCCCATGAAAAGCTTTAATCTAAGAAGTCTGAAGCTTCCATTCTCACATATAGGTGAAAAGGAACAGAGTGCTGCTGTTTCTACAATAATCTGCACACTCAAAGCATTCCTTCAATTCTGCTGCCAACAATTCAAGGCAATCTCTGCATGTCTAGTCAAAAATAAGATCCAAAGGATAAAGAACTACAGAAACAATAGCCTACACAAGTGATGCTAAGATCACCACCTGCCCAGTTCTCAGCAGAACAGCTGCATAAACAGTAAGAATGTTACACCTATACCTGTCTGCTTAGTAGTAAAAGCAATGGAAATTACTCCAGGATCTGGTTAAAGACTTACTGTTAGATTGATACACTGAATAGCTTTCTTGCTGCTCTGTTTTCTGTATCTGCTAACATCTTGTGGGAGCGATTATGCAATAAATATGTTTAGCTTGGAAGTTGTGCATGGTTGAGTAGAGGGTTATACGATTAGATTTCACTATTTCAGAGCTCCTGCTGAGAGCCTAGCTGACAGCCACACAGAATTGTTACTTGTAAAAAAGGGGTGGGGGAAGTAAAGTAAGGCAAAAGGGTTTAAAATGTGACAAACTTTATTTTAAAATGTAACCTTTTATGGATATCCCATATGACACTTGATCACATGCAAAATCAACATAGTACAGCAGGGTTCACACCAGACAGTTAACTATCAGTTAACCCACTTGAGTTTGCATAACAATTGAACCATAAGCTCATGCTAGGGGGTGGGATTGCACAACACACTGAAATTTAATATAACTAAGACATGTTGCCCCACAACATGCGATTGGCTGTTTTAAAGTTCAGTGTGCCATGTGGACCCAGCCACACCAACAGACATTCATTAAGAAAGTCTTTCTCTGGAAATTGTTCCATTCACAAACCTTGATGAAGAAGCTATATGCACAGTACTTTGGAATGTGGCTGGAATTACATACATCTCCTAAGCTCTGCATGTAATAGACACCACTGAACTATGTGCAATGTATGTTCCAATATACCCAATTTACCCCCCAAAAAAAATCCTATGGGGAAAAACTGGGGTACAACCCCCAAGGTCAAGATTTCAACAACCCTGTTGTCTCCTGATAGCACTACAAGTACATCCTATAAATCCTTTCTGGACCTCAGCAAGGCGTTCCTGTGTACCCCCATGGAATCAGCCAGATACTTTTTTAATTCTGCAGAGTAAGCTTTAAATCTTTTTTCTGCTGGTTCAGGTTCAAGGACAGGCATGTGGAGGGGAATTAATCTTAACCTCAGACAAATTGACCAAATCCTACCGGTATATAATTCAAGACTTCAGTCAAGGTTTCCTCCATAATTTTTATCCTTTAAATACTTGTTCATAGGAAAAGAATTTTTCTATTTTCCTCTGAAAAAAGTATTAAGGTCTTTAAAATTATTACCATATACAAAATCAAGTTTTTCTCATTTGGGTATCATTCTTTATTGAGAGTTACTTTGAGTGATTCTGTCAGGCAAAACAAATAAAAGGTATATTCTGCTATAAAATCCATCACACCTGGCTGCAGATATAAAATTAAGCCAAGATTTAGAGCTTGCTCTTAACAGACATCTCATGAGAGAAAACATCAGCAACCAGTTCCTTTTCCATTCTTTGTAGTAAGGAGACTGGTGGTGGTGGTGGTGGTGGTGGTGGTGGTGGTGGTGGTGGTGATGATGATGATGATGATAGCCAGTTTGGTCTAGTGGTTAAGGTGCTGGGCTAGAAACCAGGAGTGTGTGAGTTCTAGTCCCGCCTTAGGCACGAAAACTGGCTGGGTGACCTTGGGCCAGTCACTCTCTCTCAGCCCAACTTGCCTCACAGGGTTGTTGTTGTGGGGAAAATAGGAGGAGGAAGGAGTAATAGGTATGTTCGCCACCTTGAGTTATTTATGAAAATAATAAAGGTGGGATAAGAGTATCCGGAAGCTTCAGCTGGTCCAGAATGCGGCCGCACGAGTACTTATGGGTGCCATAAGATCTGCACATGTAACACTGTTGCTCCGCGAGCTGCATTGGGTACCAGTTTGCTTCCGGGTCCAATTCAAGGTGTTGGTCATCATCTTTAAAGCCCTATATGGCATGGGGCCAGGGTATCTGAGGGACCGTCTCATCCCGATTACATCTACCCGCCCCACCTGGTCATGCAGGGAGGGTATGCTATGGACCCCGTCAATAAAAGAATTTCATCTAGCGGGGTCCAGGAGGCGTGCCTTCTCTGCGTTAGCACCCGCCCTGTGGAATATCTTGCCCCCAGAGGTGAGGTGGGCGCCCTCGCTCCTGGCCTTCCAGAGGTCTTTAAAGACCTGGTTCTGCCGCCTTGCTTGGGACAAAGGAAGTAATAGTTCCTCCTGGGGGTGGTTGGCTTAGTGGTGTCCTCCTTTTAAGATCTTACCATCATTTGCATTTTTACTATTTATTATTGGATTGGATAAATTTGACAAATAAATAAATAAATAAAAATTAAATAAATAAATAAATAAATGATGATGATGGATAATTTACACTCTGATTTCCTTTATCTTTCAGAAAGAAAGAATTGAAGTCATCAGTGATGAGATCTTTTTCAAGAAACCAAGTGGATCCTAACTTATAAGTGAGCAGATGCCCAGGGCTCTTCAGGGAAAGGCTAGAAAAGAAGAGCAAGAGAAGGGACAATTGGGAAGGAATGGCAGAGAATAGCTTTGTTTATTAGCATCACCCACACACAACACAGGGTCTGATGTTTCTTGACATACCAGAGAGGAAATAACAAATAAGAAAAGGCTTGGGGAAAACCCAAGATCAGTTGGAAGATAAAGGCTCTGAGGGCCTTCACCCAGCTTTGGTGGGTACACCTGTTATGACCCTACCTGGACCAGGATGCCCTGACATCAGTAACTCATACCTTGATCACCACCTGATTAGACTACTACAATGTACTATAGACGGAAATGACTTTGGAGATGGCTCAGAAGCTACGGCTGCAATACGCAGCAGCCGGGCTCTTAAAGTGACAACCTCACCAGTGTAGAATGGCACCTATTAAAGTTGTTGCACTGGCTGCTGGTGGCTTCTGGGCCTACTTTAAAGTGGTGGTCATTACTTTTAAGATCCTAACGGTGCAGCACTCACCTATATCAGGCAATGCTTTGCCAGAGCCAAATCTGCTCATCAGGTCTGGTCACCCAGAGAGGGCCTGCTGAATGATACCCCTCTTCACAAATTATATGAGATGTGAGTGAGAAGGCAGGCCTTCTCTGTGATAGCCCCCCACTCTTTCCAATTATAATTCAGAGTAAATTTCATACCTTTGTTCCACATATTCTCCTATTGGTCAAGCATAATATTATACCCAAAATTCTTGGCCCATTGAATCATACAATCTTTAATATATTCATCTTCTAAATTCAATTGCAACATTGTATACATTTTCTTAATAAGACGCTCATCATTTGTACAAAATTCCATTTCAAATTGTGTTTTTTCATGAACAAAATTATATACCTTCTTAATTAGAAGTTGGTTAAACTTCTTTTGTAGATATTTGCTGTTAGTTTTGCCATTGCTGCTTCAGGTTCCCAATCAGATATCACTGGTGTTGTATCTTTCTTCCAATGTTGGACAAAGTTCATTCTTGCAGCCATGAGCATGTATCTCAGTAAATTGTGATGTTTCTTTTTTTATATAAAAATTTTTATTAAAGTTTGCAGTTGCAAAGATAAAAAAACTAAGACAAACCAAGAAAAATATAAAAGAGTAAAAAGAAAAAAGAAAAAGTGCAGAGAAAAATAAAAAATAATGATTTTTTTAAAAAATATAGTAAAGAAAAAAGAAAAGAGATATATAAAGAAAGAAATGACATCCCCCTTCATCACGACAAGTACAAACAATTTCAGCAACTTATCACTTTCTCTGATACGACAACAAAGATTCCCTTTTTCCCATATCTCATCTCTTATATATAAACAAATTCTTAAAGCCATATCATTCAGTCCTAATCAGCAAAAGTCCATTAAGAGTTACCAGAAATAACTACATATACTGTATATTTTAAACTTAAGCAAATAAACCAACTTTATATCCCTTTACTTCAATTTTAACACAGTAACTTATCACTTTCTCTGAGAATACAACAAAAAAAGGTCTTCTTTCCATATCTCGTCTCTTGTCTATAAACAAATCTTTAAAGCATAGCTTTCCAAACTGTGTGTTGTGACACTTTAGTGTGTCACGAAACAACCTGGAAGCAGCGGCAGGGGCATGCACGGCGGGGGCGCGGGGGCGTGCATGGCGGTGACCGTGTGCACAGCAGCAGTGGCAGCAACGACGGCAGTGGCACGCCATCAGTGCTTCCGCGTTTTAGCGGAAAACACAAGGCCGTCAGCGCTGCCGCCGCCACCATTCACACCACCGCCGCGCACCCCCCTGTGCCACCGCCGTGCATGGCCCTGCCGCCGTGCACACCCCTGCGCCGCCGCCGCCATTGGTGTGTCACCAACGGCGGCAGTTTGGAAAGCACTGCTTTAAAGCCTCATCATTTGGTCCTGCTCAGCCAAAAATCCATTAAGAGTTATCAGAAACAAAAACATACATACATACTATACATACATACATACATACATACATACATACATACATACATATATTAACTTTGATCAAATAAACCCACTTTATTTTCCTTCCCTTTGCTTTTAACAATCTTGATCTTTTATCCCTTTAAATAGGGTCCATTCACCAGCTCCTCATCCCACCACAGTCATCGGCTCTGCTTTCAGAAGAGCCGTCTTCAGTTTACTATTGCTTCCCCGGACGTCAGTAAATTGTGATGTTTCTTGTTAATATATTCTGGAATTATACCTAGTGAAAAGAATTGTAATTTCATTTCATTTCATTTTATTTCTAAAATTCTCTGGATGGTACTATGTATATCTTTCCAATATTTTTGAGGGTTTTTTTACCTCTACATAGTTTTGGTCTTCTAAAGACTTTGAAGTACAAGTTTGAATGCATTTGCCTTTAATCTAGATTTATAAAAATAGGTGTGGAAGATTCCAGAGGAACATCAAATAGTTAGTTTAATCATCATATTATAATAGTAATCCTTCCCTCTGGCAACACATTTCAATGTTATGTTTTCATACAGTATTGAATAATGCAGGCAGCTCTCAGGAAAGACACTTAATCCTCCTTTTAATTCATAATAAACAGTGATATTGGAAATCTTCCATTGTTTCTGCAAACTGGTATGTCCTCACATATACAGTATCTGAAATAGCTTCTCATTTCCTTAGGGAGGGTAAAGTATCACAAAAAAACTATTTTATATACAGCAACTATGACATGATCCATCACAGGTATAGGTAAAGTCTTTATAGCATTTGAGGAGTCCTGAAAAACTAACATTTTATTAAGTCCAAACTGATTCCTCACGTTATAGTCTGAATTATAGTGGACCACAAGAAAAGAAGTCAAGCATCTAACAAGGATCACATCCCCACTGTGATTAAATGCATTATAGTCTAGTATTCTGCAAAGCAGTGACTCATCCCACAGCAAGAACATTCTTATGCATTCTTTCTTAGAAAGAATGGGATTCCAGTGATAGTAATCTGATATATGCAGACAAGTAGATCAATCTTCTACCAGCAACTTCATATTGCATGGCTTGAAAACCAGTTTATTCAGCCTTACTCTAGTCTGTTACTGACCTCAAGCCATGATTACGCTTCCTCCTTCTCATATACTACCACACAATATGCTACTGAAGCTTGGGAAACATTCCACAGCAGACTCTGGTTGGAGATGCAGGGAACACAGATAGAAGAAAAGAAACTCCTATTGCACAAGAAGAAATAATATGTGTAGCCCAAAATATCCTACTAGACTTGATAGTAAGGGAGTGAAGAAAAATGCTGGGTGAATCAGCATACAACCAATTCGTCCCAAAGTCTTGCCGAAACTCATCCAAGGATACAAGCAAAGTTCACCTATAACAAGGATCAGAATCAACCTTTGAGGGCTCATAAATCCACCCTTGGGGGGGGTGAATTTTCCAAGGGTCCAAATTCTTGTTTAGCTTGAATTTAAATTAGAAGTGGAAAATTCCCAGTTCACACCTCTGCAGATCATTCAACCTGATTAATGCTACACTCTCAAATTGGTCATGACATAATTCTCTGAAAGCATTATTCCAGAGACTAGTAATGTATAAGCAACAAGCAAAGTCCAAAGGTCCAATTTCAATTTTATTTTAGATTCCAGAGAATCAGCTCTTCTGCACAGATTTTCATATGTGTTGTTAGGTCACTGAAGTAACTAATCAGCATGTCATATATATTAAATTGTTCACATGTTGGAGTTATTACAAAGGATGGAGATAGGAATTACATTCAACAAATGGAACTGGCAGGCCATTTTATTCATGGTTTGGAAAAATAAAAGGCATGCTGTATTTCCAGCTACTGAAGCTGCTATTTTCCTAACTGGAGTAAGCATTCATTTTTATGTTAGGAAAAATATATATAATGGAAGAGAATATATGTAGTTCAGGGTTGAGCACAAGTGTGTGTGTGTTTGTACGTGTAAGTGAGCATGGTTCCAGAAAGCTTACCATTTTCATTGGCTGAGTTACAAGCAGGGCCTTTCTTCGGTTCCTTTTCACTGAAATAACATCTAACTTTTGAATAATAAAGACCAGGTTGCCCAAATTATACAGAAAATGCAGATTAAATCAATTTGCCTCTGGCTATGCTCTATTCTGGGGCGTGGTGGCTCAGTGGGTAAGACGCCAGGCTTGTGGATCGGAAGATTGCAAGTTCGGAGGTTCGAATCCCTAGCCCTGCGTGCGGAGTGAGCTCCCGCACTCGCCCCAGCTCTTGCCAACCTAGCAATTCGAAAGCATGCAAATGCAAATAGATTAATAGGTACCACTTTGGTGGGTAGGTAACAGCGTTCCGTGCGCGTCATGCCGGCCACATGACCACGGAAGCGTCTTCGGACAACGCTGGCTCTTTGGCTAACAAACGGAGATGAGCACCGGCCCCTAGAGTTGGACACGACTGCACAAATGTGCGGGGGGTACCTTTACCTTTTTATGCTCTATTCTCAGGTAATTCTTGCTGTGTTGGTTGTTGATTTGTTGAACAAATTGTTGATTCTTGAGCCTATCAACAAAACACTTTCCCACCACTGAGATGAAGTGCTATTCACCCATCCTTGAATCAGCAGAATGAAATCTTTCTTCTCTATTATCAATCCTTATCCTGCTCCTCTCACCTCTGTTTCAAGTCACAGTAGTCACCTGACTCCCCTGCACTCAGCTTAGATATTATACAATTTGAGGCTGCAAATGGACATTATTTATTATTTATTTATTTTCTATCCCGCCTTTATTATTTTTATAAATAGCTCAAGGCGGCGAACATACCAAATATTCCTTCTTCCTCCTATTTTCCCCACAACAGCAACCCTGTGAGGTGAGTTGGGCTGAGAGAGAGTGACTGGCCCAAGGTCACCCAGCCGGCTTTCATGCCTAAGGCGGGACTAGAACTCACAGACTCCTGGTTTCTAGCCCGTTGCATTAACCACTAGACCAAACTGGCTCTCTCATTGTTGGAATAAAGAAGAAAGTACTATTTTAACACCAGTACAGCTACGGAATACTTAACGCTTCTTTACTCATGGGAGGAGGCAAGATGAAGGCAATATCATGGGGACAGGGCAGAACAGTGAATTTGCCATGGCATGTTTGTGCTACGATTAGTGATTAGGTGCAAATAGGGATGGGCCCTAAGAAAGTTTTATCTCCACATTCGCTGGGGATCTTTTCTGTGTGAGAACCAAGACTCAGGTAATTGCGGGGGCAGCTGGCAAAATTATGCTTTATTTTATTTATCGTTTTCAAAAAAAAATCCCCTCACTTGTTTTTGTCTTAATTCTCCTCTGCCAGAATTCTTAGCTAACACCTACATTGATTTAAGGAAGTAAAATAATTCACTGACATCTCACAAGAGCTAATGTGAAAACACCAAGGTCTCTCCAGATCCTCACCCAAATCCTTTACAAGATTTTTGTTTGTCTGGTTGACTGATTGGTTGGTTGGTTGGTTGATGCTCAGCTTCTTGCACAAGATGACATGATAGCACTTGGTGGCTAGAAGAGTTTTCCTACCTCAGAACGCGGCCACGTGAGCAGTTTTGGGAGCCCCAAGGAGGGCACATATAAAACCATTGCTATGCGAGCTGCACTGGGTGCCAGTTTGCTTCCAGGTCCAATTCAAGGTGTTGGTTATCACCTTTAAAGCCCTACATGGCATGGGTCCAGGCTACCTGAGGAATCACCTCACCCCTGTTACATCGACCCTTCCCACCCAGTCAGGCAGAGAGGGCATGTTACGGACCCTGTCCATGAGGAATTGCCGATTGGCAGGGTCCAGGAGGAGGGCCTTCTCTGCCATGGCACCCGCCCTTTGGAACAAGTTACCCCCAGAGGTAAGACAGGCCCCCACTCTCCCAGCCTTCCGGAAGGGGCTTAAGACATGGTTATGCCACCTTGCTTGGGGTTGGAGGGGAGATAGCCATTCATGGGGGTGGTTGGCACCATGATGGTGCCAAGGATAAGATCTTATTGCCATCTTGAATTTTATATTTCATATTTTGTATTTTTATATTTTATCTGTATTTTTATGTATTTATATTTATATTTATATTTATATTTATATTTATATTTATATTTATATTATTTATATTTATATTTATATTTATATTTATATTTATATTTATATTTATATTATTTATATTTATATTTATATTTATATTTATATTTATATTTATATTTATATTGTAGTGTTTTTATTGTTTTGTCATTTTATTATCTGTAAGCTGCCCAGAGTCGTTGCATGCGAGATGGGCAGTAGACAAATATGACAAAATAAATAAATAAATAAGCAAGATATATTTAAGAGGTCTGCAGTGGCAACAAGAGTACATATATTGCTGAACCTTCATCAACTCAGTCTCAAAGACCTCATCAAAGTTTCAAATTCTGTCTTCTGTGGCTTGAAAGTTGGGAAGGTCCTCTATTTCTTGGGCCCACACATGAACAGCTAATGTTGTACTGCTGAAACTGCCTCTGCTTTTTTGGCAGCAATGAACCAAATCCACTAGTGCACATCTTCCTCTTCTCAAAACTTCAGACTCAAAAAAAGAGTATATATTTATGAAAAATGGGTCTAGAACTTCGTATATTACAGACAGTTGCAATCAGACTATACACAGATTTTCCAGCCTTCAAACATTTGAGAGTATGGAATACACAGAAATTTGCAACACTGATACATACCAGATTTAGACTGCATATCCCTACATTAATTAGTACTGTATTAATAGTATTTAGCCAACACTTTTTTCTTGCCACGCAGAGACCCGTTGGAATGCTAAGGAATGGTGCTGTTTGCTATCTGCATAATACAGTCTTGTGATCTTGATTGGATCTTGATTGGATTCTTTTCAGATCTTGAACTGTTTTCCCTTTCTGACTTCATGGAGCTTCACATGCCTGTAAAGTAGAATAAACTGGGATAAATTGGCTATTTAATAAATCATAGTGACAAAGGAACAAATGAGAAGCAAGCAAAGATTGCTCAATGTGCTTTTCATCTACATTAGCCCTTTTAGGATATCTTTTTAATCTTCTGTGATTTGTATAATTGATATTGTTTTATATTGCACTTATAGTATTTTTATCTGTTTATTGTAGAGGGCCTTTAAAGTATTTCATGCAGAGAAGCCAGATATGTTAAATAACAGTGGCAACTTGAATAAGATTACTTGTTGCGCTTTGTGTAATTTTACGTTTAGATGGCTGTTAATGTTATATCACATCCTGCCGCTTCACAAAAATATAATTAAGGAACAAATTGATGGGCACCATTATTTTGACAACAAACTTTAGGCAAAATTATTATGGGGATTATTACATGGCCGAAAGCAAGTCTGGGTTTGTTCAGCAAAATTGCTGAGAAGAAAGCAGATAAATATCTGCAGATAGAAGTAGAAAATGCAAACTGAAATCAAATGTGAATTATTAAGTTTCTAAAAGGATGCAATGATGCATCAGTGCCTCCTGGTGGTTGTATAGTTAGTTTACTTATCAACATTTTAGATGTTGCAAATGTAAATTTTATTTCAACTAGTAATATAATTGTTGGGAATATTAAATGCTAAAAATTGATGTGAGAAATTGTATGGATGTATAAAAATATGATATTTTAAATGTAAGATTTTGTTGTTTATTCGTTCAGTCGCTTCCGACTCTTCGTGACTTCATGGACCAGCCCACGCCAGAGCTTCCTGTCGGCCGTCACCATCCCCAGCTCCCCCATGGTTGAGTCTGTCACCTCCAGAATATCATCCATCCATCTTGCCCTTGGTCGGCCCCTCTTCCTTTTGCCTTCCACTTTCCCTGTAAAAAATGTAAGATACAAGGTTATAAAATTAGAGATATAAATATAAGTTGATGTTATAGATTATATGCCAATTAGAAATTTTTTTATGGAGATACAAGAATGAGAAAATATATTATTAGGATGGGATGTTGAGTTGGAATTAGAATCAATGCTATTACAGGATGACTTATTTTTATAATTACTAGTATGAATATTATTGAGAATTGTTGTTAGGTTATGCATTAGTGGAACAGGTAGCTATAAAAATTTGTTAATTAGGTAAATTTGTAGGAAGATATAGAATATGGTATAATTATAGTCTAAATATAGATTATGGTTAAACTAATGTTATTTGTTATGGATATATATGAAATAGAATATATTTTATTTTATTAGAATTAAAATAAGGCCTTTCCTTGTTATATATATTTCAAGACTAATTGGACTTTATTAAGGATATAAATATAGATGTGGTGCAGTCGCTTCCTCCCCGCGCGGTTTGGGTTATCAGCTCGACAAGATGGTGACAGAGCGGCAGCTTCCATGCTGAGCTCCTGCTTAATAGCAGATTTATTTATGGATTTTTATTTATGGACTTTTTATCTTAAGTATTTTTATCTCACCTAATTGAAGCAAGGAAGGAGGTGCCTCCAATAATGAGCTTTTCTAACAAGCTCCTGCTATTTTATTTTAGTATATTTTAAATTCACCATTCAACTTCAAATAGTTGTTAGTCTTCTACGGAGCCTCCTTGCTTATTTATATTTTACTTATACTACATATCTCTTGGTATGGGGAAAAGGAAGAAGAGACAAAGGACTCCCTCGGCAACGCAACCCTCATCTAAACCATTGAAACAACAGAAGGTGGACAGATATGTTACAAGTAAGCAATCCTCGTCAGCAAATTATAATTTCCCGTCTTATCTACTGAATAGAAATGATTCTTTAGAGTGGGACTTACAGGCTGAGATAGAGAGTCAGCAATTGTTGGAGTTCACTTCATCATTGTTAGAAAATACGACTCCTCCACAGGCTGTCTGCACAGCTGCTGAACAATTAGATAAGGAAGGACTACTTGATCTTAAAAGTTTGAAAGTCCAAAACTCATTAGAATTTATAACTAGACACAGCCTGTTGACGGCACAGACGGTTTTCTCAATCTTTGATTTACTGACCGCAATTAATACTCAAGTTGACTCTTTAAAAGACTCTTTTGTCGAACTCATCAAGAATCATTCAAATCAAACTGAGGCCTCTGATAAAACTAAGGGCTTATACTTAGGCTGTTACTCAAAGTCAGGTTGTGGAGGAAGGGAAGCTTCAGTTACTGAAGTTAACCCTTTATTAGGAGTTAAAAGGGAAGATATGAATATGACAAACAACTGCATAGAAATAAATGAAAAGGGTAAAAAACCTTTACTAGGCAAATGTTATTTACAACCCAATAAGATAGCCCTTCAAATACAATCTAATAGAATTAATGGAGGCAAATGGGAGACGAAAAGAGCTATATCCCAATCATTAAGTCAGTTACTACGATGTGAGAAACGATTTGTGGATTTACAGATGATAGACTGGTTACCAGTCAGAGGTGGCTTTAAACGGATCTTGTTGACTTTTGGTCTTTCTGTGATACCTAGTATGCTTCTAAAAATGAAACCCTTTCTGAATACATTCTCAATATTTCCAACTCGAGTTTTTCATTCATAGGAAATTAATCCACTTATAATTCAGTGTAACCAAGAGAGTGATAGAATTTTAACTCATAGTAGAAACACTCCCTCAGATAAATTCAAGGACACCTCATCAATGGAGACTATGCCAAGGAACAATAATAGTAAACATTCTTTCCTCCCGATAACAACCCAGTTGACGAAGGATCCTTCAGAAGGAAACTTAATTAACGCATTTAGTGTTCTACCAGATAATAAACAATATGATACATTTAAGAAATTAGATGATTTAAAAGGAGCTTTAAAGGCAACTTGTTACAAAGCGAAGACCTTAATAAATTCAACATTTCAAACAATGCAAGAAGAAAACCTTCACTTTGGACAACAATTTGAATGCACTGAAAAGAGAGAGCAAACTAGTTGCAGACAGAAAGTGGACAATGATAATCAAGAATTACAAAATCCAGATGTAATATCTGAGATAGAGGAGCCTTTAGCTCTCACTACAAGTAATAATATTACACAGAAGCAAATGGAAACAACTAAAGCAAAAATTATTACAGTGGCTCAAGTTCATGAGCAACCCTTAGAAATTTCCAACCTTGGATCTTTAGAAGATGGAAACATGGATGAAACCCATTTGGGTCATAAAGAGGGTTTGTCTAGATCAAGGATATTAATGCATATGGCCTGACGGTATGCAGACCAGTATAAGATAAATCCCCTGAAAATTATTTCGTGGAATATAGCTGGATGGTATCGTAACAAAGGCCTTAACCATTTAGATCACTTGTTAGATATGGATGTTCTTTTGCTACAGGAAACGTGGACAGCAGATGACCTTGTATTAAATGGTTATCATTCGTACAAGTTGGAGGCAACCACTGGCAGAGGGCCAGGGCGGATGAAAGGTGGATTGGGAATTCTTATTTCCACCGCCCTGAGAGTAGGTAATAAATCCATTCAATCACTTAATCAAACAACTATGGCCATACCTTTAGATCTGGGAAATATCTCTTTATTAATTATCAATGTATACCTCCCGCCAATACAAAGAAAAGCAGAAATTGAGGCAATGTGGTTAGATTTAGAGCACTATGTTGATAACCTCCTTCTGGAATACCCTAGTGTTTTGGTACTCCTTGGGGGTGATTTTAACGCAAGGCTAGGTCCTGATGACCATACACTGTTCTCTAAATTTCAACAGTATCCTCCAACCCACGCTCCCAATTTACCAGATACCACCTTCGTACGCCTCTCCAAAGATAAAAGATTTAACTACGCTGGGATCTGTCTAGCCAAGTTTGCAAATAAGTTTAATTTATTCATATTAAATGGCTCTTTTAAAAGTGATCACCCAGGAGAATATACATTTATGGTTGGGACTAGGAAAAGTACCATTGATTATATGCTAGTTACTACTAACTTATTACATTTAGTGGAGTCCTTTAAGGTGCTTCCGCATCTAGAAAATGACCACCTTCCTCTATGTCTACATTTGAAGACAACTACTAGTCAGATGCGGCCAGAGGCATATTTTACCCCTGTCATCGTCCCGGCAGGACAAGTAAGTTGTCGTGCTAAATGGACCCCACAACTTGATCAAAGGGTGAGGAAGACATTAGCAGAGGATGATCTACAAACAATTTGATTATCGTTTATGTCTCCTAATATCTCACAAGACCCATTGACTTTGTATAAAAATTTAACACAAAAATTACAACCAATATTAACTCACGCTTCTAACGTTGATAACAAAAGAGCTGTGACTTTATCCAAGACATGGTTTGACAAAGAATGTGTTGAAGCCAAGAAAGCTCTCACTGCAGCTTATCATCTATATAAATCTGAGACAGAGTCTAACAACAACAGAAATACGAAGTCTCTTGAACACCTTCTTGCCATCAAAAAACAGTATAAGAGATTGGTGATAAGAAGAAGCAGGATATGAAAACCATGTGGAAGTGCCTTATTGAAGCTGCCAAATTGAAGAACACCTCTCTTTTTTGGCAATTATTATCTAACCAGACAGCAAGATCTTCTACTATTCTAGACACTCACATTTCACCAGAGGTCTGGGAATATCATTTTCAGAAAATGTATGAGGACCCTAATAATGTGATGCTGACACATATGAACGAAGGCCTAACCTTGTGGCCTCCAGTCTCGGTAACTGAAATTAAATCTCTTATAGGACAACTTAGAAAAGGGAAGGCTCCGGGGATGGATTTTATTTCAGCGGAAGTATTAAAGAACAATGTTGAATGGTGGACCCCAATTTTAGCAACACTTTTTACTTATATTGATAAAACAGGGAGAATTCCAGAGGATTGGGGCCTGGCTATCATAGTACCGATTTTTAAAAAAGGGATGACAAATGATCCTGCCAATTATAGGCCTATTAGTCTCCTGAATATAATTAGCAAGCTCTACGCTAGACATCTGCAAGAAAAACTCAAAGAATGGCTGGACCAGAGAAAGCTTATAGCGGACGAGCAGGCTGGCTTCAGAGAGGGCAGAGGAACCATTGAACAATGCCTGATTCTTCAACATCTGATTGAAAAATATCGTACCAACAAGATAACATCATTGTATGCAGTCTACATAGAATTAAAGGCAGCTTTTGATTCTATATCTAGGCCTAAGCTGTGGGAGAAGTTGGAAGCTGCCTCAATAGATAGTAGACTTCTCTATTTAATCCGGGCCTTATACTCTGATACGGCCTTGAAGGTCAGATGCAATAGGTTTGGGTCCCTTTCCAAGCTGATTAAGGTACAAAAGGGGGTGAAACAGGGCTGTATTTTGGCCCCGCTACTTTTTAATTTTTATATTAATGATATGGTAAGTTGTCTAAATCACCCGGACTTTCACCCTCCTAAAGTAGGGGACCTTAGTATTGCCCTGCTGCTTTATGCAGACAATGCGGTCATACTTTTTAGGACTCCTGTAGGTCTCAACAGAGCTTTGACAACTGTGGCCCAGTATTGTATTAATAATCAGCTAGAAATAAATTATCAGAAAACAAAGATAATGACCTTCGCCAAAAGACCGAAATTTCGTTCTTGGAATATAAATGGGCATAGAATAGAGCAAGTGACTAGCTTTAAATATCTAGGGGTAGTCATGCACGCCACTGGATCTAGGAAACCTCACTTTGATTATGCAGCTGATTCCGGACAAAATTCAGCTAATGCCATTTTAAAGTTTTTCCGGAGCAAACGAGGGCATTATATACCGGCAGCTCTTAAACTCTTCCAGGCGAAGACATTAGCCCAGCTCCTTTATGGGTTCTGTGTTGGTGCTCTAAGTTCAAATATTACATCCCTGGAAAGAGTGCAATCAAAATTTATTAGAGCAGTATTTCAAATGCCCAAATGTGTTCCAAACACTTACCTTCGATCGGAAGCGGGCATGATAAAAGTTGAGGCAAGAGTGCGCCTAGCTTCCCTGAATATTTGGCTAAAACTCAAGCATTATCCTCAAGGTTTAGCACCACTCATTTTCCAAGATTACTTCCAATCCTCTTGGTTAAAGGATATTGAATCTAGTCTCGCCAAGCTAGGATTTTCTACAGATTCAATTCTCAGGATGGATTATGAACAGGCAAAATTGGCCTTGAAGCAAAGGATAAAGGACATAGAGAGACAAACGGACTTAGAGAAGGCCCCTAATTTCTTATCATCAGAGTATAATAAATATATTGTTAATTCTGCTAACTACCTTACTCAACTTGAAATCCCTAGCCATCGGAAAGCCTTTGCCCTAGCTCGTAGCCACGCACTCCCTTCCGCAGTCTTGGATGGTAGATATAAAAAAATCCCAAAAGCTGCAAGGTGGTGCTGTTGTAATAATGGAGAGATAGAAAATACAGACCACGTGCTCCTCCGTTGTCCTTTTTATAAAGAGCTTAGGAGTAAATTAATATTACCTTTGACCAAGAAATATCCTAGGAGGCAAAATATAGAGTATATGCAAATGTTACTTATAGATGAAGATCCAACTGTTACGGCACAAGTAGCCAAATTCTGTGCAGCTGCTATAAAGATACGCCAGACTATGATAGGAAAAATGTAGTAATGTACTCCTTGTAATGATTTTAATAATTTTAAAAGGTTTATATATATATATCACACCATATTTTATATATGATATTTTACTTTTTATAAGCATTTATATCTGATAGAATATTAGTTATGACTAATATTAAGAGCATATTTAAATTTGATTAAGGGGCTCATCCACATTGTGGTCTGAATGTATTTTAATTTTTAATTGGAACAATGTAATTTAACTTATAATTTTAAAACTATTTTAAATCAGATGGTGCATATTGTAAGGTTCAATGAGTATACCTTGTAGAATCTTGTACTGGTCAGTGACCGTAATAAACCATTGATTGATTGATTGATTGATTGATTGATTGATTGATTGAAATATAGATGTAAAAATGGAAAGAGCGAATAAAAAATATCAAACCGATGCAGCAATGAACACTTAAATTGACATTACTTCAAGGAGTGGAAACCACAGATGGATTATTGGAGGAATGCAAGAAAGGTGAAACCTATATGAAGATCAGAAGATTGGACTATAGAAATTAAAGTGTATATGACAAAGAAAAGTTCCTGTGTATTGTATGAAAGACTAACATTTAAAGCAAATTATTGTACTTAATGACCAAAGATAGATTGGAGGCCATCTATCTTTTACATTTCTTTTGTTTATCATTTTTCTTGACTTCACTTTTCTTTTACTTTTTTCTTACTTTGTATTTCTATTTTTATTTCCTTTTCTAACTTTTGATATGTATTTTAAAATTCAATAAAATTTATATTAAAAAAAACATTTTAGATGTTTGTGCGATGAAAAACCTTGCCAAGAAAACTGCAGGGACTTGTCCAGGCAGTTGCGGAGAATCGGACACGATTGAACAGATTAAAAAAAAATTAAACATAAATTGCTAAAAGGTCACCAGATAATGCATTAGGGCTTTATTGTATTGTATAACATCAAAGATCCAACTCATGTTTCCTTCCTTTTCCCAATAACTATAGCACCTCCTAAAGTGATTATTCTTCCTCCTCAATTAACTTGAGAGATAAATTATAATAAACCTTTGCCCATGGAATTCTCAAGTTATAGTTCTTTCATCTCTCCCATTACAATTTATAGCTGTTTAGACAACATCAAGCTAACATTACTTTGTTCTTGTTTTCTTTTAAGGTGAAATAACATACACAAGAATAACCACACAGGATTTATATGCTGTGCCAAAATTAAACTTCCAATGTTATAGTATCACTAGCAAATCCAATTATTATTTCATCCCTTGGATCTCTGTTAGAATCTGAGAAAACATGGTGCTAGAAACATACCAGTTACTTCAACTGTTTTAAAAACTACCTTTATTATGTATAGTCGAAGGCTTTCACGGCCGGAATCCGATGGTTGTTGTGGGTTTTCCGGGCTGTGTGGAACACAGCCACACAGCCCGGAAAACCCACAACAACTACATTTATTATCTTCCATATGATTGAATTTTTATGATGTACAAACATGATGTTTTGCCACAAACCTCAAGATAAAGGAAACATTTACCAACAAACCATACTAATGTTCACTAAAGTCATGCATACTCATAAAATAAGAAGAAAGCTTAAAAAGGTAAAGGTTCCCCCCGCACAGTTGTGCAGTTGTGTCCAACTCTAGGGGCCGGTGCTCATCTCCGTTTCTTAGCCGAAGAGCCAGCGTTGTCCAAAGATGCTTCCACGGTCATGTGGCCGCATGACGCACACGGAACGCTGTTACCTACCCACCGAAGTGGTACCTATTTATCTACTTGCCTTTGCATGCTTTCGAATTGCTAGGTTGGCAAGAGCTGGGGCGAGTGCGGGAGCTCACTCCGTCACGCACGGCTAGGGATTCGAACCTCCGAACTTGCAATCTTCCGATCGACAAGCCTGGCATCTTACCCGCTGAGCCACCACGCCGCCTAAGAAGAAAGCTTACTTCTTTATTAATAAATGTTGAACATTTGGCCTCATAGGTGAATCTGCACTAGTCTTTATAGCCAGATTTTCAGAGTCAGAATAGTCGCGACGCCTGCTTACTAGCAATATGACACAATTTAAACCACCCATAACAAATTCCATTTTATATCTACAATGTTGTTGACTCAGATTGTACCAGATACAATCAGAGATTAACAATTAAAACACAAGATCACAAGAGCACTGCAGATAAATATAAATTTTTAGAACAAGAGTTGAATTTCTGAAGCTCAGGCTTTGAAATATGTAATTTGGAAGTGTTTTTGTGGTATTTGTGCATTTACTGTATTCTTTTTAATTTGTGAAGCAGAATGTTGAGCGAAGCAGAATGTTGGATGACATTCCTTTTTAAAATGTAGAAAACACAATGTCATCACTGAAAAACAATGCTTCCAGGCTTTGTCCTCCTTAACCTCCCAAAAATGGGGGATGGCCAGTTGCTTGTCCTGGCATGAACAGAGTAGTCAGGCCAATTCTAGTGGGGAGATCAGTCCTACAGATAACCAGGCACCAAGCCATAAATGGGTTTATAAATTAATCCCAGCACCTTAAACCACACTCAGAAGCTAATAGGAAGCCAATGCATGCCCTCAAAACAGTTGTAATGTGTGTCCAATAATCAGCTCCTGTGAGCACCCAGGCATTTTGCACTAACTGAAGCTTCCAGGTGGTCTTTAAAGGCAGCCCCATGTAGAGAGTGTTGCAGTAGTATATGAGAATATTTCCACATATGAGCATCTAGAACGACATTCACATCTTCCCTTGTTGGAAGCTGTTTGAGCTCCTGAAGCACCTATCTCCAGTTCCAGTTGAGGAGAATATAACCACCCTTATGGCCTTCTGGTACAGTTTTGTGTCCGAGCTTTCTATGTGAATACTTTTAATATTATGGTAGGTGCAGTTCAAGGTCCTAGACATTATCTTTAAAGCCCTTTATGGCTCAGGACCTCCATAACTGTAAGTTTGCCTCCCCCGAGTAGAATCTGCTTGTCTAATGTGATCTAATAGGGAAGGTTTGCTGTGGGTCCCAACTCCTAGGGAATATTGTCATGTTTTGTCCTAAGGATTTCACACAAAACTCTAGCATCTTAACTCAGAGCACTTACTATATATTGGTGGGAACCTCTGGATATTTTACGTATCACAGTGAGTAAGATTCTTGTGTCTTACTCTTACTATTAGTGGGAAATATTAAGCAGTGATATCCCAAGTTGGTTGATTTTAAGCCATATTTCAGTTTAAGACAAACAGAAGAAAAGTGAGATTACCATAACTCCCACAAAGCAGTCCAAGGGTCCATTACAAATAGCTCTGAAGAGTTGCTTAAATTAAGGGCAGACGAATACTTAAAGAAACAACATTTACCAAAGATAACAGATACTCAAAGACGGATGATGAATGGACCAATAACAATAAGGGAAGTTTGTGAAGCCATAAAAAAGATGAACAAAAGGAAAGCCCCTGGTCCAGATGGACTTCCGGTCTTATTGCAAACATTTTGAAGATGAGCTTCTACAACCCTTACAAAAAATGATGAATTCTATTTTGAACAATGCTGATCCCCAAAGGGCAAGATCTGACCCTACTAAAAAACTACAGACCAATATCACGATTGAATAATGATTATAAAATATTCACAATGATTTTAACTGGAAGGATGAAAAATGTTTTACAAGATTTTTTCTTATATTAATTTATAGCAGGATAGCTAACATATCCTGCAAGTTGATGAGGCACTTTGCTGGCATGTTAAAATAGGTTGTGGAAATATCTTTACACTGGAAACCCAATATCCACTATATGTGTTTGCACACTTTCAGTTTCTAGAACCATTATCAGCTAAGACACTATTCTTTGTTGTTGTTGTTGTTCAGTCGTTTAGTCGTGTCCGACTCTTCGTGACCTCATGGACCATAGTACGCCAGGCCTTCCTGTCCTCCACTGTCTCTCGGAGTTTACTCAAATTCATGTTCATTACATCGGTGATGCTATCTAACCATCTCATCCTCTGCCGTCCCCTTCTCCTTTTGCCCTCAGTCTTTCCCAGCATCAGGGTCTTTTCCAGTGAGTCCTCTCTTCGCATTAGGTGGCCAAAGTATTTGAGCTTCAGCTTCAGCATCTGCCCTTCCAATGAGCCGTCAGGGTTGATTTCCTTTAGGATTGACTGGTTTGACCTCCTTGCAGTCCAAGGGACTCTCAAGAGTCTTCTCCAGCACCACAGTTCGAAAGCATCAATTCTTCGGCGCTCAGCCTTCCTTATGGTCCAACTCTCACAGCCATACATTGCTACTGGAAAAACCATAGCTTTAACTATACGGACCTTTGTCGGCATGGTGATGTCTCTGCTTTTTAATATGCTGTCTAGGTTTGCCATAGCTTTCCTTCCAAGGAGCAAGCGTCTTTCAATTTCATGGCTGCAGTCACCATCTGCGGTGATCTTGGAGCCCAAGAAAATAAAATCTGTCACTGCTTCCATTTCTTCCCCTTCTATTTGCCAGGAAGTGATGGGACCAGATGCCATGATCTGGGTTTTTTTAATGTTGAGTTTCAAGCCAGCTTTTGCACTCTCCTCTTTCACCCTCATCAAGAGGCTCTTTAGTTCCTCTTCACTTTCTGCCATTAGGGTGGTATCGTCTGCATATCTGAGGTTGTTGATATTTTTCCCGGCAATCTTAACTCCGGCTTGTGATTCATCCAGCCCGGCATTTCTCATGATGTACTCTGCATATAAGTTAAATAAGCACGGTGATAATATACAGCCTTGTCGTACTCCTTTCCCAATTTTGAACCAGTCGGTTGTTCCATGTCCGGTTCTAACTGTTGCTTCTTGACCCACATACAGGTTTCTCAGGAGACAGGTAAGGTGGTCTGGTACTCCCATCTCTTTAAGAATTTGCCACAGTTTGTTGTGATCCACACA
Source organism: Charina bottae (assembly GCA_023362775.1). Lineage (NCBI taxonomy): Eukaryota > Metazoa > Chordata > Lepidosauria > Squamata > Charinaidae > Charina > Charina bottae. The sequence goes on along the minus strand of JALMGJ010000020.1, from coordinate 19,327,988 downwards.
ATCAAAGGCTTTAGCGTAGTCAATGAAGCAGAAGTAGATGTTTTTCTGGAACTCTCTTGCTTTTTCCATGATCCAGCGAATGTTGGCAATCTGATCTCTAGTTCCTCTGCCTCTTCGAAACCCAGCTTGCACTTCTGGTAGTTCTCGGTTCACATGCTGCTGAAGCCTAGCTTGTAGGATTTTGAGCATAACCTTGCTGGCATGTGAAATGAGCGCAATTGTACGGTAGTTTGAACATTCTTTGGCATTGCCTTTCTTTGGAATTGGAACGTAAACTGACCTTTTCCAATCCTGTGGCCACTGTTGAGTTTTCCAAATTTGTTGGCATATTGAGTGCAGCACTTTAACAGCATCATCTTTTAGGATTTTAAATAGCTCAGCTGGGATGCTGTCTTCTCCGCTAGCTTTGTTGTTAGTAATGCTTCCTAAGGCCCACTTGACTTCACTCTCTAGGATGTCCGGCTCAAGCTCAGTGACCACACCATCGTATTTATCAGGGATATTAAGATCTTTCTTGTATAGTTCTTCTGTGTATTCTTGCCACCTCTTCTTAATCTCTTCTGCTTCTGTTAGGTCCCTGCCTTTTTTGTCCTTTATCATGCCCATCTTTGCACAAAACGTTCCCTTGATATCTCCGATTTTCTTGAAGAGATCTCTAGTCTTCCCCATTCTATTGTTTTCCTCGATTTCTTTGCATTGTTCATTTAAGAAGGCCTTCTTATCTCTCCTTGCTATTCTCTGGAATTCTGCATTCAGTTGTTTATATCTTTCCCTTTCTCCCTTGCCTTTTGCTTCCCTTCTTTCCTCAGCTATTTGTAAAGCCTCATCAGTCAGCCACTTTGCTTTCTTGCATTTCTTTTTCTTTGGGATGGTTTTAGTTGCTGCCTCCTGTACAATGTTACGAACCTCCATCCATAGTTCTTCAGGCACTCTGTCTACCAGATCTAATCCTTTAAATCTATTCCTCACCTCCACTGTATATTCATAAGGGATATGATTTAGGTCATACCTGAGTGGTCTAGTGGTTTTCTCTACGTTCTTCAATTTAAGCCTAAATTTTGCGATAAGAAGCTCATGATCTGAGCCACAGTCAGCTCCAGGTCTTGTTTTTGCTGATTGTATAGAGCTTCTCCATCTTTGGCTGCAAAGTATATAATCAATCTGATTTCGGTATTGACCATCTGGTGATGTCCATGTGTAGAGTCGTCTCTTGTGTTGTTGGAAAAGAGTGTTTGCTATGACCAGCGTGTTCTCTTGACAAAACTCTATTAGCCTTTGCCCTGCTTCATTTTGTACTCCGAGGCCGAACTTGCCCGTTATTCCGGTTATTTTTTGACTTCCTACCTTAGCATTCCAGTCCCCTATGATGAAAAGGACATCTTTTTTTGGTGTTAGTTCTAGAAGGTGTTGTAGATCTTCATAGAACCGGTCAACTTCAGCTTCTTTGGCATCAGTGGTTGGGGCATAGACTTGGATCACTGTGATGTTGAATGGTTTGCCTTGGATTCGAACTGAAAGCATTCTGTCGTTTTTGAGGTTGTACCCCAGTACTGCCTTTCCCACTCTTTTATTGACTATGAGAGCTACTCCATTTCTTCTAAGGGATTCTTGCCCACAGTAGTATATATAATGGTCTCCTGAATTAAATTCGCCCATTCCTGTCCATTTTAGTTCGCTGATTCCCAAGATGTCGATGTTCAATCTTGTCATCTCATGTTTGACCACATCCAGCTTACCTTGATTCATAGATCTTACATTCCAGGTTCCTATGCAATATTGTTCTTTACAGCATCGGACTTTCCTTCCACTTCCAGACACATCCACAACTGAGCGTCCTTTCGGCTTTGGCCCAGCCGTTTCACACTTTCTGGAGCTACTCGGAATTGCCCTCCGCTCTTCCCCAGTAGCATTTTGGACACCTTCCGACCTGAGGGGCTCATCTTCCGGCGTCATATCTTTTAGCCTTTTGATACTGTCCATGGGTTTTCTTGGCAAGGATACTGGAGTGGTTTGCCATTCCCTCCTCCAGTGGACCACATTTTGTCAGAACTCTCCATCATGACCTGTTCTTCTTGATCCCCTTCATGGATCACTGCCTTGTCGTGGCGAAGGGGCTTGCGTAACTCAATGAAGTCAGGTCAAGACACTATTCTACATTGCACATATAGTTCTTCCTGTGGGCAGGAGACTTGCATCTTAAGAATTCACCACTGTTATTAAAACAACAAATACACTCATGGGTCATCACTAGACACCGACTATTCAAAATACTATCAAAAATCTACAGCTGTTCAAGATACTCAATTACTCTCCTATCGGCCTTGAACCCTAACTGCCCAGAGTCCCCTTGTGGGAGTTGGGCGGTGATAAATCTAATAAATAAAACATCAGGCTTCTCCTTGCGTTGTCTTTACAGGCTTGTAATTGAAGACTTATACTTACCAGCTACAGGCCATATAATGGATTACAGTAGCCTGCAAGGAACCAGAAAGGCCTATACTGGAATCCACACAGCAAACACTATTACAGAATCTGGTGTGGTTTCAGATGCATGATGGAAGTGAATTGAGGCCCACGTAGCTTAGTCAGCAGAATGAAATAATAATCATCTACTACTGGAGAAATCATAAAGGAAGCCCAGCCAAGCCAGATGTCTACTTTTATCTACTTCTTCACTGGCTTATTATGGCATTTTTACGAGATCTTTAGTCAGAAACCGCTTCTACATTCAGAACACTGTTCCATTTCTGCTTAAAGGTTCTGTAAATACAGTGTAGAAAAAAAATGTTTTTACCTGCATTATCTCATGCAAATTCATGTTTTACTGTGTACATTATTTTAGCAGAAGAAAGCCATAATATGCAACTGAAGAAGCGAATGTGCCTGGCTTGCCTGGACTTCCTCTAATTCCTATAGTTCAAGCATTCCATCCTGCTTGAACTCATTTACAATGGATTAGTTGTTTAAAATTGGGTGTTACATTCATGTATAAGAGCCTAAAATATTAGTCTGAAAAAAGCAGGAGAAAAAACCCTAACATAATTATTCCTGCATATGTGGGTTCCTCCTTTTGTTATTAATCTCTCTAACCTTTCCCTGTTCATACTACTGTGTATTGTAATGCCTTGTTAGTTATCCTAATACTTAGAGTTTTAAAATTCTGTGCATAATATGAGCTGGTATCTTACTCCGATCCATTCATTTGATATTACTCATACACAAACTAGGCCCAAGGCATCATTTCCTATGTATTTTCCATCAGATGTTTTCCTAACTTCTTTTGTTCAGTCATTCATGCATTCATTGTTGTTGTTTTCATGCATTCATGCGTTCATTCAATTTATATGGCCGCCCACTCATGTACAATTCTGGGCAGCTCACAATTATTAAAAACAAAAATAAAAAAACAGATTAAAAAAACAAACATATCGCACCCAGGTAATAACAGTCTAAGTCAAAATATGCAAGATGATCTCACCCAACATCCTGGCTGTATGCCCAGGGACGAGCCAGGTCTTCAATGTTCTATGAAAAACCGGTTGGATTGGGGCCATCCTAACCTCAGGGGATATGCTGTTCCATAGGGCAGGCGCTGTGACAGAGAAGGCATGTTTCCTGGATCCCATCAGATGGCATCAGATGACATTTTAATCCTTCACCTAATACATTAAACTTTAACTGGAAAATATGGATGTTGTTTTCTTTCTTTCATTATGGCTAAGTCTCTCAACTGTATGCAGGCAATGCAGGTGGATCCTAAACACTTACCGTATATACAGTAGCTGCAAAATATTCCAGCTACTTTCACACTCCCACAAATGTTTCCTGCAGCATTCACATATTTTTAGACAAATTGCCCATCTGCAACTGAGTCCGTTCTCCCACCTGAACCCACAAATCTTTCTCACACCCAGTCTGATTCTCCTCCTCATTTTCCTTGGTCTTTTGGTGCTGGCTATGCTGAGCTGTTTCAGAGTTACAATGATGTCACCTTTCAGAGCTTTCCTGTCAGATTTCCAAGAATAACAGCAGTAAGCAGGGAAAATGGAAGAAAGAGCTTAGCATTTTTGTTCCCTTCTCCCAGACCGAAGCGGCCTCTGATCCCTTCAAGTATTTTCTTCCAATCTAGCTTTGAATAGCTCAAGCAATGAAATGTTTTCCATTGCCCTTAAGAAACTATCCCACAGTCTGAATGATGTCACAGTTAGGAATTTCTCTCCCACCCTCTCCAAAGTCTCAGAATTAAGATTTCCCTCTGCTTTTTGCTGTTCCAAGATTGCTACCATGGGTATTTTTTTTGTGCTGTTTTTCTTCATTCAAACATAGCTCAAAGAGAGAGTTTTTCAAAGCTGTTGGAGTGGAGGTTACATAACCACACAATGTATTAGAAGAAATCTCTGAAATGTAAGGCCTGCAATCAGATATACTCTATATGCTTGGGTGTCTCTGTGGCATATGGGTTTTAGTAGCCTGGCATGGTTGCAGTTGTGCTGGTGTGAGTCAGCCAATGGAGTGAGGAAAGGGGAGAAGAAGCTCAGTTCTGGCCTTGAGGGGCAACTGTGCTGTCACGAGGTCTGATGAGCTGACCTGGCTGCTAGCCAGGGCCGTTGTGGGGAGATGTAAAGACAGCAGTCCCATTGGTCCAGCCTGGTATATAGGTATTGTAGAGCTTTGGGGGGACACACACCTCCTCAGTTGCTGGGGGACATGCTGCCAGTCTGACTAAAAATTGGGGAGAGAGAGAGAGAAAGAGAGGAACATGACATTGGGAAGATTCTGAAGGGAGATGAGGTGGAAATGCGTGGAACCAAAACTGCTGGAAGCCATATGCAAAATCACCAGAGAAAACTCTGGTGAGGCAGCCAGACTGGAAGGTGGAGACACACTTTTGTCAAAATATTATCAGGAAGGATAACATTTGCAGGGACCCTTGAAGTGACTGATCAGACCTTGATGTGATCTCCCTGTTCACCAAGGTTCCAATAAAGGACATCATGGCACTCATCGAACAGATCTTCCCAAAAGACATCACGGCACTATTCCACTATTGCCTGACGACCAGCTACTTTCAATGGGATAAGGATTTCTACGAACAAACAGATGGAGTTGCCATGGGAAGCCCCCTCAGCCTGGTTATAGAGAACTTCTACATGGAACATTTCGAAAAACAGGTTTTAGAATCGGCACCCCTCACACCAACAGTCTGGTACCGGTTCGTGGACGACACCTTCACCATTTGGAGTCATGGGGAAGAAGAATTAGAGAAATTCTAATTTCACTAGTGGATCGCGCAAATCAGAACTGTAAAGCTCAATTTCTCAATTCTGAACTCAACCATTTGGATTGGTCCCTACAGGCGAATGGCTACTCCAAGAATGAAATCAGGATTGCTATCAAACCTAAAAAACAGCACTCAACTGAAGAAAAACAGCCCCCCACAAGCAAAATATTTCTGCCCTACATTAAAGGAGTCACAGACCGCATGGAAAAACTAATGAAAAAACATAACCTCCAAACAGTCTTCAAACCCACCAGAAAAATACAACAAATGTTAAAATCAGCAAAAGACAAAAGGGACCCCCTCACTGCTGCAGGAGTTTACCGCATACCCTGCAGCTGTGGACAAGTATACATTGGGACCACAAAACGCAGTATCCACACCAGGATAAAAGAACATGAAAGACACTGCAGACTACAGCAACCTGAAAAATCTGCAATAGCTGAACATGCTCTCAAACAAACTGGTCACCAAATCTTATTTGAAAACACAGAAATACTGGACAACACCAACAGCCACTATGTTAGACTATACAGGGAAGCCATTGAAATACATAAACACCAACACAGTTTCAATAAAAAAGAAGAAAGCTTAAAGATCAGCAAAACCTGGCTGCCAGTCCTGAAAAACACAGCTTGCAAAAGGTCAATGAACTCTACTCAATGACAGAAATATACAAACAACTCACACAATAGATGTGCTAATCCCACACACGACAGCACCACACCCCCTAATCACCACAATAAACCCTCTCCTAATCCCTTGTAAATGACCCACAGAAGACACACACCCTCTCAGCAGATATAAACACCAGCAGGATGACACACCCTCCACTTGGGCACAGAGAGAATCTTCTAGCTGTGCTCCTGTCCTCTGAAGATGCCAGCCACAGCGACTGGCGAAACGTTAGGAACCAAAACTGCCAGAACACGGCCACACAGCCCTGAAAACCCACAACAACCATCGGATTCCGGCCGTGAAAGCCTTCAACTATACAAAAGTGATATTCATCTTACGCTTGCTTACTTGTTTATTTAACAGTAGTTATAAGCCATCCCAATCCATACAGATTCTGCAAATAGCCCCCCTGCAAAACCCTTCAGCGGAACATAAAAACCACCCTGACTCATGCAAGGCTGTGGCTGTGAATCAGACTTTAGCCACATGAACTCCATCGAAACACCCACAGGAAATCACCTCAAAATCTGTCAGATTGATGCTAGTCAATGCACAGCCACGCCAATAAGCAGAAGGGACTTAGATGTAGCTGCAACCCCAAGGTGCACTCAGAAACCAAACTAGAATGGGAATCAAAACGTATTATTACCATCAGCAGCCAGCTAAATTGCTTTTTCCCTTTCCATATGGAAATGATACATTATTTTAAGGGTTTACCCATTTGAGCCTGCTTTTATGTGCTGTTTTTATCATTGTAGCTACTTCAGCGTCACTGACCTTACGTGAATAAAATTTCTATTAAGGTTTACCATTATGTCAGCCCCACCCCTGCATCCCTCACTAAACCAGCAGTTTTGTAAAGTGGTCCTCAGAGCACTTATTGGTGCTCATCCCTCACAAGTGTGTTTCCAGAAACCATGGCTCCATAATTAACAAACTGAAGAGCAAATAGGATTGTCATATATACAGATTTTTGGTCCTGAAAGTTTTTGGTGCTGCAAGAAAGTGACCAGGCTGCTGTCTCACTCAGGAGGTCCTATTCTTGACAAGCGCCACACCAATGTTCTTGGCATGCCTCTAGGGAATGAAGAGAACACCACAGAAGTCCTCCCATGGGCTCAGGCCCACTCCTGATCACCATAGTGTTCGGGACTCCTTTCTCCTGTTTACAAAACTGTCTGGTTGTAGCAAGGAGGAAAAAGTTTTGGCAGATATCCTCTTGACTGAAGGCTGCTATGGAGAACAAGTTGGGCTGAGCAGTCGGGAGTTAGTGAATTTGGCAGAGAGGCATAAGCATTGATGTTGTTTTCTCCTGCAAGAGCATTGCTATTGCTTAATTCAGAAACTGAAGCCCAGATAAGGGACCTTCCCTGACCAGGAAGGAACAAGGGTGATTTAATGGTGCAGGAACATACTGACCTGGCATGCATGACTGAAACCTGCCTGGGCAAGGATAAGGTTATTGCCTTGTCCAGGATTTGACCTCCTGGGGTTCAGGTGCTTTAGCAGCTGTGACTCCAAAACTGGGATAGGGGGTGACTTAGGGTCCTCTATGAGACTTTGGCTGTGACCTAGTGCTCTACTCTGCAGGTGACCAGGTGTATGTGCCTATACTTGAAGCTGGGCTGCAGGGACAAGTTAAGGATACTCTTAATGTACTGCCCATCCTGCTTTCCAGCATGTTGTAGTGGCAACCTGCGGAAGACCTTTGTATTTCGAGGAGTTAGGTGGCATGTTTTGATTTTCCTTCCCCACACCTAGGAGATTAGAGTTTATTTTGAGTTATACTGATGTTTAATTGGCTTGTTTTTGTTGCTGTTTGGCATGAGAGGGGGGAGAGAATAAGCATATGCTCACTCCCCCAACAACCCTTCAGAACATATCTCTGTGGGAAGTGGGGGGAGAGAAAGTCCCCAGCTTGTTAAGTTTAAGCATAAGTTCACTCCTCCAGACACTCCTTTAGCGGCTTGGAATGGGGGGGGGGGGGATGATAAGAAATTGTTTTGCTTGGGCATTGGCTTATCTGATCGTTTTTCAGACTATTAGAATGATGTCATGGTGAGGTGCTGGACCACATGAAGAATCCCAGTCAAGGTCAGGCCGTGCAGCTTCAGTACCATGGAAACTTGGTCACGGGGTTTGGGAGCCAGGCTTTGATAAAAACCTTAGGATTGTCTTTGGAGTTTGGGAGTCCACACAGGCCTGAGTGCTGGGTGCTGTGAAAATTGCCACCTTGGGGTATCTCCGCTGTCCTTATTAGAGGGCTCCTGGCAGCCTATAGGAGATTAGGTATCACCTTGTTTGTTTGGTATGTATGTACGTATGCATTTCTTTTTATATGCTATGCTTGTTATGCTCTGTGTAATTTAGTTAAACTGTGCTTCTGCTCAACTTTGTCTGTTTATAATAAAGCTTTAAGTTTCTTTGTCCACTGGTGTGCTATTATCTCTGGATCTAAAAGAATCAATTGCCCTAGTGCCTGATCAAAGAGGCGTGGACACTTGGCAAGTCACATGTCTCTTCCTGAGCTCCTAGATCTCATTGCAGGGGTGCTAGTGGATTTTTCTGGCCATTCATCCTGGGGCGGGCAATATGCAATTTTTGTAATAATACAGAATAAATCCATCATCAAAGGGTGGATGGAGATCCCAAGGCCTCCATCAGGAAGCTACACAATTACCGTCATGAGCAGAGTTTAATCTACAATCCATATCAACTGAATGCATGATGGGATCCTTGAACATTTAGGTGAATTGTTTGAGTTGCTAGCACCATTTTCAGATGGAGGAATCTCTCCATTCAGAAGCATTTCACAAAATGGTTGAGATGGTGGGAGCAGCTGCTACATGATCTGTTCAAGTAGTCCCAAGATCGCCAGATTCTACTTCCATCTTCAGGAGAGGGCAGAGGCCTCCAAGTTTGTTGTGTACCTGTCCACCTGTCCTCATAATAGCTAAACCTCTATGAATTTTGGATTTCTTTCCCATCATTACCAAGATGGTAATTAAGAAAGAGTGTTAGCACACAGTGAAGACCCAGCATCCTCTTGCCACTACTATAACCCAGAGCTGAGCAGAAATTCTAGGCTAGGAGCTAGCTTTTTGGCTTGGAAATTTATTTATTTATTTATTTATTTATTTATTTATTTATTTATTTATTTATTTATTTATCAAATTTCTATCACTGCCCATCTCCCCCAGAGGGGGACTCTGGGCGGTTTACAGTAAGATCAACAATTAATTGTATATAAAATACAATTCAATACAATACAAACACCATACAAGTAAAAAATAAGTTAAATATAAACACCATCTCCCCCTCTTCCTAGTATGATCTCATAACCTCTTTATCATCTCCCTGCTGGCTGGTTTCCATTCACCACCTTCAGTCAATGTTATTCCCTTCTCTAACCACACACATACATATCTCTGTATGAAAGATAAGGACTTGGAGGAGAGATCACAAAGCTATCCTCCCTCTACTATTGCTTGCTTGTCACTTTTTAGAAAGTAAGATTATTCTCAGTTAAAAAGGCAACCTCTCATTTAAGAATAAATTCAAATCTCCTCAAGTATTCATTTGTTTTCTCACCCAAAATTCAGTGGCATCCTCCCTCTGACTCTAAGCTTGTGTTATCCCTTCTGACTTTCACTACAGTTTCAGTTAGAAATCAAAACTAGTATGTTATTTCTGTATTATGTGTGTTTCAACTGTCATTAGAGTAATATTTTATATTTTATATTATTTTATATTATTTTATATTATTTTATATTATTTTATATTATTTTATATTCTGTATTTGTATTTGTATTTGTATTTGTATTTGTATTTGTATTTGTATTTGTATTTGTATTTGTATTTGTATTTGTATTTGTATTTGTATTTGTATTTGTATGTAGTTATAGTTATAGTTGTTATAGTTGTTATAGTTATAGTTATAGTTATAGTTATAGTTATAGTTATAGTTATAGTTATAGTTATAGTTATAGTATATTGAATTGTTTTTAGTGATCTGCCATTTTTATTATTGTAAGCCACCCAGAGTCATTATACGCAAGATGGGCGGTAGAGAAATTAAATTAATAAATAAATTAAATAAATAAAAAAATAAAATAAATAAACTATGAAGGTAGATTACTTAAATGGGAGTGGAAAGAACCGTTCAGTACTGACTGCCATATTCATTTTCAAAATTTCCCACCGAGTATGGAGCGTAGTTTCCTTACCATCATATCCTCCCCTTTTTGGACTGACTTTAAAGCTAATGACAATCTCTTGGCAGCAAAATTGTTTTCTCAGTATGAAACTCTGCCAGCACAGCTGCTCAGATTTCAACTTCTTCAGCTGTGGCTGGAGAAACTGCTGTGCCAGTTTCTGAAATCTCGTTTTTTTACCCTTGGTTGTCAGAAATCGGTTCATACAGTAGTAAAATCCAACAAGACAGCAGAATAGAAACCCCCTTTCTCATTAACATCCTCAAAGTTTAAAGTTAAGAATTTTGCTCATGGGGGGAAAAAAGCTGAAGAAGATATTTTACACTAAGAATATGTATGTATATGACTTCCATAAAGCTGTCTCATATCAGCCGGCCCACATCTTAAGACTGACTGATCTTTAGGATCCAGTGGTGGCATATTGGTGGGGACAAAAGAAGGATGATTCTTACCAACCTAAATAGGAGAGCTCCCAGCCCAAGAAGCTAGGTTTGCACATTTTCTAGTAAATTTTTGGCAACTGGTTAGTTCTTTTGACAACTAATCAATCATTTAGGAAGGCATTTATTCCCCAGGCAATATACAGGTTATCTGATGCAACAAGTTTCCTGCTGTACCTGCCTGCTTTTTTGCAACTGTTTGTGTCTTCTTTTCGCTTTACTTTTCTGCCTAAGCGTTAATGTCAGCAAAAGGAACCTTCCTAAAGATACCTTCACTTCCTGGGATCCTTTTGTCGAACACCTTCTGGCTATGTTCTTCCCAAGCTATGGGAGGTGCTCCCTCAAGAACTGTGCTCAGCACATTTTCCTTTCTCACACATTGAGCTGGCCATCCACAAAACTGAAGTTTCAAACCTTGATCTCAGTTTGAGCAGATCATAAAACTTTCCAACAGTGCTTTGAACCAGTACCTACTCCTAACAATATTTTGATGGTAATTTTTCTTTTCTTTTCTTTTCTTTTCTTTTCTTCTCTTCTCTTCTCTTCTCTTCTCTTCTCTTCTCTTCTCTTCTCTCCTCTCCTCTCCTCTCCTCTCCTCTCCTCTCCTCTCCTTTTCTTAGCGTAGCTGAGAAAATTCCTGGCACAGCAATAAGACAAGTAGTGGAAAATGGGGAGTTTTGAACTTAATGACTTCCCCTAAAAGATTGGCAACTGTACAAGAAGTCTGTAGGCATTGCCTGAGTCATAGTCTCACTCTTGTACAGAGTCCATCTCTTGCATCTGGACATCATAATGAGGAATACATTGGAGATGACCATTCTAACTTTTGTCTTGATGGTATTCTTCTCTGAATGTCTTTTGCACACCCACCATCTTTATCAATTCTGAAGCCTAGAAAATTGTAACTTGCAACCACTTATATTGTCTCACTGTTTATCTTAAATTCCTCTAGTTTTCCAGTTGATATTTTTATTTTATTTTATTTATTTATTTATTTATTTATTTTTATTTATTTATTCATTTATTTATTTTCTATCCCGCCTTTATTATTTTTTAATAAATAACTCAAGGCGGCGAACATAGCTAATACTCCTTCCTCCTCCTATTTTCCCCACAACAACAACCCTGTGAGGTGAGTTGGGCTGAGAGAGAGTGACTGGCCCCAGGTCACCCAGCCGGCTTTCATGCCTAAGGCGGGACTAGAACTCTCAGTCTCCTGGTTTCTAGCTGGTTTCTGTAATCATGCTTTTTTTACATAAGAATTTTATTGGATTTAAAGCAAAGATAAAAACTACAAAAAAAAGCAAACAACTACAGAAAGAAAAAAACCTTAAAAAGTGTGAAAACACAAGAAGAAAAAGGTTTGTAAAGATTACATAAAGAAGTGACTTCCGACTTTTAACAGAAAGAATATACAGCAATTTCCCTAATCAATCCCTTACTCTATATCAAACCAAAGTCAAAACCAAATAAATAAATAAATAAGTAAGTAAGTAAGTAAGTAAGTAAGTAAGTAAGTAGCTGTCCGATCAGCCTTTTAGACACTTTTTTTTTACTTTTAAACATTAATCTTCCTATTAAGTGCTAAGATTTGTCTCTGGACTTGATTTATATTTGTTGGTGTGTTACTCCCTTCTTGTTAAAGGATGATTAAATGGTGGGAAAAGAAGATTAATTGACTTTGCTAAAAATGAAAGTGACTTTCGTTATTACCTGCAGTTTGGTCTGAGTTTCCTACCTATGGACAATTGTTGGTATTTTTCTTTTTGTTTTGTGGAATTATTATACTAAAGTTTGGACATAAATGGAGTGATTAATACTATGTTTTTTATGACTTTTATGTTGGGACTGCTGCCTGAAAGAAGAAAACCTTATTACTTTTTTATATACAGTATATATATAAGTTTCCCTTTTTTCTTTGAACTTTGAATTCTGTTTGGACTTGCTTTTTTGGAAGAAGCTGTTTAACGTTCAACTTGGATTATTATTTGGAATGTAGAGGGGTTTTTTTATATGTTTCTGGTAACATCTTCCCTTTGTGACTTGTGGTTGGATTGAAGAATTACAAGTGGGAAGGTGAAACCTGGGAATATTTACTATTCTTATCTTTGATTTTGACTTCAGGAGAACAAAAAGTCCCTACTGGCTTATTTATTTTGGGTGTTTGAAATACCGTGGATTTATATATTTACTTGGATTTTGACTTTATATGGATAATTAACATTTTGCCTTTTAAGTTTTTTTTTTTGGTGATTACTACTGGGAAAGAATTTACCCCTCCTTTCTTTTATAAGCTTCTTTTAAATTTTTATACTTTGTTTGGACTGTTTTTATATAGAAATTTGATTGTTCAATATGTACTTTGGGTGAAGAAATTATTTAGATTATTGCAGCTTCTCTTTACATATTTTATATAATTTTTTTTTCTTTTTTCTTTTTTTGCTTCTTTTTCTCTTCAGTTACTTTTGGCTGGATTGAAGAGCTATAAGTGGGCGTGAGAAACCTTGCTACTGCCTATCGTTTTTATTATTATTTTGACTATAGTAGGGGGGGGGGAGTTTCCATCTGTCTTTTTATTTTTTGTTCCTGATTTCACATGGACTTACATATCTAATGGATTATTTACATATCTAATGGATTACAAATGAATTATGATGTCAATTATTTTTAAAGGACTGTTTTTGACTTTTGTATGGATTACAATCCTGGTGTTATGACAACTATTTTTTAAAGGATTGTTTTTATTTTTGGTATTTTTTTTACTCTCTCCTTTTTGTAAATAATTATTGCAACAATTATTATCTCTGTTTTCCTTTTTTTATTTCCCCCCCTCTCTTCTCCCCCTTTTTTTCTTTTTACAGGAATATTATCTACATTATGATGAATATGGCATTGAGGATGAAGAGAGACAAAGAGAAAAAAAAAGGAACTGGAAGTGCATCTATGGAAACTCCACCTGCAGAAGAAGAAAGAATTATGGATGCAATCCTGGATGCAATTACTGTATTAAATAAAAAAAAATGGATGACTTGGGCCAACTAATCAACAAGCGGATAGAAAATTTATTTACTTTAGAAAAAAAGATGGACAAAAAGATGGATTTATTGGGACAACAAATAGTTAAGAAGAAGGAAGAGACAAAAGAAGATCCAACCCAGGAAATAGAACAAGAATTTGAAAAAGATGAGCAAATAGTTAAGGAAGTGGTTAATACCTTATGAGGGGAATTTAAAGAGATGCAAGGTCAGATGCAGAAATTAGAGGTCAACTCAGAAAGTTTTATTAAAGAAGTTGAATACAACTCAGATATTATTGTCCTTGTAGAAATGATAGAAAAGGTACATATTAGGAGATTGAGTGCATCCCTAGAACAACTAAATGAAAAAGCAAGAGAAAGGACTATCTCTGAATTAGTTAAATTTCTAGAAATAAGAACAAGATGTGGATTTGGAAATAGATAAAACTTTTAGAGTTAATCCATGGCATGCTAGAGAGAAAAAAAGTGTTTAAAGGATACAAGACAGATATGAGGGATGCACCAGGAGAATGTAAGAAGCATTTCATAGATAGAAGTAAGAAATAGAGGTAAATGACCTATAAGGACTTCTTAAAAATTGGGAAAATTGGATTTTATCAAGGATATAAGATTGCATGTAAACTACCGATGGACTATTTGCGACTTACAGGGGGGGGTAAAGCCTATATGGGGTTATGAAGACTAAAATATATACTATTATTTTCTTAATGAGTGGAAATTATTAATAGACTATTTGCAAAATGCAGGAGGGGCAAAGCTTGTATGATGATTGGAAGATCAAAATATATATAAATGGATATATTAGACAAGAAATGTTTTTAATATTATATATAGACCTAGCAAGTAAGATAAATTCTTTATATAACCATGACCAGAGATAAGTCGGAAGTTGACTATTTTCTATGTTTCATCTTTTTCTTTTTTTCTTTGCTTTACTACACTTTTTTCTTCTCTCTTTGATTTGTATTTGTATTTCTTTTTCTGTTTCTAACTTTTAACTGTGTATAATCAAAATTCAATAAAATTTATAAAAAAAAATAACACAGCCTTTTAAGAAAAAAAGCTCGACTGAGCCTCATTTCTTAATCATTTTTTGGATTTTTTTTTACTGCTCTGGAAAGATTAAGACCCTTCGGATTGGCAAATTTTTACTGTATTCACTGGGTGAGTTGCCTTCTCCTTGGAGAAATATTTTTTAAATACAATTTTAAAAGTTCTAGGGGGAAAAAATTTTTGGATTAAACAACAAATGGGTGCTTAGAGTATGGATTCTGGAAAGTTAACAATAGATTAAAGGTCCAGATGGACTTGGAATTATAATTTTGAATTAATTAGAAAAATTATTCCAGTGGGAAATGGAGATTGTTTGGTCTGTAGCTTGAATCATGTCAACTGGATTTCTATTTTCTCAGTGGAAACGTTTCGCTCCTTATCCAAGGAGCTTCTTCAGTCTGAGCAAAGTTATTAATGTTCACATTTTAGACAGAGAAGATAGGTGGTTTGAGAGAGGGGTCAAGGAATCCATTTATGCCAACTTGGAAAATCCTTCCTTGAATAGAGGTGGGGGCCTCAGGCACAATCTTTCTCCCATCTTTCTCCCGGCTCTGTCTTCTGTGCCTAGGAAGATTAAGACCATTTCACAAGCTCAACAGCAGCATGGTGATCTTAACGATCCTCCTTTAGATAATAAAAGGACTTAAAATAACATCTCAATATAACCATGACCCCAGGTGTAAGGTCACACAGCTACCTAGAAACATATTTAGGATTCCCTTACCAACTTTGCTCAGACTGAAGAAGCTCCTTGGATAAGGAGCAAAACGTTTCCACTGAGAAAATAGAAATCCAGTTGACATGATTCAAGCTACAGACAATTCCACCTGGATGACTGAGAACCTTCATAGATATATTGGAGATTGTTTGGGTTTTTTAAAGAGAAAACATGATAATGAGACCTTGAAGGTTTGACACTAGAGGGAGCCAGAGAATAATAAATTCATCTTGTTAATAAAGAATGGAGCAAAAAAACTTTAATGGATAGTTTTTGAATATTGGTCTTCAAAATTACTTGATATGATGATAGATAGATAGATAGATAGATAGATAGATAGATAGATAGATAGATAGATAGATAGATAGATAGATAATGTGATAATGAAGTTACAAAAGAAGAACAAGCTACACTGGATAAGTTTAAAATTAATTTGAATGTGGATTTAAATGTGTCAAGCAATGAGAAGGATATGGAGAAGGATGTACTGGATATACAAATGAAACGGGTGGATATTTCATTGCTTAAAGGACATGTACAATTATTAAACCATAAAACCGATTTGGATAACTTTCTTTTACTGGATGTACACAAAAGAGGTCTGTTAAAGTCTTGAAGGACTTTATGAGCAGTGATTTTAAAAAAGGACAAATTTTACTTACTAGATGTATAAAAGAGGTCTGTTAAAGTTTTGAAAGTTGCTTGGGACAAAAAAGAGATGAACAGAAATCAAGCTATGGGACTATATTTGAAGGGATTAAAATTAAGATTGTTAAAAGTACAGGGAAGGAATACAAGGTTGGCTTATTCAATCAAGGTTAAAATAGAAAATTAGTTATATCTGGTTTCTCTTACTGGACTTTTGCTGATAAACAACGAATGATAAGGCTTTTGGATTTTATTTTTTAGTTAAAAGATGAGTTATGGGATGAAGAGAGTATATATTGTATTAAGAGATGGTGATAAGCTACTAAAATTGTTTTTATTTGCTGAGATGAAGGGGGAAGTTACTTCTTTTTCTTTTTTCTTTTTTACACTTTTTTTCTTTTTCTGTATTTTTCTTTTTGTATCTCCACATATTTTTTATAGTTTGTATTAGTTTTTATTCTATTTGTAAATCTCAGTAGACTATTTGAAAAAAATGTTTAGATTTGTTTTATCTTGAATACCTGCTATCAGGTTATGTTCTTTAATGTTTCTAAACTTTGTTACAAAACCCACAGAATCCAAACAGAGTGGACTGATAAGTATTAGAGTTATCTTCTAACTGAAGTTATTCGTTTCTCTTAGCAATCTGATTAATTTTGTGAATTGCTTAATTTTCTAACCTGGCCAGTTGCCTTTTTATATTCTATATTTTTATAGCTCTAATTACAGTACTCTAACTTTTTTTACTTCATTTTTATATTAGTGCGTTTACTTAATTAGCATATTAATTGCAGTTTTGTTTTTACTGTTCTCTTATCATCACGGTTTGCCTAGTTATGGCTTACATCTAAGATTGTCCTTATTGGATTGGGTGCAAAATTTGTTATATGCTGCTTCTGTGGTGGTCTATGATGGTAATAAAAATATCTGTCTACCCCCTCTTCAGCCCCAAAGCATTTTTCTCTGTTTAATTCTCCATTCCCAGTGAAGCGGAGCCTGTGCCAAAGGTGGTTCCCCTTAGCACAGGTGTTTGTGTGTGTGTGAATGCTACATCTTATCAATTTTTTCCTCTTTAGTGTGGCAAGAGGCCTCCAGAACTCTGTCTCTCTCATTTCTTTTTCTGCCTGCTTCTATTGTTGAACATTGTGTAAAATGAATTGTTTTTTGAAAACTTCCCACATTTCCCTTGCCACTCTCTGAATTCTGAATTCCCTCTTTCTCTCTCTGTCTCAATTAACTCAGTTTGCTACTCTCTGAACATCTTGTGATTTATTTATTTATTTATTTATTTATTTATTTATTTATTTAGGTTTTAATCAATTCATTTGGCCACACATCTCGCAAACACGATTCTGGACAGGTAACAAAATTTTAAAAGTCAGTACAGAATAAGAGTAAGATAAAACTCCATGGCCTTAAGGGGCTTCCGAAAGGCCAGCAGGGTTGGGGCAATCTAACCTTGGGGACAATGGGGGAGAAGCAAGCAAGAGGCAGAAGTAAGTGGAAGAAAGAAGAGGTCTGCAAGCAGCCAGAAACAGGGACCACTGGGATCAAGGCCAGCAGCTGAACACAACAAGCCCAGAAGAGGTGAGGCAGTCTTTGGAGCCGAGACTGCAGGAAGACTGGAAGACTTGGTGGCTGCAAGAGCAGCAAGATGAGGAGGAAGAAGAGGCCAGAGCAGAAACCATGGTCTGGCAAAGGGTGGTATGAGAATCAAGGAGAGCAAAGAAGCTGGAACTGCACCAAGCGGGAGAGAGGGTTAGGATAAGGAAAATGGGATTTGGGGGCAGATGACATTTTGAGTCTGACCAGGTTATATTTCCCCCCAAAATCTTTGTTTTCTTCCAGTAAATAAAGGAGCATAAGGTAGAATACCTACACAGAGTTTTTGGATTGCTATCCCTAAGATCAATAGATCTAGAAGCATTTGAGTTTGTTTGGGGGGGTGTACATGTGTTCATGTGTGTCTGTACACGTGTTCATGTGCGTATGTCTTGCTTAGCAGTCATAATTATTATGAAGGACATTGTTTTATACCTGCATTTTATTTAAATATTGTACATCTAGTTCTTTAATCCATTGGCTAAACAGTTGTATAGAAATATGTTTAGTAAGTAATATTTCCTCAGGGCCAAATGGTATATTATCTATGTTTTTCTGTTTCCTTTGTGAGGCAAATAGCAGCAATCTACAGCAGGAGTCTGCAACCTGTGGTCCACGGCCCACCTGTGAAAACAATCCTGCTTAAAGGAAATTTGCTGACAGTTTGGGTAGACAAAGGTTAGCAAATTATCTCCAGTTGATTGGTTTTGAAACTTCTATCTTCCCTAGTTAATATGGCCAATGGCAAAGATTCATGGGAGTTGCAGTCTCTAAAATATCTAGAAAGCACCAAGTTGCTTATTCCTAGTATAAACAATGCTGAACAAGATGAACCCCAAAGTTTGACTTGGTACAAGGGAGATTCCAATCTTCCAAAAATTTCAAAGAGAAATCTATGAGATAAAAATATAGTCAATTAAACTATTCACAGGTTGCTGTCTTTAATAGCAATATAAACTTGCTAAGGCTGGATTACATCAATGACCAAGGTGAGCGGCATTGCCTTTTCCAACAAGGGTAGACATCTGCACCCATAGTGAGAGTGGGATGGGAGAAATAATATATCTACATAGGGAACTATTTGGGACAGTGGATCAGCCTTCACCAGACATGTGGCTTTCTTCATTTATTTATTTATCAAAATTTTTATCACCGCCCATCTCCCCCTGAGGAGGGACTCTGGGCAGTTTATGCCTAGAAAACGCCCCAGAGGATAAGAACCATCCTTCCTCTGTCATGTGCTCCTATGTCTTTGGGGACAAAGCATGACCGCCCCACCCAGCCATGCAGGGAGTGCATGCTTCGGACCCCTTCAATAAAAGAATTTCATCTAGCGGGGTCCAGGAGGCGTGCCTTCTCTGCGATAGCACCCGCCCTGTGGAATATCTTGCCCCCAGAGGTGAGGCGGGCGCCCTCGCTCCTGGCCTTCAGGAAGTCTTTAAAGACCTGGTTCTGCCGCCTTGCTTGGGACAAAGGAAGTAATAGTTCCTCCTGGGGATGGTTAGCTTAGTAATATCCTCCTTTTAAGATCTCACCATCCTCTGGATTTTTTCTATTTATTATTATATTGTATTTTAAGATGAATAGGTTTTTAATTTTAATATTATTATTGTAAACCGCCCAGAGTCTACTGCTGTAGAGATGGGCGGTGATAAATTTGACTAATAAATAAATAAAATAAATAAATAAGTACTGCTCATCACAGCAGGTAAGAGGAGGAGGTTGACAGGGAGACTATGATGGCAGATACAACAGCTTCATCCTCTCCAGCTGCTTCAGAGCATTTGAGGACCTGTGTCAACAGATTACTGTAACTATGGGAAGTAGACAAGGGAGGCGGAGTTTATGGAAGAAGAGGCAGACAGGCCAGAGGTGAAAGATGTGAGAAGGAAGAATTTCGAAAGATTCTGTCTTGATTGACTCTTCCTAGGAATTTGCCCTTATAGTTTTCAAGATTACGTCTTTATCCCTGACTGGCTTTAAAGATGCCTTCCTGAAATCCGTACATTTCTCACTTCTTTGGTTTGCCAGCAATGTGGAGCTTGACACAGAAGTACACAGGGATGGCACATAACTTGGGTGGCAATCATGGAGTGAGTGAGCCAAGTATGATTGCTGAAGTCATTACCCCTTGCCCTTCCAGCAGTAAACTGCATCAATGCATGCTAATGGATAAATCATTGCTTACAAAATGATCCATGCGCATACAAAATGAAGACTCTGGACCTGTAGAGCAGTCATTTAAAATCTATCCCATTCTAACATGCATTGATGTTTCCATCAGGTCTGAAGCCAAGAGAACCTTGAAGCAAGATTCCATTAAGAGTGAATGATTGATAATTGAGAGTAGATAGTTGACAGTTAACAGAGGAGAAAAGGGAGGAAGTATATAATACATGTAAATGAAAGCAAAAAATCAAAACTGGCAGTTCTTCTGAAAAAAAATAAACTATCATCCTGCATCTTTCCACAGAAATAATTTATACTCATGTAATCTATTTAGACAATGTTATTGCTCAATAAAAATTTAGTTGCTTATAAACAATTAGTCCATGGAGTAGAAACAGAATATAATAACACTGCTAAGGTGTCAAATTTCTGTGCCTTCCATATTAGCTGTTTTCTTATTTTGCATTGGTAAACAACTGCACATAGAAGTATGTATTCATTCAACTGTAAAGAAAGAAGTCTTCAACTTTGTATAATGTAGAGGTTGTGTCAACTTCTGTTCACTGATTCAGTTCAATTCAACTTCTGTCAATTATTCACTGAAATGTATATTTTGACCAGGAGTGCCAAATACAACTGTACTATAGAAGAATATTTTTAAAAGTCTGGCTAACATTACTAGTGCTTCATTGAGGAAGACAATGACATCCCTCTGCTTACAGAGTATACAGTATCTGAGTATATCCCATATCTCAAAGGGAAATTTTGTGCATCCAGTGGAACAGCAACTTTGTCCTTAGTACACCAGCCAAGTAGGGACATCATTCACTACTGCCCTATCTACGATGAGATTAGGGGGAACACATTGATGCCAGACAAACGTAAGGGTTCAGATCCAGAACAATTGAATTATCTTCTTAGGGATCTGATCCCATTTGTTAGGTCACTACGTTTACAATGCTGTCTTTTAAACTCATAAATGTTTATGTTCTAAATTATAGCACTGATTTTATTTCAACTTAATTCCTTTGTATGTTGCATTCTTTTCATGCATGGGTTCATTTCTTTTTATTACTATTATGTTCCCCTTCTTTTTATGTTATGTTACATTGTTCCATCCTGTGGATATAACAATAAATTTATTACTTACTTACTTTTCTTTTTAAAAAGACAGCTCAGTTGTTAAACACAGCATTAAATCTTGACCACGTGGAATAGTATTTATCCGTCTTTCCATTATATCAATAGAGAGTGACTTTGTGAGCAGAGACTGAACACATATCATCAGTCTTCTAAATTTGCAAATCTGGAGGAGCTTAAGCTTTCATCATAACAAAAAAACTACTTTATTATTTCCTTGTTTTAATTAAAATTCATTACTATAATTGTTTAGTTCTTTTGGTCAGATAGATCTCAAAGCACTAAATGCAGGGTGTTTAACACTCCCAGAGTAATTATTTCTTTACCTGTATACTGCAGGTGGAGAATTGCAGCCATAGGACTTGCTTGAGAGCTCATAGGAAGAGCGACAGGGCAGAAATGTGATTCGTAGTTCTGTTGTTACTGCAGAAACTAAATTAGTTTATTTTCTAAACTTTGACTTTGGTTCTTATGATTCCATCTTACCACTCACCTAATCCTAATATTTAAGCTATAGTGCTATGCTTTATATTGTAAAATTATAATGTTCTATTATTTTAATTAATCTCTTATATTCATATTTTGCGTATGTATTCTATATTACTACAGTTCTGTGCCCATATTCCTAATCTTCTACCCTCAGTTCTCTTCCTCAAAAGTTGCTAGTATGACACATTCTGTTCTTCCCAGCTGTGATCTTCTTCCAGCTGTTTTGGCTGGCTGGTTTGATCTGGCACAGAGGTAATATGTATAGGTATTATATTTTACTCATTTTAATTATTGACTTTGTAAGCCGCCCAGAGTCCCATTGGGGGAAGATGGGGTGGTGATATAAATTGAATAAATGAATACATACATACATACATACATACATACATACATACATACATACACACACACACACACACACACACACACACACGAAGAGCCCCTTTTGGAGTGTAGCTTGGCCTACTGCCTGAACATGGGGTTGGTGGCTTGTAGACTTCATTGCTGCCATGTTGCAGCTGACCTGTTGTAATGATGGGAGCTTATTAGCTGCTGCCTGCACTTCAGGCCTGGCTAGATTACCAGAACTTGGGGAAGACCACTTGGTGCCCCAGCAAGCCACAGAAGGTTGTCAGGACCTGGGCCTCTGTTGGCTTTGGTATCAGCCACTTCTGGGTTACTGCTGGGGCTGGCCGAGCCCAGTTGCGCTTCTGGTTCTTGAGACTCCCACCAAAGCCCCTTTTTAAAGGGCCAGCTTGACAATAGAGGGGGAAGGAGGGATGCAAACATTTGCAGCTCAGTGTGCCTCTCCTTCCACAAAGATCATTCTAGTTCTTGTGCAGAATTCAAATATTAACATCCACGGAATTCTAAATTAAGAACAAATTAGACTTCTTCACAGGTCAATGATTGCTAAAGCAAACCACTAGAATTTTAACGAGGGGAATATAAAATAAAATCAAGAGAACAACTCGTCTCGTTTCGTGTCAGAAATGCAGGAAATAAAAAAGGGAAAATATTAATTAAAATTTAAAAAGTTAAAACATTTAATAAAAATATAAAATTTATATAACTCTAGACCAATGGCGGGCCACATTGATGGCAGAGGTGTTTCCGGCCAATAAGTCACTCTGTGTGCATGTCGGTCCCAAAGGGCCCTGTAAAAGATGGGTAGTTGTTTGAATATTGCCGCATTCGCAGCAAGTATCCTTGCCCTCAGGGAGAAACCCCCATTTTTCCATATTATCTTTAGTTCTGGCCAAACCAGTGCGCAATCTGTTTAAACATCTCCAAACCATCCACTCCTCCTCCGAACCTCCGGGCAGCTCCTCAAGCGGTTCTATACAATTATGAAGATGTTTTGCTTGAGATTTCCATCTTTTTAATCGTTCTGTTTGAGGTGTAATAGCAATCTCCTCAGCACAGTCTAAGAAGCTCCTTCCTGACTTCAATCTTTTTGTAGGTACTCGGTCAAATAATGGGTCTGCCGGATCATGTAACACCTTTCCATATTCCACGCCTTGTGCCACACTCCTTCTAATGCCTGGCGGGGCTATTCTCGCCAAGATATATAATTTATCAAGTGGAGTGGGGCGTAAACATCCGGTAACGATGCAGCGTGTGTCACTAAGCACCCTATCCACCTGCATAGAGTGCGCAGAGCAGCCCCAAACGAGGCAGGCATACTCTCCCGCCGAGTAGCACAATGCAAGGGCAGCCGTACGTAGAGTAGTAGGATGAGCACCCCAAGTAGTACCAGCCAACTTTCTGAGATTATTACAGGTGGAAATCTTTTGTTTTAAGTTGCAACAATGTCTTTTAAAGGTTAATGTTTGGTCCAATGTTACTCCGAGGTAGCATGGTTTCTCACAATGTACGAGACTCACTCCATCCCAGATAACAGCAAGCCTGTGTCTGGCCTGCCTATTTTTGAGGTGAAATGCGCAGACATTAGTTTTTGATGGGTTAGGTTTTAGTCCATTCTCATTATAATATTCAGACATATTCTTAAGAGCCAAAGTGAGCTTGTCTTCCACTTCCTCAAAGCTAATTCCCTGAGCAGTAAGTGCTAAATCGTTGGCATAAATGAAAGACAGTGTATCAGGACCGACGGGTTGATCATTAGTATATATATTGAATAACAGGGGGGCAAGGACACTCCCCTGTGGGAGACCATGCCACTGAACTCTTCACCAACTCTTTTTTCCCTGGAATTCAATGAAGAATCGTTGATTCTCGAGTACTGCCTCATTGCATTTAGTCAGAGCAAAATCGTGTGTAATATTATATAATTTCAAGAGAAGAATTTCAAGCAGATAAATCCACGAAAGCAGCTCCTGTGATTAAACCTGATTGAAAGCCATCCTCTATATGCTGGACGAGATTTAGTATCTGGCCTGTGCAGGACTTTCCAGGCCAAAAACCAGCTTGCTGGGGGATAAGAATTGGCTGAATGGCAGGGAGCATTCTATTTAGAAGAACTCTCTCATAGAGTTTAAAAAGATGGCAAAGGAGGGAAATTGGATGAAAATTCTTTGGGTCATTCGGTTCTTTTCCAGGTTTCAAAAGTGCAATAACTCGGGCTTTCCTCCAGATCTTCGGAATACAGTTTGAGGCCACACATACATTAAAAAGTGACAGCAACCATTGCTTAGCAAAATCCGCAAAGTTTTTTATTTGTTCAACACGAATGTTGTCCAATCCCGCAGCTTTTCCGTTCTTCATATCTCGAATTGCTGTTTCCAGTTCTTCTCTATCAAAGGGGGAGGTCAGAGCACTGGCCTCCCCTTCCACTGCCCTTGGAAGCCTGCATTTCTCTCCTTAACCCTACCGTTTAGCAACAGCTGATGAGCTATTTGGTTTGCCGTAATGTTCTTATAGTGGCACGAATTAGTTGGATCATTATTTAGATGCTTTAGGAGTTTCCAACCCTTCTGGCTGTTCTTTGTCAAATCAATTGATTCCAGGGTGGCCTTCCATTTCTCCCTCCGGGATTCTGCAAGGAGTAACATTATATTGTTGCCAGCTTCAATTGTTTCTTCAGAGAATGGGTTCTCATTAAACATTCTAACATAGTTATTAAGATGAGGCATAATATCTGGAGAAAGCCCTGATATGAAGTGGGTTCGGCACCCTCTTGGGATGGATTGTCTGGACACATGGCTTACAGCTTTAACGAAAAGGTCATAGTTTTCTGGTATTGGTTTAATATTTCGCAGTTCAGAATCAAGTACATCAGAGAAATCCATCCAATTTGCTTTTTTAAAGTTAAAGCAACGCTGAAACAGAACATTTTTTGGCCTAATGACAGAATGCACCTCACATATTAATGGTCTATGCTGCGAGTGAGGGATCGGATCACAGACCCTCTTGGTGCGTTGGTTGCTAAGATTGTTACTTGCAAAAATCAAATCAGGGTTGTACCCTCTTCTCCACTATTAAAGGAGGCTGGACGTTTGGCATCGTGGATTAGGGTAAAGGCATTAGTCTCCGACCACAACTCCACCTCTTCTCCATCGCTATTCATTTCGCCATATCCCCAATTGACACTGTGGCTATTAAAGTCACCAAGAATAAAGTTAATCCTTTGTGGATGAAAGTTCCCAGGCTCTGTGAAGCTGAAGGGTATATTTGGGGGTTTGTACACCGAAGTAACAACGCAGTTATTTAATTCAACTGACAGTATTTCAATATTATTTTCCTCTATATTCTAATATTGAAAATATTATCAACAAGAGAACAACTGATGGCAGAGGTCCATGGTTTTCTTACTTACAGTTATCAGAAAGATTTAAAGTAGATAAAAAATTCATGGTATTGAACAATGTAAGACAGAATTTGAAACCAAATTGTGTACAAATGATGAACAGATAATTGCTAAAATGTATAAACTTTTATTGAAATGTGGAAGAAGAAGAACAGATGAAAGAATGTATGATAAAGTGGACTAAAAACTTTGGTTATAATATACAGATGGAACAATGGGAAAATGTGTGGTTGAAAGGATTGAAATTTACATTATGTTACAATCTTAAAGAATTTTTTTATAAAATGATGTACCATTGGTATATGACACCAGAAAAATTATCTAGAATGTATAAAGGTACTTCAAATTTATGTTGGAAATGTGAACAACAAGAAGGGTCATTTTATCATGCTTGGTGGACGTGTAAAAAAGCTAGAAAATTTTGGGCTCAAATACATACAGTGATACAGAGGATTTTACAGATTAATATTCAGTTGAAACCATATTTTTCCTCCTGATGGATAAACAGTTAGAAAAGAGCCAGGGAACACTATTTTTATATATTTATTTATTTTATTTATTTAATTAAATTTATATAACCGCCCATCTCCCCCAACGGGGAACTCTGGGCGGTTTACAATAAAATAGTTAAAACAGAATACAAAACATCAATATACAATATATAAAAATAATAAATAATTATAAATCCAGATGGACGATGGAATTAAAATGAAGGACATTATAAAGTTAAGGAGTTAGCCACCCCCATGAGGAACTATCCTTTCCTCCTTCCCATGCCAGGCGGCAAAACCAGGTCTTCAGCTCTTTCCTAAAGGTCGGGAGGGAGGAGATCTGCCTCAACTCGGGGGGCAAGATGTTCCAGAGTGTGGGTGCTACCACAGAGAAGGCCCGTCTCCTAGACCCCATCAGATGACATTCTTTAATTGATGGGGTTCGTGCAGTTATATATGATAACTGCAGCGAGATTATTGTATGCACAAAATGGAAAGATTTGGCAATACCTACAATGGAGGAATGATTGGTGAAGATGATGGAACTTGCTGAAATGGCTAAATTGACATGTTTGATTAGAGACAAGACAATATCTACATTTATCAGTGACTGGGCACATTTATCCTTATGGACTTTTTGCGTAAAAAAGAAACTTGTGATTTATGGTTTTGATGATTAGACAGGATATATAGAAAGAAGAGAGTCATCATGTAACCTTACAGAGAGAGGTTAAAATATAATTGTACTTATAACTGCTGTGAAGAAGATCAGAAGTCACTTCTTTATATCTGTTTTTTATCTTCTTTTTTCTACTTTTCTTCTTCTTTCTTTTTTTCTTCTTCTTTGCTTACCTCTTATTTTTTTTTTCTTTTTGGTACTTTTAGCTCTTTCTTTTATTTCTCCCTTTCTCTTTCTCCTTTCTTGTTCTACTTTAGTTTGTATTAGTTCCTATTATTGCTGTTAAAACTCACAATAAAAATTATATTAAAAAGATTGCTAAAGCAAACCATGCAATATTTCTGCATATTGTTCTTAAAGGATGTTGTTCTTTTATATAAGCAGACCATCTTCAACTGCTAAGGGCCCCTGGATTTTTGCACAATGAGAAAGCTTAAAAAAGTCCTGTATGTATTTTTAATTGCAGCAATGTTGTCAAATTGCCAAAATAAGATTTTTGCAATCTCATCAGAGATCAGAGATCAAGAATTTTCCTGCCTGAAGTTCCTGCTTGAAATTGATCGTGGAAATCCTTCCCATGGGAAAATGCTGTTGTTTTGAATCCTTGAAAGAAAACATGATAGGATGGGAATTTGAATGTTAGACACTAGAGAGAACCAGAGGGGACTAAAGATTACAATTAAAGGAGAAGAACACTTAAATTTGACTTACTAACACAGAATGGAGCACAATACTTTAACACTGGATGTATTCAAGGATATTTGTGAGCAATGGATCCAGAAGTTAACCTTAAATGTATGCCATTATACATAGATAGCTTTTAAGAGAAGTTGTGGAAGAGGAACAAGTTTTGCCAGATGGGACTGGGACTGATCTGAAAGTGGATTTGAAAATGACAGGCTGCAAGAGAAAAATATGTTTTTTTATGGAAAAAGATGTTACACTGGATATTCAAATGAAACCAACTGATGTCTTAATAATTAAAAGGGATGTGCAAGTGGCAAACCAAAAGAGTGACTTGAATATATTGGATTTACAAAAGAGATCTGTTAAAGTTCTGAAAGATTTTGTGAGAAGGGACAAAGGAAAAAATGAAGACAAGCTCTAGGACATTATTTGAAGGGAATAAAGATCAAGGATGTTAAAAGTAAAAGGGAAGAATATAAAGTGGGTTTATTTGATCAAGGTTAGAATAGATATGTTGTTATTTCTGGTAACCCTTAATGGACTTTTGCTGACCAGGACTGAATGACAAGGTTGTAAGGATCTGTTTATAGATATGAGATGAAATATGGGATGAAGAGATTTTTTTTGTAATTTAATTGAAGGTGATAAGTGGTTAAAATTGTTTATACTTGTGATGAAGGGGAAGTTACTTCTTTATATATTTCTTTTTTTTTTCCCCTTTGCTATATTTTTACTTTTTCTTTCTTTTTTATTTTTCTCTTTATATTTTTTTCTGCACTTTCTATTTTTATTCTTTTATTTTTTGTAGTTTCTATTAGTTTTTATCTGTTTAACTATAACGTTTAATAAAATTATTATTAAAAAAAATTTTTCCTCCCTGAGACACCATTTCAATCTTCCAAGATTCAGTAGTCCTGTCATATTTTGGGCTTGTTTCTTTTTTAAAAATGGAGATTTCAAGGACACATTTGAGAGTGTTGCAGTTGCCTTGATACCCACAGATGCTGCATTGCTGACCTCTCTCTGACTTAATGATATAACATGTACTGCTCCTCTGACTGTATTTCCCACTTGTGTTGACTTTATAGGAAGATATGATGAGTCAAGATTTACAATATTTTCTGGAAATTCGGTCTAGAAAAACAGGAAGTTGCCTTATACTTACATTGTGAGTCTATGTAGCCCTATATTGAAGCAGCTGTCTGGAGGTTCAGGCACGGAGTTTCCTAGCCTTAACTAAAGATATTAAAGTTTGGATCTGTTAACTTCTGCACGCAAATCATGTACTCTCTCACTGAGCCACAATCTCATCCCTTGAGAGCATTGTCTCTCTTCTCTTTGATTGCTACAATGATTCATCGGCAATGATGAAAAGAGCTTTGGAGTGCTCTTTTCATCAAGGAAACAGTCAAAACAGGATCTAGAGGGTAAATGTTTCATATCAAAGCACTAGTCCTTATGTGGTCCTGATACCACATGTCAAGATGCTAGGTGCTAGATGCTGGTGGGAGAAATGCTAGTACATTTGGTTTTAAGTTGGATTTTGTTTATTTGGTTGGTTTTCCATATGCTAATGGCAGTGGGTATGCAGTGATCCCGAACAGAGTCACCAGGCAGGAGAATAATCCCTGCTGGGTAGGTGTAGAATGTGTGTGTCAATATGTGTATGGGCACTTGTACACACATGCAGTCCTTAAATCCTCACCCAGTCTCAAGGTGGATACAGTGGCCCACTCATGTTTTGAATTGGGTGTAGTATCTACAACTCTCCAGACATCACTGCACCCTAATTATCAACTGCCCCAACCAGCATGGAGAATGGTAAGGAATGCTGGGAGTTGTAGTTCAATCACACCTGGAAGACCACAGGTCTGCTATTTTCACTACTAATTAAAAGAGCAAGTATTCCACCTTCCCCTCCTTAAAAGAAAGAAATGTGGAATAATTGGTGAGAAATACCAGGGGCAGGGGAGAGGGTTCCAAATGAAAGACTGTGTCATCTTGTCTTCTCATCAAGTTCCAGAAATGGGGTGGGGCAGTCCACAAAATAAAAGCTTCCCTTGGAAACAACCAACAAAACAAGCTTGTTTTCTATTTGACTCTGGTTCGCGCACATCCTCCTTTGATTGCAGTAAGTTGCTAAGTGTCTGGAATGGACAAAAAGAACCAGAGGTGCTGGCTGTGTTTTTTTTTCTCCTGGGACAACTACTGTCACTATACTCATGCCAAGATTACATAGTAAATAACTTTATACTTTCACACCTTGCTTCCCCATTCTTTCTTCAGCTTTGGCGGGGCACTTTCCATCTGTCTTCCATCTCTTCCTGTTTGGCCTCATTCTTTCATCTTCTGAGCTCTGACCTGAACTAATGCTGTCAGGTGACTGCCTTTCAACTTGACCAGGGTGGTTTGGGTCCATACCACCGCACCAACATTTTGTCAGGACAGGCAAGTTTGTCAGGTTTGTCAGGACAGGCAAGTTTGACTAGTTGTATTGCCTGGCAGGTGCAAATTTACCTTTTTAACACCTGAACCATTGTTTCCCTGCCACCAGTGCCTATTACTGTTGCAACTTTGACATTATTGCTTTTCCAGCTTCCTTATATAAGCATGGCTGTTATTTAATGTCAAACTTTGGACTGTGTAAACTCTTCCAGATACAGTATGGTAGGTTAACTGTAAAACAGATTTATTAAAGTCCAATGCACAATTAAAATAAGAAGACAAGGAAATGAAACTCTGTACTGGAAGACTGAAAACACAGAAGCAGCAGCGTGAGTTCACCTCTTTCCATGCTTGTTGTTTCCTGCTTTTAATATTCCCTCCCAGTGGCTCCTCCCCTGCAGATTTAAAAATGTGAGATTTTAAGAAACATATATGCATACATTGATTGATTGATTGATTGATTGATTGCCATCAAGTCAGTGTTAAGTTTTAGCAACTACATAGATAGACCCTCTCCAGGATGATCTATAATGGTATGTCAGAATGACCTTGGGAGACCAGGTGAAGAGATGCTGCCTAGGAAGCGATCAGATCAGAGGAATAAAAAGGAACAAATGTAGCCTCCCTAAGTTATTGGGCTGTAAAGGAGATGGTGGGAGAATTGTACTTTCAGACTTGCAAGATTCTGTTAATGTAGATTTACAATAAAGTAGAATTAGCTTATCTGACCGTGTTTCCTGTCTGGTCTACCTGGTAAGGCTGACATCACTCTTGCAAGTCTGAAAATACACTTCTCTCGCTGTCACCTTTACAGCCCAACAACTTAGGGAGAGTCCCTCTAATATGACTGTTCCCTAGGCAGCAACTCTTCACCTGGTCTCCCAAGGTCATTCCCACATACCATCTGTCCACAACCTGGTTCTTCAGGTCTTCCAACTGTGCATTCATTGCCACTGCAGTCATGGCCATCCATCTTGCTGCTGGTTGTCTTCCTCCTCTTCCTCTTCCTCTTCCTCTTCCTCCTCCTCCTCCTCCTCCTACTCATACTCCTCCTCCTACTCCTACTTCTACTTCTACTTCTTCTCTTTACTTCCAGCTTTCCCAGCATTATAGACTGGGCCTTCACCTAATGGTCATTTGTATCTTGTGTGAGAACTCCGGATTGATTTGTTCTATGATTCTTTTTTGCCTTTGGCTGTCCACGGTATTCTCAGGAGTCTTCTCCAACACCAAAATTCAAAACCATCAATAATGTTTCTATCCTGCTTCTTCACATCCAATTTGGACATAGAGTATCTCAGGGAAAACCACTGCCTGCATGGTTCTGATCTTTGTACTGTAGGTATAGGTACATCACAGCATCTGAATATCTTTTCCAAAGCCCTCATAGAAAAGGGACTCCAGTCTGCCATACCTTTAGCACCATGCCTTCTTCACCTTTGTAGGCAGGGCTCAAAGTTTTGCAAATTAATGAGAAGAGTAGAGCAAGTGATATAAAGGAAAGGGGGATAATAACTCTAGCCCCAAAATTAATGCAGCCCGTGTGTGGCAGGAAACTGTGCACAGTTGCTCCACAAGCAATGCGGTGGTTCTCCTGCTTCGGAATTGCTGGCCTCTTTCTTGGGCCTCAAGAATAAGCACAGTGACATGATGACACACAGCTAATTGTTGGTGAATGTCAACTCTCCTCTCAAAGTCGGCTTTACAAGCAGGATAGTATGTGGTTTAATTGCTGCGTGACTGATAGTTACTGTAAATATTGTTTGCTTAGACATTTCAATAGAGGGATAGAGGTTAAGTGAGTCTCCCAAGCCAAGCACAATAAATCATTTTTAGATGCTGATTGATATTTTAGGGAGTGCCTGGAATTTTGCCCTGTAGCCTATCATTAAGTCAAACTGCCCTCTTCCTTCTGAAGCATTCCCAGGACCTTCCCTTTTCTACCTCCTCCTCTGTGCTTCTTCGGGTTCTTTCTCTCTGATGTTTCCCTTAGCAGCAGAGACTACATTTGTTCCCTTTTGTTTAATGGACTCATCATCAGGATTTCTGTTTATTTTTCTTTTCAGTCCATTTCATCTTTATCAACTCATATTTTTACTGAGACTGATCTTTATGGATATTGGTGATTCTGCTCTATTGATCATATTTTGGGGGTTCCTTTCTTATCAAATATAATTATGATTCTGCAGATGGTGAGGAAATACATATCAATGTTTTATCATCTTTAAGTTTATTATTCAATGTGTTTGGTTAAACTGTTTTACATTTATAGCTGATTTGCATACTGTAGCTTGAAGAATATCATGGAATACTCATATACATTCCAAATGCTCAGTCTGAAGTTGTCAGAACTAGAATTCCTACAAGTGTGCATCTTCTATGATCGAGATGAAAAACCATGCACTGTTGGCCAGAATTCCAAGATAAATTTTTGGCAAACCAAGAGATTGAGCACACTCAGTGAGACTCTTTTTTCCACGCTGAACAGCTGATCTCTCCTCTGTCATACCACAAAGTTTTTAAACACTCAGACATAATTTTATAGTTCTTTGGATCCAGACAAAATTCTACTTGCTACAAGGACAATTGTTGACCCTGTAACATAATGCACAAAATCAGGTAACACCTTCTGTATTTGGATGCCAAAGCAAAGGAGAGGAGAAGTTACAGGCAGGCATCTCTCTCTTGTTCCTTCCTTTCTCCATCTTCTTATTCCCATTCTTTGAATACAGCCCCTTCGGATAATTCCTGCTACCTGAATTGTCACAATTATTGCACTTCAATCTCACTAGATTCTTTGTGTTTGTGCTGTGTCCTCCTGACATTAGTTCCGGGTTCTCCCGAATAATTTCTTTTCCTTTGGCATTCAACATCATAGGACTTAATTCCAAAGTAGAGTTTAGACTGGACCAATTTACATTGGTAAGGCCAAAAACATCTTCCATTAAAGTAAATGCTGTATTTTGTTTTTAAGTCCTTACTAGCAGCATCTAGGTTATCTACCTGACTATCTTTCTAAAACCAAAGTGCCTCTCTAAAAAGTGTGGGATGTTGAACAAGCAGTGGGTTCAATTCTGGCAGGTTTTGATTTGGAGGGGGGACACGGATGTTATTTTCATGTCCACGTATAGGTCAGGAAGCTATCTTGATTCTAAACATAGGTGGGGAAATTGAACTGATCCCAGGTAAACACAAATAGACAATGTTGATCAGATAACATTATAACCAAAGCATGTCAGTTGAGAGCCAAGGCGCTGTGATGTGTTTAACCTCAAGTAAACATGAAGCTTAAAGCAACATATAATTATAAGGGAAAATATTTTCTCCTCCGTTCTCCCCACTAATTCCAACTTGCTGCAGATACAAATCCATCCTGCAGAATCAAGCTGCATTATTCATTAGTTACGTTTCCTCCCTGTCATCTAAAACAATCCCTTCCCATTTAGGTCCAATCCTATAATAATAATCCTCCTGATGGGTTAATACTGTATTTTTACCTGGTTGTATTTCTATGGCTCAGTACTCTGCAGTGACAACAACTGACTTTAATAACAGCTAAAATTACCATGTGCTCTTAGAGTTTAATGTCTATGGAAAAGCTTGTCTCAAACACTTTTTTGCCTGTGGAATGTTTTATACTGTTGTAGAATAGCATATAAGGGGCGTGATGGCTCAGTGGTTAAGATGCCAGGCTTGTCGTTCGGAAGGTCGGTGGTTCGAGACCCGAGCACCGCATGACGGAGTGAGCTCCCGCACTCACCCCAGCTCTTGCCAACCTAGCAATTCGAAAGCATGCAAATGCAAGTAGATAAATAGGTACCACTTCGGTGGGTAGATAACAGTGTTCCGTGCGCGTCATGCCGGCCACATGACTGCGGAAGCGTCTTCGGACAACGCTGGCTCTTCGGCTAAGAAATGGAGA
This sequence comes from Charina bottae, assembly GCA_023362775.1. NCBI lineage: Eukaryota > Metazoa > Chordata > Lepidosauria > Squamata > Charinaidae > Charina > Charina bottae. Next base: position 19,294,532 of record JALMGJ010000020.1, on the reverse strand, counting down.
TGGGCACCGCCCCCTAGAGTCGGACACGACTGTGCAGGGGAAACCTTTACCTTTACTCTTAGAACAGCACAAATCATCAAGGAATTGTGCATCATCCAGAATGCATCATTATTTATTAATAATGGAAATGTGGGCTGGGGTGGGGTGAGCTTGTAAGGCAGAAATGGAAAAATAGAGAACTCATTCATAGATAGACTCCATTTTGAAGTTGACCTATACTCCTGCTCACATTCTCCAATCTACCTTGTCAGTCCTCCTTTCTCAAGGGGAAATAGCTTAACTTGCCAAAGATGTAAAGGAATTGGTAGGAGGCAGAGGGAAGGAGATCCAGGATGGCAGCAGAGACTCTACCATCCCCAGCGGGAGATGAACCATGCAAAGGAGATTGTTTGCTGTGTGGGCCTTTCCTTGCCCAGGGCCATTCGTGGGCCATTGATCTACATTCTACTACCTCCCTTGCTCTGTTAGCCTCCATTCCGTGGAACTCTTCCCACCAAGATTGATGGCAGGAAAACTGATCATGGACAGTTGGACTGTTTTCAGGTGCTCATGCCAAGCATGAGGAAGATCCACCAAGATTTTTCGAGCATTCTCTTCAACACTACTGCAGCTCAGTTGAAAGGTGAGCTGGGTGAGCAGGTGTCAATTTCCTCCTTACATATCAAGGGGAAAAAATCACAAGAAGGGCATTTCCACACCACAACGGTTTCTATTCACCAACTCCTCAAAAGCAGTATGAAGTTGACCCGTGATCAGTTTTCCTGCCATTAAACTTGAAGTATCTGCTGACCAATAGGAGAGTACAAAGAATGTTATTCAATCCATGCCCCGCCCCACCCCATGTTGTTTTCTCACATCCAAGAAAAAACACCAGAAAATTCTGTTTCTGCCTATTTTATGTCATAATTTTCCTCCTGCAGTTCTCGCCCTTCCAAAAAACGTTAAGCTGCTAAAAGATTGCCCATACCAGCTTTGTTATGCATGAAGATGGATGCAGTGCCTTAGACAGTCTTGGTTCTTTCTATTGTTATTCATTGCTTATATTAAAATCAAATATAAGTATGATTTGGATTTGGATTTTTACAAATACAAATATTTAAGTACACATTGTAATAATCTCCCTTCCCCCAAAAGAGCCTGAACCAAAGATGATAGGAGAATTTTCAGCTGGCATAGGTGCTCAGTCTCAGCGACAACCTTCCTGAACTCCTTGGCTATGATTTTTTACCATTCTCAGCCTAAGGTGCTTGCTGCCTTCCATCAACAGATTTGTAAAGGAAAGGATGTTTATTAGTCTGGCTGACACTGAGAGAGTGAGTAGTCAGGAAAACTCCAGTTTTCCAGTAATCTCGAGGTGTACAGAGGCACTCCTTGAAACAGGAATCATATCTTTGTTTCTGTTTTTAAGCTCCCATCCTGATGATTGACTTACAAGTTTGTTTAGTTTGCCAGCCTAGTGTGTGTTCATCCCAATCCTCCTCCCGCTCCCCCTCCTGCTCCTCTTCCTCCTGCTGCTCCTCCTCGTCCTCCTTTTTGCCAGCCTCTCCTCTCCCTTTCAGAAATTCATATGGGATGGAGTGAGGGAGGGGAGAACATCATGTGACTTCTGTGTTTACACCCAACCCCTCTGATGTCAGAGAAGAGCACCCTTTGGTAATATGGAGACTCTGCATATATTTGGACACCCACAACACCTTTGAAATATAATTATTTATTTGAATAATAAATACATTTGAAGCCTAGACCCTCAAAAGCTGGCAGCCATACATCTGAAGCTTGTTGTTGTTGTTCAGTCGTTTAGTCGTGTCCGACTCTTCGTGACCTCATGGACCATAGCACGCCAGGCCTTCCTGTCCTCCACTGTCTCCCGGAGTTTACTCAAATTCATGTTCATTACATCGGTGATGCTATCTAACCATCTCATCCTCTGCCGTCCCCTTCTCCTTTTGCCTTCAGTCTTTCCCAGCATCAGGGTCTTTTCCAGTGAGTCCTCTCTTCGCATTAGGTGGCCAAAGTATTTGAGCTTCAGCTTCAGCATCTGTCCTTCCAATGAGCAGTCAGGGTTGATTTCCTTTAGGATTGGCTGATTTGACCTCCTTGCAGTCCAAGGGACTCTTAAGAGTCTTCTCCAGCACCACAGTTCGAAAGCATCAATTCTTTGGCGCTCAGCCTGCCTTATGGTCCAACTCTCACAGCCATACATTACTACTGGGGAAACCATAGCTTTAACTATATGGACCTTTGTCGGCAAGGTGATGTCTCTGCTTTTTAATATGCTGTCTAGGTTTGCCATAGCTTTCCTCCCAAGGAGCAAGCGTCTTTTAATTTCATGGCTGCAGTCACCATCCGCGGTGATCTTGGAGCCCAAGAAAATAAAATCTGTCACTGCTTCCATTTCTTCCCCTTCTATTTGCCAGGAAGTGATGGGACCAGATGCCATGATCTGAGTTTTTTTAATGTTGAGTTTCAAGCCAGCTTTTGCACTCTCCTCTTTCACCCTCATCAAGAGGCTCTTTAGTTCCTCTTCACCTTCTGCCATTAGGGTGGTATCATCTGCATATCTGAGGTTGTTGATATTTCTCCCTGCAATCTTAACTCCGGCTTGTGATTCATCCAGCCCGGCATTTCTCATGATGTACTCTGCATATAAGTTAAATAAGCAGGGTGATAATATACAGCCTTGTCGTACTCCTTTCCCAATTTTGAACCAGTCGGTTGTTCCATGTCCGGTTCTAACTGTTGCTTCTTGACCCGCATACAGGTTTCTCAGGAGACAGGTAAGGTGGTCTGGTACACCCATCTCTTTAAGAATTTGCCACAGTTTGTTGTGAAACTTAAAGCTGAAGCTTAAGCTTAAAGCTGAAGCTTAGACCATCATAAACTGGTGGCAATAACTAACAAGGGGTTCTTCCTATAGGAATTCTGGGATGGTAATACCAGAACTTCACGCAGCTTCTTATTAGTATGTAGCAGAGTAGAAGTGTTCCCACAAACTTGCACAAGGCTTAATCAGTTCAAAACACAAAATAAACACACTTCACACGTTAATGTAAAGTAACATAAAAAGAGCTTACAATTTTATTGTAACTCACAGTTCCTTAGTAGAAACGGTCCATGCATGTGAGCAATAGGTTCTGACATGACCCACATGCTTCTTTAATGTGGCCCACCTGAATGGAAGTATGAGCAATGTGGGCAGCCATAGCTGCCATCCTCCTTGGTAGGAGATTCGAGCAGAAAAAGGGAGAAGAGAAGGGAACAGGAACAGGAATTCAGGATTCAGCCCCTCCCACACAAAGCAAGTAAGATTAGGTTACAGCAGAGGCTGCCTCCTCCTTCAAGCTTGTGTGAGACGTGCTTGGTTGAAACCCGATATCTCTAACATCCCCTTCTTTTCAACCTGTGCATGTCTCAATGTCCCACAAGATTTAATTTCCCTCTCAGTTCTTGGTAACTGATTCTAGATAACGGCTTTGTGAAGATGTCCACTATCATGTTCCCTGTGGGACAGTAGTCTAGTTTGACTAACCCTTGGTGTTGCAGCTCCCTCACCACATGATGCTTTACATCAATGTGCTTTGTCCTCCCACCAATCTTCAATGACTGTGAGAGTCTAATGCAACTCTGATTATCCTCAAAGACCTGGATAGGGACTGGTTCCTCTATCCCCATGTCTGCAAGCAGTAGCTTGAGCCATTTTACCTCGTTGCATGTTTCAGTGGCTGCAACGTATTCTGCCTCAGTGGATGACTGAGCAACTGTGCCTTGTTTGTGGCTACCCCAGCTTACTGCACCACCCCCATAGAAAAACACATATCCACTGGTGGACTTCCGATCAACAATGTCTTCTGCCCAGTCTGCACCTGTGAATCCCACTAGTCTAGGATTCTCAGTGGCTGGCAGTTTTAGTTTTAGGTGCATGGTCCCTTTCAGGTACCTTCCCACCCACTTGACACCAGTCCAGTCTCTTTGTGTGGATGTGCTGGTTTTCCTAAACAGAATGCCCACTGCAGCAGCTATGTCCAGCCTAGTGTTGGTGGCTAGATACAACAGCTTGCCTATGGCACTTCTGCAGTCATTGTTCTCTGGTAGGATATCACTGGGTTCATGTTGTTTGTGGAAAGCTGTTTCCATTGGTGTAGGCATAGGATTAGCATTTTGCAGTCCTAGGCTTTCCAAGAGTTCCAAGATCTTTTGCTTCTGACTTAGAAGAAAGCTCACATCTTCTTCTCTCTCAATCTGTATCTCTAAGTAGTAGCTGGCATTGCCCAGATGCTTCACTTCTACTTCTTTGTTTAGTAGGGAAACAACATCATCAAACATCATCATGCCAGCCACAGCTACTGGCGAAACGTTAGGAACAAAAACTGCCAGAACATGGCCACACAGCCCGGAAAACCCACAACAACCAACATCATCAAAGTCTCTTTTGTTACTGTGGCAGATCATTAAATCATCCACATAACACAGTATGTACACATCCCTGCCATTTCTCTGTCTTGTGTACAGGCAGGGGTCAGCCTTTCCTTGAGCAAAACCCTGGTCAAGAAGTATTTGGTTTAGCTTCTTGTTCCATGCTCTGGCTGCCTGCTTCAGGCCATAAATCCCTTTCTGTAGTTTGCAAACAAGATGTTTGGTATTGGGATTAGTGAAACCTGGTGGCTGAGTCATATATAACTCTTCCTGTATCTCCCCATGTAAAAATGTGGTCTTAATATCTAAGTGTTCAACATCCATGTTCCTAGAAGCTGCTAGACTTAGGAGCATTCTAATTGTGGTGTGTTTCACAACAGGAGGAAAACATTCATCATAGTCCTGTCCATATTTCTGCAAGTAGCCTTTTGCTACCAATCTGGCCTTGTACCTTTGTACTTCGCCATTCTCATCCTGTTTTGCTTTGAACATCCACTTACAACCTATGGCTTTCTTGCCTTTAGGTAGTTTAGTTAAAGTCCATGTTTTGTTCTTGTGTAGAGCATCTAGCTCCTCTTGTGCTGCTTTCTTCCACTTGCTTCCTTCATCTGCGGGCATGTGCAGCACCTCGTTCCACGATGCTGGTTCTTGTGGTTGTGACAACCTTGCGAGGTAGGACAGACTTTGGGCTGGAACTCCCCTGTTGGGTCGTGATGAGCATCTCAGAGCAGGTCCAGGAGCGGCATTTGGTGGTTCACCCCCTTCTGCACCCTCGGCCTCATCATCTGACTCTGGTGGAGTCTCCGTCTGGCCCTCCATCTCCCTCTGGGTCGGTGTGGTGATGATGTCATCTGGCATCAGGCTGAACATCTCAGGCTGGTAACTGCTACTGGTGCTTGGTATGCAGTCATCATCCACTTGAGTGTGGCAGTGTAAGGGCCCCGTTACTTACCTGGCAACCGGCCGACATGCCGGACTCCGAACCGGAAGAAGAGCCAATCACAGGAGGCAACAGGCTCAGCGTTAACTCGACGGGGGACCCGGAAACGCTGATTGGCCGAGGCTCTGAAAAAAATACGCCTCCGCCAATCAGCGCGCGCCAAAGGAGAGCGGAGAGGCGGGCAGAGCAACGTGAAGCTCGATTGGCCCCCGCTCTCCCAAGGCGCGAAAAAAGGAATAAAAAGCCGGCGAAACTTACCTCAGCTGCCGGAGACAACCGATCCTCCTCACGACCTGGACCCGTGCCTTCGGCTGATCCTCCCGCCACGCACAACAACCGGACCGACCCTAGCCAAGAGCCTCGCGACGAGGGAAACCCTGTGAACCGCCTGATAGTCACTGAAGAGACCGAGCAAAGTGAAAGTTCCACAGACCTGTCACCGCCGAGCGCTGAGCCTTCTCCTGCCGCTGCGTCTTCATCCGGTGAGCTTTCCGTTCCAGGGCATCTTCCTGAGCACTCCTTGTTTCCTGAGGAAAAGGCCACCACCGGGGTAAGCGCTGCTGCCTTGCCTGTTTCCGTCCCAGCTGCCCAAGCCACAGATTCTCCTCAGGTTTCCAAACCTGAGGCAACTGAAGCCGGCCAGCAGTGGGTTGCTTTCGTCAGGCCCCGGTCTACCCCTCTAGCCACCAGCCATAGTCCTCAACCTAACCCAGCGGGCGCCGGACATCAGTGGGCTGCTTTTGTTGGACCCCGGTTTACCTCAAGTCCTACCTGCCCAGCTAACGAGACGTCTGCGGTCACCTTGCCTGGTACCTCCAGATCAATTGTAGCTCCTGCAACCCCTCTGGTCCTTCCTGCCCGGCCAGCAGAATCCGTGGTACCCGTGGTTATCCAGCCTGCAGACGAAGAAGAGGACTGTATAAACTGGGCTGCTTGTGTGTCTGTATAAATAAAGTTAATTTCCATAACGCTTCCATGTCAGTCTTAGTCGGAACAGGACAGATTGTCTCCGGCCAGACTTCCACAGGAAGGAAGGAAGCGTTATTGCCTGATTAATTCTCCCTAGCCTGGGGTTATCTGTTGCCCTGACAACCAAGAAGCCATGGATCAGCAGCTGTCCATGGAAAATGCACAGCTATCCCAGCAGGTAGCCCAGCTCAGTGACCAAAACAACCAACTTAGCCAGATGATAGCCCACTTGAGCACGCAAGTGGCCCAGCTGCAAGGACAACAGGCGGCAGTTGCACCGGTTGTTAACCAGAAAACCAAATGTCCAGTGCAAGTACCCGAGAAGTTTGATGGGACCCTCGCCAAGTTCCCAGCCTTCCTGGCACAATGTCAGCTGTACCAGAGCCTCCGCCCAGAGGAATTTCCAACCGATCGACATAGGGTGGGCTTCGTGGCCAGTTTATTGTCGGGTTCCGCTGCAAAATGGGTCTCTCCGCTAATAATACAACAGGACCCGCTTCTAGATAACTATGGTGGGTTTTGCGACCAACTCCGGGCAATGTATGTGAACCCAGTCAAGGTCCAAACAGCCGCCAGGCAGATTAAGGAACTGCGACAAGGAGCCAAGCCAGTGGCCGAATACATCAGTGATTTCAGGTTGCTGGCGCAAGACCTGGATTGGAACGAACCTGCCTTGGTCGACCAATTCCAGGAGGGACTATCTTCCGAGCTTCTTGACGAACTAGCCAGAACTGAGTGCCCTAGAAATCTCCAGGATCTGACCCATCTTTGCCTACAGATTGATGGGCGATTACAGCAACGGAGGTCAAGGAGACGTTTTGCCCAACCCCTACCCTTCGTTCCGCGTTCCCGAGCCATAGAGGAGCCGATGCAGTTGGGGGGAGCCAGACCTCGCCTCACATCTACTGAGAAGGACCGACGCCGCCGGGAAGGTCTTTGCCTGTATTGCGGGGGAGGGGGTCACCACGCTGCGAATTGCCCCACCAAGTCGCCAGTTACGGCCTCGTCGGGAAACGGACTCGGCTCGGCCTAAACGGGCAGTTAGGTTGGGCCGAGCTGGCCTCCAGCCAGTCGCCATTGCCCGCTCCGAATCCTCCCAAGCACTTCTCCATTGCCGTCGCGCTCCAGGTACCGAAGGACCCGGGACTGAAGGTCCAAGCCATGGTAGACTCGGGGGCTACCTTCAATTTTATGGACCTCGGGTTCGCAGAGAAGTGGGGAATTCCCCAACGCGAAGTGCACCCTCCGCTGGTGATTGAGACCATCGATGGTCGCCCTCTCCGTTCCGGTCCGGTGAACACTGCTACCCAGAACATACTCATGCGTGTGGGGAAACATCAGGAGTGGCTGGAATTTTACCTGGTTACAACTCCCCACTGCCCCCTCGTGCTGGGATTGTTGTGGCTCCAGACCCATGAGCCGCAAATCACCTGGTCAACGGGAAAGGTCGTGTTCTCCCACCCCAGTTGCGCCGCCCATACTAGCAACACTCTCGCTGCATTGCAACTGGTCACCCCGAAACTCCAGATCCCAGCTCAATTCCAGGACTACGCTGACGTTCTTGATGAAAGGGAGGCAGACCAACTTCCCCCACACCGGCCCTACGACTGCGCTATCGACCTGGTTCCAGGCGCAAGGCTTCCAGTAGGCCGGCTTTACTCTCTATCGGAACCGGAGCGAGCAGCCCTCAAGGAATTTATTGATACCAACCTCAGGAGGGGATTCATCCGACCCTCTACCTCTCCAATGGCTGCCCCCGTGTTATTTGTCAAAAAGAAATCAGGTGAGCTCAGGATGTGTTGTGACTACCGGAAGTTGAATGAGATCACAGTCAAGAACCGGTACCCCTTGCCACTGATACCAGAGCTCCTGGAGCGACTCCGCCAAGCTCGCCTATTCACAAAGTTGGACCTGAGGGGGGCCTATAACCTGGTCCGTATACGACAGGGCGACGAGTGGAAGACCGCATTCCGCACTCGTTACGGGCATTACGAGTTTACGGTCGTTCCATTTGGACTATCAAACGCCCCTGCTGTCTTCATGCATTTCATGAATGACATATTCAAGGATCTCCTGGACCAGTACCTGATAATCTACCTAGATGACATTCTAATCTTTTCTTCCTCTCCGAGCGACCATGTACGGCAGGTCAGAACAGTACTGCAACGGCTGCGAGAGCACCATCTATATGCCAAGCTGGAGAAGGGTCAATTCGCCTGTGAAACCGTAGAGTTCCTGGGACACCGAATCTCTGCCACCGGCATAGCCATGGAACCAGGCAAGGTAGCGGCATTGCAAACTTGGCAGCCTCCACGGCGGGCCAAGGATGTCCAACGACTGCTTGGGTTTGCAAATTATTATCGGAACTTCATTCCTCAATTCGCAGGACTGACCACACCCTTGTCAAACCTGCTCCGGAAAAAGACCAAATTTCACTGGGGAGACACGGAACAACGCGCTTTCGATAGGCTCAAACTAGCTTTTACCACGGAGCCTATACTTCGGCACCCAGACCCGTTCCGGCCATTTGTGGTAGAAACAGATGCATCTGATGTAGCGGTCGGTGCCATCTTACTCCAGGCTGACACCCAGACCGGCACCCTTTGCCCTTGTGCTTACCATTCCCGGAAGCTCGCCCCGGCAGAAAAGGCTTACACCATCTGGGACAAGGAGCTCCTGGCCATTAAGGTGGCATTCGAGACTTGGAGGCACCATTTGGAAGGGGCGCGTCACCCCGTGGAAGTAAGAACGGACCACCGCAATCTGGAACATCTAAAAACTGCCAGGACCTTGAACCAGCGGCAAATACGATGGTCCCTGTTCTTCTCCCGGTTTGACTTCAGGGTTACTTACATTCCAAGAGGCCAGAACCAACGGGCAGACGCACTTTCAAGAAAACCGGAATACGATCGCTCAGAGGCTCCAGCACCGCCTCAACCTGTTATCCCCCCAGAGCGTTTTGCTGCCATCACTATACAAGGGAACCTAAGCCAACGGATTCGACAACAACAAAGGGCCGACACCTGGGCAAGGAAAAAAAGAGAAGAGCTGGCGCACCTTCCCGTCAGTCAGACCGATCAATGGACATGCGAGCATGAGACGCTCTGCTTCCGAGGCCGCTACTATGTACCCCCAGGGGAACTCCGCCAACTGATCATGCAACTATGCCATGACAACCCGGCCACCGGCCACTTCGGGTTCTTTAAAACGCTGAACCTGGTCTCCCGGGAGTTTTGGTGGCCGCGCATACGGGATGACGTGAAACAATATGTATTCTCTTGCCCAGACTGTCGCAGGGCTAAAAATCAAACGGACAAGCCTGCTGGTCTCCTAATGCCTCTACCCACTCCTGAACAACCATGGGAGGCTATCTCTATGGACTTCATCACCGACCTTCCCAAGTCCCAGGACGCCACTACTATCCTGGTAGTAGTAGATTCCATGACGAAGATGGCCCACTTCATCGCGTGTAAGGGCTTGCCCACGGCCCAAGAGACGGCACGCCTCTATATAAGACACATTTTCAAACTGCATGGCATAGCAAAGAGTGTGGTGTCAGACCGTGGCTCGCAGTTCACCGCCCGTTTCTGGAAAGCGCTCCTCCAGAATCTGGGAATCCAGAGACACTTATCCACCGCATTTCATCCACAATCGGATGGAGGGACGGAAAGGGTGAACGCTATTCTGGAGCAGTACCTGCGTTGTTACGTGAACTACCAGCAGGACAATTGGGCAGACCTCCTAGCCTTGGCGGAGTTCGCGTACAACAACGCACACCACTCTTCGACCCAGATGGCCCCCTTTGCTGCAAATTATGGGTTCCACCCGCGATCGTTCCCTCTCACCGTGCCAGACTCAGCAGTGCCAGCTGCAAATCAGTTCCTCCAAGAACTACAGGCCAGCCACCAAGTCCTTAGAAACCAGCTGGAAAAGGCTAAGGAGGACTACAAACGCTTTGCCGACCGCCATCGGAGGACGGGACCCCCACTAAAGGTTGGTGATATGGTGTGGTTGTCAACAAGACACCTATCATCTGCACGTCCATCTCGGAAGCTGGATCACCGGTTCCTGGGACCATTCCCAGTGGAAGCGGTTGTCAACCCAGTCGCTTTCCGATTGACTCTTCCGGGACACATGCGCATACACCCTGTGTTCCACAGATCCTTGCTGGTCCCTGTGTCAGCTGACAGCCTGCTCAGAACCAGGAGGACACCACCTCCTCCTGTCCTTATCCAAGGAGAGGCCGAATACGAGGTTGCTCGCATCCTGGACTCTCGCACTCGTCGCGGCCGCCTCCAGTATCTAATAGACTGGAAGGGTTATGGGCCAGAGGAGTACTCCTGGGAAGATGCTGCGGACGTCCATGCACCATTGCGGGTACAACAATTCCATCGACAATATCCAGATAAGCCCAGACCACAAAGCCGGGGGGAGGAAGGTCCTGCGGGGGGGGATAGTGTAAGGGCCCCGTTACTTACCTGGCAACCGGCCGACATGCCAGACTCCGAACCGGAAGAAGAGCCAATCACAGGAGGCAACAGGCTCAGCGTTAACTCGACGGGGGACCCGGAAATGCTGATTGGCCGAGGCTCTGAAAGAAATACGCCTCCGCCAATCAGCGCGCGCCAAAGGAGAGCGGAGAGGCGGGCAGAGCAACGTGAAGCTCGATTGGCCCCCGCTCTCCCAAGGCGCGAAAAAAGGAATAAAAAGCCGGCGAAACTTACCTCAGCTGCCGGAGACAACCGATCCTCCTCACGACCTGGACCCGTGCCTTCGCCTGATCCTCCCGCCACGCACAACAACCGGACCGACCCTAGCCAAGAGCCTCGCGACGAGGGAAACCCCGTGAACCGCCTGATAGTCACTGAAGAGACCGAGCAAAGTGAAAGTTCCACAGACCTGTCACCGCCGAGCGCCGAGCCTTCTCCTGCCGCTGCGTCTTCATCCGGTGAGCTTTCCGTTCCAGGGCATCTTCCTGAGCACTCCTTGTTTCCTGAGGAAAAGGCCACCACCGGGGTAAGCGCTGCTGCCTTGCCTGTTTCCATCCCAGCTGCCCAAGCCACAGATTCTCCTCAGGTTTCCAAACCTGAGGCAACTGAAGCCGGCCAGCAGTGGGTTGCTTTCGTCAGGCCCCGGTCTACCCCTCTAGCCACCAGCCATAGTCCTCAACCTAACCCAGCGGGCGCCGGACATCAGTGGGCTGCTTTTGTTGGACCCCGGTTTACCTCAAGTCCTACCTGCCCAGCTAACGAGACGTCTGCGGTCACCTTGCCTGGTACCTCCAGATCAATTGTAGCTCCTGCAACCCCTCTGGTCCTTCCTGCCCGGCCAGCAGAATCCGTGGTACCCGTGGTTATCCAGCCTGCAGACGAAGAAGAGGACTGTATAAACTGGGCTGCTTGTGTGTCTGTATAAATAAAGTTAATTTCCATAACGCTTCCATGTCAGTCTTAGTCGGAACAGGACAGGCAGCCTCTCTCTCTCTCATCAAAGTACACTACTCTGCACACTTTTACTATTCCTGTCTTTCGGTTCAGGATTCTATATCTCTTGCTTCCTGTAGCATAGCCAATCATGACCCCTTCTTCAGCTCTGGGATCTAGTTTGGATCTTTTCTCCTTTGGAATGTGGGCATAAGCCTTTGATCCAAACACTCTCAAATGTTTGACGCTTGGTTTGCACCCATGCCATAGCTCAAAAGGTGTTACTTTATTGGCTCTGGTTGGCAGTCTGTTTTGTAAGTATGTAGTCATGGTCGCATCTGCCCAGTATTTCTCTGGTAGATCTGCCTCTAACAGCATACACCTTACCATGTCCATCAGTGATCTATTTTTCCTCTCAGCAATTCCATTACTCACTGGTGTGTAAGGAGTGGTCAGCATGTGTTCTATCCCTAATTGTGTCAGGTATGTTTGCATGGTGTTAGATAGGAACTCACCTCCCCGATCACTCTGGAGGGCCTGAGGGGTCCTGTTGAACTTGTTGGTCACCATGGCTACATATGCCTTCAACATGTCGGGTGCCTGGGATTTTTCCTTCAGTAGATAGGTCACACAGTACCTGGAAAAATCATCTATAAAACATATTATGTATTCGCTTCCACCAGCTGATATTTAAAGAGGTCCACACAAATCAGTGTGGATAAGCTTAAGTGGCTTGGTTGCCCGTCTTTCCCGTTGCTTGGGTATGGCTGGTCTGGTGGCTTTGCCTTTGATGCACACTACACACCTTGAATGGATGATATTCTGGAGGTTCTGGAGGTGACGGACTCGACCATGGGGGAGCTGGGGATGGTGACAGCTGACAGGAAGCTCTGGTGTGGGCTGGTCCATGAAGTCATGAAGAGTCAGAAGCGACTGAACGAATATACAACAACAACACACCTTTCCCAATTTCCCAATTGCTTAGTTCAAAGTCTCTTACCATATTCTCACTCTTCATTTTGTAAATTGCATCAAAGTCCCTGTGTGCAAAATGCCTGTGCCACATGGTGGCACTGTTGTCCTCTTTTTGCTGCTGCTGCTGCTGCTGCTGGCAGGCGAGGCTGACATCTGGTGGTGATTATTTGCAGTTCACCTGGTAAACTCCATCCTTCTTAAAACCTGTAACATAAACTTGATCTCCAAGTTTTACTTCACACTTGCCATTTGCCTTAAATATTACATTATATCCTTTGCTGTTCAGAGTTGGAACACTCATCAGGTTTGTGGACAACTGAGGCACAAAATATGCTTCTGTGATTGTGAGGTCCTTATATCCACCGCTGTTAAACATCTTATGGGTATTTTGCCCTTTCCCTGAATTGAGATGGAATTTCCATCAGCAAGAGTAATATCCCCTTGTGGTTCTTCATTAAGCTCACTGAAATAATCTCTGTTCCAACAAAGATGTCTGCTTGCTCCTGAATCTAGGATCCATTGTCCTTTGGTTTCACTAAAATTAGCCTCAAGAGCACTTTCTGCTCTGAAAACTGTATGCAGACCTAAATTTTCCTTGGAATGCTGTTCTTTAGAAAAATCCTTTTTCTCTTTGCCTTTACAAAATCTTGCAATGTGCCCAGGCCTCTTGCAATTGTGGCAGACTATGGGTCTTTTGTTATGTTGAGTAGGCTGCTCACCTCTTCCCCTTGCTGCCAGGCCTTGGAGATGATCAGGTAATGGTTTCTGATCACACCTCCCCCTTGCTGCAAGATACCCATTGTCTCTTGCTGGCCTACTATTGGAATGCAAATTATCCTGCCTGCTGGACTCTGCTCGAATCTTCCCAAACAACTGAGAAAGATTAGTTCCATTTAAATTTTGGCTTGCTACAAAATGGAAAAATTTATCAGGCAGGGAACTTAGTAAGAAAGACATTTTTGTTCTTTCACTCATGACATTCTGAATGGAATTAAGCCTATCAAATATTGACTGCATCCTCAATAAATGTTGATTCATATTCCCATGTTTTGGAAGTCTGGACTCCATTAATTCTCTTAATAAATAAACAGCCTTTTGGTCATCTTCTTCTGGATATAAAATTTGTAGATTATCAATCATATATTTGGCAGTGGCAAGACCTTTTATTTCTGCCAGCCTGTGGTCAGGCAATGATCCAGAGATCAAAATCATGGCTAGGTTATTTTTCTGATCCCATGACTTCTTGGCTTCATCAGAATCTCCTGGCTGTGGTGGAGGAGAGTCTAAACAATCTATGCTGCTTTGGAAGGTTAATCTTAATCTCAATCTATACAGCCAAGCAGAGAAGTTGTCTTCATTTAGAATTGAAGGGGAGGAGCCCCTCCCCTCTCCGCTCCATTGTTTAAGGAGAGTGAAAAAAATCTGAACTCAGCCTTTTAAATTGTGCAAGCAGTTTCTTGGCTGTAAGGCCAAAGAAACCCTTTTTCAAAAAAAATCAACTCTCAGTCTGCCAAGCTGCACTGTTTTGCAGTTTGACTCTGGGATGTACTGGGGCCCGAATAACCCAATGTAGGAATTCTGGGATGGTAATACCAGAACTTCACGCAGCTTCTTATTAGTATGTAGCAGAGTAGAAGTGTTCCCATAAACTTGCACAAGGCTTAATCAGTTCAAAACACAAAATAAACACACTTCACACGTTAATGTAAAGTAACATAAAAAGAGCTTACAATTTTATTGTAACTCACAGTTCCTTAATAGAAACGGTCCATGCGTGCGAGCAATAGGTTCTGACGTGACCCACATGCTTCTTTAATGTGGCCCACCTGAATGGGAGTATGAGCAATGTGGGCAGCCATAGCTGCCATCCTCCTTGGTAGGAGATTCGAGCAGAAAAAGGGAGAAGAGAAGGGAACAGGAACAGGAATTCAGGATTCAGCCCCTCCCACACAAAGCAAGTAAGATTAGGTTACAGCAGAGGCTGCCTCCTCCTTCAAGCTTGTGTGAGATGTGCTTGGTTGAAACCCGATATCTCTAACACTTCCCATGTCACTTAACTGCAACAAGGTTGTAAAACAATGCAACTGGCAACAATTTGACTGCTATGACTTCTAAACAATTTTCGATGGCAACTCCATATAGATTGTACAGTCTAATTGGGAGATGACCCAGGCATGGATCATTGTGACCAATCTATCCAGAGCATCAGTTGAAAGAGCAGAGAAGCACCCCTAGCAATAGCAACTAGCTGAGCCTCCAAGGCCACTGCCAGATCCAGGAGCACACTAATCCACAAATCCTCGGATGCAGTTTAACTTTATCCACAATTTCTTAGCTTATACCCACAAGCAGATTGGCACTTCAGTGATCACCAGAGTCCTCCAAGGTAAAAAAAAAAAGGACAGATTGGGTTTGATGGTGGGCATAACACCAACAGACAGGAAGTAGAACAATGGGAAGGTGTTGTGGTTAGGCGAAGAACAATGCTGAGCCTCGGAATTAAGCTCTAGATCTTTATTCTTCTACCTTACACAGAATCTTGCCAAACTAAGCTACACAAAGCAGTTCCCTGGGGAAAAACCCCAGGCACTCTAAGGCGGGTCTGGCCTGACCTTCTTTGACAGGCGCCCAAGGTCTTCAAGGCTGTGAACGCGTTTCTCACCCTGGAAAGCACCCCTTCCTCCTTCGCCCGCAATCTCCATAACAGAAGGTGAACATTAATTTGTTTAATGTTGCTCAACTTGTGGAGGGTGTGTAAGACATATTTTTCAATTCCCTTTCTAATCCAGTATTGGCTTCATATCCCAATCTGACAGATCTATGTGGGCTCATCTATGAAACACATGGTTGATACTGGGCTGTGAGGGAGTAACTACATTGAGTTTACAAATCTGGCTGATGTTAATGAAACCTGAGTCATGCTGTTCTTGATGAACTGTTGGTCTGCTCTAAAAAGGGTGCTCTTTTATTGCAACCCTCCCCACCAACCTGAAGTATGGTTGCTGAGTATTCTGTGAGTTGGCTTTCAACTTATCTGAAGGGTATCAGATTGAAGTATATTAATACCTGAACGGCATCCAGAAGCAAATATAGACATAGGTATATTATCTATCAAAGTGTAATATCATGGACTACATTTGTGCCACCATTGAAAACTGTCTTTAGTTCTCACCATTATCCATTACTTTTTAAATAGGCATTTGAAATTAACAAGTTCATATTGCAGAGCACATATCAAAATATCACACATAACATCTGGAAAACTTAACATTATTAAATGGCCAAATTTATATAAACATGTTAGTGTGTTCTGTGTATGTAAAAACTAGTGTTTGGCATTCTGTCTTCACATTCTTTTGAGCCAATATAGTATAGCCATGACCTTTAATTTTGGGAATCAGGCCCCATTGACCTAAATCCTATTAAAATGTTTGGTATTCTTGGATACCATATGTGTAGAATGACTCTCTAGAAGAGTGTTTCACAAAGTTTCTACACTGTGGGTTACAGAGGAGAGGAGAGGAGAGGAGAGGAGAGGAGAGGAGAGGAGAGGAGAGGAGAGGAGAGGAGAGGAGAGGAGAGGAGAAGAGGGGAGGGGAGGGGAGGGGAGGGGAGGGGAGGGGAGGGGAGGGGAGGGGAGGGGAGGAGAGGAGAGGAGAGGAGAGGAGAGGAGAGGAGAGAACTTTATTGTCATTACACTATACACAAGGTGCACATTGAAATGAAATTTCATTGCAATTGGCTCAACCAATAAAATAAAATACCATAATTACCATATATATGATACTGTATATGTTCATTGCCCATTCCACCCCTCTAATCTTTATCCCTAATAAATAAATATCAGTCCTACACACAGCATATATGACCATGAAGTAAGAGGGGATTATTAGAAGTTCAAGAGTCTAATAGCTCAGGGGACAAAACTATTGCCTAATCTGGCTGTTCTACATCAAATGCAGTGGAACCTTGTCCCAGAGGGTAACAAGGAGAACAAGCCATAATGAGGGTGGGAGGGGTCTCTAACAATCTTTTGGGCTCTAGACAGACAGCGTTTATGTGCTATGTCCTGAATGAGAGGAAGTGAAATCCCAATTATCTTCTCTGCTGCCCTCACCACCCTCTGCACAGACTTTCTATCTGAGGCACTACAACCTCCAAACCAGATAGAAATACAATTGGTTAGTACAGGGGTCCCCAACCCCCGGGCCATGGACCAGTATCAGGCCGCACAGCAGGAGGTGAGCGGTGGGCAAGCGAGCGAAGCTTCATCTGTATTTACAGCCGCTCCCCATCCCTCACATTACCGCCTGAGTTCCGCCTCCTGTCAGATCAGCGGCGGCATTAGATTCTCATAGGAGCACGAACCCTACTGTAAACTGCACATGCGAGGAATCTAGGTTACACGCTCCTTATGAGAAGTCAGAATCCGACACTTATTTTAGTCCCCGTGTGGCCTGCCCATTATTTTATTTACCACTTCCGATGGTTTGGAGGATGGGAGGTGGAAGATGTACTTTCCTCATCCTGTGCAGAAAATACAAACGCTGCTGTGCTCATTTTACCAGAGCTGCAGTATTTAAAGACCAAGTCAACCTATTTGTTATCTGCACCCCAAGGAACTTACTGTTACCAACTGACTCCACAGCTATATCATTAATAAGGAGTGGTGTCTGGCTGATCCAGTTCTTTCTAAAGTCGATGATAATCTCCTTGGTTTTTTCAACATTTAGAACCAAACTATTTATATTACACCAGTCCACCAACCCCTTCACCTCCTCCCTATAAGTCCAATCATTGTCATCCCTGATTAGACCCACCACCGTTGTATCATCCGCATACTTCACAATGGAATTGGTGGTATGCTTAGCACAACAGTCATGGGTCATCAGGGTAAACAGCAATGGACTCAGGACACAGCCCTGAGGAGAACCGATGCTTAAAAAAATAGGGCTGGATATATTGTTACCAACTCGCACCGACTGGGGCCTATCAGTGAGGAAGCCAAGTAGCCAGTTACACAAAGGAGTACTAAAACCCAAAGAGCCCAGTTTATCTACCAATTGCTGAGGAACGATCGTATTAAAAGCTGAGCTAAAATCAACAAACAGCAATCGCACATAGCTGTTCTTCTCCTCTAGATGTGTGCCAAGCTCAGATGGAGAACAGAGGAGATGGCATCCTCTATAGAGCGATTTCACCGGTAAGCAAACTGAAGTGGATCAAACGATGAAGGAAGTCTGGAGATAATATAGTCCTTTATCAGCCTCACAAAACATTCAGAAAATGTGACAATGACCCAAGTAAACAAATATCCCTTTCCCTATGTTTTGATCTTGAAGAGGATGGGAATGCAAATTTTTCGGGGAACAAAATAATGATTATGGTTGCATGTGTATGCCTTCCCATCTCCCTCCTTTTTGAAGGCCTTATTAAATTAAATTTTGCACCAAAAAATCCAAATTAATATTTGTTTACCACTTGAATTATTTTGTGTACCTCATACCATAACTACAACAACTCTTAGCAAAGGCTTGCTGGTTCAGAATGTTCTTCAATAGAAATCTCTGAGTACTAAGGGGCTACATCATCTTTTTTCAATATTCATAATCATAGTTACTAATCTCACTTTTGTTTTGTGTTGCTTTTGCTTAAGTGGAATCACAGCTCCTCATAGCACAGCACATAGAGTCACCGTTGTCAACTACACTGCACTTAAGACTTGTTCACTATTGTCTGTTTTCTGAAATTTAGTACTCACATTGCTACTTCTTACTATTTATTTATTTATTTATTTATTTATTTATTTATTTATTTATTTATATTTCTAACTTATATCACCGCCCATCTCCCCCCATTCCGGAGGGGACTCTGGACTATGCTTTGTACACTTAAATGAATCTGTTTTCAGACACTGATTTATTAATCTGACCATTACAACAAGTGGAGAAGTAAGGACTGAGATGGCAAGCACACTCTCACCAGCGGAGTGACCAGGTATGGAAAGGCAGGGTTGAGAAAGCAAGATGGTGCTCCCCAACTGTTGGTATGTGCAGGAAAGCAGGGCTGAGGTGGAGTGCTTATGGAGAGGTGGAATTGAGGCAGTGATTGGGTTTCTCCTATAAATACGCAGTGGTCCACATGGGGGTTCTCTGAGGACACCAAATGGCCTGACTACATTTTGTGAATCGTTAGTCTAGAACAGGGGTGGGGTGGGGTGGGGAACGTCCGGCCCGTGGGCCTTATAAGGCCCGCGGGGCTCCCGCCTAAGGCCTGTGGGGCTCCTGCCTGCAAACCCCACCCCTTCCATGCAATTGGCTCCCGCCCGCAAACTGCACCCCCCAGTGCTTGTGATTGGCTCCCGCCCGCAAACCCTACCCCCCAGTCCGTGGAAATCCTGGAAACCCCGCCCCACCGGTCCCCAGTTATAAATATCCAAATGGCCCTTGGCAGAAAAAAGGTTCCCCACCCCTGGTCTAGAACCAAGAGTCAGGATCTTTACAGGAAATGGGTGGACACCATCATGAAATGACATAGCTGAAAAGTAATATAAATAAAATTATTTGTTCTTGTTGTTGTTGTTGTTGTTGTTGTTGTTCAGTCGTTTAGTCATGTCCGACTCTTCGTGACCTCATGGACCATAGCACGCCAGGCCTTCCTGTCCTCCACTGTCTCCTGGAGTTTACTCAAATTCATGTTCGTTACATCGGTGATGCTATCTAACCATCTCATCCTCTGCCGTCCCCTTCTCCTTTTGCCTTCAGTCTTTCCCAGCATCAGGGTCTTTTCCAGTGAGTCCTCTCTTCTCAGCTTCAGCATCTGTCCTTCCAATGAGCAGTCAGGGTTGATTTCCTTTAGGATTGACTGATTTGACCTCCTTGCAGTCCAAGGGACTCTCAAGAGTCTTCTCCAGCACACAGTTCGAAAGCATCAATTCTTCGGCACTCAGCCTTCCTTATGGTCCAACTCTCACAGCCATACATTACTACTGGAAAAACCATAGCTTTAACTATACATTCACCTTGTCGGCAAGGTGATGTCTCTGCTTGTTCTTCTTACAGATATTTAAAAGACAAATGAAATGCCCTTAAAAGGCTAAGAAAAACAGACAGCATGCTTAGACAAAGGGCCCAATAACTGGAATGCCACTGTAAAAAGTTATTTCAAGCTGCCATCTACCTAATGTAAGAAGGTAGAGCTACAGTATTACTTGGAAAAAGTGCAGAAGGACCCCCTCTGACTAGTGTCAGGAGGTTGTCAACAATGTTTCTCAAAGAAATATAAAGTTAAGCCCCATCTCTTACAACTTGACAGTCAGCTACCCAATCCTTGATAGAGACAGAGAATAATAGCATTGTCCTACAGTCATTAGCCTCCCTCTTGTGTTGACTGAAAAAGGTACTTTGTATGGTGATAGCATTTTGATCAGGGCTGAAGTCCCTACAAAAAAAAAATTAGCACTCAAAAGTTGAAAATTGCCTTTTTAAAAAAGTTAAGAATGGATTACAGCCACCATGTTTTTTACAGCTGATTCAAAATTAGGGTAAGCCCACACTTCCAGCTTACTCCAGCACAAACACCAGCCACCTATCGTTTCTGTCCAGTTTGTGTGCTGTAGTTCAGTTCCTTGTAAGCAATTCCTTCCCACCTCAATTAGCTACTGTGGCCTGTGATAGAAACTTACCATCTCCTCCATTTTTTTTGTTTTTTGGTTTTTTAACCAGGTGAAATTGACATAAATTCTGCCACTTAGTCCTTCTAGCCCAAGTGACAGCAAAAATTGTAAAATCTTTCTTTCTTTCTCTCCCTCCCTTGCTCTCTCCCTCCCTCCCTCTCCTTCCTCCCTCCCTCCCTTCCTTCTGCGCCCCAGAATGCAGGACAATCCGCCAATCAGTAGAGAAGCAAAGAAAAGAGGTGAAACCTAGAAAGGGATCTTTTAAGGGCTCTTCATTTTCAGCCAGTTTATTGGGAGGGGGGAGGCAAGGAGGGAGACAAGCAGCTCAAGTCTGAAGTGTGGAAAATCCTGCCAGCTATTTACTCAGAATTTGACTTGGGGATATTTCCATTGTTTGAGATGAGTCTGCATCAGATTAAAAACTTTAAAAACACTAGGCTTTTTAAAAAGTTGTTTTGAGTTACTCAGGGCAATGACCAGGTACGTTCTTAAGGAGGCAAAAAGTGCAGCAAGTTTTATCCAGGAGGTATAAACAAAATACAAATGAATTGCACCTGGAACTTAATGTGTACTCAGAGCTATTATGTTCATATTTGTGTTATTGTTTATGTCTTGTTAAGAAGGCCAGCTTTCAAAAAACACTATCATTGTTACTATAAGAATAGAACATGTACTAATTTCTTCTGGTACTGGTACTGGATGACAAGTCAATTAACTTTATGTACTGTAGTTTGTTTGTGTGTTTTTTCCTTTTTGGAATCAGGTATCTAGAATATGCAGTGGCATACTTCAATTTATGTGTATGAAATAGAAGAGATCAGGGGATCCCTGTGGGACCTGGGATGTCTTCAGATGTTAGAATATAGCATCTCACTCCTATTGTTTCTGGTGCAGAGAGGGGCGTATGTTTTGACTGCTACTTTCCACATCAAGAAGTCACAAGCATTGAAAAGGAGGGTCTAGCATAGAATGGCCATTGTTCTACCTCTGAGGAGAGTTGAGTCATTTAAAAACCTGACCCTGACCCTCGGATGGATGGAGGATAGGATAACCTCTCGCAGTTTTTCAGAAGGCTGCTTTTTTCCCCTCCTCCTAATCAAGCCTTTGGGGAAAAGCCAACTCACAATGCCCTATGAAATTCCAAATGGAATGTGAAGGTTTAAGGGCAAGTCCACACAGCAACCTCACCTGCTCGTTTCCCATTCTGCTCCTGGCTATTCTGGAAGCTGGCTTCAGAAACTGCCACCTGGACTGCAGTGGATTGACAGTGGGGCTGGGCTGGTGCTCAGTCCAGATTATGGCCATGCCATAATTGGCCCTTCTCCCACTTCTTCCCTTTCCTGTCTGCTGCCCCTGTGTAGACCAGTCTACCAGTGCCTGCCTTTTCCATGAAGGGACTGTTTCTTCCTTACTAGTCCCTATTCTTTTTCTTTCCTTTCCCAGATATTTGCACACATGGATGCCTTCATAACACCTTCCCAGGGGAACACTAATACATATCCTTTCTTTCTCCCCCCCCACCCCTTTATTGTGCCATCATTGCTTTGATGCTGTAATGATTAAAGCAAAGGGAACCAGTTGTTCCTTCATTCCTATGTTCTGCTGTAGGTCCATGGAAACTTTCTAGCAAAGAAAAACTGATGGCTCAGTTTCATAGAAGCTGCTAAGCAGCATTCATTGAAACCTCTTAACTTCATTCCAATCTGCCTACATTGCTACTTAAAGGTTTAAAAAGAAAAGGGAAAGGGAAAGGGAAGGAGAAAAGGGAAGGAAAGGAGAAAGGGGAAGGGGAAGGACATTTTCAGTGGTGTGGGCCCAGGGTGGGAAAGAAAAGGGAGCATGCTTCAGCCAGCCTGGGCATAAATCGAAAGGAGGAGGGGCAGAGATGTAAGAATGAATGGAGTGAAGAAAACTCTAGAGGGATTGGGAAAACACAAAAGATCATGGACTTAACAGGCGACTGTTGGATCAACCACAGGGTAAGTTTAAAAAATGCAACTGCTGACTAGCAGGGAACATTGCATCCCAGCAGCTCAAGCTGACATGGCTGCCCAGGCCAATGACCAACTACTGGTGGAGCGGGGGCATGCCAGGCATGGCAACCAGTCACAGCTGGGCTTCTACTAGAATGGAATGAAGACCATCCTCTCTAAAGAGCTTGAGACACATCATGTTGGAAAATAGCAGTTTTGAATCAAAGCTGGAAAACATGGGTGTGGGGTGCATTTGCAATGGGCTGGGAGTGGATAAGAGATGATGTTATCTGTCCCTGCAGTCAGAAATTGATGGCTGGTCCATACTGGCCTTAGGGCAAACATAAAGTATGCATCTGCCCTCAGACTAGCCTGTTTTTTTTTTACTTTGGACCATTTCAAGAAAGATTCACTTTAGTTTGGAAGAGGTCAGACTGTCTCCAAAGTGGCTTGTGATGCAGTATTAAGATTTTGCCCAAAGCAGATGCACAGAGCTATGCTGTTGAGGTCTTCCTTCTTCTCTGTGCATGGAATCAGACTTTTTTATTCTCCTTTCTGGATAAGAGAGAGCATTATTTGTTTAACTAGGGAAATCGTTGCTTGAGTGGGCATGGAAGGAGACCAGTGACCATGCAATTCCTTTCATTACCCCCAGCTAAGACCTCTCATTATAGCGCAGAAACTTTTGAGTTCTCCAGAATTATTCAGATTAGATACACAGTAAAATTGCAGTGGGTTGTAAGTGGAAGACAAAGAAGTTTCAGGGGAAGGTCCTAAAATGCTGGTGTAGTTTGTAACAGAGTAAGCTGGAATGTATGGAGGTGTTATACAGCCTTAATTAAATGAGTTACATCTGAAATTGCACAACACCTACTGGGTAAAAGAAACAGCAATTCCTCCTTTAGCACTATAAATACTGCTGGAAATTCAGACCAAAATCAGTTAATTATTATATTATGCAAAGTTTGGCAGACCAGAACATTTTAATGTAAAGGAAATATGTGATGGATTTCTTCTGCATTCCTATCTCTGATACTGCCCCCTGACACAGCCTTAAAAAAAAATCAGAATCTTTTGTGGCACCTTGTGAAAGCCACACATGTCAAGATATTTGGGATGGGAGAAAGGAAGTGGCATTACTACATGGTCTATTGTTTATGAGAATGGCCAGAGCAAATTATGGCAGCCGTGGAAATATGATCCCTCATAATCACATTAGAATCCTGAAACAGAATCCTTGAGCAATGCATTGAAAAAACAACTTAATATCCATAAAGCCTGAGGTTGCAGTGAGTTCTGTGTTGATCCAGCAAGTCAGTCTATTATTTAAGAAGCCAGCTGTTTAGCTGTTTACTACCATCCTTATTCGAAGAGAGGACTCACTGGAAAAGACCCTGATGCTGGGAAAGACTGAAGGCAAAAGGAGAAGGGGACGGCAGAGGATGAGATGGTTAGATAGCATCACCAATGTAACGAACATGAATTTGAGTAAACTCCGGGAGACAGTGGAGGACAGGAAGGCCTGGCGTGCTATGGTCCATGAGGTCACGAAGAGTCGGACATGACTAAACGACTGAAGAACAACAACAACAAAAAACCATCCTTATTCAGAATATTTATTAAATTCATAGAAGTAACAGGTAGGGATTTATTTAGAACATAACCTTGACCAATGCCTTGCAAGAATGAAAAAAAAGGCGTTCAAAGGGACTTCATACGATGTTGGAAATTCCTCTTTATATCTTTCTGCATTACCTCAGTAGAACAAATCAGAAAAGAATGAACTCCATAACCAGCTCTGCTTAATATAGAAAACCTATAGAATGAGGGGAAAATATAGACAATTTCCAGTGGTTTGTTTAGCCAATGCATTCCCCTTCCTAGACAGTTTATCTGTACCCATGCAATGTGCCAAGTCTTAATTGGAATGAGGCTCTGGAGACCGTCCGCTCTAAAGGGCATAAGACAGCTCAGGTTAGAAAGCAGCCATTTTGAATTGAGGCTGGAAATCATAGGCAAGGGGTAAAGCTGGAAATCATAGGCATGGGGTGCTTTTACAAAGGGGTGGGGCGAGAGGGGGAGAACGTCTTCTGATCTTGCTCCCAGGAAGCGGTGAGTGGCCTGTACTGGTGATGGGCCAAGCAGAAAGTGAGATCTCTATGCTTTCTCACTCGCAAGATTTTTTTTAAGGACAAAGTACCATATACAGCACTCTAGGATCTTAAAGAAATGCTTTAATAGAAACATGGTTGGTACACAATAAAAAGATGTCTACTTGTTTCATCTTGATCTGAAGCCCCAAAACAGCCCAACTGTATCTTCTTTATCTTTCCATTTCAGTCACTTACCATGGCTGTGATTTATTTATGTGTGGGTGCCGGTGAGAATTGAATGTGTGGGTGAGGGCAAATATGCTGAGTTGGCTTTCCCACTCCCTCTTTAGGGTACAGCCATACCTGCTTTTGCCTGGGCTGTCCTGCCCCCAGCTGGCTTGTTGGCTGGAAGCATTTGCTGAGCGCCAACTTGGCTCTGATGATGAAACTGAATTCCCACTTCTGTTTTACGCAAAGGAAACTGAGCTTGAATTATCTAAGATTGCCAAACATGTCAGATCTGTAATTTTCCCAGGCCTATGATTTCAAAAAAGGGCTACTTCCTTTGTTAGAATGCCTTTTCTGACGGTTCTGCCCTCTCTCTGCACTCCCAAACAGAAACAGCTCCATCCACATCCCAGCAATCTGTTGCCTGATATTGTTTGTGGGTTTTTTAAAATTGATGTGTATCTAGCACTCAAAGGAATGCATCCTCCTACCCACCAGATTTCCTTCATTTGCAATCATCAGGATTCTTTCTCCGTTTCCTTTGACCGATTGAAGCTGGATATGAGAAGCCTGGAGGGTGCCTATCCAAGGATCCACCCTGTCACATGCTGGTGCTGCATCTTGGCAAATCGTTTTTGCAAAATTGCTCAGTCTTAGCTGGTGGTATGAAAACAGGAAGTTCACCACACTTAAGTTTCAAGTACTCAGCCTCCTCCTTGGATGCAATCAAAATTGCAAATGTTGGATGACAAAGAGTACCTTGAACTAATGACCCAACACTGAGATGCACATCTTCAAAAGTGTCTATGTTCTTTCAGTGGTTCGGGAGACAAGAAATATGTATCATTTTGATGTGGCAATATACAGTAGTTTGAAGAAGAGAGAGAGAACAGGAGCAGGCTACCTTTTTAGACATTTTAAGCACAGGTTGTAAGCAGTCACAAAATAACTGTTATGGGGAGGAAGATTCACTACGCTGGTCCTATTGCATGGGCTCTGGAGAAAGTAGGGTCATGAAAACATCAGTGGATCACTAGCCTGCAATGAAATGCATACAGAAATGTTGTGAAACGTTTCTTTGAAATGGAGGACCAAAATATTCCTTACTCAATAGAGTTTAACAGAATTTGTTATAATTCTGACCTTGAAATTTTTATATGTACAGAAAATAACCTTTGTATCTCATTTTTTGGTGAGGCTATCAGTTGAGTCCACAATCAAACTGAAGTAAAAGCAGAGGAGATGTTTCTGTTTACAAACAGATAGTGAGACGGTCACGTGCTGAATGTGTTCTGTTTGACCCTATCAGAGAAAATGACCATGTGCGTATGCTGTCAGTGTATGTTTTATTCACACATGTTGTTATGGCACAACCATGTCATAATATTAAGTCTGTCTCTATTACCAGAAGCACTCATTAGCTTATGTTCCTACCAATGTTTAAGGTCTTTACCAAGAAATTATTCCTCCCATGGGAAAGATGATCTGTGTGATTCATTGATAAACTGTTGGCTCCATGTTATTCCGGACATATTTTAAACAAGAACTTCCATAGGAGAGCAAATTACTGGTCCATGCAACTAGTAGCCATGCCTCCAGCAATGGCCTATATACTTAATGCAGCAGAAGATGCCTCATGACAAATTATGTCAGTTTAGCAATTTCATAAAACAAAAACAAAATATAGCAACTATCATCTTGAAGAACTGTTGCAGAACATTGAAAATAGACACATTTTGGAATATCATTCTGACCAGATCCTACTTTTATTTGGGCTCTGTGTGGCTACTGCATCAGCATCTACCTTGCTCACACATGCACAAGCACACTTCCTCTAACAGGGCCATGAGGAGGACTTAAGAAACTTTTGCTTTAGTTGGTTGTGTCATCTACATTCAGCAAACAGTCGAATGTTGCTTCCTCCCCCCCCCCCCGCATGAAATCCATCCCTCCTAATTGTTGTACCTAAGAGTTGTCATGATACTGCCACTAATTTTTCAGAATCAGAAATATTCATATTCTGTATTCAAGACTTACTTCTTCAAATGGAATTGCTACATCAGTTGTATGTCTACTTTTAAGCAATTGCTGGGTGGGATGAATCACAGACTGAGATGGGGACAATGCACTCTTGGACCTCTCCTGGGTGGTACTCTGATCCTTAATAAAGTTTAAAAAGCAGTTCTAGCACCATATCAGGGTCTTATGTATTGAATGAAATGGACTCTGATCTGCCTTTCTCCTGGTTTGTATTTTCATGCAAGGCTCTTTGGCTCCATAGTCTTTTTAAGCTTCAGTATCAAGAGGAATTATACAATGCATACTGTTTCTCTTCTTCAGTAATAGTGGGATGGATGGATGGATAGATTTTCAACATTTTCTCCACCGAGTCTTGTGTTAGTGGATAATAATACATAGAAACATTGTTTTGCACGTCCAATCTCAATAGTTTGGATTAAAAAATCTTTACGATACTACATAGAATCTCTCAAATAACTCTCAAAATAATATGTTCTGGATTTTAAAATATTGTCAGGAGGGAATGTAATAGAAAATGAGGTATGGCACCTTATTTCTGTTCTGAAGCTCAATTTATATCTTGGCATAGGCTGAATTGCCTGGACCTGGGTTGAAATGCCATCCATAAGTTCATCTATCAGAGCTTAGATACTCTGAGAATATTTTTTTTCTTGATTCATTTTTCTCTCTTTTATCACTTTGTCTTTGTTTCTCCATTCCACATTTGTGTTAATTCTCTATTCTACCCCTTAGGGCTGTCCCTGAAAAACAGGAAATGCATCACTTTGCTTGTCCAATCTTCTGGAAGGAAGCAGGACCTTTTCTGTAGCAGCTTCCTTATTGTGGAGCTTTCTCCCCAACATGGTTAGGCTAACTTCCTCTTTTTATCCTTTAAATGGCTGGGGAAGGCATCGCTGTTCATTTGATCTTTAACAGTATGTTTACTTATTTACTTATGTACTGTATTAGTATGCCACACATTCCCAAAGGCTCTGTAATAGTTAATTGCACTTTATGACTTCATTACTAGTCCCTAGTTTTAGTGTACAAAAACATTCTTAAGCTTTTTGTGTATATATTATTTATATTGTTCTTCATGTGAATATTGCCCAGAGCGTCCACTGTGCAGAAGACTAATGCAAAAATATTTAAACAAATAGGATTCTTGAGAAATGACTTCTGAGTGGCCATTTTCCTTTTAGCTCACAGTTGCATTCAACCCACTATGTCAGTGCTTTCCAAACTCCCGCCGTTGGCGACACACCAATGGCGGCGGCGTGGTGGCAGCGTGCACGGCGGCGGCGCAGGGGCGTACATGTTTTGTAGTAAAACCCGGAAGCTCTGATGGCGCGCCGCTGCCACCACCGCTGCCACCATCATGCACACCACCGCCACCACTGCGCACACCACAGGGACGGCGCCGATGCGCCATCGCCACTTCCAGGTTGTGTCGCGACACACTAAAATGTCGCGAGACACAGTTTGGAAAGCATTGCACTATGTCAACAAGGAAGAAGAAAAGATAGCTAATATGTACTGTCTTCCTGTGTTTGCTTCCATTAGAAAAGGAATGGGGTGTATTAGACAGGAAATAAACTCTCAGAAATGTGTAATACTTGGAACTCTACTACATTTGGGGAGGCCATATATATTTGAAACTGAAATGGACTAGCAGGGCTTAACATCTTTTACAAAGAGGGTAGTCTCTCCTAGAAACCTTTTGAATATTTGTTGATGCTTCCTGATGACAGAATGCCACTTCGCATATGTTTATTATCTATTATTCTTTATTATTATTTCCCATATTCTAGGATGAGGGTTGAAAACATTATCGGTACTAAATAATCATCTGTCACAAATTAAGCCCCTCGAGTACATAATTTTGCCTTTTAATTTGTCCATTATTTGAAGAAAAAAACTCAATGTTTCTTTCATCCCCACAGTTGCTTCGGGATGCCAAAGTACCACTGAACTACCTAGAAAAGACATTAAGTTCCATTTTAAGCTTCCTCCCTTTCTATTCATTTATTATCAGTCCTTCCAAGAAAATGTTTGAGACTAACATTTTGGTGAGGAAAGGCTTCTGTTGTCTATTTTGCCAATAACTCTCAATTAATTTCGGAAGCAGCCAACAATAATAAAACAAATAAACAAACAAAACCATCAATGCAAAATACAAAAACAAGAAGTAAACAAGCAAATTACAAGGATCATAATAAAGAAAATAATTGAAAAGGAAATGCTATTTTAAAGGAATCACTGTCTTGGACAGGGACCTAATAATATGGAAGAGCCTGCCAACCTCCCAGGAAGGAAAAAGATATATCTGTAATCTGCATCTGGTCATTTTCTCTCCCCCACCCTCCCCATAATACATTCATATTCCTTGTACTCCAGAAGGTCTGTTTGGAGGCTTTATATATTTCCTTCTTTTCATAGGTATAATTCTGTAACTTTCTTTATACCTATTAGTCCACTGAATATGTAAAAACCACAATCTTATGGATGGATGGGTTCCAAATTGATTGGCATCTCATTAATTGAGTTTGTCATTACTGTATACAAATAGGACCTGCAACAAATTCTTGCAGTGTTTTCCCATATATGAAAATAAATGCTCTTTTTCAGGCGTATGCCCCCATTTTCCAGGATTCCAGTCAGTACAGGAGACTTGGATGGAAAAAAACTGAAAAGGTTATGTTTTAAATTCATGTTTTCCCTTCCTGTTAAAAAAAAAAAAAGAATGCTTCTAACACTAAACCTGAGCATTTTCCAACTGTCAGATGAGGATACTGCATAGAAGAAAAGAAAAAAGGTCAAGTATTTTTGACGAAATTCCTCTACTTAGCAGTAGAAGGAGGAGATGTTGTTTTATTTGTTTTTTATCTCATGCCAAATGTGTTATTGGTCCTCAGTGAGGAAGACGACCATAGAAATACTCCAGCTGGAAAAGCTGAAAGATAAAATGTCCAGAATGGAGAAAAGGTGGAAGGAAAGATCAAATGCAAGTAACCCAAGTAAATAATGGCATCCAAATGGGAGAACAGCAGAAAGGCTACTGCTTTTCAACAAAACGTTTATGGCCTGACAATCAAATGTTAGTGGTTGGCTATTTGTTTTAATTAGCTTTTATTCATTTATAAAACATGCATATGCCATAATTGGGCTCCCATTAAAAAGCCCCCCAATGGCTTATAAGAATAAAGCATCAATACAGTGAAATAACGTTCACAGCCAAAACAAGAGAGAAACCAAACCAGCACTCGATCAAAAATGACGCGCAGAAAAATGCCTGGCAAAGTAAACAAGAATAGGCTTTTTTTTTAAAGGGGGACAACATAACAAAGATCTTCGGATCGCTACAAGCACCCCACCCCGTGCAATTTGGTTTCAAGCAGAATCACCGGCTTTGGGGTTTGCTTTCGGGAGCTGCCCAAAGAGGACGCCCTGCATTATTTCAGGGTGTTGTGTTGTTTCGGTGCAAATAGGGTGCTCTGGGGTGGAGATTCCGGTCAGCCTTCCCAGAACTATAAAAGGGCCCCCTCTTGTCATCGCAGCCTCCCCAAAGGGCGCAGGAGCCCCAGCTTCTCAGAGGTCGTAGCCCGGGCGCAGCCTGCCAGAAGCGGAGCCCCAGACGGACGGGCGGGGATATGCAGATCAGCTGGGCGCTGATAGGTGATTCCCGGGATCTCCTCCACCTTGGCTCCGCCCCTCGCGACAGCTTTTTATAAACAGGCGGATCTTCGGCGAGCCCCAAAGCTCAAGCGGGCAACGTTGGCTTGGGGTAGAGAGGCGGCAGCGAAAGTCTGACGAGGGTGGTGGGGGCTTTGCTGGGCCCCTCTTCTCGCCGTGTCGCTCTTGGCCTCTGCTTGAGCATAAGGCCATTGCTTTCCAACTTCAGCTACAGTGTTAGCTAAGTTTGGAAAGACCAAACAGAGGGAAGCCGTTGCGTCCTCCTGCACCTCTTTGCACCCCTTCTAGTCCCCCGAATCACCTCCGTGTTTCTGTTCTATCTCTCTCTCGTACACTTCCACCTCTCTCTCTCCGTTGCCTCTGCGCCTGAAAGGGCTTGACAGCCGCAGCAACTGAGCGAAAAAGGAGCCAAGAGGTGACCGCTGATCGCCATGGCTCGGTCAGCAGTAGAACAACAAAACAGCCGTGGATGCTGCGGTGAGTGCGTGCAGCCGGTGGGCTGGGCTTGAGGAAACGGCGAAGCTGGGAGGGCTATCGAGTTTGCGCACCGTGCAGGAAGGGCCGGACGCGCGGCTTAAACTGTGGGCGAAGTGTGTGGACCAAGTGCGCGCATCGCGCAGGGGAGGCTCTCTTATCGGGGCGCGAGGCGCTCTCGGTTCTGGATTGGAGCGCGAGGCGCGAGCGGGGATCCTGTGTGGTGCGTGGAAGGATGGAGGGGCGGGGAGCGCGCGCCCAGCCTGCAACAGGAAGGAACGAAAAAAAGCAAAGCATAAACCGAGCATCAAGTGGACGGTCGAGAAGAGAAGAGGGCTCTTCCTATTGGGCGAAGTTGAGAGTCCAGGCATATGGGAGCCTCGGTTCTTTTAGAAACTGGGTTTAAATAATATAGGGGTGCCGGAGCGGAGGGGATGGTGCCATAGGAACTCTGTTGCTCTCGTGACAAAAGAGGATACTTCAGAGCAAGCACTGATGGACTGTTATAAGGCATGACATTCGTGTGCAGAATGACATAAATGAGATTAAATGTCCTGCTGCACAGTAGAAAAATATCAGTGTATATAGAACTACAGGTAGATTGGGCTATCTACATGTTGTATGATTTGGGATATTGTTCTCCTCTTACCTTTACCAAATGTGACATTTTCTGCCAGAAAATTGACTTTATACAGTTGTTTTTATGTCTTTTGGACAACTTTCTACATAAAAATATCCCGTAGGTGAAGCCCAGTTATCCCAGGTCCGTACTTACTTATTGGTCCGGTCCGTTGTAAAGGACCTGTCCTGTCATTCCTTCGTGGAGTAGCTGAATCAACTTCATGAATTTCCTCAGGCATCCACCTCAGGATGATCCAGAGAGTCTCCCTGTTTACAGGCTCAAATGCCTTTGTTAGGGCAATGAAGACAGAGTAAAGAGGCTTGTTCTGCTCAATGCACTTCTCCTGGACTTGCCTCATGGCAAATATCATGTCTGTTGTGCTTTATTCTGGCCGAAAGCCACACTGCGCCTCTGGGAAGTTCCTTTCTGAGACAGTCTGTTCAGGAGAATGTGGGCAAAGATCTTGCCTGCGATGGACAGTAGTGATTTATCCCTGTAATTTCCACAATCTGATTTGCTTCCCTTATTTTTATAGAGAGCCACAATGAGAGTCACATTGTAGAAGTCATCAGGCATCTCCTCTGTGGACCAAATGTCTTCCAAGATGTCTTGGAACACCTGTAAGGCGTTTGGGTCCAGTGCTTTGTAGTGCTCAGCAGGAATGCCATCCTGCCCTGTTGCTTTATTTGAGTTCATCTGTGAGATCACTTTCTTGATCTTATCAGTGGAGGGGGGCAGGTCTAGGGCATCAGTCTTATCCATCCATGATTGGAGAGTGGCCCTTCCAAATTTATGTATAGCACCAATAAATAAAAAATATTGATGATGGAGGATATATGGACATGGAAGTGGGAGTAATGGAGATGTTGCCAAGATCAGTGGCCCATAATATGTTGACAAGCAAAAAATATATTAAGGCAGTTAAGAAACTTACAATTAAAGGAGGGCAAGTATTTCTTGAAATATTTACATTAGTGGGTAACTGTCAAGCCACTTCAATACTAGAAGTAAAATAAATATTCATCACATTCAAATTTAATTTAAAGAAAGATACTGAACAGTGATGGTAATAATAAACACTTGTGGTCAATAATTTACAAGGCATAGTTCAATGTGTTCATTGCAGTGCTTTGTTCTTTCCATACTAGAATCCTGTATTGGCTATTTGACATCTGCAAAAGTCCTCCTATACTTTGGACATGCCCTTTCCACTTGGGTAAGTGAAATAAAACCACAGAAATTCTGCATTTGATTTGAAGATAATGGATATTATTATATTATATTATTTAGCAAAAATACATCTGCTAAATTATGCTCTGGCACAGTAAGCCTAAATTGTGAAAACGTTCCTATGGGATACTACAATCTGTAATACTACAATTAGGATCAGAGCCTGGACTTTCTAATTTATGGTGTAAAACCCATGCTTTGCTGATTTTAAAGAACGTTGTACAGTTGTTTAATGTTAGGTCCAGATGCAGCCATACTTAAGGGTGGACCCCTTGAAATCGATGGAACCTTAACCCCATCATTATGAACTTGTTCCCTTGGTTTCAGTGTGTCTACTTCAGAAGTCACTGGCTGGACTCAACCTATTGAGGACAAAACAAAATGAGCTTTGCATCTCATTTTAGGCATTTTTATTCTGTTTGACAAGTTTCCATTTTTTCAGGCAATACTTGCAGCTCATCCATCAATAATGAATTTAACTCTCTTTTAATAACTTTTGATATTCTGTGGATAAGAAGTTCAAGGTTTTGCACTTCAAATAGAAACTACTTCTGGAAATTAATTGTTCAAGAACTTGGATTTGTATCAGAACTATCTTAAAATCAGATAGGGTACGTGGCATTTCTAAGCAACAGCTTTTCTACTTTAAAATACTCAAGTAGTAAATTAGAAACAACATTCAAAATATATCTTATATTTAAAGTTATGATTTAAAATGTTGTATATGAGAGAGAGAGATAGAAATAGTGTTATACTTAGCTTGATGAACCTAACAAGTGCATTTTGATTTAAATCTGGCTTGTTTGTAAAGTGGCCAGTTATTGTAAGAATTTACTGTAAAAGTATTGTATATACTTTGCCTGTTCAGCTCTCTGTTAGGGATGGTGGCTCTTAATTTAAGTAGATCATGGTCACCCTCATTAAGATCTCCAAAAAGTCTCTATCATGTGGTCATAATCATAAAAATGTGTTCCTAAGCTGACCAGAAAAATAGAGTTTTTAATCAGTTTTTCACATGCAGAATTGAAATTAATAATAACAACTACAACAATTTCTCCCAGTGCTTAGAGAAATAATAATAATAATAATAATAATAATAATAGAAAAACAGTCCTCATCCAGAAATCCTTATAAAAAGTGCCTGATTTTGCATATGTTGCCAAATGTGAGAATACTATTGCCATTCAAATATACTAACATGTTGTTGACACAGGTGTGTTCAGCTTGAGCCAGATTATCTGGGTGAACATCTGTCCAACTCTGTCCAGTTGTTTCCAGATTTCTTATTTGATTGGCTCTTGGTTTAATGAATTATACGACTAGTACTGTGATCCAATAAGGAACCAAGCATTACTTATTTCACTGGGTTTGCCTTTGGGAATTTAGGATTGTGGCATAACTTTAAAGGGTTGTGTAGTTTGTATGATGCCAGAATATACAAAATTCCCTGGCATAATTCATTAACAGTAGCTTATACCCATTTATAATAATATTTTCTGCCCAAGTCATTTTTTTTCTTTCTTAAGTAGAAAGCAAACAGGCAAATAAATACTTTCGTAAAGTAGCTGACCTTTTATAACCCATTAGCTTAAATTAAGAAATATATAACTAGTGCAACTTCAGCAAGTATCAATATTGCAGATTTAGTTATTAACTTGGTTATTAATTAGGAAGCAAGGAAGTCTTGCTAGAACTCAAAATAGTGTGCTTAGTCCTTGAGAAATCTGAATTAAAAACTGGTTTCCACTTCATGGCAAAGTCAAAAGTCATTCCATTTTCAGAACCTAATGAATCTATGCAGTGAGCAGTGCTGCTTCCTTATTAGACCAGTGGTAACTTCATTAAGATAACTTCATTAGAGGGGCGTGGTGGCTCAGCAGGTAAGACGCCAGGATTGTCGATCGGAAGATCGCAAGTTCGGAGGTTCGAATCCCTAGCCCTGCGTGCGGAGTGAGCTCCCGCACTCGCCCCAGCTCTTGCCAACCTAGCAATTTGAAAGCATGCAAATGCAAGTAGATTAATAGGTACCACTTCGGTGGGTAGGTAACAGCGTTCCGCGCGCGTCATGTGGCCACATGACTGTGGAAGCGTCTTCGGACAATGCTGGCTCTTCGGCTAACAAACGGAGATGAGCACCGGCCCCTAGAGTTGGACACAACTGCACAAATGTGCGGAGGGAACCTTTACCTTTTTTTAAATTCATTAAACTGTAGTCAGTTCATACATTATGCAAAACCAAACCCAAAAGTGAAGAGTCCATTCAAAGAGAGTTGATGTGAACTGTGACTTCATGATAAACCTACCTAATCAGCCCATGTACTGTATTCCCAACTTATATTTGCCAGTGTACACTGACATACATTTAGGAGTGCACATAAAAATAGAATGGACCAATTTCATATATTTTACAACATTTGGGTTGATTCCTGATGAGGCATTTATAGTGCAAACACCTTGCCTTATTCTCAGGATGTTATGAGAGGTCCAGGTAATGTGGCATTCCATTTGTAATCCTGTGTTTGCTCAACACTCGTTTTGTCCTTTCCCTAAGAATCTATTTAAAAAATGGAATAGCTGAACAGAGTCTTCAGATTAATAGTGCCCTCTTGTTTTCCAGAGTTTATTGTCACCAGATTGTCATCTCTTTGTTCTGTGGTTGCTTGTATTGAGGCATTTAAATATGGGCGGCTTTGGTATTATCATTAATTACTGGATTTTCTGTTGCTAACAAAAGGGGAAAAATATGTGCAAAGCATGTAGACATGCATGCAGACAGGCTGCTAAAATATGAACATTGCAAAATAAATGACCATTAGGGATACCAACTGACCAGTCTTCTTTGATTGTTGTCGGTTCATTCAATGATTTGACTAGGTGCTGAGTTAATGGAAATCAGAATCAACAGCACTTATGGAGAATTCCCAATGTTTGCAATCTAGGTTTGCTAGGTAGATTGTAGATCCTTATAGTAAATTGTATTTCTATATTTCCAGCGGCAGACTCAATAGAGCAAGCAGCCTTTCTATATATTTATTTTCCATAATAGCATAATAAGTATACGGACATTTGAAGGCTCAGGATTTGAAGGATAATCTGAGTTTACATCTTATCAGTCTTGCTAGGAGAATGCCATTATTTCTGCTAAATTAACATTGTGATGTATTAGTTTATGTAAAAGATGAACTCTAGTCTATTTCAAGCACCATTATTATAATTTCATGGCTTCCATAACATTATTGTGTTATATGCAGCATATTTAGGGAGGTAGAAAGGGTTAGCCAGGTGGTAAGTTCATTCCTTTTCATCTACACGGTGTTTGAATATTCCCTCATGTGAAGGGGATCTCAGCATGTGACATAATACAGGGAGATTAATTAAAGGGGGAGTTGGAATCATATCCTTCAGGAATTGGAGATGTCTCAGTACAAATTATGGGGGGAGGTCATTGCATGTAGAGGACCTTCAGCAAGTAGTGATGCTGACTGGGATACTGAATTGAAGAAGTGGCAATAATTGCTTCAGAAATTCAACACCCAAGAAAAAGCTTATTTTCGTGACAGTGTCATTAGGTTGTCACCTAAAATTCTTGTGTGTTTCGAGTTTAATTCCCATATTTTTCATAGACAGAACAATGGAACGCTAACAGCAAAACTGATTGTATCAGAGCTAAGTATCATCTGGGACTTGTAAGGAAAACCAAGCCCAAAAGTTGACAGGACAGTCATTCTTGCCAGCCTAACCTTTATGAGATTTTTCATTCTGCTAGTGATGACGGGGGTATATTATCCGTGAGGCAGGATGCAAGTCTTAAGACAGCCTTTTCCAGGATGATAGGTTCCAGGTATTTTGGGATTCACAGCTTCCAGTGCCCATGCAATCCAGACTTATTAATGTTACAATTGTGGGATTGTTTGGGTGTTATTTATTTGTTTGTTTATACAGATATTTATATACCGTCCTACTTCAGTGTAGGG
The DNA here is from genome assembly GCA_023362775.1 of Charina bottae. Taxonomy (NCBI): domain Eukaryota; kingdom Metazoa; phylum Chordata; class Lepidosauria; order Squamata; family Charinaidae; genus Charina; species Charina bottae. The sequence goes on along the minus strand of JALMGJ010000020.1, from coordinate 19,257,831 downwards.
AAAGTTTACAGTACAACACAAATAAAAACAGTGAATATAAATAACAAAAATTATAATTGTCAAAAGTCTACACAGGGCCACCGCCTGCACTGAAAGCTTGTCAGAAGAGGATAGTTTTATTGTCAAATGAAAAGAGAACAAGGTGAAGGCACCCTGTACCTCAGAGAGCAAGGTGTTCCCTAGCGAGGAACCATTACTGAGAAAGCACACCTCTAGGCCCCCATTCCATTCATAGGTATATCATTGATGATACTGGCAGATGGCCTCCCCTAGTAGATGTTGATATTAATTGGTGAATTATGTATATCAATGCAATATAAACTGATATATGTGATATAAACCCACCCCCTATACTATAGCGGGAGAATGGGCCTTATATATGAAAGCTTCTGTTTCTGGTTCCTATTTATAATTAAACGCTGATGGTCTGAGCCAGCTGCAGATGGCCTGCCGCCACCCACAGCCAAACAGGGAATAAAGGCCAGACTCTGGAGTTCTCTGACCGTGGTCTTCCTTCAGTGTTGCTGTCAGGTCATTTGTGGTTTTCAAGTAGCCAAGGAGTGAATACCTCATGAGGAAGGAGTTTGCTTTTGCCCTTGTCCTCTTCTTTTAGATCTATAAGGAAAGGGACATGGTGACATTAGCAAGAAAGGGAGTCCACTGAGGGTGCCTTGTCCAAGCATAATTGCTATATGCCTCATATGTGTAATGGACTTCTCAGAACTTGGGAAAGAGAATGGCAGTTTCCAAAATACTACCTAGGATGGAACATCTGTACATTCCTCCTGTGTCGGTGAATTAAATAGCAACTTCTTCACTGCTTCAGGAGGCAGCCAGCTAAGAGGATCAAAGAATCCCTGTCCTAACAAACGTTTTAATAAGTGGGGTGCTAAAGTCCATGCATCTTGTTCTCAAGATTCTGTAACCTATCCCCTTTTTTCCCTTTCAATGAATTTGATTAATAAGACCCTATGAGAATCTAGCTACTTAGATTCTAAGTGGGTTAGATTAGGGGTGGGTTTATATCACATATATCAGTTTATATTGCATTGATATACATAATTCACCAATTAATATCAACATCTACTAGGGGAGGCCATCTGCCAGTATCATCAATGATATACCTATGAGTGGCTACTAGAGGCCTGAAAGTATAATATACTGTATACATATTTAATTAATATATCAGTATGTCTTGCAGTTTAATTGATTTTTATTTTGAATGCTCTGTATCACGTTGTAATCTGTCCAAAGACCTCTGATTATTTGCAGATCAAAAACATGACAAATAATACATATTTTATTCATTCTAGGGAGATCGTATGTGGCATTTTGCAGTGTCTGTCTTCCTGGTTGAACTATATGGGAACAGTTTGCTCCTAACTGCTGTTTATGGATTGGTTGTGGCAGGATCAGTTCTTCTCCTGGGTGCCATTATTGGAGATTGGGTAGACAAGAATTCAAGGCTCAAAGGTTAGTAGTATCATAGTTACTGACTGAAGGATATCTGCACATAATAAGGGAAATCTAAATCACAAAAAAAACCAACATGAAATTTGCTGAAACAATTGGTGTCAGTGCCAAGCTTTTAATTAAATTATGCTTAATTTAATTAAAGTATGCCCACTTGGCTAGTAGCACCTAGTTAAGCTTGAAAAACTACCAGATTTACCAATCATCATAAGATAGAATGCTCAGCTGCATCACAGTACCACCTAGCCAAAGATTTCAAACTTAGCTGATTTTGGAAAGTTAGCTCTGAAAAGTTGGGCCTGGTTGCCACTTGTATGGAAGATCACCAGGAAATCCAAGGGCCATGGGCTAGACTGTTAGATCAAACAAACAAACAAAAAGGGGCAAACCATTTTTGTATTGCTGCCAAGAAAAGTTAATGGACATGTTCATGAAGCACCAGGTGTCAAGCTTGACTCAAAAGAGACCTTACACCTTTTCTCTTTAATGCAACTTTTAAGGGTTACACCCCCCCCACACTGCAAAAAAAAAAAAACCTGATTGTGCTATTAACACTGATGTAAGGGATTATACAGTAAGTGGGTCATTCAGAATGGCTACACAAATAACAACTGGGCTGCCCAGTCATATCTATGTTTACTTATTCTTTAAGAATTACAGGCTTCACTGGGACTTACTCCATGATGAGGCATGACTCTGTAGGACCTGCAAGTACTTTAGAATAGTAATTTCGGCTGTTTATTAAATATGCACAGTTGGGACGCTACCTCATACTTTAGCAGCTTCTGTAATTATGTTATGTACTCTTCAGAATTAATATGTCTAAGTTATTAATATGTCTTAAGCCTTGTCTAAGTATTTGACCAAATGCTTTACAAATAATTTTCTGGTCTACGCAAAGCTAATTTCAAATAATTAATGCCCATTAGATGTAAGTGTCAGCTATAGAAGCTGGGTGTTTCTTCCTTGGTGGTAGCTTTAGCAATTTGAAAATGATGCCTTCACGTCAAGGAGAGAACATCTCTTGTTTAGTGCTGTTTGAGCACTAATGCAAAGGACGAATTTCTTACTGTCTTTTACTTGATGATAAGTCTACATTTAGCGCATTGGCCTAAAAAAAGTTTCCTGCCTTGAAAACAGTGGTAAACAATTTGCTTTATAAATGATACTTTAAAGATAGACTGAAATATTTCCTATTTCAAGTATTGACTTCGTGTACCCTTTCCCTTCCTTTTCTCCTAAACAGTAGCCCAGACGTCCTTAATTGTGCAGAATGTGTCAGTCATTTTGTGTGGCATCCTTCTGATGATTGTCTTCCTGTTTAAAACACAGCTTTTAAACTTGTATCAAGGATGGCTTCTTGTAAGTGCACAGAACTTAAAAACATTTATAAACATGTACAAAGTATTTTGCTCTTAGCTTTTCTCTGAAAAATATATTCATGTTTTGTGGTCAGCTTCAAGCTTTAGGTAGGTTTTTAATCCGCTTTAAGCTTTGGTGTTTATTAATTGTCAGTGTTTATGCAGTCATCTCCCTTTACTGCAGTACAGCCAGACCTGTTTGCCTTAACAGTTTTATGTTAGTACAGTGTGACTATCAGTAGCAAAGAATTACAGGTTGCAGATCTAGATGTAATACCTAATTCTTAAAGAGTTGGAGATTTGGACTTCAAAATATTCAGACAGCCACTGTTTTCTGTATCACGGCATCTAGTGGTCACCTTTGCAACCAGCCCTGATAACCTTAAGCAGAGGAATTATATCAAGCTATGCTTTGTTGTTGTTTATTCGTTCAGTCGCTTCCGATTCTTTGTGACCTCGTGGACCAGCCCATGCCAGAGCTTCCTGTCGGCCATCTCCACCCCCATCTCCCCCAAGGTCGAGTCCATCACCTCCAGAATATCATCCATCCATCTTGCCCTTGGTCAGCCCCTCTTCCTTTTGCCTTCCACTTTCCCTAGCATCAGCATCTTCTCCAGGGTATCCTGTCTTCTCATTATGTGGCCAAAGTACTTCAGTTTTGCCTTTAATATCATTCCCTCAAGTGAGCAGTCTGGCTTTATTTCCTGGAGGATGGACTGGTTTGATCTTCTAGCAGTCCAAGGCACTCTCAGAATTTTCCTCCAACACCACAGTTCAAAAGCATCTATCTTCCTTCGCTCAGCCTTCCTTATGGTCCAGCTATCGCAGCCATAGGTTACTACGGGGAATACCATTGCTTTAACTATGCGGACCTTTGTCGTCAGTGTGATGTCTCTGCTCTTAACTATTTTATCGAGATTTGTCATTACTCTCCTCCCAAGAAGTAAACGTCTTCTGATTTCCTGGCTGCAGTCAGCGTCTGCAGTCATCTTTGCACCTAGAAATACAAAGTCTGTCACTGCCTCCACGTTTTCTCCCTCTATTTGCCAGTTATCAATCAAGCTGGTTGCTATAATCTTGGGTTTTTTTTAGGTTTAACTGCAACCCAGCTTTTGCACTTTTTCACTTTCTTCAAGCTATGCTATGGCTTATTATAACTGGTTTGTTAACTAAGCCACAGTGGCTCATTTTGCATATTACACCAAGCCACATACCCTGGTTTAGCTGTGTTTATAAATGTAAAGTATCTCAACTAGGTTCACTATAGAATAATTACAGGGGTTGAATCCAGAGAACTGTCCATGGAAGGAAGTGGCAGGATCTGGATTTCCTGTCTCCTCTCATCCCAGCTAGCCCCCCGAGAGCCCCACAAATGCTGCCTTATAGTTAGAGCAACCCAGGAATAGAATGCATGGCCCTGAAGGTTCTAAGGAAGAAGAAAACAGAGGAGAAGTCTCTGTTTTTCTTCAATGTCTTGCATCCTCCCAAATGAAAACAGATCTCATTCAGCAAGGTCTCTAAATCCTGGAGAAGTTTTGGAAGAGGACTTTGAGGCTATGGATTAAAGAAAGAGTAGGGAGATCAGTTTATGCCTGCTCCCTATGTGGCCAGATATCTAGAGGCAACTCCATGTAAAATTACAATTCAGCCGTTCAAGAGAGAACATTGATTTAAATAGGGGGGAAAGGCCTGTACTTTCTTGCCTTTTGCATAAACATTTCTTTCCATTCCCACAGACCTTCTGCTATATTCTAGTCATCACAATAGCGAACGTTGCAAATTTGGCCAGTACAGCCACAGCAATCACCATACAGAGGGACTGGGTTGTTGTCGTTGCTGGTGACAATAGAAGCACATTAGCAGGTCAGGTATACTTGGTTTTGCTTACCTTAAGTTATTTTATTCTATGGGATTGGGTTAAAAGAACTGAACTTGGTGCATTTTGCTGGATGGTAGCATTTGTGAGAACATGGGTTTCGATTTCTTTTCCAGTTCTTTTTTTTTCCTAGTTGTTTGAATAAAGCAACAGATCAGAGAATTATATATTTTGTATGAACAAGAAGTCAACTGTAAACCAATTATTGCTTCAGCAAGACTTAGCAAACAAATTTTATTTGCTCCTTCTTAAAATACTAGCTTGTCACTTTTTTTGCTACAACTATTGTTTACATTGTAAGGAAAACAGTTATGTTCATTCATTCATTCAGTCAATCAATTTATATAGCTGCCCACTCAACAAGCAACTCAGGGAGGTGTATACAGTTAAAAACAACAAATAGTGATCATCCAAAGAATAGAATTTTAGAAGCAGCTCAAACAATTCAAAATAGCTAATCAAGATAGGCTCACAAAATCTCCTGACCCAATGCCTGGTGGAGAAACCAGGTCATCAGAGCCTTTCAGAAGGCAGGCAGGGGCCATCTGGAGGAATCCTGTTCCATGGGGCAGGCATAGGGACAGAAAGGCACATCTCCTGCTTAAGTGATGGAACCTGGACCATGCCCACCCTATCAGATGACATCAGACAGGCAGAGGTCATTGGAGGCAGGCAATCCTGCCAATAACCAGGCCCCTTCTACTTCTACCAAGCTAGATGAGTTCATGCCACATCTTCTATAGAAAGAAAAATAGATTCTGTTGCAAACTGACAGCAGCAGCCTTATATTCTACTCCTAAGCAATTGGAAGTTGCAATGGGAAGTGGATAAGGACTGAAACAAAAGTAATGTGCTTCGAATTACCCCACAGATATTTATAGTTGAAACAAAAAGTCCAAATGACATACATTAAATTGCAACTAATTGTTACATAGCATTATGCCAACGTCTTTGTGTTTTATATTTTCATTCTGATTTGCAAAAATCATTCATTAAGAATATATTTATGTGGGCATATGGTATCCAGCTGTTCCATTTTAAAAAATGCTCTGGAACTTTCCAGCAGTTTTCCAGTGCAGACATGGGCATGCACAAGGGAGACTAAATGACAAAATGGGTATGATAGCATCATCACACAAATACCTCAATTACCTACTTTTATCAGATATTAGGATGTAAATACTTAAGGGCAACATTTGCCTTGATGACATCACTGTGCATCCATCATCATCTGGACATCATTGCAATTTGCTGCAGATGTGGGTTAAGGATTTTTTTCTTTTTGATCACAGTAAAAAACCAAAACAGTACACAACCAGGTACAGTAATCCACATTGTAAGGAAAAAACCTATATGACCTGGATGAATGAAAACCACTTTCTCATCGCATCCAAAGGAACAAGCTCAGTGTCAGTTAGACTTCTTGGAGGAGGAAGTTCCAAAGCCAGAATGACTTACTTATTAAAGTTTATATTTCAGTAGCTATATCATAACCTATGCAGAGTTGTTTACATGATCAAGAATATAATGCTATGATCATTAATCAAGTAGTCCAGTTTTCCAGGCAGACTTTGTTTATGAGATGGAAAGGGGACAGATAATTAAAATTGTTTCCAGTTTTCTATTTAAATTTAAGTTACATGTTTCATAGGCTCGTGCAATATTTACTGCAGGATGGTACCATTTCACACCATAGGTAGGTAGTGAAATGTTGCTATGCTCCTAAAAATATTTCCAATATAAATATGTAAAAGGAATAGTTAGATTAGTAGTAACCAGTAAACTACTGAGACTAGGGGAAATTGTGTATTTTTCGTATATAATAGCATGTTTATTTCTATTTGCAGTCAACCCAAAACGTTGAATAGCAGAACACATACTAAGCCAAATATTTATGCAACCATGTTTAAAAAGTTAAAAGCAAGTGTAAAATTAGACAGAAACCCAGAACATCAGTCAGGGAAGAGTAGAAATAATCAATGCCAAGATTTTAAAAAGCACTAAAACTTTATAACTACACATATAACTTTATAACTTTATAACTACAAAGCCTTAAAAAACAGTAAAAGGTTGCCTCCCCCCCCCCCGTAATTATTTTATTGCATCATAAGATGTGAATAATACATTATTAAATACATATATTAGCTGGGTACAGTGTTATAAGCTAGAAATTGTTCACACTATGATAGTTTAGATAAGTTGAACCTTTAAAGATAATAAAGAAGAAAAAAGTTTATGTCAATGTTGAACATAATTTCTAAAACGTTGATAAATACAAGGTTGCTTGAGTTGTACAATTAAAGCTGAGTGTAGCATTAATAGACAATTGAAAAATGAATTATTTTATAATATAAAAAAGGTTTCTATCTTGATCTTAATGCTTAATACTAAGGTCTCCACTGTATTGTTATTTGATATTGGTTATAAATATTAACAAAAATGAAAAAGAAAAGAAAAAGAAAAAAAGCTGCTTGGAAAAGTAAAAAGTTCTTCAGCTGGCCTCATAAAAACTACCGTGGCTCAGGCCCCAGGAAGCCACTCTCGAGACTGCCTTGCATCATGTGGATGCAGCACACAAAAGAGAATTATTTTGTGTGACGTCAAGTACTAACTTTTGCATTGCCTTATAGATATGAATGCTACCATACGAAGGATTGACCAGCTGACCAACATCTTGGCTCCAATGGCTGTGGGACAAATAATGACCTTTGGATCACCTGTGATAGGTTGTGGATTCATTTCTGGCTGGAACTTGATTTCCATGTGTATAGAGTATACACTGCTCTTCAAAGTGTACAAGAAGACGCCTGCTTTGGCTCACAAGGCTGGTTTAAAGGTTGAAGAGTCAGAACTGAAGCAACTCAATGTACAGAAAGGTAACAGGATTTCAGAAGCTGTCTTTGATCAAACATCAGTGACAGATAGCAGTCTTCTGCCTACTCTGTTGAAATTTGAGTATGGCTGAGTTAATTATTAATTCCGTTTCCTTATAATTCTTTGTGTCCTACACTTTTAAAAATCCATTCTGAGGCTTGGAAAAGTCAATAAGACAAGGGCACTCCTGCTGCTGAAGTGCTTTGGAATGAAGAGTTTATCTGACATACCCAAAGCCCTAGGCCAGAGGGCAGAAAATAAGAAAGAGAAGCATTTGGTGCTTTCCTACATTGTTTTTCTTTCTAATGGAGGGGAAAAAACCTTCCCCATTTTATGCAGTGGGAAGGGGTTTTTAGATGTCAGCCAAGTGTTTAGAACCTGCTCTAACTGAGGACAGAGCTCTAAACTTCTACTATTTTGTAAACTGCCCAGAGTCCCCTATTCAGGAAGATGGGCGGGGATAAATTAAATAAATAAACAAAAATAAAGTTCCTTGCTAAAAGCATGTCTGTTGTTAATTGGTGCAAATTGGTTTGCTTGGAGGGGCAATCCTTATCTGCTCTTTCTTTCCACAGATGGCGAACTGAAGGCCACGGAAGGAGCCCAGTTAATTCACAAGAAAGAGAACACTGTTTCTGAGCCCGAACAGGAAAATGTTAGCTGTCTTTCTCGTGTGGCTGAGCCCTTCAGCACATTCCGTGATGGATGGGTTTCCTACTGTAACCAGTCAGTGTTCCTTGCAGGCCTGGCCCTGGCATTCCTTTACATGACTGTCCTTGGCTTTGACTGTATCACTACTGGCTATGCATACACTCAGGGACTGAGTGGCTCCACTTTAAGCCTCTTAATGGGGGCCTCTGCCATAACTGGAATTCTGGGAACAGTAGCCTTCACTTGGCTGCGTAACAAATGTGGGTTAATTCGCACAGGCATCATCTCTGGAATAGCCCAGCTGTCCTCTCTGGTTTTGTGCGTGATCTCAGTGTTCATGCCAGGAAGTCCTTTGGATCTGACTGTTTCCCCATTCACTGACATCAGCGCTAGGTTGTTTGCAAGCAGTCCATTACCCACCATGGCTCCTGACGGTGATCTCCTTGAAATGCCTTTTACCACTGAAATGCCTGCTTTGGTCAACGCAACATCTTCTAATCCAGGATTAGCTCCCAGCCCAGTTTCTCTCATCTCTGTTAGCCTTCTGTTTGCAGGAGTCATCGCAGCGAGAGTTGGTATGTTAACATTCCTGTATAAAATACTCATAGTACTCCTTAGAATACAAATCTATACTTCTGTAGTAGTTGTAGAATCTTTCGTAAATCACATATTAATTCTAGCTTTCCAGTCTGGTCTCTAGATATAGTCGGATTACAATTGATGATGTATTGGATTGCAACTTCTATAATTTCTAGGCAGCTGAACATTCCAGGCCTTGCCTCCCCCACCCCAACACAATTGAAGAAGACTTTATTGATAAAAAGCTTTTAACACCGTGTACCTTTGAATGGCTACTCAGAAGCAAATCTTGCCACATTCAGTGGGAAAAAATTGAGCATGGGAATGTAGCCTAAATTTTCTTATTCTCATAAACAAATCCAAGATAAGTAGAATGGACTAAAATTATAAATCTCAAATGGACTTAGCGATGCAGAAAAAGCTCATTCATAGTTGCTGGGTATATACATGTACGTACATTGACCTGTAACCTGCGCTGCAGAAAGAAGGGGATTGGAAGTATTTATATGTATTTTCATATCCCAGCCTCTCTCCATCAGCAGAACTGTGCTGACTGGAAGCCTGGAGCAGAATTGTCCCAATGTGTATATTTGCAAAATGGGATGGCAAGGCTCTTAACTGAAAAGAAGAGGATTTGTTTGAAGGATAGAGATCTGTGCTTATTGAACAAGTGTTCTTCTGCTTCTCCTGCCCCTGCTTCAGCCGGGATTAAATATCATTTCCCCCCCCCCTTTTTTTTTTTTTATAGGCCTGTGGTCTTTTGACCTGACCGTCACACAGTTGCTTCAGGAAAATGTGATAGAGTCCGAGAGAGGTATCATAAATGGTGTCCAGAACTCCATGAACTACCTTCTGGACCTGCTGCATTTCATCATGGTTATTCTGGCTCCTAACCCTGAAGCTTTTGGACTGTTGGTACTCATTTCTGTTTCCTTCGTTGCAATGGGTCACATCATGTACTTCCGTTTTGCCCATAAAAGCTTGGGGAGGAACGTCTTTCTTTGCTGTACTCCTGAGCTAAAGTCAGTTGCCGGTGAGCCTCCAAATTCTGAGGAAAGCAGCGCATAGAGGATTTTGCCTCCTCCGGGTGTTTTTTCCAGTCCAAGTTGACTGATGGCTTTATTGTGGGTCAGAGGCAGCCTCCTAGAAGGGTGGTCCTCTCCAGCAGCCACGCCTACCTTGTTTTCCTTTGCCCTTGGGCAGGTAACCAGGTATGGATTTTTAACGGTTGCAGGAGACACACTCATTTATTTAAGAGGATATCTCCTCAAGAGTTAAAGGTTAACTACAAAAAAAGAAAAGGCAGTTGAGCTAGAAGGACATGATTCTGATTCTTTTCAAAAACACAATTTCTATTGATTGGAACGGGGTGGAGATTACAATAATTAAACAAAATATTGTCTTATATGTAAAATGATTAGTGGATGTTACTTTTCTCATGCAGCATAGATATACAGTTTTTTTCTCTTTTAAAAGAAATATTAGACCTGTGATGAAAATATTATACAAATGAATGACAGCAAAGTTTATTGATCGATAAAGCTCGAAAACGTGCCTTTAAACAGACAAGACCTCTTTTCTGTGATGTTACTTCTAGTTCAGTTTTGAAGAAACATAATGGGTTATTTTAGTATGTTATCTGAATAAGAAATAATGCAAAATAGTGTAGAATATATGTGTAGCACTTCCTAGGAACCAAGATTAACCTAGCATAAACTGAAGCTATTTATATAATACAGTATAGCCTTGTAAAGCATAAGGGGGGGCGGGGTATTTTTGGTTTTATAAATTTTCAGTGCCATACTTACTAAGCCTTGGTTTCATAGTTTGAAAGGCCAAATATATGAAGTGAGAGAGCTAGATTGTATGTATGTGTGTTAATGAGAGAGAGTGAAAGAGAATAAAGAAAAGAAAGCTACAATCGCTTTTTTTCAAAATTATTTAAATTATTTAAAACACATAAGCTGAAAATTGCAACCACTTATTTTACAGTAGCCCCTCTAATATCAGGAAGAAATCAAGAATACACCACCAGTAACTTCATATAAAACCCATTTCAAATGAATGGGAATTGACAAAAAATTAATTTGTTTCCCAGATGTCTGCATTATGTATGTCAGTAATTTGGAGAAATAAGGTGTAGCGTGAGTGTACTTTGTGAGCAAATCATGAATAATCTAACCTGACTGAAATGTAAAAAGCATGTCCCTGATCACAGATCGACACCTGCAAAAGCAACTTGCATCCACAAGGATGCACAGGAGGATTGGTCCTATCAAGCAGCTTATGGCAGTGCTGATGTTGACAACTCCCAAGTGCACGTTGGGGCAAGCTTTTGGTGAAGACTGGCAGTGATGCACACCTTCTGTCCAGTGGCAGAACACTGTATGAACCCACTTCTGTACGTTCTGCCTGCAGTTTGGGGTTCTACTCTGCTAGTCAGCCTGCATGGTTGCACTTGGAAGGATGATCGGCGTGCAGAGCCCTGCTTCACTTACACTGGTCAATTGGGACATATCTGTATAGCTTTAAATGTTTTGCAGAGCTGATACCCTTATGCACTCTTTCTTGTTTTTTTTTTTTTAAGTACCTTTTATACCCCAGCTTACTAGAAAAAATGTATTTTAAATAAGTTGCGGTTGGTTTGGTGTGTTGTTGTTTTTTTTAAAAAAAACTCGTTATTGTAAAAGCAAACATTGATAATCAGTAGTGACTGACAATGCCATGTATGTATGAAATGCTTTTGGAGTCCTTTTTATGGTATACAGGAATGGGTGCAATGCTATTTGCAGTAAGTTTCATGCACTTTTGTGGAAATTGCAGTAATAATGCTACAAGCACTTTGCTTTCAAATAGAGTTGAATCCTCTTTACTGTACTCTGGAGTTTTTCTAAATGTAATTTTAAACTTCTGTTGTTAAATATTTGTTAAATATTTGTATGCATAAATATAAACTATTTTTCACATTTTTGCCTTTTCTTCATTTGGGGAATATATTTTGCACACATGATGCAGTTAATCCCATATCTGAAATTAAGTGGCAGTGCACAAGACCTGTGTTTAGAATTTTCTTCAGAACTGTTAAACTCACATTGAATTTTATACACAAATGAAATGAAGATATGAATGCTTCCAGCATAATGAATTATACAGAAGTCTTGGATTGATCTGAGATATTAGCAGTTTGAAAGCAAAACGAACAAAAATCCCATATTCTGAATGTTATAGTTCATTGTTGCATATATTTAATATAGCATCCACAAACTCAATAGCTGTTTTTGATGTTATGAACAGAGTCACTCTCTGAGTGAGATGGGCGGGGAATAAATTTTATATATATATAAAAATATACAGTATATATGAGGGGCGCGATGGCTCAGTGGTTAAGACACCAGGCTTGTCAATCGGAAGGTCGGCAGTTTGAGATCCAAGCGCCGCGTGATGGAGTGAGCTCCCGCACTCGCCCCAGCTCTTGCCAACCTAGCAATTCGAAAGCATGCAAATGCAAGTAGACAAATAGGTACCGCTTCGGTGGGATGGTAACAGCATTCCGCGCGCGTCATGCCGGCAACGTGACTGTGGAAGCGTCTTTGGACAGTGCTGGCTCTTCGGCTAACAAACGGAGATGAGCACAGGCCCCTAGAGTCGGACACGACTGTGCAGGGGAAAACCTTTACCTTTTTACAGTATATATAAAAATGACAAGATTATATTTAGTCAAATTGTGATGGAAAACTTCCTGGAAGAATAACTCGAGAGGATAAATACAATATATGTTTTTATAGCATGTCAACTAAACTTGGCCAGCAAAGTGTGTTTTAAGGAAAAGAATAATAAAACAACACTACTATCTTTTATTTGTAGGATTTATATCCCACCTTTCTATCTTATACTGACCTCTGAAAATAAATAGAGTTTGTCCAGCAGAAAAGACAACATGAGTTTGGCTGGCCTCAGCAAGGAAGCAATAAATTTGTATTGACCAAAAAGGACACATGGTCTTCCCCACTTAAATTTGTAACTTTAGATCAAATGGCAACAGTTAGCATCTTGAAGGCATGGTGCTTGGACAGCTTTGCTTCTCCCTTCTGCAAAATTGTGCCTGAAAATTTGTGAATCAACACATTTCTCAAGAGCTTATCTGAAACACCAAAATCTCATGTGAGACCTCATGAATCTTTGATATTCACACCCAAGTTATGGATTGTAGATTTTCTTACCTCCTAGGTCATTGTGCAAAACTGCAATGGGGTCCTGAAAATGTTAACTGAATGTTAAGCAAATTCAAAGCCTTGTAAGCATTAGTGTGTGAATGAGGCACAGATGAATCTGCTAGTTCTGCTTCCCTTCTTAGGTAAAAAAGTATTTCAAATCAAGCTTGACTCCTGCTGACATGGATACTCCCTGGGCAGTTTTCTGTTTGCCATTGCCTTCTTCAAGAGAACCACCTCTGGCAATGAAGAACCTCTTCTACCTGTGGAAATTCCTCATGTGATTAAGAACCGTAGAAAAGGTAGGGTTTGAAATCATGGAGAGTCTACTGCAGACCATTGCCCCATAGATGAGGCTGATGAATATGGGAGATAGAGTTAATGTGATGGCCTTAATGCATCCTCCTTGTCTGTAGGGCCCACGTGCCTCTAAAGATGCCTGAAAAGAGCTTCTATAAGATGTGAATAAGAATCAGAAACCGCTGTGTTTACTGAAAGGCCACCAAAGGAGAACAAAGTGCATGCTGTATGATAATGCTTATCCAAATACTTCAACCTGTTCTACCATAAGTCAATATTTCTTTCTAGTTAATTTTTTCCTTTGCTGCATTTTGCAAGAAGAAAAGTACATAACAAAGGGCATAGAGTAGTCCAAATATCTCTAATGAAGTACATAACCATATCCCAGAGACATGAGCTCACTTTTAAATGAGAAATAGTCAAAGGTCTTAGCTGAAATGATAGTGAAGTCTAGGAAAACTGCAGATCATTTCCCGCCTCACCTCATAAAATTTAGTAGTGTGTGGATCCTACATTTTTGTTCCCCCAAGTCTTTTTGTCAGAATTGCCTTCTGCATCTTGGGGCTGAGAAATTCAGGTGTCTTGGATGTGAGGTTTCATAATCCCCAGTTACTTGGCTAGCATGTTTTTCCAAAGGAAATGAGGCTTTAGTTCCAAGACACTGACAGCTACCTACAACAATCCCAGTATAATTAAGCAAACTTAGTTAACAAACTGATAAGATACAGAAAACATCCACCATGTAATAACAAAGCTAGCAATCAGTCTTGACACATTTATTTCTGGATATGTTAAATGGGATTTGCTGCAACACAGTTTTGCAGCATATATCTACCACTAAAAATGGACGTTCTTGTTCTGGCCCCAAGGCATTTTATTTTATTTTATTTTATTTTATTTTATTATTTTATTTTATTTTATTTTATTTTATTTTATTTTATTTTATTTTTTTATTTTATTTTATTTTATTTTATTTATTTTATTTTATTATTTTATTTTATTTTATTATTTATTTTATTTTTTATTTTATTTTATTTTATTATTTTATTTTATTTTATTATTTTATTTTATTTATTTTATTTTATATTTTATTATTTTATATTTTATTTTATTTTATTTTAAAGGGGAGAGAAGATAAAATATTAATGTTTTTATTTTTTTCTTCAAAGCCTTCCTTTGCTATGCTATATAATGTTACGGGATTCAGATTTGGGATGGACTACCAGTCAAATCTTAACATGCTGTTACTTTGTAGCACAGAGCTTTCCAAACTGTGTGTCGGGACATGTTAGTGTGTCGGGTGTGTCGCAGCTGCTGCTGCCTCTAAGCCCTGCCAGGATTCTGCGCAGGTCCTAGTGCCTGCCTTGTGCCTTGCTGCCTGCAAATCTGCTGTGATTCCGCACAGGTCCTAGTGCCTGCCTTGTGTCCTGCTGTAGGAGTGTGTCGCGAAATGATGCCCTGCTGTAAGAGTGTGTCGCAAAATGATGCATGTCTAAAAAGTGTGTCACCAACATGAAAAGTTTGGAAAGCTCTGTTGTAGCAGATTTGGGGTAGCAAGTCTGGAAAGACAGGAAGTGAAAAGGGTGTCTTTTCCCCCAACTTCTTTCCTTTATGATGCAGGAAAGGGTGAGGGGGAAGGTTCCCTTAGAAACCCTCACAGCTTCATTGCAACCCTGGAAGTTCCATGTCTAAACGATGGAGTGATTCCTGAGAAACTTCAATGCCTATGGCAAAATGGCTTGGAGAGACTTAGCTCTGATCTTCCTGGGCACCATGACTATACTAGACTATCTCGCTTTGTCAGCAGACCAGAGCATGTGGCAAATCATGCATTTATGCTGGTATTTGCTATAGAGTGGATTGGGATGAGTGCAGATGATGGAAAGATCTGAACTTCTGGAACATATCAATCTGTTTAATAACATATAATGGAAAGCCCCCAACAGAACTGCCACTGTGGCAAGCCCCAGTTCATAACAGCCAGACGCCATCTCAGGATACTCTACCCAATTCTCTCGCCTCCCCATTTCTTCCCCATTTTGGTTACTCCACCCAGATCTTTCTCACACTCATTGTCCTATGCAGACTCCTAGTGATGCTACGTAAGGCATACTGGAGACAGATCTCGATCATTTCTGCCTTCCATAGTTTCAAAGGGAAATCAGCCATTCCATTATTTCTTTCTGATTTTTATACCCTATCTATAAATATTTTTTCTCTCCGGCTGCTTTTTGCTCAGTGAACTTAATAAACTGCAGTGGGTTTACATTAACTGATCTTCAAGAAATGTAAAGAAATTGGTTTTGTGAATATTTAATACTAAAAAAAAAGCCTTGCCATATTTCTAGGAACTAAGTAAATCAGCCATTGGCATCCATACAAAACCATGTTGTTTTTCAGTTGAGAAACAGAAATTGGGCTGTGGGCAAATATCCATGCCTACAGTGTTTGCTCAGCTGTTATACTAAAAAAGCCAATCAGTGTGGGTTTATAGCACAGAGTGCCCTGCACTTACCTTACCTGAACCAACCTACAAGGCACAGAGGTCACTACTGGGGCACAATTTTGACAGAAGATACGAATGACGAAAGAAATAACTTTTGCATCGGTCAAATTTCTTACTTTGACGCTGACACGTTCTCTGATACTTTGACACTTTGACACTGCCACTGTTTCACTCCCCGACCTTTTGGAAAGGGTTTGTTCCTCTCAACTTGTGATCCTCTCAACTTGTGATCCTCTCAACTGCTGCAGGTCTCAGGACCCTGAGAACAACCAAGAGTTCTTCCTTTCAAGTATAAGAGAACACAAAGCACAGCACTGAATCAGGTCCCCTGAATGTGGCCCCTGCAGCCACATCTTTAATTTGCATGCTCTGTGCCTTGCCCCATGATTTCTTTCCCCGCAAAAGCAGTTCCTGCAAGGGGACAGAGATGTCTGCAGCAATGGTCACATGATGCAAATGATGGCCAATTATGCAATGGCAGGAGCAAGGCTTCAATTTCCTGGTCATATCTGCCATTTTGAAGCCAGTGACCCTTGCTGCAGATGTCCCTGCAAGGGGAGATACAAAGCCACCAAGTCACTATGCTTCTATTGCATTTAAAAGACCTAGTGTGTGGAGAGGGGAGGGGGAAGAAGCTGGCTTGAGCCCAGAAAGCAGGATGGAGCAAGACCCTGATAACAGGAAAATGGCTACACTTTGCAGCTTCAGTGTTGTAGGGAGGAAGATTGTCTTCTGTATGATCCTAGATACACTGAACCAAAAATAGGCTCAACACAATGTTGTGAAATCACACAAGTGAGAAGATGCTTCTGCAGTTGTGCAGAGTCCTTGTAGAAGAGCCTTTTCTTCCATCCAAAAATCTAATCTAGAGCAGTGATAAACCTAAATTATATTCTGGGAAAGCCTAGGGCATCTTGGGAATTTTGTTTTCTCAAAAATAAGGTCAATAATAGCAGAATTACTTCCCTGAATGTTTTAAAAATAGTACAAGCAAAGAAGAACATGGTAGTGATGTATACTGTACATTTTTCACATGGAAAAAATGAATTGAGAAGCTTATTCCCATCTCTTGTAATACTAGAATTTGTATCATACAACATAATAATACAGTATTACGTAGTGAGTTGTTGAGCCATTGTTTATAGTGGGCAATCTTAATGTAGATTAAATAAATCCAGGGAGGATATAGTAGCTATTAGTCACGTCACTTTCAGAGAATGAAGCAGCTACTGTACTTCAAGCAGCGAACCACAATATGTCCATGGTAAGTCCTCATCCTGCTACAGGTGGCAGTCTTCTTATGCCACCCCAAACAAAGATAGTCATACATCTGAATATCAGTATCTCAGCCACATACAGTAGGTGAGAAAGTACTGTCTCATTCATTGATCCAATGCTACCTGCTTGGTCATTTTGTGAAGATACTGCTGGACTAGATGAGCCATTGGTTTTGACCAGCAGGACTCTTCTGCTGTTATTGACTACTTGTGCACAACACAGCCCAGAGTCTATTGCAATGGGAAAGGGAGGGGAGGGGAGGGGAGGGATTCAATGTCTGATTTTTTTTATAAAAAAAAAATTTGTTACAACTTTATTAAATTTTAAAACAAAGAGATAAAATCTAACAGAGACTAATAAACAGAAAGAGAACAGAAGTGCAGAAAAAGAAGAAAAAAGAAAAAGGAATAACTCCCAACTCCTTTCACAACAGTTATATTATATTAACTTACATTAAACTCTTACTCTAAGGTTACAACATAACATCCATTTTTTCTGTTGTCAGCTAATATTATTAATCATCAAATCCGTATATCATAATTTCATTTTTTTCTGTTTCAAAAGGGGCTTCCAATTCGCCATAAAATTAGTCAATGTCTTTTCTCTAATCAAAGCTGTCAGTTTTGCCATCTCAGCCAACTCCATCAATATTTAACATACATTTCCTGTAAAATATCCATACCATAACATTGTCCTCTTTCTTGCGGTTAACAATTAGACCAAAATACTTTGTGTTATTGTTACTATTTGCCTAACTCTCTTGTGCAACCCAAAATGTGATTCAGCAATCTTCTAGTCAGCAAAAATTTGAGCATCCAAGAGGAGCGGCCTCAGAATTACCTGATTTGCTGCTGCCTAATTGCTGGCACAGTTCTCCCCCTTTATCTTATCTCCATTCATGTGATTCAGCTATCACATTTCGTGTCATATGTAAAGCACAGACTTAACGTTTTTTATGGACTGGAATGATTGTGCTAAAATAGAATACTCAATACATAATATAGCTGTGGGCTTTTTTATCAGCCTTTTTCAACCTTGTGCCTTCCAGGTGCATTGGATTTGCAAGTCACAGAATTCCCAACAAGGGTAGCAATTCTCCGTGTTAGCTAAGCAATATGGGAGTTTCAGTCTGTGGATTACAGATTACGGCTTTACTTTATAGTTCTCATTGGTTCTTTAGAAGTATGGAAGACCCAACACAAAACTGTCTTCACCTATAGTAAGGGGTGGACAGCCCAAGAGTACTAAGGGCAACTGTGCCTTCAACCTGTGTTCAGCAGCCCCTAGAGCAGAGCTTTCCAAACTGTGTGTCGCCACACAAAAGTGTGTCGCCACACACAGCGTGGTGTGTCGCCACACCACCCAGAAGCGGCGGCGCGCGCGTGCACGGTGGCGGCAAGGTATCAGTGTTTCCGCGTTTTAGCGGAGGCTGCCGCCGCCGTGCCCCACGCCGCCGTGCGCGCGCCCCCCCCCCCCCGCGCCGCCGCTGCCGCTGGTGTGTCGCCAGCGGTGGCACTTTGGAAAGCCCTGCCCTAGAGCCTCTTTCAGCTGCAATTGCTCAAAACGGCTGGAGAGATTCCTTGCTTTTTTAATCAGGGATCATATGAAAACAAAAGTACAGGCCCTATAAGAGGCTGAACATAATTGTTCAAAGAAAACAAATAAATTGCTGCCAAAGCTGAGGCAGGGGGAGGAAAATCTCACTCCTGCCCGTGTGTGTGTGTGTGTGTGTGTGTGTGTGTGAGAGAGAGAGAGAGAGAGAGAGAGAGAGAGAGAGAGAGAGGGTCTGCCCACCATGTGCCACCACTTCATGCCTGGTAGCCCTTGGCCACACCACAAACATTAAGAGTGATCCATATCTAAAGACAGCCTATCCCTAAACCAGAGGACAGGAAACCCATTTTCTCTAACATAGCCTTCCTTAATGTGTTGGCCTACAACTTCCATCACCTTTGACTGCTGGCTGCATGTGCTGGTGCTGTGAGGAGTCATAGGTCAAAACCACAGAAGCATCTAAGGTTGAAGAAAGCTGTTGAACTCATTTGGACCCCTGAGTCTCCCCAGATCTGCTCTGAAGATATACATGATGCTGATAGCATGTATATATGAGGAATGAATTACAGGTGAAAAGGTGGGCAAGCCCCAGGGATTCCACTTCTGGCAAAGAAGGGGGAAAGTCATTCTCATCCATTCTCCTTGAAACCTCCGTGGCCCAAGTAGACGTCATTTCTACTTTGGTTCCAGCAAAGAATGAAAGAGCAATTATTTTATGAAAAAGAAAAAAAAAAGAAATGTGTTAAAAGGTCAAGGCAATCAAGGGGTTTGTCATCAAGCTGTCAGCAAAAGTGGCACTCCCTGGATGTTCCATCATCTGCTGGTAAGAAGTGAAAGGCTAGGAAAAATTATTGATTTTACCTATGTGAAACATTTCCATAAAAATCTAAATTGAAATCACTTGCTGCATAAAGTCATAGGCAACCTTTTGCAGCACTTTATAAAACTACTTCTTTCAGGACATTGAACACAATGATTGTCATGTTCTTTCCATCCTTGCAAGATTGCTGACGGATGTTTGTTTCTCATTCAGATGACCTGGAGAAGATAAGGCAAGGTTCAAAGTAGGACAAGTAACGTTTCTCTATATACAAAAGAGGGGGTTCCCCATCCCAATATATCCTTTATTTTACAGCTGTCAAAGAGTTGCCCTTGATGGCTGGGGACTCTCTGGAGTTGCGTTCTATTGGGCAAAAGTGTCACTGGAAGATAATATCAATAGCCTTCCCCTCATGGCATAACTTTCATCACTGCCAAATTATCATGACATGGATATATACATAATGAGAGCCAGTTTGGTGTAGTGATTAAAAGCACTAGACAAGAAACCGGGAGACTGTGAGTTCCAGTCTTGCCTTAGGCATGAAAGCCGGCTGGGTGACCTTGGGCCAGTCTCTCAGCCCTAGGAAGGAGCCAATGGCAAACCAGGAGACTGAGAGTTTTAGTCCCGCCTTAGGCACAAAAACCAGCTGGGTGACCTTGGGCCAGTCACTCTCTCTCCCAGCCCTAGGAAGGAGCCAATAGCAAACCAGGAGACTGTGAGTTCCAGTCTTGCCTTAGGCATGAAAGCCGGCTGGGTGACCTTGGGCCAGTCACTCTCAGCGGTAGGAAGAAGACAAGGACAAACCGCTTCTGAAAATCTTGCCAAGAAATCTGCAAGGACTAGTCCAAGCAGTTACCAGAAATCAACACTGAGTCAAAGGCACAAAATGTATCACACAGCTCCTAGACTATCCTTATCCCCATTAATCTGGAGTTTGTAACTTTGTAATACAGTGAAATGATTGTGTTGTGCCTCAGTTTCTTCATGAAACATACAACAGGAACTAAATTTGCTTACGAGAGGATTGACCCCTGCAAGCACCTTTTAAGACAAAATGGGGGGTTAGCTTTGTGTTATAGGACTTTCTCATCTCTACTTTTTCCTCCTTCTTGTTATAGCTGCTTGCACTTCCTAAAAGGTCATTCCTCAATGCTGAAGAATTTCTGCTGTGGCGTGTGGTATGGTGGATGGGAAAGGAGAACTTGCCAGATAAAGCAAAACAGAACTGACTTCGATACATGTCAGGAGCATCTGCATCTTGATCCTTGTAACTGCAGAATATTGGACAAAGCCATTTTGAATGCAAGGTAGGTTCTATATTCCAATCACAGATTCCAAGAACATAAAAGAATGAATTCCCTCTCATTATTTTATTTATTTAAAGAATTTACAGTATATGACCACCCAACTCAAACAGTGTGACTGACTGGCATTCAAGAAACAACCAAGATAAAAACAACAATCAGCAATAAGCAATATTAACAGGAAAGAATCCATCATAAATGGCCCCCAAGTTTAGATGTCCATTGTCCAAGTTAGATGGAAATATTTTCCTCAGAATGCATAACATAGTTTATCAATTGGCAAAAAAACCCCACAACACATCAATAATGGCCTAATCCAGATAACACCACACTTCATGTGTGCTGTTGTGCAGATATGAGAGTAAGGTGGTTTGCTTTGTCATAGTTAAGATGAAGTTAAGAAAATATTCATAAGAAATTTATTGGAAACAAATATATGCTGAAATGAAAGAATTTCAGTGGTATACAAGAGACATGGTAACTTGAAGATGTGTTCTCAAATCACATGGGACTAAGCTTGCTTTCAGGGGTTCTGGCAAACTAGACTTCCAGGCACCCTTCCAGCATGTTGAACTACAAGTCCCAGAATTCTCAGGTGGACCCAGCAAGGCAATTTCTTAAGCTAGAGTGGGCACTCAGAGTCACATAGCACAAATTAACCACACCTTAGCTACAAAGGGAACCAGAACGTAAATGTTTAATCTTTAAATAATTTAATCTTTAATCTTTTATTGTGAACCGCCCAGAGTCCCCCAGTTGGGGGAGATGGGCGGTGATACAAATTTAAATAATAAATAAATAAATCCCATTCATGTGTCGTGATGATTCCACTTAAATTAATTAATAAATATTGACCAGGGAAAAAAAATATGCTCCCTCAATAATAACGTATGAGTTCACTTTAAGAAAATTGCCAGGGAAGTGGGTGTCTATTTCCTCAAACACCAGAGGTTCCCAAACTAAAACCTTCGTAAGTTAATAAACAACTTCTCAGCCTTGTTTGCTGTCAGATGCTGACGAACATAACCAACTAAGAGTATGTGGGAGAAAAGAAGAGCAGAGAAATGATTTGTTCGTTGCTATAATTTAATTACCTTTGTGTCCTCCAGAATGGAAGTCCTTACGGCATCTGATTAGCAGAGAAATGGTTGGCCATGCAGAGGACTTCTTACATCATGGGGATAATTTAACAAAAAAGATGAATTTTGCAGAGAGTAATGAATTTAGGAACCCATATCTGCAAGACAGGCCATGCACAGAGCATATGAATGCCTCCGAGCCTCTGTGTGCTGGAGAGGCATGGAGGCTTGGGGTGTAACCAACAGATGAACCTCTATAGCCCACTCACCAGACATCTGCATAATGAGGCAAATCCACCCTCCTCCAAAGAAACGTATGCTCAGAGGGTCTCTAAAGCTTTCTGGGTGTCTCTTATTTTTCAAATTCAATGTAGGGTAAAGTTCAGCATCCTTGTCATTTTGCTCTTGGCAAGCAGTTTAAGCTTAAATATAACTATATGTGGAATCTTGCCAAGTTTGAGTTCTCTCTCTGTCTCTCTCTCTCAAACACACACACTTTCAAAGCAGACTGAGAATTTTTAATTTTAAATACACACATGCTTGGTAAGCATTCCTAAGAAGATCCTTTCTATTTTTCTGAGATTCCTAAGCAATATGGCAAGTTTGTTTCCACAAGACGTCTTGGGTTTGAAAGACAAGATGCAGTAGGGCAGAGCTTTCCAAACTGTGTGTCGGGACACATTAGTGTGTCGGCTGCAGTGTCTGGGTGTGTCGTGGCTGCTGCTGCCTCCAAACCTGCTGTGATTCCACGCAGGTCCTAGTGCCTGCCTTGTGCCCTGCTGTAAGAGTGTGTCGTAAAATGATGCATGTCTAAAAAGTGTGTCACCAACATAAAAAGTTTGGAAAGCTCTGCAGTAGGGAAAGAGAATTCTTTCTCCATAGATCTATGGAGACAGCTATGAGACGTATGCACTGTGCCTGTAAAAGGAACGGTTCATTAATGGAAAAAATGTCACCTTTTATTGATCTTGGCAAATCTAGGGCTGGCTTATATCAGCACCGGCAATTGTCTGCACAGGCTGTGTACTTTTTTGCTCCATCTTCCATCTTCCTCATGCTTCACACCATTTTGGAGTCAACTGGCCCTATTTACATATGTCTCAATGTCTCACAATGGGAACACTTAATATTTATAACTGTAATTTCTTGCCAATCATACTATTGCTGAAATACCTGCCTGCTTTATGTTGTGTATATTACTCTGCCCTTCACCAGTTTTTAAAATAGATTATCATCTCCTTAAACCAGCCAGAAGAAATTCTTTGTTCATCATTAAGAAAGCTGAATCTTATGATAATCTGGCTGCACATGCTACCGAACAGTCACAACTCAAAACACATTCAGTGTTGTTGACTGACTAAGGCACTGTTTCTCAACCTTGGCAATTTAAGACATGTGGACTTCAACTCCCAGAATTTCCCAGTCAGCATGCTGGCTGGGGAATTCTGGGAGTTGAAGTCCACATGTCTTAAAGTTGCCAAGGTTGAGAAACACTGGACTAGAGAATGGAAGTGAAACTGTGTGCATGATGGAGTCCATGGTGCTCTCTGAGCCTTGTTGTTTTCTTGCAGACGTTTCATTGAACTCCACAGTTCAACCCTGAGCTACAAATATTCTCTTCGATTGTGTGCATGATGTGCTGATGGGCATTTATATGCTCCTGCATCGAAACACATCTGACTCCCAGCCCAACCCGCTAAGTGTGGGCAGGCAATGCTTCAGCAGCCTCAGGGTGGGGAAGGGGGCGGGGGTGGAGGTTGAACTGATGATGTCACTCTAAACTTGCCTGCCCTTATCCCACAAAAGACACATTTGGAAGACTTTGGGGTAGAGGCATAATTTTAACCCTTGTTCACATGACAAATTTACAATTTGAGTGATTCTCAGTTTGAAAATACCAGGTAATTTTCTTTTTTGAAGTCATGGAAAATTAGGGATATTAATACTTTAGTTCAATATATTGCCAGTCAAGTCTCCAAGTCATTGTGTGTGGAATTTGGATTGCCTAAAATTGCAACGTTTAGCAGTGTGGCAAGTATGAATGAGTAGCATCTAAAACTTCTGAATTGTTATTAAGACTAGATATTAGTATTGGAATATATGCTTTGGATCATCCTAAATCAACATTACTTTTTAAAAATAAAAAATGCGCTTTTACTTTTGGTTCTATGGGTTTTAAAGACTCTGGTAAAGTTCAAGTAAATAAATATGAAATCACACTCTATTGTGCATGAGAACAATTACTCCCAGTTTCAAAGGTTACTGCACTTGTGGAAGTAGGACATAGCTTCATAAATAGTGCTAATCTGTAAAAATGATTCACACCATGTAGCAATGAGTGGGAGACTATGGGAAGTGATCTGATACATTTGGAACAGTCCAAATTGGAGAAGGTTGCCATACAATTTCTATATAATCCTAATTAACATGTAGTGACATGTAGTGCATCCAGAACGTGCAGCTACCACTGTTAGATATGTACTGGACCCCAAATAATTTAAACATTATGGGAAAGGGATGAGGGATGGTGGCAATTTCTGGCTAGCCAGATCACTAAAATAGGAAAAGCAGGAGGACAAACTTCAACAGAAAGCAGGATTCGTCAGAGGAAGAAATAGCTGGTGCAACTAGTTCAAAGCACATAAGATTCACTTCTAGAAAGTTTGGTGGTGAATTTTAGATTGCCTTCTGAAAACGTTTGGATGAATACCCTGGCTAAACCATTACAGAACATTAATTTTATTTTATTTTTTGCACATACTCCATAAGATTTGCCTCAAACTGGCTTTTAGTGCACATATTAACTGTATTAACCAAGAGCGCAAGACCAAACGTACCAGTGGTGTTGCATATTTCTGCTTAACAAAACACTCTAATGCAGGGCTTTCCAAAGTTTTTCCCGCAGCGACACACCAACCGGCGTTGGTGTGTCTCCGCGGGAAAACCCGGAAGTGCGGCAGTGCGCAAAAACCCGGAAGCGCTGCTGCTGCTTTCGGGTTTTGCACGCTGCAGTTGGTGTGTCGCCGCGGGAAAACCCGGAAGCACTGATGATGATCAGCGCTTCCGGGTTGTGTGGCGACACACCAGACTGTGTGTGGCGACACACTTTTGTGTCGCGACACACAGTTTGGAAAGCTCTGCTCTAATGTAACCTACTATGGCTGTGCTGGCTTAGACCAAAGGCCTCTTTAGTTCAGTATTCTGCTTCCTTCAGCACTCTCTCAGAATACCACTGGACAACCCAGGAGCAGTAGCAAGTACAAGAGCACTTTTCCTCCCATGCTCCTCAGCACCTAGGATTCAAGGGTCTGATCCTCTCCTGAATGGACCATCTCCTTCTGAATTAAAAGAGGGGCCTTTAACTTTTCTGAGATGGCTTTTTCAGGCTATCTCAGAAATCTGACCTGGAAATCTGAAAAGCTACAGTGCACATATGGCATGACCTATGTTGGTCTCCTTCAATTCTGCCCCATAATATCTGGAAACGGGCAGCAATAGTACGTATGCCTTGCAAAGATCAGGCGAAATCCTCACTTTCATCAGTCTACCCTATAAACAGGAGAAAGGTTATTATTTGAACATCAAGCCACCAACATCAATTCACACCTCTCGTTCAGTAAATGAAGTACTTCAAGATGATTAAGAAACCAGCCTTATAATTTTCCATCCAACAAAATGTCATCAGGGTTTATATATTGGACTAATGGTTAAGGCACCAGGCTAGAAACTGGGAGACCATGAGTTCAAGTCCCACCTTAGGCATGAAAGCCAGCTGGGAGACCTTGGGCCAGTCGCTCTCTCTCAGCCCTAGGAAGGAGGCAAGGGCAAACCACTTCTGAAAAACCTTGCCAAGAAAACTGCAGGGACTTATCCAGGCAGTCGCCAAGAATTGAACACAATAGAACGGATTAAAAAAAACCCTATTTATGTTTTATGTAGACCACATTCTCAAACATCTCTTTACCAGCCATAATCAACTTGCAGTAAAAAGTGCCAATTAAGAAAAAAATTGTTATGGGAGAATCACCCAAGTACTAGTAATGCCAGCAAAATAATTTGCAGCTGCCCATCTTTTTAAGTGAGGCCAATTTAGCGGATTTTTTTACACAAACAGGCTCCAATCTTGTAAGCAGCGTAGTTATTATTCCTTTTTGACTCCTCAAATTATAACTTGGGCCTATTTAGCAATGGAAAGATCAACAAGTCAGATCTGCTCTGAATTATAATATGGATATTATAGCCAAGAATTCAGGGGTCTGGCGTAAATAATACTGAATAATCCTGAAACTTTGTTCAGCTTTGACAAACAGCATGGCTAATAAGGTTTTAAAATTAATATTGGAATTAACTGTGTGGGCTGCTGATCTGAGACATTTCATTGCCCAATCAGAGCCCAAATCCTGCTGGGGTGAAGTTTTCGGGATGGGGGTGAGAAATCTTTCAGAGACTGGTTCCAGTTTCCTTCTCTCTGCTGCTTCCATGGTTCCATATGCATCAGTTGCTTTATACCAGGGATGGGGAACCTTTTTTCTGCCAAGGGCCATTTGGATATTTATAACCGGGGACCGGGTGGGGGTGGGGGGTGGGGTTTCTGGGATTTCCGCGGACCGGGGGCCAGAGTTTGCGGGCGGGAGCCAATCACAAGCACTGGGGGGCGGGGTTTGCGGGCGGGAGCCAATCGCGTGGAAGGGGCGGGGTTTGCGGGTGGGAGCCCCGCAGGCCTTAGGCAGGAGCCCCGCAGGCCTTATATAGCCCGCGGGCCTGACGTTGCCCACCCCTGCTTTATACAAAGGCAGAATTAGCTTTGTCCAGACAAAATCACTTAATCCCTTTAGGAGAAACCAGTAATGGGAGCAAGATGAGTTCTCTTGCTTTATGCAGGAGTCAAAAGGCTGGACTGTGTAAAGCAATGCCTGCAATGCCTTGCCTGCAATATTTCACCTGTGTTCTCAATCTCCAATCTTCTTAGGCAAAGGGGGCTTTGACTTGTGTCCGCTTGGACAGGAGAATTTTGGGTGTAATCAATGAAGGGCAGATAAAGCAGAGCTCTGTGATAAAGCGGAGCTCTCAAGTGTTCAAAGGAATGCAAGCAGAAACCGTTTCAGTACATCCTGTTTGACGCACAAGGTTGAAGACTGATGGATGGGGCCAGTTTGGATGAGGATGGGGCCAATAGGCATGACCCTGTGCCCCTTAAAGGCACTTTGTAGTGCATAATACTGAATAGGGCTACAGTCTTCCATGGGTCAAAACCAGCTATTATGTATTACCATGTATTTTTGTCTTATTGTGCTCTTTTCATTTCTCATAAACTGTTTCCTGTTTTTTTCTTATGGTTTATAAAAATAAAACTTCTGAATGGGAAGTCGGACAGCTGATTTCAAGATACTTTTGGATGGTGTGTTGCCTAAGTGTATGAAAGCATATAACTATATAAAACAAAGCATATAACTATATAAAACAAAGAATCACAGAACTGTAGGGGGAAAGAGATGGCAAAATTAACTTGTTTGCTTAGAGCAGGGGTCGGCAAACCGCGGCTCGTGAGCCACATGCGGCTCTTTGGCCCCTTGAGTGTGGCTCTTCCCCAGGCAGGCGTGGCGGGCGTGGCGGGGGCAGGCGCAGCAGCGGGCATGGCGGCAGCAGGCCCTAAGTGTGCACGATTGGCCCGCAAAACTCCCGCCTCCAAACCCCGCTCCCACGCTGGATTCCCCACCAGCTTTACTTTGCCTGGACTGGGGGCGTGAGCGGCTCCGGAAGAGAAGCGACTGGAGCAGTCGAGCCTCTCTTTCCCTTCTCCTTCTTCCAAACCTCCCCCGCCCCCTTCCACGCGATTGGCTCCCGCCCGCAAACCCCGCCCCCTTCCACACGATTGGCTCCCGCCCGCAAACCTCACCCCCTTCCACGCGATTGGCCCCGCCCACAAACCCCACCCCCTTCCACACGATTGGCTCCCACCCTCAAACCCCGCCCCCTGGCCCTCGAGTGATATTATAAATTTTATAAATGTCAAAATGGCTCCTGGCATAAAAAAGTTTGCCGACCCCTGGCTTAGAGAAAGATCAACTATTACACTTCTTAGTGATTGGAAACCCCTTATGGACTTTTTGCTGAAAAAAGAAAAAAATGTGATTTATGGCTTTGAAGATTAGAAAGGGTAGCTGATGGAAGCTTATGGAAGAAGGAAATTATGATGTAACCTTAGAGAGAGAGGATAAAATATAAACACATTTATAATTGCTGTCAAAAGATCAGAAGCCGCTCCTTTATAATCTTTTATATTTCTATTTCTATTTCTATTTTCTATTTTACTTATTTATAATTCTTTATTTTCTTTGTTTCTTTTCTAATATTTGTACTGCTTTTATCCTGTTAAAAATTTCTTCAATAAAAATTATATTTAAAAAAAAGAACTGTAATGGTGGCCTCAGAGGTGTCTGCAATGCATAGAATAGAATAGAATAGAATAGAATAGAATAGAATAGAATAGAATAAGGCTGACCATACGTCCCATTTTGAACGGGACAGTCCCGTTTTCTAAACAATTCCCGACCGTCCCATCGTTTGAAGAAAAATATCCATTTTGTCCTGTTTTTTAAAGTTCCTGCGGCGAAGTACGCCCGCACGCACGCACACTTTGTCCAGCGAGCCATGGGTAATTTAGGATCCCTAAATTTTCCTCTCAAGGAAATATGGTCAGCCAGAATAGAGTAGAGTAGAGTAGAGTAGAGTAGAGTAGAGTAGAGTAGAGTAGAGTAGAATAGAATAGAATAGAATAGAATAGAATAGAATAGAATAGAATAGAATAGAATAGAATAGAATATGCTATGTGGCTTCCTTTGCAATATCTACTGCCCCACTCTACACAGTGGAAGACTGTAGCAACTACCTACATAAGATACAAATGTTTATCCAATCAATTTCTGTACAGAGAATGAGAAAGACACCACACTGTACTTTGCCTGAGGCAGCAATATGTATTCGTTTGGTCTTAAGTGGGAAAACACAGGATGTTTCTATGCCCTAACTCTGGATTGCAATCTTTAAACAATTTTGCTGATAAAGCTCATCCTACACTCCCTGCCTTTTAGTGGTTTATCAGGGTTTTTTTTTACTGTCTTTTATGCCTTGAGTAGTCTGGATGGGTAGCATATAAATATTGGCAAATCAATATAAATTCATTTATGTGTGGCCAGATCATCTAATTTTGTCCTTTTCTTTCATTGTGTAACTGTTGTATTGTTAAGCCAAACTTTTCAAGCCAAAACTTCAAAGTGAAAAAGATGAGGGTTATAATTTCCTTCCATAAAACAAATAGTTATGGGGAAAATCCTAAAACAGAGATTCATTGAACATACTTGAAAATCATCCAATTCATTGATTGCTTTCCCCTGGATATGGTAATGTTTGGATTATTATTACTGTTGCCCATTAAATGCTTGTATTATTGTTATTATCACCCATAAACATTAAAATGAATTAATTCTTATCAAGGATTGAGAGAAAGGCAACCTCTTGCTGAACCAGCTCACGATCGAGGAAGAATTATGCAGAGGGGTCAACAAATGCATCATGATAATTGTATTATCTCACAGAGGCACCTGCGACTGTCAGACAAGGGAGATAATTCATTTGTGGCTTTGCCACAGGACAAAAAGGTCATTCCACAAGACACTGTAATTATTCCTCAAGGGGCTGTAATATCAGCATGAAAATTACATATATAAAACAATCAAGGCACTATACCTTTAGACAATATTGCAAAAGAGAGCGAAACATGGCTTAAGAGCATGAGGATAAATATTTTGAAGGAGATATCTAACTCTAGCAATGCAAATGCTTTCCAGACTTTGTGAGGTACAACCTATCTCATGCCAGCAATCTATCACCCTATCACCCAGGTAAAGTCAAATATGGCACAGAGCCCAAATCTTGACCATTTGTATAATCAGTTAGTTGCCTGCAGTATTTTTCTTTTATTTTCCAGCCCTTTTGTGTGGACCAGAAGGATGAATGAAAATAACACCTGAACCCCAAAGTTCTTTACCTTCTTTCCTAGAAAAAACTGAACTGCTTGGTATGGTCATAGCTCTTCTTGTTAGTATCATCTGTCCTGTCATGGATGAATAGTATGGAAGGAGGCTCGCATAGAGCTTCTGGTAGATGCAAACTCTTCCTTTCTATATATGTCTATAGAAGAGTATGTCTGTAAAAGTTTGGGAAAGAGCAACCCTTCCCCCATCTTCGACTTTTGGTTTTATGGGTGGGGGGGTTAGAAGCCATTGTAAAACTTGTGGAAGGTGCCAGTCCGTCTTTATCTTGTGGATTCACAATCATTCTAAAAACAACAGGAATTTTGGTACATTCTTGCCTCCCTGCTAGCCAACTGATAGGAGGAATGTTTGGCAGTGGTTCTCCTTCTTCTGTGGTCAGTTCAGTTGGTGTTGGTGGGGTGAGAGATCTAACCCCAGCCCCCTGAAACATGGGGTGCCTCAGAATTCAGATCTCTCACTGCTCCTCTTTAATATCTGCATGAAACCACTGGGTGAGGTCATTCAATGGCACGGGGTGCAGTAGCATCAATATGTTGATGGTACCTAGTTATACATCTCCACTCCTGGTTGGGCAGGCAATACCATTCAGGTGCTGACCCAGTGCCTGGAAACTGTAAGAGTCTGGATGGGGAGGAACTGGCCCCAACTTAACCCTAGCTAGATGGAATGGCTTTGGGGGGTTTGTCCTCTGAAGCTGGTGATGTGACTTTTGACTCTCGATGGGATAGCACTTTCCTGGAGAGAGCGCTCTTGTGCAATTTGGGGGTACTTCTCAACTCACAGCTCCTGCTGGAGGAGCAGGTGGCAGCCGTGGCTAGGGGGGCCTTTGCACAGATTCATCTTGTGTGCCAGTTGTGCCCATTCCTGGATAAGGAGGTCTTGCTCAGAGTCAATTAGGCCTTGGTCACTTCCTGGTTGGATTACTTCAAAGTGCTCTACATGGGGCTGCCCTTGAAGACCACCCAGAAATTACAAGTGGTCCAAAATCCACCAGCATGCACACTTTTGGCACCCCTCAGGTTGCTTATATTAGGGGTACCCAACCTGTGGGCCGCGGCCCACTAGTGGGCTGCGGCCTATTAGGAAGTGGGCCGCGGGGCTCCCTCCTGCAAACCCCGCCCCCAGTATGCGCGATTACCCCGCCCCCGGTGCACGCGATTGGCTCCCATCTGCAAATCCCCCCCCCCGGTGCATGCGATTGGCTCCCGCCAGCAAACCCTGCCCCCCCAGGTCCGTGGAAAAAATTTCTTCCACGACCGGTCCCTGGTGCCAGAAAGGTTGGGGACCGCTGGCTTATATTACACCATTGCTAAGTGAGCTGCACTGACTCCCAGTTCTTTTCCAAGTGCAATTCAAAGTGCTGGTTATCCCCTTTAAAGCCCTGCATGACATGGGACAAGATTATTTCTAGGACCACCTCTCCCTGGGGGTACCTACCCATTCTAATAGGTCAGGTAGGCTGGGCATGGTCCAGGTCCCTTCTCTTACATGTTGCCATCGGGTGGGATCTAGGAAGTGTGCCTTCTCCATAGTGGCCCCTGCCCTGTGGAACACCCTCCCACCTGAGATCTGGCAAGCCCCACTCTCCCAGCCTTCTGGAAGGCCTTAACAAGCTGGTTCTTTCCTCAAGAGTTGCAACAAGGTGAGATTAGAGCCTGGTGATGATTGTAATTGTTGATGGGTTGGGGAGTGCTTTTTAGGGCACTGGGATTTGGGTTTTGGACATTGGTTTATTCTCTTTTGGTTTCCATTCTTGTTTTGTGACCTGCCCAGAATTATGAGCTGTACAAATCTTTTAAATAAAGAAATGTATTTAAATGACATAGAACTAAACTATAAACAGTTAAATATTGTTAATATATGAAAAATTATCAGATAAAAACTTATTTGCCTGTTGCTGAACATATTACAATGCTGGGATCAGAAGGCAGGCCTCTCATTGAGAGGGGAATTTCACCACTGAGAACTCATCCATTGTGGCTTATCTAACCATGGTTAAAACATGGTCCTGAGTGAACCCAGTCACTGAATAAGATCACTGGTGCATTTTCTACTGATTAGAATCTAGCTTGCCCAATGTTGTCTATTATCTGAGTTTATTTATTTATTTATTAGATTTATCACTGCCGATCTCCCCCAAGGGGGACTCTGGGCGGTTTACAATAAAAACCGGTTTATTTGCTACCTGAACTTCTTTTTAAGAAGTTAACTAATGCTGGAGATTAAACCTGAGAACTTTTGCATGCATACACAGCATACTGCTAAGTACTGCATTTCTCCCAGATCATGTGGCTACATCTACAGTATATATACTCGTTCACCAGAACAAATAATGTGGCAGAAAACAGCTGTGGTATTCTGAAATAATCACAGCATACAAAATGAATGTGAGCATTGCGCAATATACTGTTCTGCTTCATAATCCTCCATCTGTGAGTTAAGACAGATCACATTTTTGGTCACCTTCCCAGCCACTCAAGTATTTGCTGTTGTAACTCTTGCTCTCATGAATTCTTTAGCATGTTACTTTCCCAGGAAGCTAATCTATGATTAGCTAATTAAAAATATTGCTGATTATGCACTTATTGGTGCTACAGAACAAGTCCTTCATCAGTTTAACTGATAATTGCAAAACTATTAAGTCAAGCATTATAGTTAAATCTGCTATTTTGACGATAACAATATGTAAGAATATCAGTACAGATTGATTTCATTTTTAATTTTACTGCAGCTTGCTTTCAGACTTCATCTGGAAGCAGAAGACTCACAGGTGGAGGTTCAAGGATGTGGTTCTTGATAAAACAGCTTTATCACAGATACTAAAAAAGTCATTAGTATAAAGAAAACCAGCAATTGAAAACCATAGGACTCAACATACACATATACACAACCTATATCTAGGATCCAAGGTTCAAGTCTTATATCATTTTCTTCCCCCATCTATTCTAACAGACCGTGAGCCAGTCATTGTTCACTTGGAGAACCAGCTGACATTTGTGCATGTTGTTATAAGGGATCATTCCAACCTAGCCCAATCTAACATTTACTGATGCCTTGGGACAATCGTTTTCAGTAGGGAGCCTCCTAGATACATTGGAAATCAAATCCCATCATCCCCCTCACTGGGCGTATTTACAGGAGCCAAACCTGGAGGAAGATGCTAGATTAAAGCCATATGACAGAGGTGATTATGACATACTTTTATTATAAAAGATACTGTAATGAGTAGAAGAAAGGAACTTTTCCCCACTTTGAGTTGGCACAATGCTAAAGAAAAAATACTGCATGGACAGAAGTTTCTTCTATCCAATGCTCTTATTCTTGATATGCGATCTGGATTCCCAATTCCACCCTGGAACTTCAGGCTGATACTTTGAAAGTTGGCACACCTCCCTTTAGAAGATGTGCTAAAATAGTCAACCTATTTATTGTGGAGAAAGAGATCTCCTTTCCTTTTTCTTCTCTTTTTGCATGTCAGGTGAAGACGTTTTAACTTTTCCCTACCTTTTTAAAAAATCCTTCTGAAATTAGTTTAATATAACCATCTGCACACTCCTGGTTTTTTAAGTTCATTGTGTACTATTCATGTAGTGTGTTTATATCAGTGCATCATTATGAGTAGGATGAGAAAAGTCAAGTTGAAAAGGAGAGAGAGAGAGAATGAGAGAGAGAGTTCTTAATAACTGATCTTGTGAGGTAAAAAGGTAAAGGTTCCCCCCGCACATTTGTGCAGTCGTGTCCGACTCTAGGGGCCGGTGCTCATCTCCGTTTCTTAGCCGAAGAGCCAGTGCTGTCCGAAGACGCTTCCACGGTCATGTGGCCAACATGACGCGCGCGGAACGCTGTTACCTTCCCACCGAAGTGGTACCTATTCATCTACTTGCATTTGCATGCTTTCGAATTGCTAGGTTGGCAAGAGCTGGGGTGAGTGCAGGAGCTCACTCCATCATGTGGGGCTAGGGATTCGAACCTCCAAACTTGTGATCTTCCGATCGACAAGCCTGGCATCTTACCCGCTGAGCCACCATGCCCCTTTTCTTGTGAACTGCAACACAAAAAAATCCCATATCATCTGTCATTAAAGAAATTATTAATAGAGTACCAGGTGCAAACTCAGGGACAGAAGGTGTTTCTTTGCTGAGATCCCACCACTGGAAAGGCCCTCCTCTCATAGTTACTAGACATTTTATTTGGTTGGGACCACTGATGCTTTATTTTGTTGTTGTTGTTGTTGTTGTTGAGAGAAAGCAGGGATGCACTGGAGGTTTCCATTTGAGGAAAGAAGGAGGGGGCCTAAAGGTCTAGTGAATTTTCCTTCAAACCCAAATAGAACGTATTTTGAATGTTATTATTTCTTATTGTTTGCATAGCTCTTAACATAAATGACTTCAAGTGCTTCTCAGATAATTTTTAAAGATACTTTGTTGTTTAAGACCTGTTGCATAATAGTGACTAAGATTATGCACTGAAAAATTTCAGGTTCAAATCCAATTTAAGCAATCCATTTTCTAGGCTGTAATCCTATACCGACTTACTTGGAATTAGCATTATAGAGCTTAACTTTTTTTTTCCCTTTTGGGTAAATTTATATTGTTTTCTATTATAATTAGCCTCACCCTGGTTGATGACACAGCAACATCTACTAATTCTCCTACATACAAATTCATTCTCCTAGTATAATCCAATATAGCCAAAATGGCGCTAACCATAATATTCCTCAACTTAATAACAAGTTCTGGAGAAGCTTGTTCCATATTTTAGACATTTTAATTGATCTTAATAAGTGTATTATTTTATTAACATATTAATAAACACCCTAATTCTACCCCTAATGCAGTGTTTCTTAAACTTTCTTTCTCTCAGGACCCCTTCCCACTTATAAAAATTATGGAGGACACGAAAAGAGCTTTTGTTTATATGGGTTATATTTATTGATATTTACTGTATTAAAAATTAAAATTGATAGATTCGCTGCCACTACCACTTCTCACAATTCTTTGATAGGATATTAATACTGTATTATTTTTCAACATTCCATATAATTAAAGCTATGGTTTTCCCAGTAGTAATGTATGGCTGTGAGAGTTGGACCATGAGGAAGGCTGAGCGCCGAAGAATTGATGCTTTCGAACTGTGGTGCTGGAGAAGACTCGTAAGAGTCCCTTGGACTGCAAGGAGGTCAAATCAGTCAATCTTAAAGGAAATCAACCCTGACCGCTCATTGGAAGGACAGATACTGAAGCTGAAGCTCAAATACTTTGGCCACCTAATGCAAAGAGAGGACTCACTGGAAAAGACCCTGATGCTGGGAAAGACTGAAGGCAAAAGGAGAAAGGGACCGCAGAGGATGAGATGGTTAGATAGCATCACCGATGTAATGAACATGAATTTGAGAAAACTCCGGGAGACAGTGGAGGACAGGAAGGCCTGGCTTGCTATGGTCCGTGAGGTCACGAAGAATCGGACATGACTAAACGACTGAACAACAAGTTTTTCAACATAGGCTGGCAAATAATTTTGATTTCATGAACCCCTGAGAGGGTCTTGGGGGACCCCTAGGAGTTCCAGAACCACATTTTAAAAACACTGCCTTAATGTGTTGTCCAACTGCAGATTTTAGAATCTGAAATGCAAAAATACAATATGAATTCTTATTCTGTAAATTTATGTCTGATGTTGTAATTGATGGCTTTTTAGATTTGTTAGCTAGTGTGACTATAGAAGTGTCATCAAAAGGCAGGATAGCGTACATTAAATGAATAAAATATCATCAGCATTGTTTTATAAAATCAGTGCAGTGAAAAACAATTGGAATAGAATTGTAAAGAAAATGGCGCAGGAAAGTTGCTATTCTTGTTCTTCCTGTTCCTATTATGGAAGGTATTGAATTAAAAACTCAGCATCTGTTACTGCAAGGCCTAAGATAGGGACAAATGAATAGTGAATTAAAAGTCTGGTAATCATTGGCTGAAAACCAGATTAGGAACACATGCAAGATCAGTGTCCTCACATGGTCATCCAAATATTGTTCCTGGCCAGCTTACCAGAGCCTGGGAACTGCTTTGGAGAATTAGCTGATTCTTCCATTTCACTCACTGCTGAGTTTGCTGTGTGGACACTTTCTAGCAACATAACAGGAACTTGAGTCACAAGCTTTGTGGTCTGTGAGCACCAGCTCAGCCACCTGAACTTTTCAGGAAAGCATTGCCTGGAGAAAAAGAAAAAAAACACCCTTTGCTTTAAAAACAAACAGCACTATGTGCTTATACACGATGATATTGTGTTTTCTCCTTTTATGGTACAATGTTCATGCATTGACCGATCAACAAAAAGATGCATATGCTGCTGAGACCTTCAGTTTTTATTCTGTTACAGCAGTATCACGTCCATACATAATGCAAGGAGAAAGATGTTGGGCAGAAGCAGGTTTATTTATTTATTTATCACATTTCTTCACCACCCATCTCGACAAACAACTCTGGGCAGTTGAGATAGCCATGTTGCAGTATACTGCTGTGACATTTGCTGCCAAGCCCTATTCTGCATACAGTAAGGCTGGCGACTGGGACTGTCTTTATAGCTCTAATGCAGGATATGTTAGGTGAAAACCATCACCACTTGGGGTTCAGCTGGGGTGGGTTCGGGTGGGGTTGGATGAGTGGAAGCAGATACTTGGAACGGTGTGTTTAGCTACCTGCCAAGCTGTCTGGCAAACAGGTCGTAGGCATAATATGTTCCACACCTGCGTCCTGTCAATTGGTCTATTTCTGGAATGGCAGAAGACCTGTTTTATTGAGTTTGTTGCTTTTCTGAAAGAATACTAAATCTGTGCCCAAAATTAGCCTAGCTGAAAAGTCCCAGGCATGGAGGATGAGCGCAACTTGCAGCCCCATCCTCAATTTGTGTTCCTCTGGTCTGGCAGCTCTTCCAGCTCTTCCACAAGGATGGCAGCACCTGCAACTCGCTCATGACTGGCCATGGAGCTGGAATGGAGTGGGCAAAATGGCACCACTCTCCCCAACTCATGAAAACAATAAAAATACAGCCAGACCTAAAGTGCAGCCATTCTCCATTGTGGGGAGAAGTAGCAGAATACCTGTTATATACCCAGTGAAGACAGAACTAACAATACGCAGCTGGCAGCACCCAGCTCTCTTTCCTGGTCTAATTTCAGCTCTTCTGCAGCACAGGACTAGAGCTCCCTTGAAAGCGTCGTTTAGGTTTTACATGGGCAGATGCCTCTTTCCTACAACACAAGAGAAAATGGCCTTGGAGTGCCCAGCAGCCAGAGGGAAGGCAGGAGTGCTTGCAGCAGCCTAATGTGGCCAAGAGGAGCTGGCCCCTGACCACGATTAAGCATCCTAGATTGTCCCCACGGTGAAACTTGTTTTGGGAGAAGCAGCAAATTGCCCGTTTAACACAGGAACGGTGAAAAGTGATTGTAACCTGCCTGAGCTGTGGGTGGGGGATGAGGTGAAGGCAATGTCCTGAGGATGTGGCATAAAATAACTATTAGGGGGAGTGAGTATGACCTCCCTGTTCATTTTTCTTCTCACCCTCTCTCTTGGTCTAACAGCAAGGCAGATATGTCCTCTGGATCCCAGTGGCAGAAGCCTACCATCTTTGGCAAAAGAAATCAAGTGGAAAGCATTCCTGAAGTATCTGGGTATTTAAGAATGGCAGAGCTGGGCACGGTTTTTGAATCCCTGCTGGGAAGAGATAGGGGAAAGACTAAGCAATTCATGAAAAGAAAACTCAGTTGGCCAAGTTTTATTCCATTGTTTACTATCAGTTACTTCTATGTTGTTCAACTCCTTTAGTTCCAATGAAGAGGTGGGAAGGGGCTGATGATGGTAGGCTTTGGCTAGACAGATCATAAAGCTCTTGGGTGCTGAAAGGATAAGCCAGAATCCAGTGTGGCATTGGGCTCACCTGGGGAATCAGCTCTAAGAGATCTCATCCATCCAGTAACAGAACCCTTTTCCTTTTAGATTCTAAGCCTCAGAACCTAACTATAAGGAAGTGTTGTAGATGAAGTAATGTTTTACAGTCCCAATATCACTAAATGAAAATCCTAATTCAGCCCCAAAAACAATGTATGATTCCTTTTCCAAAACAATGAGAGTTTTCAGTGGCAAGAGTTTAGATGCGCACAAGAGCAGCATGTCACCAAGTATAGCAAGGTCTACACTTCCCACCCCTTCCCATGTGCAAATATGTAGCTACTTCAGAGCTGAAGTCACAGGCAAAGTACTACAATGCATGGATAACCAGGAGGGATTAAGAAATGCAACTAAGTCACTGGCATCATTCACAAGTTCAAACTTTTATAGTCAATGAACTGTCTCGACTTGTAAAGTAGAAACATCACTAGTTACTTAGAGTTCTTTAATTCTCTGGTTTATGTTAAGACTTGTGATACTTATAAATAGTAGCATGGAATAGTTTTACTCTTTGATTCAAATCCAGGAGAAACACGGCCTTTTCTGAAATTCAGCAAGAACATTTTCGGAACACACAAAAAATACTCTTTAATTCATCTTGGAGATGAAGATGAATTGTCCAGCCGCAAAGGAAGACAGGTCTCTTGTACTTTTAATTGCTGCGCAGGAGGAGTTTTGGCAGATATGATTTGGGCTGGGTAAAAAACATCTGCTGTAATTCACTTTCCTACCCAACTATTAGAAACCAATAGAGCTTGCATCTGGTCTACTCAGATGAAAATGTAAAAATTGTCAAGTCCAGAAGAGATTCAACGCTCTTCTGTATTATACTTATTTTATAAGACTTTATTAAAGTTTCAAAAATACAGATAAAATACAAAGTATAGAAAAGATTGAAAGAAAGACTAAAAGAAAAAAGACAAACTAAAAAAGTGCAGAAATAATTAGAAAGAAATACAAAAGAAGTGACTTCTGACCTTCTTCAGCACAGATACAAACACAAGTACATAATACATTAATCAAATCTTAGTAAACATTATGTGTGAACCCTGTCCTAGATTCCTATACAGACAACTATACAGTTGCATGCACATAGTGTGTGTTCCTAAGTATGCTAATCGGATTGTGTTATTGGTACAAAGACATGCCATTTTTATCATTCACAGCTCACAACATGCTTGCTGGGGATTTATATTAAGTTCTTTTTTCATGCAATGTTATACATTAATAAAAACATATTTAGTCTATGTGACCTATGACTTCATGGAACAGCCTTCCAGTTGAGAAGTTTAGCGCTCCCCCGCCCCCCGGTCAATTAATTATTAACAAATTCTAAGTGGAATATCTAAATCTGTCAGTTACAACTGGAGATGGCTTTAATTCTTGTTCAAAAGCAGCACTGGGTCACCTTAAAGTTTTGGATCATACAGCACTGCTTCTTGTTTTCTTTACAGGTAGTCCTCACTTAACAACCATTCGTTTAGTGACTGTTTGGACTTACGATGCTGCTGGAAAAAACAACTTATGACTGGTCCTCACACTTACGACCGTCGCAGCGTCCCCATGGTCACATGATTGTGATTTGGGCGCTTGGCAACCGGTTCACATTTACTGTATGCCTGTCGCAGCATCCCATGGTCACATGATTGCCATTTTTGACCTTCCCAACCAGCTTCTGGCAAGTAAAATCAATGGGGAACTGCATGACTTGCTTAATGACCACATGGTTTGCTTAACACACTGCAGTGATTCGCTTAATGATCGCTGCAAAAAAGGTCAGATTCGCTTAATGACTGCTTCGCTTAGCAACCGAAATTCCGGTCCCAACTGTGGTCGTTAAGCAAGGACTACCTGTACTGTTGTAAAGGGACTCAATCCAGATCAAGGCCACCATTCATAGAGAAGAGGAAGCCTAAGCTTAGCCATGAATTACTTTTGCTGGCAAGTTGTTTTTTTTTAATCAATCAATCAATCAATCAACCTTCCACATCCATCTAACATAAGGGAATAACTTTCCTACCTTGGGTGATGAACCTGAACTGGACTGAGTGGGACTGAACGTGGGATCCTGACTTATCTCACTGTCTACTTTCTCGTTTAGAGGACAGAGGAAGGCCCAAGAAGATCAACTATCCTTGATTTGATACTAATCAATAAGAAAGATTTAGTCAAGGAGTAACCATGTAATGCTGGAGTTCTTCATTTTAAGGGAAACTAAAACTGAGCGCCTTCAGACACTTAACTTGGACTTACGCAGGTTTTAATGTTAAGTAGCTTCCCATGTCAGGAGAAACTAATAGGAAAAAAAATCTGTCAAGCTGGATGGGATTTCCTCAAGAAGAAACTATTAGAAGCACAATTGCAAACAATTCCAAAGAGGAGAGAAAATGGAGGATGGAAAGAGGAACTAAAAGTGGGACAGCTCCAGCTATAAAAATTTCCTCTGCTTTTTATAATTCCCCCACAGGCATGCAGAGGTTAAATAAGAACCCTGAAAGAACGTAGGAGGCTTAGCCTTCACCCATGCGCAGTCACTTGGATCCCAATTGGTCCAACATAATATTTTTAAAAAGAAGAAACCTGAGTTTTAAAAAACAGCAGCAAAGGGGCAGTTGGCCATGCAACACAAAGAGAACTGGATTCTGACATGCCACTTGCAGGTTAGGTTCTTCATTCATAGTTAGCTCCGGATTCATAGGCCTCTGCAGGGGGACAGGGAAGTGAAAATGCATACATCACGCCACAAGACAAATCCCATGACTGACATCCTTGTGTCTCACATCAGGATGTGAATACAAAAGGGCAAGTCTTGCATTGGGATATAACTTCACGTATGCCATTTTTTTTCATTACTGCAGAAAGCTGCAGACACATACTGTTTGTCCAGACTTGGTCTAGAATATCAAGTGAACACTCTCTATGGAAGATTGATAGGTAAAGTGGTAGATTTGAGATGGCCCCTAGGTGGGTGGCAATCCATGCTTTTTGAAGGGAACTGATCTTGCCAACACCTAGTCAGAATTTCTGAAGGATGGTATCTACATCAGAGCTTTCCAAACTTTTCATGTTGGTAACACACTTTTTAGACATGCATCATTTCGCAACACAGTAATTCAGTTTTACTAGCAAACCGGAGGTTAAACTAACTAACTTATAAGAGATATGGACACATACTGTACATAAATTGTAATAGCGAAATATATGGGGACACAACATATCTCATGAAAACAGAGTTCCCCTTTACAGCAGGGCAAGGCTTGGACAGAGCTCCCCTCTTACAGCAGGGCACAAGGCAGGCACTAGGACCTGTGCGGAATCCTGGCAGCAGCAGGGAGGCGCTTGAGGCTCTGAGCGTCTGACTCAGAGGTTTCTTGTTACATTCGTGCGACACACCTACACACTGCAGCCAACACACTAACGTGTCGCGACACAGTTTGGAAAGCTCTGATCTACAGGAAGGCAGAATGATGAAAGCACCATCACAGTAGTGTGTCACAAGCCTTGCCCCTTTTGTACATGCAGACATTCCACTCATGTACAAAGGGGGTGGAACATGAAGGACAATGTCAAAACATTGCAGCAAAATCCTCTGGATGTCTGTGTTAGGAATGCAAGGAATTGCAAAAGGAGACGGTGAAAATTGCCGACCATCTTTCAGTAGTGGAAAGCCAATCCTAACTGCAGTTAAGATTGTTAATTTTGATAAAAGTTAGTATTTTTAAACACTCCTCTTGATGTGATAGAGGTATTGGCAAGATGCATTACCAGTTCCAACACTTACGATTGCTCCTTTCAGTACAACGTATTGGTATGACCTGAGAAGGAGGCAAGGGCAAACCACTTCCAAAAAACCTTGCTAAGAAAACTGCAGGGACTCGTCCAGACAGTTACCAGGAGAACACTGACTTGAAGCATATTATTATTATTATTATTATTATTATTATTATTATTATTATTATTATTTACAATACTATACAGAATACTTGACACTTACTTCATGTATGTCCTAAAGTTGTTGATGTAGAAAGAACCAAAGATGAAAAAACTAGTAGCCACATTTCTTGTCATTAATCATCACATACAACCTTTCATCATTAGTCTGAGAAAATTCTGTCTCTAAGACAAATGCTTATTAAATTTCTAAATAATACTTAATGAAGAAGGGAAAAAAGGCTCATATATTTTGAATGGCTGAGTCAAGGCAGTAGTGCAGTAGAAAAACATGCAGGTAATGACAGTCATTCTGCAATTAACTCAAAACACAACAGACGCTACCCGACAGCATTTCAATCATAGAAATCGTTAGACATTACAGTTTTGTTAGCATCATACCGTTGTCTTAATGGAGATTATCTAGACTATTGTATTTCCTAAATACTGACAAACAGATGAAGCAATCTCACACACTGAACTCGTTTTATTGGTAATGTGCAAGGCCAATCACTACAGTATTTTCTTGATTTCTAGTGACAGAGAGCCAATTAGTTGATAACGTGTTTGTTGAAGGGTGGAAGTTCAAGAAAGCTACAGTGCATGCTGCCCTGTTTTGACACTAGACAGAAACTGTATTGTGTCCATCTATAATCCCAAAAATCCACAAGCAGATGTGTTCACCCTAAAAAAAGCTGAACTAGATTTTAACCACTCACAAAGCAATCCTATGTTGTCCATGGGCTTGATACCATATAATGCATCTGAGATTGTAGCCTTCCCCATGAACTCAGATGAAAAGGTTTCAGTGCCATTTCTTCATCACGACCCACTAAATGGATGGGATGACTTGAAGGTGGGAAGAAAAAGGCTATAGTTTCAAAAAAAAAAATGAAACTCATCTGCTTCTTCTCTAGAAATTTTCCTGACTGTGTTTGTGTCAGTCCCATTTTAATCAGACAATGCAATTCTGTGTGGCCACCTTGGAACTCTGGAGTTAGAACAGGCTATATAATAATGCACTAAGGGATGAAAACAGGAGTCTCGTAGCACCTTTTCAGACTAACAATTATTAAAAGGCATAAGCTTTGGTGAGCTGTAGCTCACTTCATCAAATGCATGCAGCGGCTAAACTGATGTAGGATTTAAATTGGGATGAAGTGGGAGGGGGTAAAGGGGAGGAAGACAAGATGGTTATGCAGATGCAGATTACACATGGGACAGATTACAGGTACCTTTGATTGATTGATTGATTGATTGATTGCTCAGACTTATATGGCCGTCCATCTCACACAAGGCAACTCTGGGTGGCATACAGCAATGAGGTTAAAACAATGAATAAATAAAAACAATCATTATAAAATATAAAATTATTTTTAAAAAATCACAAAACTATAAAATCACTATAAAATATACCAACCCCATGGAGAAAGCAAGAATGTCAGTCATAGTGGAGCCATCTAAGAATGTCTCCCGTTCCCAAAGACCCCCAGGCCTGACCTTAAATCAGTCAGCAATTGTAATATGTTAAAAACCCATTTTATTAAGACCTTTTGAGAGAGCCTGAAACCTTTTGATATATGTGAGTTCAGCAGTCTTTCAGCTGACTATGCCGATTAATTTTTTTGTTCCAGAACAGTACTTTGAGATCTGTAATGGAGTGTCCTGGGAGGTTAAAATGCTCTATTACTTTGTCCTTGATGTCAAACCTGTGTCCATTCTTTTATGTTATGCCTGACCTGTTTGTCCTATAGAGTCCAGAGCAGCCTTTCTCAACCTGTTGACCCTGGAGGAACCCTTGAAATATTTTCCAGGCCTCAGGGAACCCCTGCACATTCAGGCTCAAATATAGGCCAGAAGTTACAAAATTATTGTATTCGTTTCATGTGTAGGCCTGTATATATGTATGAACAGTGTTCTTAAACTAAAAATAAAGAATGAAACTTACCTCTTTAATGTGAAGTTGCCCAAATTCAAAATAATTTTTTTAATAAATCGTGATCTCCCAGGGAACCCCTAGTGACCTCTTGAGGAACCCTGGTTGAGAAACCCTGGTCCAGAGGTCATTGCTAGCTGATGATGTCATATAGCACATTAGAAGAAAAGCATGTATGAATGCTTCTAATCCTGTATGTGAAGTTGTTGGAGCCTAAAATAGTGCTAGTGGTATAAATGTGGGGGCAAAGCAAACACCTGGGTTTCTTGGTCTATCTTAGCATCATCTTCCTGTTGTTTCTGCTTGCTTCTGAGAATCTCCTTCAGGTTGGGTGGTTGTCTGTATGTAAGCATGGACCTACCACCCAGTGCCTGAGAAAGTGCAGTGTCATTATCCAGTATAGATTGTAGCTTATTAATGTGTTTGTGTGGCTTGAGCTGTGATGTCAACACAATACACTGGCACCAGACTGGGATGTACTCACCCATAACTACTTAACCTTTGAAAACAACATATGCCAGCAAGTTAGCAGCACAGCCCTGGGCAGATTCATGGCTTTAGAACAGAGCTTTCCAAACTGTGTGTCGGGACACGTTAGTGTGTCAGCTGCAGTCTCTGGGTGTGTCACGGCTGCTACTGCCTCCAAGCCCTGCCAGGATTCCGCGCAGGTCCTAGTGCCTGCCTTGTGCCTTGCTGCCTCCAAACCTGCTGTGATTCTGCGCAGGTCCTAGTGCCTGCCTTGTGCCTTGCTGCCTCCAAACCTGCCCTGTCAGGATTCCATGCAGGTCCTAGTGCCTGCCTTGTGCCCTGCTGTAAGAGTATGTTGTGAAATGATGCATGTCTAAAAAGTGTGTCACCAACATGAAAAGTTTGGAAAGCTCTGAGTTAATACATTAAGGTGGGGTCTCCATGAGAGGTTTGTATCTCT
Organism: Charina bottae; assembly: GCA_023362775.1. Lineage (NCBI taxonomy): Eukaryota > Metazoa > Chordata > Lepidosauria > Squamata > Charinaidae > Charina > Charina bottae. Next base: position 19,213,171 of record JALMGJ010000020.1, on the reverse strand, counting down.
TTCCCATGGATTCTGCAATTGATGAACTATGGCTTGGCTTCAGAGGTAAGACTGAAATATCCATCTGTTTCTCATTTGCCATCTCTTGAACAAAGTTCTTTTTCTGTTCCAGATTCCAGGAATACTCTTGCAGTGATAGGAATAATCATGGATCTAGACCAGAATACGGTCTTTCAATTGGCTGATATCTGGATTCATTAAATGGAAACACCATGTATATTTGATCCACTATTGCTTTACATCATTTTTAATCATAGCTGAGAACATTTCTGCAATCCAAAAAGCTAGGTATTTTTTCCACATGCCATGATTGACAATAATAATACTCCCTAATAGTATAGCCTTGAAAGTAACTTGAGACATGAGAGTCTTGTTTGAAGATAATCACATCCCATTATGACCTTGGGCTTACTTAAAACTGCTTTGTGGATGCTAGCTAATTCAAAACGAACTTAAAGTCCATATTGCATCATAAGATCATTTTTTAAACCAGCCACTTAACTAATGGTTGAAGCTAGATAAAAATGATTCTCAGGAATGCTAACTGGTTAGAACTTGTGTCTTTGTTGCACTTCTCCCTATCATTTATTCAGTTTATTTTCCAATGACCATCATGGTTTGTCTTTCCTATTAATTTTATATAGAAATGAATCAAGCTTTGAAGGAATCCATGTCCCTGTTAGGCCAGAACTTAATAGATTTGGTTGTGTGTTCCTGTCAGAAGCTGGAAGCATTTAGGCATACATGGTGATCTGTAGGTTTGCTGTATTCACGCCTTAGGCATGAAAGCCGGCTGGGTGACCTTGGGCCAGTCACTCTCAGCCCAACTCACCTCACAGGGTTATTGTGAGGAAAATAGGAGGAAGGAGTATTAGGTATGTTCCCCGCCTTGAGTTATTTATAAAAATAATAAAAGGGATAGAAAAAAAAATAAAACAAGTAAAAATAACATAATGTTTGTGTGCCCATTGTGTAGTTTTACTGTGACGTCAAGGAAGTGGACTTGTTCTGTAGATAGAAAGTGTTCTGGGTGAGCCATGAAAATATTGGCATATTCTAAAGCAGAGCTTTCCAAACTTTTCATGTTGGGGACACACTTTTTAGACATGCATCACTTCGCGACACACTCTTACAGCAGGGCATCATTTCACAACACACTCTTACAGCAGGGCTCAAGGCAGGCACTAGGACTTGTGCAGAATCACAGCAGGCCTGGAGGCAGCAAGGCACAAGGCAGGCACTAGGACCTGCGTGGAATCCTGGCAGGGTTCAGAGGCAGCAGCAGCGACACACCCAGAGACACACCCAGACATTGCTAACGTGTCCTGATGTCTCGACAGTCATTGCTATTACACTTCTTATACAGTACTACAGTGAAAAGTTACTCCAAAGCTGATTTAGACAAAATAGGTGCAGTCCTAAATAGTTGGCACCTGTGTTTACTCCCCACTCTAAATTAATTTTAAAAATGTTATCCAAAAAAACAATCCACATTAAATCTTTATCTGAGTATGTGATTTGTTGGGTTTGGTTAATGTTGTTTTACCCATTGCAAAAATAGTTTTGCTGGTGATTTATACAGCTGAGAAACATTCTTGGGCAGCCATTCTTTGTTTCAAAAGCAGTTTACCGCAAGAAACAGCTCTTAGGGGAAAACCATTCTGAACCACCATTGTGTTTACAGTATCAGTTTCATAGTGCCCCTCCCCCAACATACAAACACACATACACACACACACTCACATTCCTTAATACTTGAAACAATGTTTTCTGATCAACTGTTTTGCACAGGCTGCTGTTTTCCAACATCCTAAATTACCTCTTACTTAATTAGCTATTCGATTTCTACCCTCTGCATCTGACAAAAGTGGATTTGTTTTGAATGTCTCGCACTTCCAAACTCTGCCTCAGACATCTCTAGACATTTTAGGAATGCAGATTAACAAATTCTTCTTTCAGCTCAGAAACTTTGCTGCTTTTCTTTTCAAGCAAAGATCCCCACCGCTTCCGTGTTACACCATGATTTTTGAAACACAAGTGGGTAAATGCTTCTTATGTCTAAAACAAGATCCATTTACATAAACACTTCGTAATACACGTGGATCTTGGCCAAAAGTAACACATAGAAGGAAGGAACTCTTTTAAAACAAGCCCTGTTTTCACCACACGGCTCTCTTTTTTAGGCAAACATACTCAAGCCTATGAAGGCTGACGTCCAAGAATTCACTGGAGATTTTTTTTTTATCCCTTTATTATTTTTACAAATAACTCAAGGTGGGGAACTTACCTAATACTCCTTCCTCCTCCTCTTTTCCCCACAACAACCACCCTGTGAGGTGAGTTGGGCTGAGAGAGACAGGGACTGGCCCAAGGTCACCCAGCCGGCTTTCATGCCTCAGGCAGGACTAGAACTCTCAATCTCCTGGTTTGCTATTGGCTCCTTCCTAGGGCTGAGAGCGCGCGCGACTGGCCCAAGGTCACCCAGCCGGCTTTCATGCCTCAGGCGGGACTAGAACTTAGTCTCATGGTTTCTAGCCCGTTGCCTTAACCACTAGACCAAATGCCAAAAGAACAAAGAAGTGGCAAGGAAAACTAACTTTTATTTGGCAGCTTATTAAATTACTGGGAGAAATATATAAAAAATGAAGTCTACAATGTCACATGTTTAGAGTCCTGAGGCCCAGCTGTAGTCCAATTTCCTTAATTTACGAAGTTCTCTTTCCTGAACTTTTGATAATTTAGATACACCCTCCCCAAAGCACTCTGTTGTCTGTGAAGCCTCTGGGCGAACTTCAATAACTTCGGATTCCTCTTCGGATTCCTTCTCTTCACTGTCGCTTAGCATTTCAACTTCGTCAGCAATTTCGCTAGTGCTGTTGAAAAAAAATGAATTAAGGAAACCATCTTCTACTGGTCTCAAAAACACATTATTTGTTTACGGAGATCTTAGAACTAATGCCCATATACAAAACTCAAGCAAGTTATCTCAGTCAACAGTTTCACTGCAAATAATCTTCCCTTCTTCTTAAACGTTTTCCCTGAGCATATAAAATAAGCTTTAGTATGGAAAGGATCACATATTTTCTGATTCTTACTTTCTACACAACAGGCACTGATGGACTTTGTATATACACAAAACTACATCAGGGAAGGCTGGGCATTTTCCTTGAGGTGCCAGCATTGTATGTATTTGCAATATATCTCGTGAGGAACAGTAAGATGGAATCTTGAAAAAAAAAGCTATTACTAAGTTAATACTTGGTAGTCAGATCCTCTGTACTTTGGGAGATCAATAACAAGGTCTTGATCAGTTTTTTTGCACATGTTTTGCCTCCTGGCAAGGCTACATCAGTGCAACAATTCAGAAGTGGGGGTTGCCTTGCAGTATTTGTAGTCTGTGTAAGAGTTGAAATCAAGAGGGTTGATGACTGGAGGTCTCCTGGGACTTGGGGCAAAATGTCTGCAGAAAATCTGATCAATACCTTGGTACTGATCCCACAACCTGGAGAACCCAACTACTAAGTATGTACAGCAAACTGGGACTACCCCTATTCCAAGAAATCCATGAATTCACATGCTCTTTCCTCTACCATCTCTAATGAGAGACTGCATAAATGATACAATCCTCCCTCCCTGGAAAAGCCACAAAGAGTAGGAGAACAACCTGGATCACCCTTCTAAGGATAGAGAGAACAGGCCTGAAGGGATTATTGTCTTTGGCGGAGATGTCCACAGGGGGTCGAAAAAGTCAACATGACAGTCACAACCATGTGATCAAAACTCCACCCACAATGCAAGTAAAAAAGGGCAGTACATTGATTGCATGGTTGTGGCCGCCATCTTGACTTTTTTGGCCCCCTCCCTGCAGACATCTGTGGCAGAGGGGAAAAAAATTGGGGAAGGCTTTGGATCCACAGATTCCTAAACTCTCTAGATACATCCCAAATACAAGAGAAACATCCCTATCCTGAGCTGTGATATTTCATTTACTTTCCATCAGTTGCAACAGGAAGGAAACTGTACAAAACAAAAAAAATGGCAGAGGAAGGGAGGGCATGCAGTGTTTCACATCCTGCACCCTGACAAATGGTCTAATCCCAGCAGGACGTTTATCTGAGGGGTGATAGTGGTTCACCCATTTTTAGAACTCCTGATAAGGCAGGTGGGATGTCTCACAGATCTCTGAACACAGCCCAGAGCAGGCATGCAGCCTATATGGATGTCTCTCTGTATGGATCCCATCTCAACCAAAATCGGACAATACGTTTTTAGTATTTTACATCTGAGGGACCACTCAGTAGGTTTCTTACCTTGTTCTGGGCACCAGCAGAGAGTGAATAAAAAGAGGACATAAGAAAGAGGCTGAAGGTAACACATGTGCTGGAGTACGAAGCAGCTGGGGAGAAAACAAAGGCAGGATATATTGGAGCACTTTCTTAAGAGGTCATTCCAAATGTATACATTCTGAGTATGGGTTAGATCCACACTTACTTCTTTAACAGCAGGTGATTCTTGGCCTAGCAGGTTCTGCACAGGTGTCTTCCCAACATCGATGCCCTCTTTCATTTGCTGCCGGTGCTTCCCCAGTAACAGGTAAAAAGGAGTCATGGAGAAACTCTCCTCAACTGCTAACTAAAAAGTAGATGGAAAAAATACACCTACATTAAGGCATACACAAATGAGCACAGGCACACACATTTTCCAAAATTATTATGGAGTGAGAAAGCGGTGACTCGGCTTTGGAGTGTATGCTTGTTCAGCAGTCAAGTGCAATACGATAATAGACAGTCATTAACTAGGTCAGCCTTTGCATCCTGATTGGACTAGAGTATCTATAACATGCCACCAGCAGAGGGAATTGCAAAAAGCGCCCCTCAACTCACGGGAGGCATCAGATTAGGAAGGCAAGGTTGAATTACCAATACTTGACCACAAGATTGGTGCAATACAAGCCTTTTCCATGACTTTAAGAAGCCAAAAAATTCCAAGAAAGGTATTACAAATCCTTGAGATGAAGGCCCATTGGAATTGCTTTATCTTTACCTGGGTGTACATTTAAATATACTGTATATTTATAATATTTACGGTAGATTTTAATTTGGAAAAACTAAATATAGTAACCATCGAGCATTTCTTGAATGCAGTACAGCATTTTCTTTCAAGCAACCTTCACTCTTTCAAATAAAACAAAGCTAAATTGCCTGCACACATCATTTTTACTTAAGCATTCAAAACTTAATTGGCAACTCTCACTATTCATCTTTATTGGTACCCACAAAGTAGCAGAAGATGAATATCTCAACCTTTTCCATATTCAATTATAATACCAAATGGAGGGTGACTGAGTACGTTTGCTATTTTAAAGAAAGATTCAATGCCATCCTGGCCAAAGAAGGTGAAATACAGGTGTCCCATGATGAGACATGAAAAATTAAGAACATAGGTCTACTATGTGAAAGGAAGCAGCATTCTTGACAGAGTTGGAGAAATCTTTGACACAGCCTACTGGATTCACAGACACTCACTGAGGTAAGCGCCACCTTAAGACTGCACTGCATTCTACTCTGAAATATTTTAATATAAACTCAGCATTCAAAATGGATTTTCATTTCTTTCATAAATCCTTTAGCTACGAAAAGCAATACCTGTCTGCTGGAAGGCGTAAGTCTCTCTTCTGGGGTCTTTGTGCTAAAAGTCATTAATTCCTACACAATCAGAAGGAAAAAACAAGATTACAGAGAGGAAAAGTGTCCTTGTAATTTCAATGAGTCTTTAAAATGACACACAATTCAAAATATTAGTTCAGAAGCATCTGAATATAGAAGTACATGAATTTAAATATGAGATATAACTGTTAACCAAAACATGAGAGATAGTGGAAGAAAAAGTATTTGATACTACTTGGAACAATGCCTTTCCTCTTAAATGTTATTATAGGAAAACTTCTTTCACTCTAATACAGGGGTGGGCAACGTCAGGCCCGTGGGTCATATAAGGACCGCGGGGCTCCTGCCTAAGGCCCGCGGGGCTCCCACCCGCAAACCCCGCCCCTTCCATGCGATTGGCTTCCGCCTGCAAACCCCGCCTCGTTATTGTGATTGGCTCCCGCCCACAAACTCCGGCCCCCGGTCCGCGGTTATAAATATCCAAATGGCCCTTGGCAGAAAAAAGGTTCCCCACCCCTGCTCTAATATGACCAAGTAACACTTTTTTTTTACTGCTGTTGGGGAGAATACCTTACAAACAAACAAAGTCTAGCATTCACATAAAACAATATTGGATTTAGACAAGCCAACTTTCATGTCAGCATTGTCCTGCTGGCTGGAATTGGGTTGCAGGAAAATAACCTGTATGTTGACACAGTAAGATATATGCAAAATGCAGGTTGCCCAGAGAAACCCATACATGTCAAAAGATTTGACAGAGCAAAACTTCTATAGTAGGCTCAATATTGTTTATTTAGACTGCAATCCTAAATGGAGCAAGGGCCTCTGAACAAATAGGATCGACTTCTAAACGAACATGCATAGGAGTGTGTCATTAATACTTGTAGTAGTAGTAGTCGGGAAATACAGGGTCACTGAAGTTACTTTTTCTTGCTTTAACCTACCTCCCACCACCACTAGGAGAATGATGTAATGACAGTCTATTGCACAGCTTTCCAAACTGTGTGTCGCGACAAAACCTGGAAGTGCTGATGGCAGCAGCGCGCCATCAGCGCTTCCAGGTTTTAGCGCGAAACACGAGGCCACTGCCACCCCTGTGCACGCTGCCGCGCGCACCCCCACGCTGCCACCGTTGGTGTGTCGCCAACAGCGGGACTTTGGAAAGCACTGGTCTATTGGAAAGACTGGCAAAAATGAATATTACAGCATGTTTTCAGATCTACTAGTCATTCCTAACAATGTCACTCTAAATCATTTTAATAAACCCAGAACTTACGTGTGTTTCAGTCAGGAAATAAAGCTGAGATTGGCTAAGCCACTGATATTTTTCAGAGGTTATACATTCAGGCACATCTCTTGGAACAAAGACAGCCCACTGAACTTTCCCTTTGCAGACTTTTCTTTGGATACACAAGGGCCGTGGTTCGCTGGGCTTGAACACAAACACTAAAGCAGAGAAGAATAATTTTAGCCTTTAAAAACAACCCTGCCTATTTTTCTGCCTCTGAGTTGAAGAATCAGTTTGTTTGTTTTTTTGGTTTTTTCGTTCAGTCGCTTACAAAGCCACAAAGATCCTATGCATGGAATCCCAGCCTTGATATTGCTAAGTGATCCTTTATAAGGCCACCTTAATAATTAATCTGCTCTCTCTACTGTCACTGCTAAAGAGTAGTAAGGGCCAAGGTACATCATTACAGCTTTTAATGATATGAGAAAACTTCAGCCACATGTCACCTCTTTGATGAGAAATAAGCTACAGTGAACCTTCCCCCACTGGTGCCATTAACATGTTGGGACTACAACTCCTTGAATTTCCAGCTATCATGCTGGTTAGAAATCCTAACCTCTTGATTTGGAGCAAATCAAGTTGAGATGGCTACTGTTCAGGAAAAGGAACAATAAAAAAGAAATTATTCAGATTTTTCTAAATGGTCTGCACCCCTATCCACCATATGATGGCTTCTTAATGATGGGATTCAGACTCAGTACTCTCTACTTTTTCTGTTACTTCCTCAACAGAAATGGTTTGTTCATAAAGTGACACAAAATTATTATAAGACTGGTGTCAAGATTGCCAGGTTCTCTTTAAAAGCATCTTTTCTTTCCCTGTAGTGAAAATCTGAAAACCAGAAGCTGCTTTAACAGTGAGAGATTAAGTAATTTCTAACAGACAGATACCCCCAAAGGAAAATAACTCCCTCTAAATGTAAGAAACCTTTACTCTAAATACAGTGAGTAATTGGGTTTTGATCCTAAGATAAAATTCATTTTGGAAGTTCCACCCTCAATCATTTTTTGGCAATTATCCACCTCTACCTCAGCATCCGCCTGTAACTTTCCTCATATTCACGAGGACTCAACCCCTTTGCAGAAAGGTCAGGCAGTATCAAATAAAAGGAGAAGATGGAAAAACTGACTACACTGAATTTCCTATAAGTTTTTGGTAGGATCCAAGACACAGTATAGTTTCCAGGTTCAGCCTAGTTAAAAAGGTTGTTTTAAGTGGCATTAAATCTAAGGATGTAAAATATTTTTCTAGGCATGATAATACCACAACTTGGACCAACCATTCTTCACAAAGTAGAAAGGCCTCTTTATTCTCACCATCTGAATATCCTGAGTGCTGTGAAATTGCAGCAATGTTCTCAGACAGATGATCAGGCTGCAGGACGTTGACATGTAACTGGGCACTCCATTCCACTGAGAAGAAAAATAATCAGGTAAAAAAAAGAACCACAGACTATGAAAGCAGTTATTTTTCTCAGAAGGGCACAAATTGCAAGAGGGGTAGATTCAACTGAAATCTAACTTTCAAAATATTTTGAGTAGGATCTGCATAGGGGATGAGACTAAGAGGGTGTACCACAATGATGGTTGGCCTAAGGTTACCCAACAGGATCTCAGAATTACCCTGTAATCCATAAATCACACTTTGGCCACCATGGGCTCTAAAGACTCCATTTAGTTCATCTGGAAATGAGAGCCCATATATGTTACCAAACTGGCATGGGATAAACATAGCCCTGATAGATTCACACTTTGAATTCATGAACTGTTGGAACTCAATTAATCACCATCATTTACTATTAGTCTTTTTCAGGTTAATAACAAAATATATTAAAATGTGCTCCAAGAAACCATTAAATAGTTTTCTCTAAATCCACAGGACAAAGACAGATTACACTTTGGCCAAGAGTAAAAACAAACAAAAAAAGGGGTGATTTTCATATGAAGGTTACTATTTAAGTCTCCAACACCATAGTCTTCTCCTCAGGTAGTCAGGAGAGACCTGCTCAAATTTCAGGGCCAGCAGATGGGACATTTTCTATTGTGGCACCCAAGCTATGCAACTCTGCTGGCCCTCTTCTTGTTGCTGTTTGGTCATTAGAATATTTTGTCTTATGATTTAGTTTAGTTGCCTGGATTTCTGTAAATCTTTTATTTACTCCCGAAATAGGTCTTTCTTCCCACTTCTCTTACAGCTTCTCAAAACTGTTCTGGAAGAACCTCCAATTCTCTGAATTTATAGGAGAATTATCCCTCTCCCAGCTCCACTGAAAGCCATCCACGTATAAGCTTGACTGAGTTTCCCTCATGCAGGACTAGTAAAATATCTCTTCCTAACAGGATTACTAACAGCATCCTAAACCAGATTATGGAACACGTTTGCTGATGCTAAATTATTCACTTCAATTTGTAATTAATGTAAAAAAAATTCACCTAATTTTGTATAATGATCTTCTAACAATTAGACTTCGTGCATTTTTATAACAGCTAGGCTTTAAGCTGAACAAAAATTCTAGCCATTTTTCAAAAACACACAGATGAACTCAGTATCTTTTGGCACTTGTGCCACAATTAGTAACAGCAGGCAGCTGGTAGTTAGCGAGAGTAATCCAGTACATGTGCTGGTGGATTAACCTGCCATTTAATGTTAAACATTTACTAAAAGGGTTTCCTTTTCCCAGATGAAACCAAAACTGAAAGATTTTGCACTAATTCTCTCAACCATTGTGTTAGCGTGACTAAATGTTTAGCATAAAATGCCGAGGAGGAAATACTATACGAGATGGAAGAGCAAAGGCTTACGTGAACAGCTCAGCAAGTTCCAGCAGCACAAAAAGCCACTGCTGGTGGTGCCAAGGAGATATTTGGAACAAATGAGCCTCCCAAAGCACAGGCTCCTAAAGGAGGGAAGAAAATGTCAAGACAGTCACCCAACTCCAAGTCACGGCAGTACCATTTATTGCTATATTCGTCAGCATCCAGGGTTGAAACTGGTGGAAGAGGTTAATCATTCCCAGTTCAGTGAGGTATTTCATAATACATTAACAAGGGTCTCTCTCAGGAACTCATTTCTCAAATTTGGTTACAAGACTTTTATGCTGGACAACGAAACTAATTTTGTTTCAAAATGATACACTGTTTACTCAACAGCAAGTTATCTGTTACAGTTTGGAGACCAACCACATGGTAAATGGGTAGGTCATCTAAAAAGTTCACACAAGAGGAAGGACACCACTGATGCTCAGGCTAGCTGGACATTGAGGAGTTAAGATCAGCCAATGCCTTCCAATTTCACCACTGAGCAACTTTAGTCTTTCTACTCACATCTTTTAGCAGCAACTGCGTGTACAGACATGGGAACAAATTCCATTTTACAACCATAAAATTCAAACCTCCTACAGCAATCAGGCAAATGTTTGCATAAAGTGGGTCAAGGAAGTCATTTGAAGAATATCACCTTCCAAGCAAACTATTCTGTTGAAACCCATTTCAGATAACACTGGTCTCTGCAAGTGCTGACAGGCAAGAGGTCATGATCAACTTTAGAAGTTTGCTGAAATCATCTTGCTGACGGGAAGGTAAAGCAGTAGCAGCTGGCTTATACTAGTGGCAAGGTGTGAAGAATTCAAGCAGATTTAGGGCTCAGATGCATTGAGAACTATAGCTGTTAATTTACCTATATAGATCTATACAGAATAGATACTGTCGCACAAGCATCCACACTTAAAGACAGTGGCCTGTGCACTTAGAAACACAAATGCAGCCACGTTCCTTAGTTACAATGAATTGTTGATTTAATCATTCATGTTAATGAGGCTCCCTTTACTGGCTGCAGGAAGTTCAAAATGAATACAAGAGAGGACCAATGGCTTTGTTCATTATTCCAATGCACATTTTAGTTTCTTAGAAGAGCAATTTTATGTTTCTTTATCTCAACTTTTTCCCATTGTATCTCCCCCCCATTTTATTCTTAACCAAAGGATTTGATCTTTAAAAAAAGGGTTCTAGCCTAACTTAAGCTAAAATTACACATATTGCACATATTATTCCAGGCACAGAAAATGAGTTAATTTGTGGAGACTTTAGTCTCTATGGTCAGATCCTGTTCTCAAAATTAATTAAGGGAGGTTGTAAGCTGAGAACAGCATTCCAGACTTGCTTCTGAAAACTGAAATATTACACTTTTCAAAGGGTCTTTTAAAAAACTGATTTAAATACAAAATAAGCAAAGCAATAAAACCCAGAACAAACATACAAGTACATACAGTATAGTTCCTGGAGGATTGCAGAAAGTACATTTTAGACCCCACGATTCAGAGTCCCACACGGTGACTGTTTTGTCAAAGCTAACAGCAAGCAAAGAGCCATCTTCAGAGAAGCAGCAATTTGTAGCTTTATAATTGTGATAGCTCCCTACAAAATCACAGGTCCAAGTTATCCTTTCATCTGCTGGGGAAGAGACATACAGATTTAGGAAAGGAATATAAATGTTAGCTGGATGGCATGAAAAAGAGCTTGTGAGAATTTTAATTTTACAAATTTGGGCTTGTGAGGTCAACAATTGCATTCACCTGCTCCTTTCCTTGCAAGAAAGGCCCCAATTCTTTGTAATGGAGCAGTACCAAACCAACAAGGGACCAAGGAGACCCCCACCTTCTTGAGAAAGAGAAGAGGGAGAGCTCAGTCCATCTTGGTAACCCAGCTGAGCAATTCCACATAAACCCCATACTACCTTTCTTTTTCTGGAACAGGAAAAGCCACATATTGCTGGATGATTTCTGTCCACATGAACAGAACCAAGAGATCACTGTGTGGGAGTAACACTTGCCATGGCAAGCGAAAAGGGGAAAAGACAAGCGAAAGCCTATACTAGTTAAGTTTATTTCTACACCAAATGGAATCTTTCTAAAAGCACCGCCATATTTAAGTTACATATTTTTGCTGGCACTTTGTTCCAGAGAAAGGCTAGGATACCAACCACAACTGTACAGGTTTGCCTGAGACAAACATAAATCCACAGACTCCACTTTAATGTGCTCCCTAGTAAGTAATTTGCAAGCATTAATTTGTGCCCACATCTGCAGTTTTTCTTGGAATCCATCTCCTTTCAGACCACAGGGAAGAGAGAATCTAATACCATGTTAAAGATGCATTACATTTCATACAACATCTGGATACACCACACCAAGAAACAAACACAGAAACAAAAAAGCAGCCCGAACATGATACTCAAAGTAGCAAGATGGACCCTTCCTCACAAATAGGTGCTCCTACCTGCCACTTTAAGTGCCCAGATTATGAAAACCAGAAAAACTTTCAAATATAGGCAACAATCTTTCGTACAATACTAGGATAACTTACACATGGAAAAGCGCAGCAGCTTAAAATTAAGGGGGAAAAAACGAATCCTACATCTCCACAAAAATGGCCTCACAAAGACCAGCAAACTTTCATGATTGAACATAACGAGGTAAGAAAATATCAGAGTTACAGGGAACCTCAGGTTCAGTAGGAACTCCTATCTTAGTTGCCATCAAGTAGGCACAGGACGGAGATGCTCAGTCATAGCTACACTAAAATATTTTTCTCTTACACTATGTATGATTTTATTCCAGTTGCAAATAGTCCAATTCCACTGTACACAGGAAAACAGCTAAGTGACCTAGTCATGTCTCTGTGTAGAGAGATAATTTATACATACGCAGAAATAAAAATAAATACTCTAGAAGGAAACAGAAAAACGTGAATAAGTCACGCCGCTTACCTGAGTTTTAGAAATCTCATAAAAAACCCTTTTTTTCTTTAGCCCTCAGCAATGGCCCTTTACAGATTTAGCCAACCAACCAGCAAATTGTCACCCGCGCTGTAGCAATCCTCTGCTGTATCTCAAATTCCTCACTTTCATCCCAAACTGAACGCTTTATTCATGCTGCAAATGAATGAAAACCACTGTCCCCGCTTTACTTACTTTCACTGTCTTTATCAACCAGCAGCATCCAGACTTTGAAGTAGCCGTCACTGCTGGCTGTTACCAAAGTTGGGGTTACATTTTCAGAGCCGTCTGTTCCACGGAAACACATAGCTGTTACACAGTCTTCATGTGGCATATTTATTCGTGTGTTTAGAGTAAAGCTAATATAAAAAAGGAAAAGAAAATTATATTAAATTAAAGTATTCCCATGAAGTAAATGGGCTTCAAGGCTTGTAACATTATGCTGGACTGATATATTAAACATTTAATTCTGAACAACAATCACATAAACTGCATAGATGATGTAATTATTGGATACTATAATTTCCAATTAGACACTTTTCCATTTTTATTTTATTTATTTATTTATTAAATTTCTCTGCCGCCCATCTCACGTACGACTCTGGGCAGCTTACAAATAATAAAATGACAAATCGCTAAAACAATTCAATATAAATACATAAAAATGCAAATACAAATACAAGATATAAAACATAAAATATGCAATATGCAATATAAAATTCAAGATGGGAAGATCTTAACCTTGGCACCCTCACGGGGCCAACCACCCCCATGAGTAGCTGTCCACCCTCCTATCCCAGGCGGCATAGCCATGTTTTTACTCCTTTCCGAAAGGCCGGGAGAGTGGGGACCTGTCTTACTCCCGGGGGTAGCTTGTTCCAAAGGGCGGGTGCCACGGCAGAGAAGGCCCTCTTCCTGGACCCTGCCAATCGGCAATCCCTCATGGACAGGGTCCGTAGCATGCTCTCTCTGCCTGACTGGGTGGGCTGGGTCCATGTGATGGGGTTGAGACGGTCCCTCAGGTAACCTGGTCCCATGCCATGTAGGGCTTTAAAGGTGATAACCAACACCTTGAATTGGACCCGAAGCAAACCGGCACCCAATGCAGCTCGCGCAGTAACGGTGTTATATGTGCCCTTCTAGGGGCTCCTAAAACTGCCCGCACAGCTGCATTTTGCACCAGCTGTAGCTTCCGGATACTCTTCAAGGGTAGCCCCATGTACAGCGCATTGCAGTAGTCTATACAGGAGATGACCAGGGCATGAGTGACCGTTCGGAGGGACTCCCGATCCAGGAAAGGGCATAGCTGGTGCACCAAGAAAATTGTGCAAAGGCCCCCCTGGCCACGACTGCCACCTGCTCCTCGAGCAGGAGTCGTGAGTCCAGGAGAACCCCCAGGTTCCGTACCGGATCTGTCTTGGGCAGTGCAACCCCATTCAGAGCCAAAGATGGCAAATTCCCGGATACACGGGAGCCCCCAACCAGCAGCCACTCCGTCTTATCAGGGTTCAGCTGAAGCCTGTAGTTCCCAATCCAGGCCCCTACAGCCTCCAGGCACCGAGAAAGGGTGGTTACAGCATCACTTACATCACCCAGGGTGGAGATATATAATTGAGTATCATCCGCATATTGATGATACCTCGCCCCATGGCGACGGATAATCTCACCCAGCGGTTTCATGTAGATGTTAAAAAGGAGTGGGGAGAGTACCGAACCCTGTGGCACCCCACAAAGGAGGGGCCGTGGGCCAGATCTCTCACTCCCTATCAATACCAATTGGGACTGACCCTGGAGGAAGGAGGTGAACCAGCGGAAGACCGCGCCGCCCACCACCAACCCCGAGTCGTCCCAAAACGATACCATGTTCGATGGTATTGAAAGCCGCTGAGAGGTCAAGAAGAGCCAGGATGGATGCACTGCCCCCATCCCGCTCTCACCAGAGATCATCCATAAGTGCGACCAAAGCTGTTTATCCTCAAATAAAATGTACTGCTTCTGTAGCACTGACAGTGTAAGAAATGAATCTGGTTATAAGCCATCAAGATATAAAATGAAGTAGTTGCCTCTGAGTTGAGCTTCACTCCTGTTGAATTACATGTAAACATCCATACAATTTGCCATTACCTTCTTTTGAAGTGCTGTTTCAACATTCTCATCTAGATTAGATAGACTTGATAGAAGAGCATATCTTTCCTGAACACTAAATGTTCTTCTATCAAACCCACATACACAAATTAAATATTAGAAGGATGCAGTGATGTAACTTGCAGGACATCACTCTTTACTTATTAAAACTAGTAGGTGACTTACAGATATCACTGGAAATATCCAACAATCAGAAATCATCTGCTGTATTATGTCAACTATATAAGTGGAAGGGGGATGAGAAATAAGGTAGGTTGCCACTAGCTCCATAAACATCATCACTTGGTTTCCTAAGTACTACACTGATAATTAGTATGGTCAACCTAGTGCAAATCACATACATTTATACTTGGCCAAAAATATACGGCAGAGTGTAAAACTAGCTGAAACACTGGGAATGCTGTGAAGATGCTTGCCATCCAATTCTTATCAAGGTTCACCAGTGTAACAAATCAGAAATGGGATACACCAGCCTTCTCCAGGCTGATGGCCACCACTTCAACTCTTTGGCCATCTTAGCTGGGAATTGGGAGAGTGGAAAGGTAAGATTAATTGGAGGTTAAGCACAACTAAAACCACATCAACACAAATCTATCTATCTATCTATCTATCTATCTATCTATCTATCTATCTATCTATTTTATATCCCGCCCATCTCCCTCTATCTATCTATCTATCTACCTACCTACCTACCTACCTATTTTATATCCCACCCATCTCCCTCTCAAATATCTAACTCTCCCTGAAAAGAACCTGTCACTGCCCACTTGCAATATGTCATGAAGTCACTGCTCTGCTTCCCTGTGGCATCAGTTCCCTGCAGCTGCTGAAAATAACGCTTTAAAAAAATGTAATCCCGAAAAAGTGGCCTGCCCCTGGCTTAAGAGATACTTGAAGTCCTGGCATTCATTCTGCATGTCTAAAAGCAAAATCTATACTCTGAAATGATCTTAGGACATGTTGCTGCTCTGCAGTGTAGAAACTATAGGGCTATGCCTCCCTTTGGCCAGCACAAATCCAAACATGTGTACCTTTGTGTTTGTTCATTGTAAGCCCAGAGCTTCAGCTGCATCTCAAGCTCTCTGCAGCTTCCTTGCCGCTGTTCCACAGTAGCCAGCCAGTCACCGTTGGAATCAAATGCAGCTTTCACTAACTCAATCTGGTCCAGACCCGACTGATGAATATACTCCTGCTGCACAACATCCAACTGCATATTTTAAAGAGAGGCAAAAGAGATGTTTAAGCTCATATGTATTTGGAGGCAAGTCAAAAAACAAATCAGAAGAAAAGGAAGGCTTTACAGGAGGTATAATATCAATCTGCTCTAAACTAAGCAATACAAGGCAGGGGGCACACTAAAATTAGGGTGGGTCAAGGAGACATAGATGTCATCTTGCCACATTCCTTATGGCTTGCCACCAAGCATCTATAGTTAACATTCTTTATAAAAATGAACAGTTGCTTGCTCAGTAAGGTCAAAATATTGGATGATCTCTATTGTTTTTGCATGTCCTAAGTCATAGCTTTCCAAACTGTGTGTCGCGACACACTACTTTGTCGCCTGCGGGGCCGAGGTGTGCCGCGCAAAAACCCGGAAGCGCTGATGGCGCACCACCGCCAGATGCGGCGGCAGCAGCAGGCCATCAGTGCTTCTGGGTTTTTGTGCGGCGCACCAGGACACCGCCACTGCCGCCACTGCGAGTAAAAACCCAAAAGTGCAGCCACTGTGGCGGTGGACGCAGTGGCGGCGCTTCCAGGTTTTCACCCGCCACTGCAGTGCTTCCAGGTTTTCGCACGCCGCCATTGGTGTGTCACCAACTGAAAAGTTTGGAAAGCCCTGTCCTAAGTAGTACACAATGTGATCTTTTAACTGAAAGTGTCCAATTCCAGCCCATTTCAATTTGTTGATGCCTAAGATGTTAAAGTTTTGATGTCTTTTTATGTTTTTTAGTTTTGTACGCCGCCCAGAGTCCACTGGAGTTGGGCAACCAATACATTTAAATAAATAAATAAATGAATAATAATAATGTGCAGTCAATTCACCTCATCTTTCACTGTGTTGAGCTTTCCTGCATTCCTGCTTCTTATGTTCCACATTCCCACTGTAATTCTGTCTTTGAATTTTCTTTTCCTACATAGCAACATCAGCAACTAGTTTGGTCTAGTGGTTCAGACAATGGGCAGGAGACTAAGAGTTCTAGTCCCGCCTTAGGCACGAAAGCCGGCTGGGTGACCTTGGGCCAGTCACTCTCTCAGCCCAACTCACCTCACAGGGTTGCTGTTGTGGGGAAAATAAGAGGAGGAAGGAGTATTTGGTATGTTCCCCGCCTTATTTATAAAAATAATAAAGGCGGGATAGAAAATGAATGAATGAATGATAGATATCCCGAAGGCTTTAATCTAGCCAAATCAAAAACACAAAAAAAAACCCTCCAAGAAATCCTCAGTTCTTTCTCAGTAGCATGGTGAGTGCCATCCAACATGAGGGGCCATCATTCAGCACTATATCATCAATCACTTTATATTGTCTATCCATGTGTTTTCTTGGTAAAATATAGGAATGGTTTACCACTCCCTTTTTATGCACAGCATGAAATGATGCCTTTGCTGTTGTCACTATAATGACCATCCACTTCCAGCATTTTCCTATATCACTGCTGCCCAGTAAGTTGCCTGCTTGCCTCAGCTGGGCAGCTGGGATGACCTTCATGCCTTGGGTGACCCTGCTGAGGATGTATGCTCTTGGCATACACTCCCAGCGTTCATCACCCATCCCTCCTAGGAACATCCCACCCCCTACTGGGCAGCATACAGGACTTGAGCATGGGACAAGCATAAGATTAAATAAAAAATTCAAAAGAGCATTAGATTAATGCTACATATTGAAGTATCTTGCATCAATTGAGAACTTCAGAAGGTTACTAAATAAACAACTACAATACCTAATATAGTATGATTCTTAAGTCAAAACGAAAAATTACAAAGATTTCTGCCTGATCTAAGAATTCCATCCTTATGTAGAATTATAATTCATCAATAGTTTCCAAGCTGAATTCTTATCACATTTGTTTTTCAAATATATGGTTATTTTTGACATCAATGACTACTCCCACAACTTAATTTGCCATTATTCTATGGATGGAATTATACATGATTTCTAATGAAAAACATAAAATATCGAGGCAGTTGTTACCATACAGTATACAAAACCAACTTGGTACAGTTTTGCAATCCACCAGTTATTTACAGTCCTTCCTCTAGAGTAAAAATTAAGTGGAGTCAAAAATTAATTTACCCCTCTAGAGTAAAAATTAAATATACAATGTATGTTCAGTCTGTCGCTCTCATGCAATTGTAAATTATGACTGCACTCTAATTTTTTTAAAAAAATTAAAAGTGCCTGTATTTTATTTTTTATTTATTAAATTTATACGACCGCCCAACTCCCCCAACAGGTATTACTGGTCTCAAGGACACAGCCCCTTATCACCCTCTTTGAGTGGTTTCCCATTCAAAGCTTTGCACACCTCTATGCACAACTCAACCATCAACATCATTTTGTATCACCATGTTTCTTTGGTTCTGTACAGAAACCCAGACAGTTATTTTCTTTATGCCCACTGTCCATTTATCCTAATGGCATCAATGACTTCTACTTATATATGGCAGTCTGCTTTTTGCCCCCATATCACATAGCCTTATCCAACTTCAGCAAAGCTTATCCTGAAGTTCAGTTCTTCACCTTCCTTTTCACTCTGCTGGATCCCCACCCCCAATCCATGTCATCACACCACCAACGCCTATCCCGTACACAGAGACAATTCCCTTGATTGTCACACAAAGAACCCTTCCCACACTAGCAATGTATTGCTGTCACCCTGCCTTGTTGAGCACCTTGAGGAAGGCACTAGTTTAACTTACATTGTACAAGAGTTTGTCATTTTGCAGTGAATAGAACTGCAGATGCCCAGGCTTGCCATTCAGAACTAAAGCTTTCGTTCTTGGGTCAACTATCAAGCCAGTCTTGACATCGCTGCCTGAAATAAAGAAAATGGTTTGAAACAGAATGGCATTTCTTCTTAAAACATAAACACGTTCCTCCCCCCAAACCTTACCCTACATACCTTTGATTAATCCTTGAATTACTGCAGAAACTCTCAAGTTGCTGTGTATGATTATTATCTCTGTATGTATTAAAAGAAGTTAACAAACATAAGAATCAAGGTTTGCAAAAGGTAAAGAAAAGTTAGCATCTACAATTGGACGATTCGGAACGCCTACTAGATCGTAAGGTATTTCTATTAGAAAAAAAAAGCTTGCTTTAAAGGGCTGGCTTAAATCTTGGGAGCATTCTTGGAACTAGGCTTGGAACAATTTGGTTGAAGTAGCAACCAACAGTACATTTGAGCAGCTTTGACTTATCTTCAAAGTCCTTCTTTCCTAGAAAGAGATCTCTTTCTAGGAAAGAAGGACTTTGAAGATAACCACAGATGCCAGGTAACCTCAAAGTAGACCCCTGTAATTCAAAGCTATTCTTGTAGGCTGTCCAAAATTAAAATTACTTTAGAATAAGGTAGCAGGACCATTTTCTACTGTGAGTCACAGAAAAGTAGATAACTGCCTCCTGTACGACACTGATGGGGTATATATAGCTTCCAGATCTTGATGGACTTCAACTTCCAGCTGGTCTACCCAGCACGGTAAGTGATGGAAGCTTGACTCCAAAACATCTGGAGGTCCAACAGCTCCCCATTCCCAAGTTAAAGAGTTCATACAGGTAGTCCTCGCTTAGCAACCACAATTGCTAGGCAACCATTAGTGCTAAATCAACCAAAGCAGGAAGATCCATATATATTATGGCGCAACAAGTTTAACATGTTAAACCAAAAACAATTACAAATCTTCCTCATTAAAAAAAAGGTTCTTGCTGATTTGGTCTTACTGTTATCAGAATGTGAAGTACAACATCATAAGTGACTGTGCTTATGATCTTACTTCAGCTTTCCTTTGCTTTACAAACCTGCAAAGGTCGTAAATGCAAGGATTAGTCACAATTTACTTTTTCATCACCGTTGTTACTGCGAATGGTCGCTGTATGAGGGCAGTCGCTGAATGAGCACTTCCTGTAATCTACACCAATAATTTTCCTTCTCCAGGCTATAGATCATTGGTAGTCTACAAGGGTACTACAGTGCTCTCTATACAATAATATAAAATGTAATAATTGTTTTAAATAAGCACAAAATATTTCTCAAGTCCAAAAAGACTGTGATTCTTGCTTGAAATCTCATGAGGACATGATTCTTGGAGAGATTGAATCTCATTAAATCTCACCTTTTAAAAATGTTTTTCAACTAATTTTTACATTACTTTGTGAAGTTATTGGGGCATCATATAAAATAAATCACGTATGTTACAGCACACGTGGGCACTCCATTGCCAACCTCTGGCTTATGTCAGCGGTGGGGAACCTTTTTTCTGCCAAGCGCCATTTGGATATTTATAACCGGGGACCGGGAGGGTGGGGGGAGGGGTTTCTGGGATTTCCGCGGACCAGGGGCTGGAGTTTGCGGGCGGGAGCCAATCACAAGCACTGGGGGATGGGGTTTGTGGGCGGGAGCCAATTGAATGGAAGGGGCAGGGTTTGCGGGCGGGAGCCCCGCGGGCCTTATATGGCCCGCGGGCCTGACGTTGCCCACCCCTGGCTTATGTGATGGCCCTCAAAGTTTTCAGTGGTGATGTATGGTCTGTGTAAATGAAAAAGTTCAAAAACACCCAAACTACACAACCGGGAATAGGCAATCATTAGTGCTAAGTCAACCAAAGCAGGAAGATCCATATATATTATGGCGCAACAAGTTTAACATGTTAAACCAGAAACAATTACAAAACTTCCTCATTAAAAAAAAAAAAGGTTCTTGCTGGTTTGGTCTTACTGTTATCAGAATGTGAAGTACAAAGAAGAGTTCCATCAGGTGAGACAGAGATATGCTGTATTGTGGCTCCTAAACGAGGCAAGAATTCCTTTTTAGCATCTGACCCATCTCGCCATTGAACCAGCACAGATTCAATCCCACCACTCAGGAGGCTAGTACCTGTTGTTCCAAACAAAAAAAAGTAAATGAGCCAGAGGGCTGATGAATCTATTAACAGCCAAGTAGCAGCAGTTCTCCATTGTTTCAAGGACAGGCTTTCCCCAGCAATGCTACCTCAGATTTTCAACTAGAAATATTTATTTATTTATTTATTTAATTTTTATCCCGCCTTTATTATTTTTTATTATTTTTATAAATAACTCAAGGTGGCGAACATACCTAATACTCCTTCCTCCTCCTATTTTCCCCACAACAACCACCCTGTGAGGTGAGTTGGGCTGAGAGAGTGTGACTGGCCCAAGGTCACCCAGCCGGCTTTCACGCCTAAGGCGCAACTAGAACTCACAGACTCCTGGTTTCTAGCCCAGCACCTTAACCACTAGACCAAACTGGCTCTATATATTATATCTTATATGAATATAAGTTCATATGAGCTAAGAAAAGAAACAGAAAAAAACAAAAGTTGATTAAACCTGATAAATATCATAAAGACAATGCAAGAATCAGGTTAACTCCTTATTAGCTGCAGAATACTGTATAAAAATCACTCAAAAGTAAAAACTGTTACAATGAATAAACATAATCCCCCAAATCCTGAGAGTGAAATTGTTTACAACAGCCCAAGAATGGAATATCTAAGGTTCTGTCCTCTTATCTAAGGGAGGTAGCAGAACATTACGTGAAGGAAATGACATGTTGTCTCAAAAGTTCTCAAATAAAATTTTGCCCTGGTAGGCACATTAGCTCTCGGGATTTGGGGGACTACAATTCAGTCGGACATTTTATGTATACTTCTTTTCTAAGTGTATATACTTAGGAATTTATTCTTGAGTAACTTTTCTGCAGTATTTAAATTGTTTTATGTTTATACCAGAGCTAATAAGGAGTAAAGCCAATTCTTGTTTTGGCTGAGTAGCCTGTACAAGTATTTTAATCCCATGAGGACTTAATTACTTAAGTTAAAAAGGACCAAGACCACAATCCTACACAAACTGACCTAGGAGTAAGCTCAGTGAATTGACTCCCTCCAAGTTGTACAGATACTGCATATGACGAATGTTCTGCTGGAAAGGTGTATCATGATCATATGCTTTCATCACTCTGTATATAATAGATCTCACAAACTAAAATTCAGCTACTGCAAAAATACCAGAATTAACATTTGGTTTAACAAGGGATTAAGGTTTTCCTTTTAACATAGGAAGGAGGATTTTCAAGCCAAACCTTACACTCTGCTTACGTTAGCAGAAAAATATGTTCTGCTGCCACACAGCAAAATTCCTCCTCTTTCCTGTTCAAATAAGAAGCCAAGAATAAAATAAACACCGCAGGGGCCACCTCAAGTGCTTGCCAAGGTCCAGAATTTTCCAACAGAGTTGATTTCCCCCCAGCTACTTAGGTAATGGCTCAGCTTCCTTGTTTACTTAACCTGATATAAAACAGGCACAACCATTTTACCACCTTGCCATTAATCAACATACAACCATGATTTTAAAAAACCTCTACTGTTTTTGCTGTGAACCCATTTTTTAAATCCTTGTATCTTTGATAGATGTATTCAGTATATCAAACTGTTGTTCTTGGAGGAATATTTGATGCTTTTGTAACACATTTTCAGCAGTCTGCATATCAGTAGGTCATTAAAATTAGTAAAGGATGTGTGCTTGTAAGATTGGAAACATATGGAATATTCCTAAATATTCCCTCTTAAAACTGGGCTTACATAGCTCAGGCAATTTTACCTTCTACAGAGAAAGCAAGATCGATAACTTCATCATGATGCCAGTGCATTGTGGAAAAAGTATATTCTCTCTTATGATTAAAATTTCTCCTATAGGAATAAAAAACACATTTAATTGCGGATGAACTTCTCAAGATTTCAAGAGGAGCTAATATACAAGTGTTAAACCAACCTTCCCCGATCCAGTTGTGTAAATTTCTCTTTCCAGCCAGCCAGTATGGCCAATACTGAGAAGTGAGGAAACTAAAGACACCCAGGCTGAGGGAATCTGTGCTAAATATTGTTAATTCTGGAGCTTGCAAAGAATATTTTTTTCTTTTAAATTATACACAGATCCTACTAAAGAAAATATAGGTGAAAACATATGTCTGCTTTCACATGTGTATTACTTGACAAGTTGGAAATTCCTTTATAGGGATAATAAGCATTCTTCAAGCCCAAAGCCTTTATATTTGACTGAGGGAAGAATACTGTACAGAAGCAGACCACCTTTCTGGAACAGGTTAGATTTGGAATTTTGAGAGCACACCTCGGTCACATGCAAAATGGCTGTCATGAGAGACATGTCTATTCACAAAATAACTGCTACAGTGAATGTGGCCAGTTATAGCCATTTGCCAAAGGCAATAAACCCCCATCTATATGCTCTCTACTATCCCATCCCAAGGAGCTTTCTGGGGTCCAAAGGCACTGTTGCAGATAAATATGCTATAACCTGGTGCCTTGCAGCAAGCATACAAGCTTTCTATTTCATTCTCAATTAGTGTTTTGAATGAGGTGTGTAGCTCGATGTATAATGAAATGTGTGTCTTTCTCCATGCTGTCAAGAACTACTTGTCCCTTGATTTTTTTCTTTGTATATACTGTAGCTACATCTGGATTAAGAACCAAACACCTCATATTGTCATTAATTTATTTATCAAATTTATATAGCCTTGCATAATCTTTTGCCATTAGCCCCAAAAATGATCTGAAGGCAAATCCCATCACTCAAGGTAAGTAGCTTTAGCTACAATCTCCCTGAAAATCTGTCCTCTAATCGCTACAGCCTTCACCACCAATAGAAGTTTCTTTCTCTTCATGTTCTGAATGTAGTCCTTCATGCCATTCTATTAATCCACATTCCCATGAAGGACAACAGCTCCTAATGCCAGACAACAATACACATTTCCTTAAGAAATTCTGTTATGTACACAACAGCAAATACTACCAATCCCTTCTTCTGCTGGAGACACAAAAACACAAACCAGTTGAAAACTAGGGGTAGAACTCTAGAAACTATGAATAGTGGCTAAAAAAAACAGGGGAACCAACATAATCCTTTGGGAATTTTCAAGAAGCTAGAGTCTTCCAAGAATCAGCACTATGTTGGTTTATTGTCATGGCTCATTGTCTAAGGTTTTTATTTCTTTGTACAACCCAGTGAGTGTTGTGATATTTCAGGCGGGGCATGATAATATTAATTTTACAGTATTTATAATCTTCTTGTGATCTGTACTAGTTTGAATCTTCCTCCAATCTTTTTAGAGGGATTTTTTTTTGCTTAATTTGCAACAGATCAGTGCCATCTTGCCGTCTGCCTTGAACATATTTTCATCTGGAATTCTTCAATTCATTTGAAAACAGCTGTTTTATCAAGATCTGGACAGTACATTTTTGCCATACACTTGGGTATGCTGGTGGCGAGAGGTTAATACTCTGCCCTTACATTCTTCAGGAAATTTGTGCTTAGAAACAGCTGCCAATCCCAAGAATAACAAATGCTTGCCTCACCAAAGGCGAATTTTGCCATCTTTGTGTCCACTTGCTATGCAGTCTTCCTTTGGGTGACAGGTTACACAGGTGAAATGGCTGGTTGAAGCATTTCTAAGATTTTTACCTATAGAGAAGCTTCAAAAATAGGAGTTACAGTTTAGTGTAGTGCAGCTGTTAAGCAGAATTATCCAAGAGACATTAACAAAGTTAAAATGCTTACTGTAAGAGCCACAACCTCACAAGAATGCAGCACATGTAACAACACAATGATGGAAGACGGCAATACCCTCTACATGGGACTACCCTTGAAGACTACTCAGAAACTGAAACTGGATCAGAATACAGCTGCCCACATGGCATGTGAGAGCCCCTGCAGTCATAAAATATCTATTCAAGAGGATACAAATAAGTTTCCAAGTCCAATTCAAAGTTGTTAGTGACATTTAAAATCCCCCCTTTTTATAGCTTCTGTTTTGTAGATGAGCCTCACCCCACATGGACATCAATTTTGATGCCTTTCTTGGATGGGTATATATTACATTGTTGGGGAGGGGGGTTCCATGTATTTTTTAAATTGCAATAAAATATTTTAAAAAATCAAGACCACTTTGAAATCTTTTAGGAAGACTACTAAAACAAAGTTATTCTACAAGGCCTTTGAAGCCAATTCCTCCCCAGCCAAACCTTTGTTGGAACAGTTAATAATAATGCCTTTTAGATCATTTTGAATAGGCAGTTTTGTTACCAAACACTGAAGAGTATTTTTTTTCCATTCAGAAACTTCAAAAAAGCACTCTCATTATTGCTTTATAAATAGTTATTTGTAGTGGCTGAATGTCCTTATAGAAAATCTAATCAATTAACTGGTTAAACCTGCATTGGATATTCATTTTTTTAAGCAAATCAACTGATTCATATTGCTTTGGGTGTCACACAGTAGTCAACTTGTGCTTTCAATCCTCACCTGTAAATCTTTTTCTTCTTGAAGAAACAAACGACAAGATGAAGCTCCCAGACTGTTACTACATATTCACCCTGTCATAATGAAAATATGGTTGGAAATTTCAACCAGCTTCAACCTAAGCCATGCTTTGCTTAAGCAATTTGTTGAATATACCACATTAAGTTGTGAACCAGAGCTTTAAAAATACAGTGATTAGTGCATACATCTTGATAAGGCAAAATCAAGCAAAAAATATGGCTTAGTGCAATGTATGAACCCAGACTTACTTTTTGCCAAGAATTAAATGCATTAAAGTATTCATTTGATTACAAAAGTATCAGAACAGTTGGGAATGTGACAACAAATAGGTGACTACAACAGAAAGCCAGCCAACTCACATTCAGTTTTTAAAAAATTAATTTAAAGCAATCACAGAAAAGTGACCTCATGCACTGGTAGGCGACCTGGTGCCTTGCAAATGTTTTGGACCTGTGTCCATCAGCCTCAGTCATTATGACATATGGCAATGGATGGTAGAAGCTCTAGAACAAGACATGTGGAGATCATTAGGCTGCCCACTCCATCGGAAAAAGCATCAAGAAGTTACACTTTTGTTAATCCTACCCAGCTGTCACTGAAATGAACAGTTTCCACCACAAACTGGATGGAGAGCAAGGCTTTAGTCAAGGAGAAATACTGTAAAAAGTTTACCATGAAGGAACTTTGGGAAGGTGGAGAGAAAACAGCATGTATGCTGACTGAGAAACATTAAACTCTGTTGACTCCCTGAACGAGCCATCTGGTTTTTGACACCCCATATCACAGAAGTGTGCCCAATTTTTTGCTTTTTTCCTGGAACAGGCTAATCAGAGAGATAAACAGAACGTTTTGGGCCAAATATAAGCTATAATAATATAATATAATAATACTATATAAAATAAGAATATATAATATTATATATTATATTATACATATTATTTTATTTTTATTCTATTTTATATCCCAAGTTTATTATTTTTATAAATAACTCAAGGCGGCGAACATACCAAATACTCCTTCCTCCTCCTATTTTCCCAACAATTATAAAATAATAATAATAATAATAATAATAATAATAATAATAATAATAATATAATGTGGATGTTGTGGATGTATCCTCCTTGCCAGTCAGTAGGCTCAGAAATCCCCATCTTGTGGTCTACTCGGAGCATTATATTTATTTAAAATTTAAAAGGTTGTTATACAGTTTGTCTTTTGTTTATCTCTAATGAGATTGGTTTATCTCCCAAGGAGGGAACAAAGGCCTGAAAACTCCAGTCGCTTGCCTGTATGCTATGTGGCCCAAAAGTAGTGTTTTTCAAAATTATTTTAATTTTTAATTTTTTGACCATTTAATCATCAAAAAGGCAGCACAGGTTTTGAACCGCCCACGGTCCCTGATGGGGGAGATGGGCGGTAATATAAATTTAATAAATAAATAATAAATAAATAAATAAATAAATAAATAAAGAGTGGGATGATTGATGGTGCCCTCAAATAATAAGGGATAGCAGAGGGAACTGCCAAGCCACTAACCCACCCCCACAGGCTCAGCGATTTCTCCTACGGCTTAATAGTAAAGAAAGTATACATACGTCTCTTCCAAACGCGGTACATTTGGGCGACTGGCTTACACCGTCTAAAATCATTTCCAGCTCACTGGCTTCCACTTCTTGATCAGGTGTTTTTGGAAGTTTCACTGTCACTAGCTGAAATGTATCTGGTGAAATAAATACTTCTCACTAATAAAATGATGCAAATGTATACGAGCTGGCAATAAGCAATGAATTTAATCATGGTTTGCAGTTTAAGGAACAACGACTCACGTATCATATTGAACCAAAATTAAACAGCATTTTATGGCTTAGTACAATGCATAAATCAGGCCACTCTTTCCTATGGCTTGGATTCTAGAACACGTTAATTGAACTCGCAAGAGAAATTTTTCCTACCCTGCCCTCCTCATCATGGAGCTACATGTGCTGTTCCCCAAATTCTCTCTAGAGTAGGGTTTCTCAACCAGGGTTCCATGGAACCCGAGGGTTCCACGAGAGGTCACTAGGGGTGATTTATTTCAAATTCGGGCAACTTCACATTAAAGAGGTAAGTTTCATTCTTTATTTTTAGTTTAAGAACACTGTTAATGCATATATACAGGCCTGCCCATGAAACAAATATAATAATTTTGTAACTTCTGGCCTATGTTTGAGTCTGAATGTGCAGGGGTTCCCCAAGGCCTGAAAAATACTTCAAGGGTTCCTCCAGGGTCAAAAGGTTGAGAAAGGCTGCTCTAGAGGGATGGATAATTGGTGCTAAATATAGAAGACTAGGAGATTAAATGAAAGCCTACACCTTAGCTTCAGCTTTTGGATAAACTCCAAAACTCTTTCATTTCTCCTGTAATGGAAACGTCACCCTAACCATAAATGCTTATCAACCAGTTCACAGGACTGGCCTTCAAGTTCCACGAGCCATATAATTACATTATTCCATTTCTCACAGAAGAATGATATTTTCATAGATTGCTTTTTAGGTCATTAATTTACAAAAGCTTACATCATAATAAAGGCATTAGTGTTCAATGAGCCACAATACTGTACATTGTTTTTACTACACCTTACTTAGCACAAGCATGTATCTCAGTGCTTTCCAAAGTCCCACCGTTGGCGACACCCTAATGGTAGTGGTGGCGGCAGCCTCGTTTGTCGTGCTAAAACCTGGAAGCGCTAATGGTGCGCTGCTACCACTGCCGCCGCCACACACGCCACCACCACCGCGCGCTGCCGCAGAGGCGGCGGCGATGCACCATCAGCACTTCCAGGTTTTGTCGTGACACACAGTTTGGAAAGCTATGATATATCTGAAAATCATACCAAGTAGTTAGTTAACAACCATATACTTCAGCTGGAGAGAGGGGAATAACCTTAAAATAAAGTAAGTAGTCCGGAGAATGCAAGAGAGCTTACACATGCCTACTTTTATTTTTCAAAGTACAAGACTTTTAACTGGAGTGTCACAAGTGGTGAATTTATTTTACCCCAGCTTTCCATTCTTTAACAAAACCCTCAAAGAAGTTTACAATAATATAAGACCTACAGAAGAAAAAGGACATAGGTTACAACATACCTGATGTTTCATCGTTATACTTTGAAATGATAAGAAATGCAGAATTCTCCAAACTTGCAAGGGCATAAAATGCAAAGAGTTTAAACCCAACAACAAATGTCTGGAAGAAAAGAACAAAGCAACACAAAACCTTCTATTAAGGCTCAACCAATCTCAAGATGAAATGCTGGCATGAAATACAATTTGTCCTAAGCTCAACGCAGCATCTGACCTAAGGGAAGGTAGGAGAACAGGAAAAATACTCCCTGCCCCAAATTTCCAATGTGTTTGTTCTTTGGAGGATTGGTTAAAATGTGGTTGCTCTTAAGCCAGTAGAACTAAATGTGTTCCCAATTATATTAAAATTTTTCTCTTCAAGACTGTTAAACACATTATTCATACTGATTATTTCATTTTATTATTAAACAGCCTTGAGTTCACTTGGTAAAAAGGAATATCCCACCCCTAAAAAATCATTTAGATAAAATATAGAAACACAGTCTGCAAAATTACAGGTAGTCCTCGGTTAATGGCGGTAACTGGGACCAGAATTTCTGTTGCTAAGCGACGTGGTTGTAAAGTGCAACGTCATGTGACCACATCACTTAGCAACAGCAGTTCTGGCACTTCCCAGTTGCTGTCGTTAAGCAAATAATCGTGGGTCGCTAAGTGAGGACATCATGTGGTCACCATTTGCAACCTCCTGCCGGCTTCCCCATTGACTTTGCTTGTAGGAAGTCGGCAAAGACCACATAATCGCTGCAACATCGTAATTGCGAGCCAGACGCCGAGCACCCAGATCACAATCACGTGAGTACAGGGATGCTGCAACAGCCAGAACTTCAAGGACCGGTCATAAGTACTACTCATTCACCACCGTTACAAGTTTGAACAGTCACTGAACTAGTGGTCATTTAGCGAGGACCACCTGTATCAGAAGGAACTGCAATTACAGTAGGCCATATATTGTGAAACATCTATTCATTCCCTGGCCCTGTGCATAAGAGTTACGTTGTAAATCCTATATACAATAAGCTGGAGAAATCATATTTATTTATTCCATTTATATACTGTCAAATCTGCAAGGAACTCCTGCAGTTTACAATGCTAAATAATGCAATTAAAACAGCTACAGTAAAATAATAATTAAAAAACCCTAACACGTCCACAGTAGCTAACTTAATACTAACAAAAGTTACTGTAATAAAATAATAACAACAATCATTCTGAGCAACCATAACCAAATATAATAAAATATACTATTATTTACTTGCTAGTCTTATAAGCCACTCCAATCACTGATCACTGAGAAAAATACAAACCTGGCACCTGGCATACATCTGGTTAAAATAATACAATTATAATAATAAAATTAAAAAATGCACCTACTAATATGAACATTTATCTAAACATACAGTATATAAATTTGAGAACATTAATTACATTAAACAGTACCCCAATGCAGAATAGGAACAAGCTTACAACATCCCAAACCCCAAAACCTTCTGAACAGCCAAGTTTTAAAGTCCTTCAGATCATTACAATAGGAACCATTTGGATTTCTGGGGAAATGCTGTTTGATATTTTGAATTATGTCTTTGATGCACTTCACATGCAGGAAGTGACTTACATTACCTAGCATGTGGCTTGATAGCTAGGCTTCCATACAAAAATCACAACCAACAGGATCCCAAGACAGATAATGCACATTACTTAATTTACCTGCTGAAATCAAAAGAATCTATTTCTGCCTCCATTCGGTTCAAATTTGTTTAGCAAATTTGTCCTTTGGTATGCTGTGTAAGTATAGATTATGAACGATGTATAAAAAAGAAAAGAAAAAGAAAATTCAACAAACCTTGATGAGAATTCCATCCATAAAATCCCAGAGTTTAATAGTGCCATCTAGAGACCATGAATAGAGCTAGTAAGGAAAGGGGAGAAAAGAAAAGAAGTGAACTATAACTTTCAATTTTGGTACATATAGAGATAATGTTGAGTTTCAGTACTCCTAGTTGCTCCTGCTTTAGGATATTATAGTATATGATATTTTTCAATGTATTTCATAAAAGCATTCATTTAGCTAAAAATCATGTGTGCATATCTATTCCCGGTACCTGCCAAAACAAGCTCACAAATAGCATGAACACAGAAGTTTTTAAAAATTATAATTATTCCTGAAACCCAGTAAGAATTAAACCCAACCACCATGATAGAATTTGAAGGATCATCTTAGGTCCCAACAGATATATATATATTTAAATGTATTTTACCAACTTTAAGAGCCCTTATCCAGCAAGAAGTGCTTTCTGAGGAACAACATCTTAATGTACAAGCACTTAGGTATCCACAAAGAAAACCCTGCTGCATTACTCCATGGAGAATTCCACTGAGTGGGTACTATAGATGCAAGGGGCACTTCTGAGCCTATCCAATCCTCTTTTCCATATAAGGACAGAGATAGGAAGCAGCATTTACTCCATAAGTCTAATGGGGTGGGGGGGTGTTTGTAAAACAAAGTTGGGAATCATGTGGCCCCCTAAGTACTGCTGAATGTTCAATTCCCCTCAGTCCTAGCTGAATGGCCAATCATCAGGGATAATGGGGAATGAGATCAAATAAATCTAGAAAGCAAGTGTTTCCCCAGTTTTGCTTTAAATTATGCAGACCTCAGTTGACAAAGAGCTTTTAAACTGCACCAGAAACTAATAAATCAGTGCTGCTGGGTCAGAAGAGAAGTAACAAACTCTAATTATGCTACAATTAGACTGGCATATGCCCAGCAATTTGATCTAGAAATAAACATAGCCTTCTAGACAGTGAAAAGCAAAAGCCATACATAGCCTTTACAAGTTTAAGAGTGTTAGACAGTTAATCCTATTTTCAACACACTCCAATTTTCAATTATTAGCCCTTTATATGTCCCCCCAACCCAATGATGTACGAATAAACCCAAGGTTCTCTTAATGAGAGGGGCATGGTGGCTCAGCGGTTAAGACGCCAGGCTTGTCGATCGGAAGGTCGCAAGTTCGGAGGTTCAAGACCCTAGCCCCGCGTGACGGAGTGAGCTCCCGCACTCGCCCCAGGTCTTGCCAACCTAGCAATTCGAAAGCATGCAAATGCAAGTAGATTAATAGGTACCACTTCGGTGGGATGGTAACAGCGTTCCGCGCGCGTCATGCCAGCCACATGACCGTGGAAGCATCTTCGAACAATGCTAGCTCTTCGGCTAACAAACGAAGATGAGAACCGGCCCCTAGAGTCAGACACGACTGTTCGGGGGAACCTTTACCTTTTACCTTTTCTCTTAATGAAATGCCATGCAAGAATGTAACATCCATTAAGGTGAAAAATGCCATTATCAAATTGGTAATAACCTGTAGATGATTTTGGGGATTCAACTGGATTCCTGTCACTAGATTGCTGTGACCTTGTAGGATATGTAGACATTCTTCTGTAAGTGTACTGTAGACTTTAATGTAGTCACCTGAAGCACACAGGAGATACCTGTAAATAAGTTATTCAAAAAAGTTAATTAGAAGGCATCTTATGTAATTCTAACAACATGGTGAATGTTAACTAGAATTATGAGAAAACATGAGTCCTCAGATCTTTAACATTAAAGGTAAAAGACTAAAATAAAAACAAAGGTGCTCGAAATCCACTAAACCATGTGACATACCAGCACTGAAACACTGGATTAAACCTAAGGTGCCTCATTCAAAGGCAGAACATGGGATAGATTTGTTTTCAATAAATATGAAGCAATAATAACAAACTCATTAAGATTCATACACTTGTATCATTTTGCATTTTATTTCACATCAATGTAAAACAAAACATAGCCGCTGCCCCCAGAAATTTACAAGCCAAAATTCCAATGAAGTGATGTCATCAGTGGAAGAGAAAACAGAAGAGATGTGCGTCTATGTATACATGGCTTAAAAACATTGATCTATTTGAGAACTAGGTCTAGATTTTCTATTCAGAAAGACCAAAGATTACAGCAAGAGTCATTATGAGATGGAATCCACATTCCAGTTCCAGATCCTGCTAACAGGTTGGCACTTTCTCCTTTTGAAGCAACATTACGGACTGCAAATTCATCTAAAGCTTAAGCGGGAATAAACTTTTGGAACTTAAAAGCATTTACTTCCGAAAGATACTAACAGCATAACCCGACCATCTAGTCAGAAAAGACATATCACTACAGTCAACTGAATATTCCCGTGCGTATGTCTGCAGGAGGTACGAGCGCAAGCATTTTATATACAAGTGCATTGCACACGCGCAGGTACATGTCAATAAACACCGGCCTTCTTGCAATTGCAGCATTCTCGCATAATGGAAACTCGCCGCCTAAAAGAGAAGCAAAAATATTCAACTCTCTAATTACACTAACTTCGAATCAGCAGAGAACACCGCGCGACACCCGCTCAACCAGCTCCCGCCGAAGCGCACCACGCGGAGCTCCTCGCGCGCCACCATTTTCCGACACGCGCCGACCTCCAACCTCCATTCCCCTCCCCTCCAGGAAATCCAGGAGGAGGAGTCGCAATCGCTCTAGTGAAATATTTCCTAGAGCTCTATTGTATTCGGTCCGCCTTTCCTGTAAAGGAAGGAAGAGGGGACGCCTTCCGTTTTCCTGCTTTAACATTTCCAGATCTCGATTGAAAGTACTGGCACCATAGAGGGAGGGTAGAGTGTCTCTCTTGCCCCGGTTGGGGGCGGGGCTTTCAAATTGAAAGAGGAAGCGATTTTCTTAAGGAGGTTGGAGTAAAAAGTAATTTGAGATCGGCTAGCAAGAATTCTGTATAGAAAAGCACATCTGCGGTCTTTGCCATGTCTTTGTAACTTGAGTGGGCGCGTGATCCCCCAAGTTGCAATCCAAAGCGTAGAAGTTTTAACTATGGATGTATGGAAGGATAGAGCGACGCTGCTGTGT
The DNA here is from genome assembly GCA_023362775.1 of Charina bottae. Taxonomy (NCBI): domain Eukaryota; kingdom Metazoa; phylum Chordata; class Lepidosauria; order Squamata; family Charinaidae; genus Charina; species Charina bottae. Next base: position 19,179,677 of record JALMGJ010000020.1, on the reverse strand, counting down.
TGCAGACGGGGAAATTGTCCGACAATGGCTTTCCTGCTTGCAGAGTGTAGTGTACAGTGCATGCGTCAAATTTCCTATTTGAGGCGAGGCTGCTGTGTTTTCGTGATGGGGTACGGTAGTTTCGGGCTCAGTTGAGTACAGCGGCTATTGGAATTTAAGGGCTGGTCCATGAGGTCACGAAGAGTCGGACACGACTAAACGACTGAACAACAACAAAACCTAAGTTGACGTTTGTAATGCTTTGTTGTTAATTTTTGATATTGCTTAAATTGTTTCAAAATACATTCTGCATGCTGTCTTAAATATATTTAATACCTATTGCATATATTAAATGCATTTAGGAGCCAGTTTGGTGTAATGATTAAAAGCGCTGGACTAAAAACCAGGAAACCACGAGTTTTAGTGGTTTTATAGTTTTGGTTTTATAGTTTTGAGTCTCATCATTCTTAAAACGGCTTCTTTGATTTGCTGACATCCTCAAGCCCTCTGGTCCCAAATGCACTACAAGTCGCAAGCAAAAGAATCCAACGTAATTGCTTCTCTATCTCCAATCAGTCACTCAGTGGCGTATAGAAGCTTTGTACTCTGTGGCGCCCACTAGACTTCTGGATGAGCAAAAAAAAGTAGGATATGAGTCTACTTTGTTTGTAATAAGTCTATGATAAAGACGACAAGCCCCTCCTCTGCCAGCCTCTTCTCGGGTTGGTGAATCATAGTCCTTTTCGCATCTCGTGCTCGGTTTTTCTCCAGCTTCACTTCATTGGTTCTAACGCATGCTCGTCATGTCGCGCATCCGATCGGAATCAGAGGGGTCATTCAATCGCCTCTGCTTCCGAGATCCAAGAAGCAGCAGACGAGCGTGGCAGCAGGCAGGAGGGTGGACTTAAACTGTACGTATGACTACGAGAATTAAATAGCCAGACCAATATTTTGCAGATTTCTAGGGACGGGCAGCAGGGGAGGGAGCGTGTTTTGGGGCGGTTAAATTGGGGGGTAGTCTAGGGTTTCATGTTGGGGGTGGATTTAGCTGCTCTGAGTCTCGTGCGTGCTTTGCCTCATGCAGACCAAGAATGGGCAATGTGTACCCCTCCAGAGGTTGAACTCTAATTCCCATTAGCCCTCTTCAACACGGCCAGTAGTTTGGCTGCTGAGGACCTCCTAGGACAAGGATGCCTTTCTCCCGCTGCGCGAGGTGGCAGAGGTAGCCTACCCTCCTCCAAGGTTGTCCGAAACAGCAACCCTGTGGGGTATGTTTTGCTGAGGGAGAGTGACTGCCCCAAAGTCACCCGGAGAGCTTCCATGACTGAGAGTGGACTTGAACCTGGGCCTCTCTGTTCCTAAGTCCGATATTAATTGTTACCCCTTTTTGCCAGAGATCACTTCCTGTCGCTGGGCTGGAGATTCTCTTGTGAAAGTAAAGAAGAAAGAAGCGAGAATGCCCACCTATGTTGTGGCCAAAACCTGGCTCCCCTAAAGCAACCACATCACTGTGAAGATGCAACATAATTTTATTAGCAAGCAACCAATAAAACAGTATATACTGGGCTCCCACCAAAGCATTGGCAGCTTGTTGGGCAGCCCTGAGCAAAGGCAGAACCAGAGCTTATATACCCTTGGCCTACTACATTGCAAAGGCAAGACAAAGAAAAGGGCAGACATGGTGTAAATTACAGTTTGATGTCAGAATGTTTGCAGTAAACCAATCTGGGTGCCCTTATTATTATTTATCCCTTCTGACTAGGTCAGTGTGCTAGCCATACTATCTCTGAGATACGGTCAGTGAATAGAAACAATGTGGTGTCCTCGGCTACAGTTTCCTTCCCCCATCGCCACTCAGGGTGAATTCAGCTTGCTGTGAATGTTTTCCTACAAGGGCCCTTCAAGCAGTTCACAAAGATGGGAGGGCATCTCATAGGTTTGGTAGTGAGTGCAGCTCACATGCGTATGGGAGGTATCACCACACCTATTCCCAAATAGGTTAATGTAGAGATTTTGCATTGCCCACTGCCCGTGACTGTATTTGGGGCCTAGTTTGGAGAATTACACTGCTTTCTTGCTTTCTTCAGGTCTTGGGATCCTGTCTCCTTTACTCTGTCAAAGGAGCAGTAAATGATTACATCTGGCATAGAAAAAGAACCTGGGGTGCTTCTGACCAATCAACAGGAGCAGATGTCAAGGCTGGAACTACAAAGGGAGGGGGGAGAAGGGGCAAAGTTGCCTGACAAAGAAGAGCTGAACGGAAAGGTCAGTGGAAAAGCAATGAAATGAATAGAATGAGAAATAGTAATATGGCCGATGTACCTTTATAATTACTGATAGTAGAATCCTGATAAAATAGAATTAAACTCTGCTTTCAAAAGAGATGCAAAGGGGTAACTTTCAGAAAAGAATACTGTCATAGTGACCCCAACAGTTTGATATCCCAAGACTGCTACATTAAACATGTATTAAGGTTTAGGCTCCATTGGACTTGGGGCTTTGTGATTACTTTATAAAAGGTAAAGGTTCCCCCCGCACATTTGTGCAGTCGTGTCCGACTCTAGGGGCCGGTGCTCATCTCCATTTGTTAGCCGAAGAGTCAGCGTTGTATATGCAGCCTAATGCAGGGGTCGGCAAACTTTTTATGCCGGGAGCCATTTTGACATGCTCGTGCACATTTTGAAATGCTAGAGAGCCAGGGGGCGGGGTTTGCGGGCGGGGGCCAATCACGTGGAAGGGGGCGGGGTTTGCGGGCGGGGGCCATTCGCATGGAAGGGGGCGAGGTTTGCGGGCGGGGGCCAATCACGTGGAAGGGGGCGGGGTTTGCGGGCGGGAGAGGGCGTCCACCCGGCCCAGCTGCCCGGGGAGATCAGCTCCGGCGGGATCTGTGGCGAAGAGCGGCCGTGGGGGGGGGGGGCGGCGACGACAAACGACACGCTTCAGGCTTTCAGCGCTGGAAGGAGGCCGCCTTCCAGCGCTGAAAGCCTGAAGCGCGCCGCTTGTCGTCGCCGCCTGCCCCCCCCCCACGGCCGCTCTTCGCCCGCACGAGTTGAACAAAGAAGACGATGGAGGGTGGGAAACGAGGCCTGCCCGCTTACCTGCCTGCTTGCCTCCCTCCGCGAGGCCCTCCGCTGCCTTCCCGGGGTCCAGGCCGGATCGGGGGCCTCGCGGAGAGAAGCAGGCAGGCAGGTAAGCGGGCAGCCCTGGCCTCCGCCGCCGGGCCCGCCCCCCTCGGCCGCTTCCGCCCGCCCGCGTGGAAGAAATAAGACGATGGAGGGTGGGAAACGAGGCCTGCCCGCTTACCTGCCTGCTTGCCTCCCTCCGCGAGGCCCACCGCTGCCTTCCCGGGGTCCAGGCCGGATCGGGGGCCTCGCAGAGAGAAGCAGGCAGGCAGGTAAGCGGGCAGCCCTGGCCTCCGCCGCCGGGCCCGCCCCCCTCGGCCGCTTCCGCCCGCCCGCGTGGAAGAAATAAGACGATGGAGGGTGGGAAACGAGGCCTGCCCGCTTACCTGCCTGCTTGCCTCCCTCCGCGAGGCCCACCGCTGCCTTCCCAGGGTCCAAGCCGGTTCTGGGGCCTCGCGGAGAGAAGCAGGCAGGCAGGTAAGCGGGCAGCCCTGGCCTCCGTCGCCGGGCCCGCCCCCCTCGGCCGCTTCCGCCCGCCCGCGTGGAAGAAAGAAGACGATGGAGGGTGGGAAACGAGGCCTGCCCGCTTACCTGCCTGCTTGCCTCCCTCCGCGAGGCCCACCGCTGCCTTCCCAGGGTCCAAGCCGGTTCTGGGGCCTCGCGGAGAGAAGCAGGCAGGCAGGTAAGCGGGCAGCCCTGGCCTCCGTCGCCGGGCCCGCCCCCCTCGGCCGCTTCCGCCCGCCCGCGTGGAAGAAATAAGACGATGGAGGGTGGGAAACGAGGCCTGCCCGCTTACCTGCCTGCTTGCCTCCCTCCGCGAGGCCCACCGCTGCCTTCCCAGGGTCCAAGCCGGTTCTGGGGCCTCGCGGAGAGAAGCAGGCAGGCAGGTAAGCGGGCAGCCCTGGCCTCCGTCGCCGGGCCCGCCCCCCTCGGCCGCTTCCGCCCGCCCGCGTGGAAGAAAGAAGACGATGGAGGGTGGGAAACGAGGCCTGCCCGCTTACCTGCCTGCTTGCCTCCCTCCGCGAGGCCCCCCGCTGCCTTCCCAGGGTCCAAGCCGGATCGGGGGCCTCGCGGAGAGAAGCAGGCAGGCAGGTAAGCGGGCAGCCCTAGCCTCCGTCGCCGGGCCCGCCCCCCTCGGCCGCTTCCGCCCGCCCGCGTTGAGCGAAGATGATGATGGGGGCGGGAAACGAGGCCTGCCCGCTTATCTGCCTGCTTGCCTCTCTCCGCGCAGGGGCTGCTGCGGCTGGAGATGGCGCTGCCTCCCTGCCGCGCCGGGCCTCGCTCAGTGCGAGAGCCAGGGGGCGGGGTTTGCGGGCGGGGGCCTATCACGTGGAAGTGGCGGGGGTGAGTTCAGCTGCGGAAGAGCCACACTCAAGGGGCCAAAGAGCCGCATCTGGCTCGCGAGCCGCCATTTCCGACCCTTGGCCTAATGTATTGCACTTTGTTGAAATAATAGCTTCTCTTTGAAAAATATGAGAGTCCTTTTAAAAGAGCTATTCCCACTGATATTGAGGATGCTTCCTTTAACGTAGAAGCGTCTTAAAATCTGAGCTTTAAAACTTTAAATTTGTAATTATAGTGATTGCAGTCTCTTTAACCATAACAATCTATGGTTTCTTGTTGACTTAATCATTTTAACCATGTTTGACGTAGAAGTATTTCTACATAAGATACTATCTACTGACATAGCCTAAACGTATATTTAGCTGAACTAAATTCTGTGTTTCTACTCACGTGAGTACTCAAGGAAGTTATAACAAAATTAAAGCTTACAACAGAATTAAAAAATTTAAAACAGAAATTAAAATGAATACTTGAATTATAAGGCAATTGAAAGTTAAATGCCTGGTGAAAAGATGGGACTTTAAAGATTTTCTAAATGGAGTAGAGACCAAGCATAGCTCCTGGAGAAGTGAATTCTATAGCCATAGCCTGCAAGTGATATAGGAGAAGCATCCTTTTGCCTGTCAGGTAGATAAATCTCTGACAGTACGGCCATTTTCAATAGGGTCTCCTACTTGAGTATTGCTTGACACTTCTGTGTAAAGAAGATGCTAAGAAACCTACACAACAGTTTCTAATAGACATCACTTTGCTAGATTTTATGATGGAATAAACTTGATACATATAAATAAAAAAAAATTTTTTAATATATATCTATATATTTTAGGGAGACTTAAAAAGCTGGCTCACAAACTGTGCTTAGAAATCTAGGACTTGTTTTTCATGGAAGTGAGATTTTTTTCATCTTGCAGATTAAAGAGCAAAAAATTGTAGTTGATGAAATTTCCAACTTGAAGAAGAATCGTGTAAGTGACTATAAATGTCTGTTAATAGATTACTTCTATATTTTATAAAGGAAAGAAAGAATTGTGACAAAGTGATACTGAAATTTGTGCATATTTGCAGCAATATGTAGATGTAGAATGAGCAGATGTAGCTATGTTGACATTTTAAAATATACTATTTTATTAAGCATGCTGAATTGCTATGGTCCTGCTGATTTGGTGACGAGTTCCAATCCAACTCCATCTGCCTCATCAACAAATTCAGTGGTATTGTTACAGTATTTCATAAAGCTATTATACATCTAGTGATAATGGCTGTTATTGATAAACCAGAAGTAACCCTACTGGGAGCAACAATCAAAATACTGAATAAATGTGTAAAGTCACAGTATGCAATATGCAGCATTTCCACATGTATGCATTCTTACCAGCATAGCTTCTCCTAGAAACTATGCAAAATAGAAACTGTACTCTAAAAAGTTGGCATTTGGTTGATGATGTGAGCATTGGCTTTTGTTTAATTTCACACACAATGTGCAAACTGGTAAAAGGGTGTGTAATAATCCATCACTGACAGAATGGGTAACCATGAAAGTAGTGTGCAAGGTGAACACTTTTTTGTAGTGTGCCTTTTAGACTACAAAGCTGTGGGCAGGAACTGCCTTGTTTTTACTGATTTTTTGCAAATCTCTCTGAAAACTACTACTATGATTACAGAGGATAGTAAAATCCTTTAACTATGGGTTATTAAATGAGAGAGAAAGGAAAAAAACATCTTTTTTCTTTATGATGGCATCCAGCTAGGGATTAGTTTTTAGCCCATGAGAGAGGGATCGGTTGAGGATCCTACACCCAAAAGTTGTATGGACCAGGACTGCTGCCTGCCATTGAGGACAACACAGAAGCTGTATCTGCTACCAAATGTGGCCAGGATGGTAGCGGGGCAAACTTGCTACTGTGGAGTCCTTGGTGCTCTCTGAGCCTTGTTGTTTTCTTGCAGACATTTCATTGCCAGGCTAGGCAACATCTTCAGTGCGAAAAGGGAGTGGGACTTGCTCTCTGTTTATATATCATGGTTTGTCCTGCTTGTGTTGGTGGAGGTGTTGTTCTCTCCTTAGGAATTCCTTGATTGGGCTGTTGTTTGCTGCTTGGTTGATTGACTGAGTTAATAGTTTGTTTGTTTATTTATTTATTATTTGGATTTATCCCCGCCCATCTCCACCATGGTAGACTCTGGGCAGTTCCTTGATTAAGGTGTATTGTGCTGTTTGATTGTTCCTCTGGTGCTAATCCTAGTGTTAATCTTTGCATATCTGGGTGTTGATTGCTGGCAAGGAGGTGTTCTGGTCTTCTGGCTTTTCTATTGTCTCTTATGAATGGTATGTAAATGTTGTTTACCTCTATGTGTCTGTTGATGGCTGCTTTGTCTGAGTGCCAAGCTTCCAGGAATTCTCTAGCGTTTTTGGATTTAGCTTGGTTTAAGATGCTCACAGTTTCCCAGTTGACTACTTGCTACTTGAGACTTTTTATACTTGCTACTTTAGAAGACACCTATATTGCAGTTATTCATTGGCTACCAATAGGCTTCTGGGTTCAGTTCAAAGTGCTTGTTATTACCTAGGAAGTCGTACGCAGCGCAGCTTTAGAGAACAATAGGAACTGCTTTATTCATCATCATTGTCATGTTCTGTGCAAGCATCTAAGGAGGGCCTACTAAGGATCCTACCCACAGAAAGTAAACGGTGGTATAGATCAGGAGGCAGGCCTTCTTCTTGATGGCCCCCACTTATAAAATATGTTACACTCAGAAATATATCTGGCCCTAATCTTTCTGGCATTTTGGAAAGTGGTAAAAACTATATTTTTGGAATGGACTTTTGTTTCCTAGCATTTTTGGCTATCGTAATGTTTAATCATTTACAGATTTTGTTTTACTATGAGGGATTGATGGTGTATTTTCTTGTCATTTATTACTTGTTTATCACCCTAAACTCATACCATCTTATGAGTGTGTAAAAATTAAATATAGACCTTACCATTGGCTTCCAAAGATAGAGCTAGCCTGCAGGCATATATATATACTGTATATATTTTTTAAGGGTGGGGAGTTGGAAGCAAGCTGTATTTTAGTTGATGAAGAAATAGTTCAGGAGAATTTCACATCTGATTCAATAGTTTTTCTACCTACAATTTCAGTGGGAGGTAAATCAGGAAATGGAAAGATAAAACTAGAAAAATTCCTATCTCTTAATGTTAAACCTTTCAGGCTGTTTCTTCTTAATTTGCAGAAAGTTTACAGGCAGCAACCGAACAGCAACATATTCTTTCTAGCAGACAGAACCCAAACTCTCTCCGAATGCAAAAGTATGTTCCTCAGATGCATTTATATTTCGGATATATTATTTATTTAACTTAATTAACTTAATGCTCAGTGAGATGAATGGACATTTTTGTTTTCTCACTCTGGGGTTATAGTATAAAATGTTGGCATTTTTTATATGCTCAATTGATGATTTTTATCTGAAGTTATAAAATAACGCTACTTGCACAGAAACTCAATTTGTATATGTACAGGTAGTCCTCACTTAACAGTGGTCATTGGGATATGTACTTATGGGCTACTTTAAATATTTACATGATTCTTTACACCCTTTAATTAGTATGTTAAAAGTGGGATTTTCTTTTTTCCCCCAGTTACTTTAGATGAACTAAAGAAGGCACATCAAGAAATAGAAAACTCAGAAAAAGCCAAGATCAAGAAATAGCTAAATCAAACACAAATTTACAATGTGTGGAATTTGCTGTGTGGTCAGCTTATCTGCTCATACCCCTCAAAATAGTATCTTGAAAGAAGATGTCCTAAATAATCTTAAAAGAAGAGGGCCTGATAGAAGCCAACAAGTGGAAAAGACCGTGTTTCATCTTCCATATTGGTGCTTATTTTCTGGCCATGTACTTCATTTAAGGGGGCCAATGACTCCACAGCCGGTGGAAGACTCTGGTAATGTATTCCTTTGGAATGGAGAAATCTTCAGTGGAATTTCTGTGGAAAGTGAAGAGAATGACACTCAAGTTATTTTTCGCCAACTCTGCTCTTGCAGTAGTGACTCTGATTTTTTGACAGTGCTGTCCTCCATTCAGGGCCCATGGTCTTTTATTTTTTATCAGGCATCCAGGCATTGCTTATGGTTTGGCAGGGACTACTTTGGCCGTCGAAGTCTGCTGTGGCAATTTAATAAAGAGACCGACACTGTCCTTGTTCTCAGCTCTGTTAGCTCTGTCTCTAGTAACCAATGGTTGGAAGTTCCAGCATCAGGAATTTTTCAAGTGGATCTGCAGGACTGTGTTGCACTTAAAACTATTAATTTAATGTTACATCCTTGGAAATTTCCTCCCAGACAAAATATAATTGAAGAAGTAGTCACTGGAGATATAAACATAGTTTCTGAATCTTTACCTGCTTCTGTATCTCTTGTGGTAAATAAATCCACTTCACTGGTAGCTCCTATCATTCCTTTAAATAAGGAAATTTCTGACATGACAGTGGAATCCCAGTTCTTTAGTTTTCCCTCAACTGTAGCTGATGTGGAAGTTCTTCAAACATTTCTTGCAGAACATGACAAGAAGAAAAGAGTCCATCAATTTATTGATGTATTGAGTAGAGCTGTAAAGAAACGAGTTTTATGCCTAATGAGAAACACTGATCCATTCAGAGGAGAAATATCAGATACAGATCTGAAGACATCCCATATTGCAATACTTTTTTCTGGTGGCATTGATTCCATGATTATAGCAGCCCTTGCTGACAGGCATGTTCCCTTGGAGGAACCAATTGATCTTCTCAATGTGGCCTTTGAGGTTACAGGCCAAGGTAACCAAAACAATTCCATTAAGAAATGCAGCAAGGAGAAGAAACAATTTCCCCCTTGTCAGGAATGTTTAAACGTCAATAATACTGTGACCAGTGACTCTTCCCCTTCTTTTAATGTGCCTGATAGAATTACAGGCAGGGCAGGTTTAGAAGAACTAAAAATCATTAATCCTTCAAGAGCTTGGAATTTCGTGGAAATCAATGTTACGCTTGAGGATTTAAAAGCAGTGAGAGTGAAACATATAAGACACTTAATTTATCCACTGGATACTGTTTTGGATGACAGTATCGGTTGTGCTGTGTGGTTTGCTTCCAGAGGAGAAGGTCTGCTTGCAAATCAAGGAGATGTTCAACCATACAAAAGTCCTGCAAAGGTGTGAAGTGATTGATTTTCTCCATCTTTCAACTGTACTTGCATAAAACTGTTTAAACTCCAAAACTGGTATTACAGCCCTAATGCCACTTAACAGGGACTAAGCTCATTGGGTTCTAATGGGACCTATTTCCAGCATATTTAGGCTCACACTATACACATAACTATAAAATGGAGAGTTTTGTGGCAAAATAATGCTACCAATGATGAAACAGATTTAGGGAATGTTCATTTAATATGCAAGGCAGTAAATATATATATAGCTATATTGAGTTTAGCACTGGAAATTGCTACAGAGAAACAACAAAAAAGTCCCTGTTTCATGCATTATTCTATTATGCATAATTTGTTTTAATTCCTTTTGTTAAATTTCTTGATGAAAGGGCTTCAGAACAAATACTCAGTACCAATGCCTGTATTTTGTTTCTTTTTCTTTTTTGTATTTTGGAAAACTCCTCTTAGTAAATATTTTTCATTATGGTTTTTATATAATCATGCTTTATCTTGTGGCTGTATGGCTTGATTTCCATCTATTATGGAAGAGGCCCTCCGAACAGTCACTCATGCCCTTGTCATCTCCCATATAGATTACTGCAACGCGCTCTACATGGGGCTACCCTTGAAGAGTATCCGGAAGCTTCAGCTGGTCCAGAATGCGGCTGCACGGGTAGTTCTGAGTGCTATAAGATCAGCACATGTAATACCGCTACTCCGTGAGCTGCATTGGGTACCAGTTTGCTTCCAGGTCCAATTCAAGGTGTTGGTTATCACCTTTAAAGCCCTACATGGCATGGGACCAGGGTACCGTCTTATCCCGACCACATCTACCTGCCCCACCCGGTCATGCAGGGAGGGCATGCTTTGGACCCCATTAATAAAAGAATTCCATCTAGCGGGGACCAGGAGGTGTGCCTTCTCTGCGATAGCACCCGCCCTGTGGAATATCTTGCCCCCAGAGGTGAGACAGGCACCCTCGCTCCTGGCCTTCAGGAAGTCTTTAAAGACCTGGTTCTGCCGCCTTGCTTGGAACGAAGGAAATAATAGTTTCTCCTGGGGGTGGTTGGCTTAGTAATACCCTCCTTTTAAGAACTTACCATCTTTGGATTTTTCTATTTATTATTATAGTGGATTTTAGATGTATAGGTTTTAATTGTTTTTATAATAATATTGTAAACCACCCAGAGTCTACTGTTGTAGAGATGGGCGGCGATAAATTTGAATAATAAATAAATAAATAATGTATTTTTTATTTATTTATATTTATATATCACATTTATATCACCAGTATTACCAGTTAAATGAAATAACAATGCATAACTGAATATATTTACATATAAATCATATTTTATATATATATATATATTATATTATATTATATTATATTATATTATATTATATTATATTATATTTACAGATTCTTTATTTAAAAATATTTTTAAGTAAACTTTCTGAAGCACAATTATACAAAACATCTTGAATAAGTGGTGTTTTCTATTTTAAATTGCTTTTAGATTTATTTGGAATATAATACATCTGTGTTAGTATTCTGTAATCTGTGCTCATTACAGGTTGTACTTCTATATTCATTACAGATTGTACTTACAGGAATTGGAGCAGATGAACAACTTGCAGGGTATTCCAGACACCGTGTTTGCTTCAAAAAAGGTGGTTTTGAGGGTTTGAATGAAGAATTAAGAATGGAACTGAGTCGTATTTCTTCTAGGAATCTTGGTCGAGATGATAGAGTTATTGGAGATCACGGTAAAGAAGCTAGGTAAGCAGGTGTGCAACAGATAAGACTGTCCTTGACTGGACATATTAAAATTCAGATAATGATGAGGAACAAGGACAGCAAATGTCTAATAGATAAAATGGAAGAAACAATATGTAATGGTAAAAGAGGGCAGAGTCTACTTTAAAAACAGTCCTTTCTTGTCATGCATAATACACAGTTCTCCCGTGGTGGTGAATATCCCAGGAATTCAGTAGCATTTTTGTTGTTGTTCAGTCATTTAGTCGTGTCCGACTCTTCGTGACCCCATGGACCATAGCACGCCAGGCCTTCCTGTCCTCCACTGTCTCCCGGAGTTTACTCAAATTCATTACTAGCTATTAATTTAGTACTAATAATTGCCATATCAGAAACAATCTTTGGAATGGATACATGGGACATGAATTGTTTATATGCCTGTGAGAATGGTAATGCATTTTCTCTTGGGGTGGGGGAGGGTTAAGACAAGGTGTAGAAGTTAAGAAGCATGCAGAGCAGTGTGTAAATTGCTCATTCTCTCCCCATGTTTGGGATCTCAACCCAGACAACAGCCATTCACACATCTCCCCTAGCAGTGATCTCTAGCTCATCTTGTTCTGCGGAGTTATACAGGTTGCTATAGTAGATATTATATTGTAGTATATGACTTTTCTAGTGAGTTCTCACATCTGAAGCTGCCATCAGAACATAGAAGAATTTTTAATAAAGTTTATCATTGATTTTCTTCTCTTGGTGCAACAATCTCTTTTCAGTAGCTGAGATCCAAGAAACTCTCACTTATTCTGTGGAAAAGAGCACTGAAACTAAAGGGACTTCTTATCTAAGTTCTTGAGGAGGTGTTTCATTGAAAGATAACAAAAAAGATGCAAATTTACAACATTTCAGCATAGATAGAAACAAGCTGCATCTGGACTAACTTAAAGCATTGAAATTAATGGAACAAATTAATTACAACTGTCATAGTCAGCATTCAGTGCAGTAGCTGCCTACAGTTTTGCACTGATGACTTTTTATAGATGAATGTATTAAAAATGGACATTTTTTTGAAATATACAATTAATTAATCAAATCAGTTCATTAAAGAAAGCTTTGTTTTGCATTTGTTTTTAGAACTTGTTTTTACTTTCCTTGGTATAATTTTTCCTTTCAGATTTCCGTTTCTTGATGAAGAGGTGGTATCTTTTCTTAACTTGCTTCCTGTATGGGAAAAAGCAAACTTGGCTCTACCTCGTGGGATTGGGGAAAAATTGCTCTTGCGTCTAGTAGCTGCTGAGCTTGGTTTGAGGGCCTCTGCGGTTCTGCCAAAGCGGGCCATGCAGTTTGGTTCTCGAATTGCAAAAATGGAGAACACCACGGAAAAGGCATCTGACAAATGTACAAGACTTCAGCCAGCTTCAACAGAATAATTGCATATATAGTCCACAGCTACTTTTCCCAGAGAAATGATTTTATACTAAGCAAACTTCAAAAGACTTTGGACACGGTTAAGCTAGGACCGTGATTCTGCACATTTAATTGGAAATAAGCACCAGAGATTTCAAGTTATTCCTTGAATTGTTATACATAGGAGCAGGGACTTCCCATTGAGGTAAGAATTACAGTTAAGTTCTGCTAATAACTTAATAATAAGTTATTAGCAGAACTAATAACTAATAAAAAGTGTATAATAGTTTTTATCATAGCTATTTGGATTATCTGCAATAATTTTATGTGATATATTTTTGTGTCATGGATGTAAACTGAAATAAACTGTAGTTATTAAAGAAGCATATTAGCTGCTGCTTCGAAGAAATTTTAATCAAATCAGATTCTACCCCTGTTTAGGTTCCACAGTAGAAACTTGAAAGTACTCAAGTGATTAAGAGTTAATGGGCCTGGACCCTTGGTAGGAATGAAGGGATTGGGGATATATTGTAATATTTTGTTTTATGACCTGTTTGTAATACTACATTCATACCCTGCAATAGCATCAGATCCGAGACCCAGACAGTCAAGTATATTAATAAAGCTTAATAATCTCTTTTTGTTTCTCATCTTTAAATAAAATATTCACGGTACACAAACTGTATACAGACCTGCTGCTATTCTGTATAAAGCATAAAACATTCTTGTGACCCCAGCGAAACATAAAGTCACAATGGCATAAATGTTTGTAGGCTACAGTCCACTTTATCATTTAGAAGACTGTTATCTTATGCCATAATAAATGTTTAAGTCTTTAAAGTGACGCTACTTTTTATTTAGTGCAACAACAATAGAGGAATTCAAACTACAAAGTGAAAAGCATTTGTCATCTTTCTTCCGGTATTTCATTGTATATCCAGCATTCATCAGGAGAATTCCCAGAATCCCAGCTATTGTTTTGAAAGAATGTTTATTAATGGATAGTTCTAATTCTGTTAGCTTTTTTTTACAATGGATTCTTCCTTCTTGGAGTGTAAAAGAAATTTTCATGTATAAAAATCACATCCGTCTTCTACCACCCAGTGCCTTTGACAAAGTGCAACCTAGTTCTTATCTCTGACAGACAAACCACTGAGCAGCAACATGTGATGCCAACTCTGTAACAGTCTATTCAGTCATCTTGAAGGTGCCCACATTTTAAAAACACTGACTATGTCATGTGCTACAACTGGAAGAGCTTAGCATGAGAGGAAACCCCCCCCCTTTGGTCCCAAAAGGTACAAATTCAACCGGTAGCAGGCCTCCTTCACAGTTACTTTCTCCTGTTCTACGGTTTCCATAGTGACAGTGTCTGGTCAGCCTCTCCTTTCTACTCCCCTGGTCACTGGGTAACAGCTGAGGATGTGAGCTGGAAGTTCTCTAGTCCAGGGGCAAAAGGCAAGCCCCCCACTTGCCGATCGATTTACATGCATAGGTTTGTGTTTCAGTCATCTTGCCTTTCTGGGATGGATTTTCCAGAGACCTACTTAGAATTGTTCTCCTTTTTTGGTTTCCATGTGTTCTGTTCCCTGATCTAGAAAAGGGAACTCTTTAAATGGTTAGGGGATATCAAAGGTGGCTTACTGCTTTTACTGCCTTCTCTTTTTGGTCAGGATGCTTAAAGAACAAGAAAAAAACTAGGCTTCTCTTCATTCTCCTCCCTTCCCTCAGGCTGAAGTGAGAAGGCTACAGTACTTTGAAGTGTTTGGAGATTTCCCATCACACCGAGGGCTGCAGGACTGACTGCTGCCTTGAGTATGGTGGGGATACGCATGACTCTACTGCATGTGTATCTCTACCTAGTTCCTTCTGGTTCATTTCCTGGCCTAATTCACAAATCTAGCCATGTTTCATTACGCTACAATTGGTTACGTTCATGCATTACGTTAAGTCAAAACCAAGCAGGCTACAGCTTGGCACAATGTACACACCCAGTGACAACTTTCTGGAATACCTAAAGGCCTATCTTCTCCCATATGGGCCAGTTTGATGGTGAAGATCTTTTGAAGAGGCGCTGCTTGGTCTCCTACATCTAAGCTGCAGGTGGCTAGGAAATCAGAATGCCTGATATCTGCAGTCAAACTTTGTATTCCATGTTTAGGAAAGCCCCTCAACGTTTTCTCTCCCATGCTTTGACCTTCTTTGTCCAACATTTTTTTGGCAAACCTGTTTGCCTACTGGATGAGTAATAGTTTTCCCTGCAGTGATTTCAGTAAGTTCGAACTGTTGCTCTGTATGGCATATCGGTTTAATCATTTGTCTCTCTGTGTGTACATGTGTGTTTTCAGACAAATCTTTTCTTGCATAGTCAACCTATTTTCTTCATAGAATTGTACAGCTATTCTAGTCTTCTACTGTAAAACTCAGTGCTACTTCTTGTTTTTCTTATATACCTAGCAAAGGAGGGAGGGATAGATAAAATAGTCACACATGTTTTGATGGATAGCACTGGAAACTGTCTGGAAGCTCCCCTGCTATTTATTGCTCTCTGTTTTGCTTTCTGGCAAATTAAAAGGAAAAAAAGAGAGTCAGAAAGAAATGAAATAAATTCTATACCACCACCTCCTGGGCCTATGGAGATGAGGCTGGAGAAATCAGCCACTTCTCCCCCCCCCCCCCACTTCTTTTTGGGAGATAAGCCAATCTCATAAAAGATATATTAATCAAACTTTATTTTTAAAAAGAAAAAATGTAAAATTAAAGCCAAAAAGGTAATTTTACATTTTTTTTCTTTTTTTTGAATAATCAATCAAACATTCAGTGATAAAAGAAAAGAAAATACAGAATGGTTCAAATCTCAGGTAGCAACTTAAAAGGAGCTTCCATAGAAAAATATAAAGGAAAGTAAAAGGCTCAGGGCAGATCATAAGATGATGCTAGTCTTCTAATTTAGAGGTTGTAATTTGCATAAAACAGATAAGAACTGAACAAATACCAGGGACAAAATAATCAGACTTTAAACACGAAGAAAAAATAAAATTAATATTATGCAATACTTATAGCTAAACTTTTTAAACCTATCCTTTCAAAAATAGTCCTTTTCCTAAAACAGATTTCCCTCTGTCTCAGTTCTTCCTGGACAGCCCTTCTAAATCCCTGAGGATTATAATCACTTAATTCTGAAGATGCTGAGGAGATAGAACAGTGTTTCCCAACCCTAGCAACTTTAAGATATGTGGACTTCAACTCCCAGAATTCAATGTACTCCCCTAGATTATCATTTGCTCCCAGAATGGTAGAATGTTTGGAAAAATTACGGAAGTTGGCTAAAAGTTCATTGATTATAATGGATACATTAAAATGCTGTTTTATCTCCCACTAAACAACAAAAAAAGGTTTTTAGTTCTATTCATACTCTGTTTACAGACAGGTTTTGTTCAAATCATTTCACTTCCAGTTCAGATATTCTGTATTAAATGGAAAGTGTTATGGTTTTATTCTTCTTCATATTAAAATATGTTTACTCACAAATTCAAATAATCTAAAAATAAATTAATAAACAAACTATAAATTAAAAGGGAAAGAACTTGATTCAAATCTCAGTGCAGTGAAGTATAAATAGTCTTGTAAAACATGATCCTGTTTCCAGGCATTACACCTGAATAATGGATGTCCTCTAAGACGGGTCCGCAACCCCCGGGCCACGGACCGGTACAGGTCCGTGGCCTGTTAGGAACCGGGCCGCACAGCAGGAGGTGAGCGGTGGGCGAGCGAGCAAAACTTCATCTGTATTTACAGCCACTCCCCATCCCTCGCATTACCGCCTGAGCTCCGCCTCCTGTCAGATCAGCGGCGGCATTAGATTCTCATAGGAGCGCGAACCCTACTGTAAACTGCGCATGCGAGGGATCTAGGTTGCGCGCTCCTTATGAGAAGTCAGAATCCGACACTTATTTTAGTCCGCGCATGGCCCACCCATTATTTTATTTACCACTTAACGATGGTTTCATCCCGAAACCATCCCTCCCCCCCCAGGTCCGTGGAAAAATTGTCTTCCACGAAACCGGTCCCTGGTGCCAAAAAGGTTGGGGACCGCTGCTCTAAGACAAATAAGAGGGATAAGTCATGTGGGACAAGTCCTAATGTTCCAATTTCCCTCTGTTAAATAGGGTAGTTTGCAGAGATTCTCCTTTTGTTCATTGAAAAACCCATTGGAGCCAGGGTTGATATGCATAGCTTCATCCTTTCATTCTTATTCAGGCATGACACCAGGGACATCCACAGAGGAGGTAAAAACGTTAAGATAGCTACCGCAACAACACCATTGAAGTCCCACCACATTTTTGTGTGTGTTGCATGGTTGTGATACCTAAACTACTTCATGAGATTACTGTGATTTCTAAATGAAATAAAGAATTGAGTCTGAGCTATACACCTCATATTAATCAAATAAGCATTGATTAGTAATAATCTAATGTATGGACATCACCTTTATCAGTATTTGCTGAAATATTTTGTAATTTAAATATATTTTACTTTGAGCAGTGAAGCAAATGAACAATAGTTCCAGGTGTGTGATGCATTGATGCAGTCATTTACCCTACCAATTTAAAAGTAATAAAGCATAATTATACTATTTAATAATCATTTAAAGTGGGACTTCCATAATTAACTTTAAGCAACCAGAGAATTATGTCCTAACCCAACCTTCTTATCCTAAATATCTTGGACTACAATATCCATCTTCCCAGACAGGATAGGGATTATTAGAATTGTAACCCAAAACATCTGGAGTTGCCAAATTGTGAGGAACCCTGAAATGTCAGTAATCTACTATAGCCATATGTCATCACCATGTTGTGTTCACTGCTTTGTGTTCTTTATAAAAATATATTTTTCTTCCAGCAAATCTTAAGACACTTAATTTCAATTTTTAACTCTCCCCCCAAATAATTTATATTTAGAAACAGCAGAACAGAAAAGCTGGAAGAATGTTGAGACCAATTAAAAAGCAAGTCCTTAGAAATGAACAACTAGACGAGGCAGCCTACTTAGCACAGCTAGCAGCGCAGAGAAATGCTAGTGCCTTCTTTGAGAAGTACGAGCGAAGTGAGCTTCAGGAATTACTTACCACCTCATTCTGCAGCTGGTTGGCATCCAAAGATGACATGCGTCATCCATTAGACCTTCCCAGTGGACTTCTGAGTCAGATGAAAAGCATCAATCCTCAAATGGCTATTTTGCTTATGCCAGTGGAGCCAGGATTAGATTTGGACTGTCGGGAAATTCATCAAATGATCAGAGAGCTGGCTGTGGGCATTTATTGTCTGAATCAAATCCCTTCTATCAGTCTAGACGCCAATTATGATCAGAGTACTTCTTGTTCACTCCCTCCAGCGTATTTTGATACAAGAATAGGGCAAACGTTAATTGCTGTTGACTATATGTTGAAAGCCCTGTGGCATGGGGTATACATGCCCAAGGAAAAAAGGACAAGGTTCTCTGAACTGTGGCGCTCTAGCATGGATGTTGATCAAGATGGTGTTCCCCAAACAATAAAAACGGCTGCTGCAGAGTTCTGTCAAGCTGGTAAGAAAAGTTTGTTGACTTGTTTGTGACCACTGCATGAAACATAGTACAATGTACATAGGAAGTAATAATCGGGATGAAAACTGTGTCACATATGAGACTTGCACATCTCTGATATATGCAAGTTGTGAATACATACCAAGAAGCTTTGGGCATCCATGGCTGCCTGGCAAATGTACACCTAAGTGAAACAGACATATGGGACCTAGCAATTAGAGAAATCATTACCCCTGTTCTCCCACTCCAGAGGTGCCACCCAACATCACTCCCCATCTCTTACCCAGACAGCCAAGCTTTACAAAATCCCAGAGTGCCCAAAGCCAAGCAAAGGCTGAGTGCCTAGTCCCAGGCAATTGTTCAAGGTCCTTTGCAGTCACCAAGGCCCTTCCAGCAGGACTTGTGGTGGCAGTCAGATAGGCTCTGACCAGACCTCCAATGCCCACACTCATCAATTACTAGGCACCCCAGCTTGACAGCATGGGCTCTGCTCCTGGAAAAGCAGCACCCTGTTGTATAGCTCCAGCAGTGGTGCTTCCCATAACTCTATACTCCCTTTTATCCACTGCTCACTAGTCCACTGATTGTTCTTGTTGCCTCATCTGTTGAGCACCATCTCCGGGACTCCTTTAACAGTAAGTTCATTTTTGAGCTACCGGAATCTCTATTCTTCTCTACACTTCAAAGCCTGTTTCCTTCCTTTTTTGCTGTCCTTTTCCACAGATTCTCCATCTCCTTTCAACATAGCTCTTGTCTTCAAACATAGCCCTGCCCCCACCACATCTCTGCCAGATGCTTTTCACTTTCTCTGACCCCACATTCCACTGAAACAGGCTCCTTGGCCACCACCACTACAAGATGCCAACTTCTTCCTTTCCCAGCTCAGCAGTTCAATGCCATGCTCCAAGACTGTAACTCACTTTCTACGTTCTATACTTCAATCCCACTCACTATTCACTGTTCCCCAGAATATCCCTTAATTATAACCTTTCCTAACACCCTGTCCTATTCAGACTATGAGACGACCAGAGAAATTGAAATAAACTACTTTTATTTACAATTCAGCTAGTTACAGCTATGAAGTCTTTAGGTGAAAGAATGAATGTTTGTGGAATTAATTCCAACCCGGTAATGTCGAAACAATGGATGAGGTAGACAGACAAGACTCTGTTGGTACTTGCGATACAGTAGCAAGACTAAACATTTAGTTTGAGATCGAGGCGGAAGGGCTGGATCAGGGTCAATTCGAATTTGCGGCAAGACAAGGCTAGACTCGGCTGTAGAGCATGGCGGGACAAGATTGGACTCAATGGGAGAATGTGATGTGGCAAGGCTGAACTCAACTGGAAAACGTGGTGTGGCAAGGCTGGACTCGGCTGGAAAACACGGCTTGGCAAGGCTGGACTCGGCTGGATAACAGACTGAACTCTGACACTATCCCCCCCTGCAGGACCCCCCCTCCCGCAGTTTTTGGTCCTGGCTTCAAGGGGTATTGACAGTGAAACTGCCCTACTTTGAGTGGTGCGTGAACATCTGAGGAGTCTTCCCAGGAATACTCTTCTGGACCGTATCCCTTCCATGCAATGAGATACTGGATTCTGCCATGTCTTTTACGGGAGTCTAAGATTCTGCTAACCTCATATTACATCTCCCCATTGACAAGGACCGGAGGAGGTGGAGGTCTGGGAGATCATAGTGGGCTGGGAGGCGAAGCTGGTACTAACAAGGACCGATGAAATACCGGATGTACTTTCATGTGGGCTGGAAGAGCAAGACGAAATGCTACAGGGTTGACCACAGACTCTATAGGGAACGGCCCAATAAACCTGTGATACAACTTCCTGGAAGGGCGTGTAGACGGAAGATTTTTTGTGGACAATCATATGAGATCACCCACTGCCAATGGAGTACCCGCCTTTCAATGGTGATCAGCAAAGCGCTTGTAATCATCCTTGGCCCTATCTAGTTGTTCCCAGAGAACCTGATGACAAGCTTGGAGTTCTTGAAGAAATGTATCTGATGCAGGAACTGTGGAGGCTGGTGGTTCAAGGAGAAACAGGTGCGGATGGAAGCCATAGGTGGCCATGAAGGGAGTTGTCTTGGTTGAAGTGTGTTGGGAGTTATTCTATGCAAATTCTGCAAGAGCCAATAAGTCTGCCCAGTTGTTCTGCTGATGGTTAACGTAGCATCTTAAATATTGCTCTAAAATGGCATTCACACGTTCGGTTTCTCCATCTGATTGTGGATGATGGGACAATGAGCGGTTTCCTTGGACCTTTAAGTTCTTCAGGAGAGCCTTCCAGAACTTGGCGGTGAATTGGGTACCGCGATCTGAAATTACACACTTGGCTAATCCATGTAGATGAAAAACGTGAATATATAATTCTGCCATTTCATGAGCAGTAGGAAGTCCCAAACAAGCAATGAAGTGTGCCATCTTGGTCATAGTGTCCACTACTACCAAAATGGTAGTGGCACCACTAGATTGAGGGAGGTCGGTGATGAAGTCCATCGACACTGACTCCCATGGTTGTTCTGGTGTAGGCAGCGGCATGAGAAAACCCACAGGTTTACCTGTCTGATGCTTGGCCCGTCGACAATCAGGACATGAGGTTACATATTGCTTGACATCACTCAACATGCGCAGCCACCAAAACTCTCGCAATAGCAAGTTGAGGGATATGAAAAATCCGAAGTGACCAGTGGCGGGATTGTCATGACACCACCTTAAGACCTTTTCCCGAAGTTCTCCAGGGGGAACATAGTAGTGACCCTGGAAACATAGTAGTCCATGCACCCAGCTCCACAGTGCGGCTTGTTTGGCTGGGAGTTTCTTTTGTCTCTGCACGAATTGGTCTTTTTGCTGGTGCTCTTGAAGTTGTTGCATGAGATCTCTGCTGATCGTGGTTGCTGTGAATTTCTCCATAGGAATCACAGAACAAGGAGGCAAAGGTGGTGCAGCTCAGGTTTTCTAGAGAGAGCGCCTGCTCTGGTGTATGTATGTGACTCGAAAATTAAAGCGTGAAAAGAAAATTGACCAACGAATCTGTCTTTGGTTCAGGTTGCGTGCAGTCTTGAGATGTTCTAAGTTGCAACGGTCTGTTCTTACTTCTACTACATGTCAAGCTCCTTCTAAATAATGTCACCATACTTTGAACGTGACCTTGATGGCCAGTAATTCCTTGTCCCAAATAGTATAAGAAACCTCTCCCTGTGATAATTTTCTGGAATAGTATGCACAAGGACACAGTACTTGGGTTCGAGAGTCTTTCTGTAGAAGAATAGCCCCAATTGCAATAACTGAGGCATCAGTTTCTACGATAAAAGGTTGAGTGCGGTCAGGGTGTTTGAGAATGGGTTTGGACGTGAGGGGCGTGGTGGCTCAGTGGGTAAAGACACCAGGCTTGTCGATCAGAAGATCGCAAGTTCGGAGGTTCAAATCCCTAGCCCTGCGTGACGGAGTGAGCTCCTGCACTAGCTCCAGCTCTTGCCAACCTAGCAATTTGAAAGCATGCAAATGCAAGTAGATGAATAGGTACCACTTTGGTAGGTAGGTAACAGCGTTCCACGTGTGTCATGCGGCCACATGACCGTTGAAGCGTCTTCGGACAACGCTGGCTCTTCGTCTAACAAACAGAGATGAGCACCGGCCCCTAGAGTCGGACGCGACTGCACAAATGTGCGGGGATAACCTTTACCTTTACTTGGACGTGAAGGCTGCTTTTAATTTTTGAAACGCATGATCCTCAGCTTCACCCCAATGAAATCTGGATCTTTTCTTGAGCAGGTCGGAGAGTGGGGCTGTCAGCTTGGCAAACTGTGGAATGAAAGTTCTATAGTAATTGGCAAAACCAAATATTCTTTGTATGTCTTTAGCTCTGCAAGGAGGTTGCCAAGATTGGAGGGCTTCTACTTTGCTCGGTTCCATGGCTAGGCCGGTATAGGATATCTGGTGTCCAAGAAATTCTATAGTCGACTGGGCAAATTGACACTTTTCGAGTTTAGCGTACAAGCGGTTTTCCCTAAGGCATTGCAGAACAGTGCGTACATGTTGATAATGTTCAGGTAAGGACAAAGAAAATATCAATATCTCATCTAGGTATATGATCAAAGTTTGATCCAAAAGGTCCTTGAACACATCATGCATAAAATGCATGAATACTCCAGGGGCATTAGACAGTCCAAATGGCATGACTGTATACTCGTAATGTCCATAACAAGTACAAAATGCGGTCTTCCATTCATCGCCCTTTTTAATCCGGATCATATTGTAGGCCCGTTGCAGATCTAACTTGGTAAAAACTCATGCACCTCGAATTCTATCCAGCAGCTCAGATATCAGAGGCAAGGGGTAGCGATTTTTGATTGTGATATCATTTAAGCATTGATAATCGCAACACAAAGTTTTCCTGATTTCTTCTTGACAAAGAGCACAGGTGCAGCCAAGGGTGAGGTAGAAGGTCTTATGAAGCCCCTTTTTAAATTGATGTCTAAAAAGTCACAAAGAGCTAAACAGTCTGATTCTGTCAGGGAGTAGATTCTACCAATAGGGAGTTTGGCACCGAGAACGAGGTCTATCGCACAGTCGTACGGCCAATGTGGTGGTAACTGGTCTGCATCTTTTTTGTTGAAGATATCTGGAAGGTCTTGAAACTGTGGAGGAATGGAAGGATTGACTGCACTGACTTGACTTGCAGCTAAAGTATTGACAAGATGATTGGAGCATTGTGGGCTAGAGAAGGTTATTTCTCCGTTAGTCCAGATGATTTGAGGATCGTGGGTTTTGAACCACTCCAGCGCTAGAACAATGGGAATATGGGGTATAGCCACCAAAAAGAATTCAATCTGTTCACAATAGTTTCCAATTCTCATGGATAATCTTGGAGTCATATGCAAGACTGGATCAGAACGTAAAGTTCAACCATCTATGGTTTCTACTATTAACAGGGGGTTAATAGGCTTCTGAGGTATTCCCCATTTCTGAGCGAATTCAATATCCATGAAGTTTAATGTGGCTCCTGAGTCGATCATGGCTTGGGTCTGAAGATGTGGAAACTCAGCCAGTTGCAGATTCACCTTCACTGCTACATGCCTGGTTGAAGGGAGATTGGACAGCTGATTTTTGCCTGCCGCCAGATTCACCCAACCTAACTGTCCCTTTAAGTTGGGCGAGGTCCGTTTCCTGATGGCAAATTAGGCTTTTGCTTGACAGGGCAGTTCTTGGCTACGTGTCCAGGACCACCGCAGTATAAGCACAAGTTTTCTCAGTGCCGTCATTCCTTCTCGACAGGCATGAGTCGTGGTCTAGCTCCTCCCAACTGCATGGGTTCCTTCATAACGGTGGAATGCTAATTTTGAAGCACCACAGCGGTACCACTCTCAGCACGCCAGAAGGCTCTGCGTTGCTGCAAGTCAATTTTTTGACATAGATGCATCATAGCTTGTAATGTAGACAGGCAATCTGTATGAGCTAGTTCATCCAGAATTTCAGCAGCTAGACGTTGTTGGAACTGGTCCAATAAGGCATCTTCGTTCCACGTAAGATCTTGGGCTATTATGCGGAAATTGCTAATGTATTCTGCCACAGTTCTACGACCTTGTTTTAATTCACGCAGCTGTCTACTGGCAGTTTGTATATTCACTGGATCTTCAAACATCACTCGCAACTGTTGGCAAAATCCATCAAAATTATCCAACAGCGGGCTTTGCTGAGTGATGATTGGTGAGGCCCATCAGACTGCAGATCCCGAAAGGAGGCTGATGACAAAACCAACCTTGTGTCAGTCAGATGGGAAGTCCTCAGAACAGAGGCTGAGGTACAATTGATATTGTGCTATAAAAGGAAAATTCTTCAAGGTCCCATCAAATTTTTCAGGAACCACTACAGGGCATTTGGAGCATGCTGCGGCAATGACGGGAACAGCAGGCTGCTGGTTTTGGAGCTGGTTTACTTGGGCAGTTAGTAAGGCAACTTGTTGCACCAATTGTGCGTTATCCATCTGGCCGGAGACCATCTGTCCTGTTCAGACTATGAGACAACCAGAGAAATTGAAATAAACTACTTTTATTTACAATTCAGCTAGTTACAGCTATGAAGTCTTTAGGTGAAAGAATGAATGTTTGTGGAATTAATTCCAACCCAGTAATGTCAAAACAATGGATGAGGTAGACAAACAAGACTCTGTTGGTACTTGTGATACAGTAGCAAGACCAAAGGCGGTTTGAGATTGAGGAGGAAGGGCTGGATCAGGCTCAGTTCGAATTTGCGGCAAGACAAGGCTAGACTCGGATGTAGAGCATGGCGGGACAAGATTGGACTCGATGGGAGAACACGATGTGGCAAGCCTGAACTCAACTGGAGAATGCGGCATGGCAAGGCAGGACTCGACTGGTAAACGCAGCTTGGCAAGGCTGGACTCAACTGGGAAATGCGGCTTGGCAAAACTCAACTTGGCAAGGCTGGGCTGAGTGGCAAGGCAGGGCTTGGTTGAAGCAGCGAGGCAAGGCGCGACTGAAACAGCAGGAAAAGACTCGGCTGGAATGGCAAGGCAAGACTTAACTGGAATGCGTGGCAGGGCTGCAAGGCAAGACTCGGCTTCTTGTGGCAGGGAGGTAGGACAAGACTCCAATGACGCTGGAGTTAATTCCGAAATGGTGAAAGGTGCTGACTCTGATTCCGTTGCAGCTACAGGGCAGGCTTCTGAAGACAGTTCCGGCTTGACTTCTCCGCAAGAAACTGTTAGCTCAGTGGAACTGTTGTCTCCAGCGGCTGGGTCCTTGTGCTGGCATCTTTTTATCCTGTTCTCTCCGCGCTGTTTCTCCTCAGGGACCAATCGGGCTTCTTTTTGCTTGGCGCGCTTTTCAGCTTGCCTCTCCTGTGCGCTGATTGGTGGCTTTGAACATGCTCCCGGTTCTTCAGCTTCCTTATTTTTTGTTTGGTATCATATAGACTTGACTGGTTTTAACTGGTTCTACCTTGCTGTGCACACATGCCACTCTCTCTGGGTCCTTCCTTCAACATGGTGTTATTTTGGTTTTTCTGATATTCCCAAATGTGAGGGATATTTATATTAGCTCTTGAAAGAAATAGTCAAGCAAGCAAACAAAAACCTGATAGGAAGAAAGCAGAGTGCACAGACATGTTTCTACCCTTATTTCCATTCAGCCAGATGATTGGTGGCAAGGCTTTGAATAGTAAGAGATTTGAGGGCAAAATATTCTGACTATAGCAACTGGGTTGTTCTGTAAATCTAATTTCCTGATTATTTTTTTAATCAAGCACTAGAAGGCTTGGTAAGCATGCTAAACACAAAAAAGGTTATCTTTAACATGTGGAACATGTGGTTGTACAGCAAGGTAGAACCACATCTAGTATATCTGCCATTGGTCACATTTCTAAGCCTGACTAAGGCAGGACATTCATGAATATAACTGACATTTTTTTCCTTTTAAGAGACATATACAGTACATATAGGATAGGATATATCTGTATTTTAATACATTTATGTTTATTTAATATATTTATAGATCTTTTATGTGCATATATATGATATAGGTCTAATAGATATTTCAAAAGAACCAGAGTTTCAAGGAATCTACGATGAAAATATGAATGAAGATCCAACTTACAATCCTAACAGCACAGAAGAAAAAACTTTCTTTATGCAGTTTGCGGACCATATAATACTGAAGCTGATATTTGCTACTACAAAGGTTCAACAGTATGAAGATGTGTTCCTGTTTGATGCAGCGTACAACCTCTCTAATGCAGTTAGAATGACTGAGGACCGCCTTGATGCTTCTTCATATCAGAGACTACAGCAGAGACTAACTCTTCAACTAAAACTTGTGAGGAAACATCTAGAAAAAAAAGTAGAAATTCAAAAGAACATAGCATACCTGAAGATGATAAGCTTTCTCATCCCATTTATTGTTAATTTAAAAAGAAAAAATAAAATTCCAAATTTAAACCGGCTTCTTCAGCCATATTCAGGTAAGAGTACGCTGTGTTTGTTGAAACCGATCTCTTAATCAGATAATAAAATATGTGTAAGCCATTGAAAATGGTATCACTGAGCTGAAAAACCTGAGTTGTACCATTAAATCTGTAGATGACAGTCACACAGTTGTTCATGCCACAAACACCCCATCAAAAAATGGTAAGAATAGACTAGAGTCTATTCTCTCCCTAGACAGGCCAGTTACCATATGGCGGAGCAGGGTTGGTTGACATGTATAACACTGGAACTTCCTTTATCACTTGTAGTCTGGAGCATGATAATACTACATTTTAAACAATTTTGTCTTACTAACACACCCCAGAAACTGGTAGGATCTTTCACCTGCCCCAAGACAAGAAATGATGCTGTAGAGAATAACACCAACCCTGTTAGATCTCAGCATACAGTATGGTTATTGATCCTGGATCTGTTGGGTGATGTTGCTATTACAAGCCAGTCTCTGAAAAGTCATCTGGGCTCCCCCTTGGTTGTAGGGCTCTAGACTGCGATCCTGAGGCCTTGTCCTACTTTTAACTACTGCTAGGCTGAACACGTAGTATATAGGAACTCCTGACCATAATTAATTGGTATACCTCTATTGGAGACTGAAGGGCTGGGCTGAGAGACAATGGCTTATAGCAATCCTGCAAACTTCACCATTAGTATTGCATGTCAAAAGTGGTATGATCTTCTAAATCACTCTTGGATTTTCCAGACCAAATAAATAACTTAGTTACTGTACATGCAAAGTCTCACGTCCCATTGCCTTGCCTGCAAACTAGTACTATAAAATGTTTAATATTTGGTAAAAAATACTTTTGAACATAAAAAGATACTTTCAGCGAGCAGAAATCCAGGACCTCTTTTTTTCATCTGCTTCAAATAAAACACCCAAGGAGAAATGCAACGTTTTGTGGTGAAAGCCCACTTGGTCTCTCTTTTTATTTTCTGATAGCGTGGGTGTATGACAAAAAGGGGCTGTGCTTAAAAAGATGCAGGTTTGGCAGGCTTTTAAAAAAGAACCCCGAGGTATTAGGAACCCCCCAAAACAACCCAATGAGCACTGAGCAAGCTGACTAGCTGGGAGAAAAAAATGAAAAACTGGGTGAAAAGAGAAGTGGGATGAAATCCTGTATCAGAAGCTAATAAACATTTTACAGTTTTGAAGAATTATTTTTTCTTTGTACTGTATATCCTTATTATTAATAATTTTAACAATAGGATACAAAAATAATGGATTGCTTTATACTGATCAGTTGATTCTTCTTCTTCACTGTTTATGCCTTCTATTCTTTCAGTTGTGCACCTGTCCATTTACAAAAGAAATTTTTATACCGCAGGTTCCTTTTTAATGTTTGCATTTACTATCACTAAAATGTACGCCCTTCATTATAAACTCATGAATTCTCTGAGTAGCCATGTATATTTTAGAAATGTTTATTTGTATAGAGAAGGGTAACTTGTTTAAATATGTTTGGGACGATAACCGCGATTTGTATTCATTTTCCAAAACAAATAGACTTTTGGGGGCATGTTCCAGAACTACTTTCATTTGGAAATTGGGTTATTGGATTTATTTGAATACAATATACTTTAAAAATGCAAGCACACATTTACACATATTCATACAGTAGCATTTTCTTTCTTTGTTGATGATTAATTTGCCAGATAAGCAATCCATTTGATGAAAATACTGAACACTGTAGTTTCGAGAAGTTATCTGGAAAGTGTAATTCCTTTTAAAAATATTCATAACACAGATTAATCAATAGTGACAGTTACCATTCTAAATCAAACTCTGTTTTTCCTTTTTATAGATGACAAAGTTAAAACTGAACGTGAATTACCCCCATTTTTGCTTGGAACAGATTTCAAGTGCCAACATTTTTTGTATGCCCACAATCAGTATTTCCATCTCCATGGTGGCATTGAATTTGATATTGGGACTCCTTCAGTTGAAGATGTTTCAAAGGAGGTTAAGGTATAAAACTGTTTTTTTAAAAACAAAAAACAAAAAACAATTGAACTAGTAATTCTGTCTGTCTCAGAGATGGGGTGGGGGGGTGAGAGAAGAGAGAGAGAGAGAGGCTTACTACAGTATGTGGAGTCCTTGGTGCTCTCTGAGCCTTGTTGTTTTCTTGCAGACGTTTCATTGCCAGACTAGGTAACATCTTCAGTGCGAAAAGGGAGTGAGACTTGCTCTCTGTTTATATACCATGGCTTGTCCTGCTCGTGTTGGTGGAGATGTTGTTCTCCCCTTAGGAGTTCCTTGATTGGGCTGTTGTTTGCTGCTTGGTTGATTTACTGAGTTAATAGTTCCTTGATTAGGGTTTCTTGTGCTGTTTGATTGTTCCTCTGGTGCTAATCTTGGTGTTAATCTTTTCATATCTGGGTATTGATTGCTGGCAAGGTGGTGTTATGGCCTTTTGGCTTTTCTATTGTCTCTTATGAATGGTATGTAAATGTTGTTTACCTCTATGTGTCTGTTGATGGCTGCTTTGTCTGAGTGCCAAGCTTCCAGGAATTCTCTAGCGTTTTTGGATTTGGCTTGGTTTAAGATGCTCACAGTTTCCCAGTTGAAAGTATGGTTCAGTCTGTCCATGTGTTGTGAGATTAAGGAGTTTTCATTGTGTCTTCTGACTGCTAGTTGGTGTTCATGGATGCGCTCCGCTAGTCTTCTTCCCGTCTGTCCTACATACAGTAGTGGCTGCTACAGTCCTTACACTGTTGTAGATAACTCCTGTTTTTCCTTCTTGGGCTATTAGGTCTTTTGGGTTACTTAAGATGTTCTGAAGGGTTTTGGTTGGTTTATGTGCTACGGTGATGCCATGTGGTTGTAACAGTCTATTGGTCATTTCTGAGATGTTTCTGATGTACGACAATGTTATTCTTTTCATAGCTTCTGTTGGTTGTGTTGTAGTGGGTTGGGTGGTCAGGCACTTTTTGATAAAGTTGAGTGGGTATCCATTTTGCTGGAAGATGCTGTATAGATGATCTGTTTCCTTTTTCTGGTGTTCTGGGTTGCTGCAGTGCATTAGTGCTCGTCTGAATAATGTTCTTACACAGCTTCTCTTGTGGGAGGTTGGGTTGTTGCTTTGGTAATGGAGCACTTGGTTAGTGTGGGTAGATTTCCAGTAGACTTGTGGTTCTAGAATGCCCTCATTTCCTCTACTGATGCGGATGTCCAAGAAGGGTAGTGTGTTGTTATTACTACAGTATTTTACAGTATTTTACTACAGTTATTACTACAGTATCTTAATTGTGGGCAGAGGCTTATTTGAGTTCAGTAGTAAGGTATTCAGTACTTACTCTGAAGGCTCTGTTTCACAACTTGAGAGTTCTGGAAATCAGCTTCACTGGAGATTAATATAGAAGCAGCAGCATAGAATATTTTCTGCTAGATGATACCCTCAGATCCAGATTTCTGTAATGGCCTTCAGGTCTGTGATGGAAACTTATTTGGCCAAAATTAAACTTACCATACATACAAGAATATTTTCTGTTAACTGTCTCCATTTGCTCATTGTAATTGCACTATAAATCAGCATGCAGATTATAATACTACAGTATATAGAATGTTCCTCTCTAGAACAGGGGAAAACTTGGAAATTTGCAAAAGAAGTAGAGGTAAAATATTTACAATAACTGCAAATCTGTAGAGTTCATTTGTAAATGTCATCAGATATATTTAGCACAGGGCTTTCCAAAGTGCTGCCGCTGGCGACACGTCAGTGGCGGTGCGGCGGCACGGCGGCAGTGCGGGGGCGCGCGCGGCGGCGACACAGGAGTGTAGCGGCGCACACATGCACGTCGCCGGTGCAGGGGGGCGTGCAGCAGCACGCGCGCACGCGCATGGCAGCGACGCGGGGGGTGTGCGGCGGCGTGTGTGTGTGTGGCGGCAGCTGCTGCCGCTGCCACCATGCATGCATGGGCCGCCGCTTCCGGGTGGTGTGGCGACACACCACACTGTGTGTGGCGACACACTTTTGTGTCGCCACACACAGTTTGGAAAGCTCTGATTTAGCATTTTCTTGTTATAGGCTGCCTATGATGAAATGCACACATGTGCACTAAACCATCTTACTCAACTGCTGGACCCAGATGCACCCTACAGAGAACATTATCCCATACCAGTAATGGATTTTGATGGCAAAAGGTAAAGAGCATGCAGAAAGATTTCCATTCAGTTAGAAAATTCACTAGATTAAATTCAAAGTAGCTGAGACATTTT
The DNA here is from genome assembly GCA_023362775.1 of Charina bottae. Classification (NCBI taxonomy): domain Eukaryota; kingdom Metazoa; phylum Chordata; class Lepidosauria; order Squamata; family Charinaidae; genus Charina; species Charina bottae. Next base: position 19,149,073 of record JALMGJ010000020.1, on the reverse strand, counting down.
GAGTCCTTTAGGTACTCACAAGCATTTATGTGAGTACAAGAAGTTATTGTTTCAAGTCAAATATTATTTTACATATGATTTTTAAAATATACTAACAATTAAGTAAACATGCAGAAATTATTACAAATGCTGACAATCAATCAGAAAGTGTTAAATGGAAAACAGAATTTCCCTGTTCCTTCCTTCCTTCCTTCCTTCCTTCCTTCCTTCCTTCCTTCATTCATTCATTCATTCATTCATTCATTCATTCATTCATTCATTCATTCAAACATACACACACAGAGCCCATAAGGTCTAAGTTCTCTCTGCAGAGCCATTGTGGTATGGAGTTTGACTAGGAAGTGCAGGTTCAAATTTCTCCCCGAGCCATGAGATTTATTGAGTGGCTTTGGATCCTTCTCTCTGAACTTAGTAACAAGAGTTATAGTCAAGTTAAAACACTGTGATGGAGAACTATATATTCTATCAAGGAAAGGTAGATGGGATAAATTAAAATATAATTGTCTTCTAGTATATTTTAATTCATGTCACCTCTCCTTCAATGGAGATATATGGATCAGCTTTCTCTAAATTGTTGCCTTCCAAATAGCTTGGATTAAAACATATCTTCAAAGCTGATGGGTAGAAAGCTGCAGCCCAAGACATCTGGAGGGCATTAGGTTTGGCAAGGCTGGTTGGGTGGAATTAAATTAAGGCATACACAACTTGTAGCCAACCACACTGCCATCCAAGTATTGGAGACTGCTAGATCCCCCAATCCAACTTGCCTGTCCCAGACAAAGCAGAAATAGCTTTATTTAGGACTGGCATATATGGATTGTTCTTAGTCAAAGGATCACCATTGTGCAGACTCCTTCCAAAGGCACTATGAAATATATAGGCACAATGTGATGCATTATAAGATTCTGTTATTAATGTAACATGGCTTCTTTTTTTAAATAGGTATTACGTAATTGGCATTGAACTGGAAGCTTTTTATATGCTTTTTAAAACTCAGTGGTGGGGAGCCATCAATGAAATAATAAGCACCCTTAAACCAAAAAGGCTTCCATTAACTGATGTTCAAGCAATGGAGCAATTCAAGAAAAGATTTGGCTACAAGAAAGCTATTAAATGTAAGGTATGTTTTTAAGGGTTTGAATATTCTACAGAACGAGTCTATGAAAAACCATATTTATATTCTTATTGCTGTGGCAATTATTTCAAAGCAAGTGTATTAATCAGCAAATCAAACTAATCCTTATTACTGTCCTTCAGACCCAACTTCTGACCCCTTACTGCTCATGGGATGCTTTTCCTTACTGTTCCTTGACTTTCCTGTTTCTTACATTTCTGTTGGCCAGTTCATGCAAGTACATCACTTTTTTATTGGGACTAAATTGGCAACTGAATGTAGAGGATTTTGTTTGGAATGAAATCAGGTGATATGCTACCATGTGACAATTATGGAGGTTAAATACAAAATAGAAAAGGGCTTCTGCAGTTCAACAGCTGTGTAAAAGAAAAAAATCGTGTACATAATTTTGGTGCAAAACTATTAGATTTGCCAGAGCCCAGTGCAGTTTTGCAAATGACCATCCAATAATTGGTTAATTTGTGGTATCTCATTCACACATTGCAATTTTCAAGTGATGAATGTGCATTCTGGTTTCTTATTGTTTCATTTCCGAGCAACATATGCACTGGAGGGCCAAACTAGACAATGCTAAAGTGGTCTTTGAGTTTAAAGTCCTGGTTTTTAAAAAACTTAATTAGCATCATTTGGGAACAGAGGCAGATAATTAATAGATTTGCACATCTGCTGAAGGAGAATTCATTCCTTTCCTTCTGTGGTGTAAATTCTAAGGGAAAACCTTCCAGTAAAGATACTGCTTATATTTGAAAAGAAAACTGACAGTGGTCAGTTTCATATTCAAAAAAGAGATTGTTCTCTAGGACTGGAAGGGGTCCTAGCTCATCTACCAAGATTCCCTTTCTTATCACTCCCTCCAGCTGCCATATATATTGCTCCCTCTTCTCATTTTTAGAATATAAACAAATTTCACCAGTTGATAAAGAACATATCGCATGAATCCACTTTTTAATATCAGGTCTGTAAGTTTCTTTTCATCTACATAGAATAATTCTCTTTGCTGAATCCCTGGCTCAACAGAGCCAGCATTTTTCATTAAATGCCAAATTTCATATATTTTAAATATAATTCGGAATCACAATTACATCTTTACTATATTTTCCCCCAGGGTTATAGTATCATATGTAATGACTTGAAACCAAGAAGCAGCCATAACTGAAGGCACAAATAGTGTGAGTGACCTTCACTGTTTTCATTTCTGTGGTTTTAGAGCCTGTCTTTTGGCATGAGATCTGCTGCTGAAAGAGGACTAGCTGCCATCTTCCTTACCTTCTGCCGCAAGACCTCCATCAACAGTCTTGCTATTACAGATGACTGTGGCTATGCATACATCCACCATGCTGCTATTTACAACCGTGTGTCAGTTATGTGTCAGGTGGTTAAATCACATCTAACTATTAATCAAAGGCGTTCCATGCCAGTTAGCCAAGGTAAGAAAGATTAGATGCTGCCAACAACCTGCTAGTCCTTCCCACTTCTATGAAACACTAAAACTCTGAACTTGGAAACTATATAAAAAAGAAATCAATATGGATATTCTGCAAAGTATTTATTCCTCAGGATGTCATTCATTTTATTTTCCAAAATTTATGAGATTCTGTTTTGTTCTTTCTATAGGTTTCATAACTTATCGATGTGCGACTCACACTCAATGTCTGTACTCAACGTCTTTTTTTCTTCCTAGTGTTTTTCCTGCATGTGCAGGGTCCAGTTTTTTTTCCAGATCAACCGAATGTTGATCTGTTGGCTGCAACAAGAATTGACAGACCGGCTTGTCACCTGAGCTTGACATTGTGTGCTGAGAGAGAGTGATTGGCCCAAAGTCACCCAGCCAGCTTTCATGCCTAAATTAGGACTAGAACTCACAGTCTCCTAGTTCTAGCCTGGAGCCAGAACCACTAGACTAAACTGGCTCTCTATCTGTACTCAACATCTGTACTCAAAATTCTGTAGTCAATTAGGGCAATTTATCCAACTTGGCATGTTGATTTTCAATTCTTATGCTACAGGATAATTAAGCATCCAAGGCTTAATATGATTGTGCGTCTTTCAAATATCCGTCTTCAGTGTTTGGGTTCACACATCATGCTTTGTGAGGATTTGTTAAACATAGTTTTTTGAGTAAACTATAGTTTCCTGGTTCACATACAAGGCTAAGCTATCAAGGTAAGGGCTAAGCCAAAGCCAAAGCACATTATGGCTTAGCTTAATATATGAATGGAGCCGTTGTAAATCCTTCTTTTTTATATTGAGATTAAAACTGCAAGGCATACTTAATAATATTTTTTTTAATCCGTTCAATTGTATCCGATTCTTGGAGACTGCCTGGACACGTCCCTGCAGTTTTCTTGGCAAGGTTTTTCGGAAGTGGTTTGCCATTGCCTTCTTCCTAGGGCTGAGAGAGAGTGACTGGCCCAAGGTCACCCGGCAGACTAGAACTCACAGTAATTTAATCCTCACCTATTAAATCACCCAAAAATTGTCATCCCACAATCCTTACCTAATAATGAGTAGGCAATGTTCAGACTTTTACCTTTTTATGCGTGATAGATCTGTTATTTATTTAACATTGTTATATAATAGGAGCTTTAAAGCAAATGGTCAGATAAAAATATAAAAATATAATAACAATGACAACAATATCAACATCAACAAAATTTTTGTTTTTTTCAGGAAAACGTTTCCAAAGACCAGAGGCAAAAGGTGGTAAGTTAAAAAGATATTATCCTCTTTATATATAAAATAAAGCTGTGCCAGCTCTCCGTATCTTATAATCAATACTATTTAGCAGTAGTGAGGCAGAGGTAATAATATAAGTCTTCCAATTAGTGGGAACATTCATGTATGCAAAATCAACCTGTTACGTGAAAAATTATTTCAAAAATCAGTTTTGCTCTAGAACCAGCTGGAGAAGCAAAATAATACAAAATGTAACTTACAGCATTTTGTGAAAGCTCTGAATAATTGAGATCATACACTATGATCTAGTTTGTACATAATACTAAGCTATAATGTCATTTTGGCCAAGTGTAATGCGTCAATGTAGCTTGTATCATATTGGTACCTTACAAATTATAACTTTGACCTGAAACTGAATCTGTTTATTTTCAGGAGCCTTAGAAAAGGATACCGGAGAAAGAAGTTGTGAGTTGTAAATAAATCCAGCATTATCTTCAAACCCATTAAGGATACTTCCAGACACATTTTTGTGTGTAATTGCCTTATTTCAAACACTGACTTTTTTACAGGGGATACTGGCAATCGTCTCCCATTTGCAATTTTCCCTTGTTCTCTTGCAGTTTCTTCCATTTGTGGAAGAGTGTGTTAAGAGGAGAATCATGGAGTATCAGCGCAAGGCCTTCTCCTAAGGAGCAGTATCTGCCCTTTGCCTGACATATGGGTAGTGATTCCCACCCTCCTGCCCTACACACACACTGCAACATTATCTTCTCCAGTTCCACAAATGGAAGTGAGAAGTAATCCAACTCAAAAAAGAGGGATGACTTCTAAGTTAAAAAAAATCATATATAGAACTTGATAATGAGGTAATCTATGCTTTTGAATTGCATAATGCAGTTTTCTTGGCAAGCTTTCTCAGAAGTGGTTTGCCATTGCCTCCTTCCTAGGGCTGAGAGACTGTGACTGGCCCAAGGTCACCCAGCTGGCTTCGTGCCTAAAGCGGGACTAGAACTCATGGTCTCCTGGTTTCTAGCCTCATGCCTTAACCATTACACCATACTGGCTCTCATACATATATTCACACACACACACACACACACACACACACACACACATACACATGGATACTTGAGCAAATTCATAATCATGTCAAGAAAAACTGAAGAAAGATAAAATTATATTTGGACTCACATACTGTACAGGAGAGATCATTGGTTCCCTCCTTCCCTGTTTTTAGAAACCCTGAGTACAATCCAAACAAAATTAAGCACTGTCGATCCAAGTCTATTTATTTCAAAGGAAAGGATTTAAGCATGTTCCTAGCTCTCCGTTTGAAACACTGTACTGTGTAAGGACTGAAAGTACTTAATTTTGACAATGTTGTTATGCTGGCACATAGTAAGGTGCTACTCATCCATGCATTTTTAACTATATGATACAGGGCCCTGATGCATACATATGAAATTCTGTATTTCCAAATTATACATGTAAGAATAGGATAAAATGGAAGAAGGAAGCTGAAGCCCCAGAGCTGCAACAACTCCTAATGCAGCTGTAGAGCTTCTTTTTTATATGATGCAAGGTAAAAATCATTAAATATATTTCATGTATTCAAATTCACTCTCTTCAATTAACATATTTTAAATAGATTGAAATCAAAATTTGTTTTCAACCTGTTCCCACTCCACGCTTTGTTCTGGTCCCACCATCTGCCAATTTTTGTGAGTGTAATCCCTATTTTGCCACTGGAGCCCTCAGCCTATAAAAAGTTGCACAACTCTGCCATAAAGTATTCTTACATTTTTATAAGACTGTAAAAACACTTACATCAGTTATACATTTACAAATGTGTATCATTTATAAGTTTATAGTCCCACCTTAGGCATGAAAGCCAGCCGGGTGACCTTGGGCCAGTCACTCTCTCTCAGCCCAACTCACCTCACAGGGTGGTTGTTGTGGGGAAAATAGGAGGAGGAAGGAGTATTAGGTATGTTTGCCACCTTGAGTTATTTATAAAAATAATAAAGGCGGGATAAAAATTAATTAAATAAATAAAATATTCAGCCCACCTTTCACAAAAAGTTCCTTTTTGTTGTTTTGTTTTCAGTTATTAAATGCTGGAATGCAGCTCATTTCATGCTTACCTTCAAATACTGCTTTTCTAATGTCAAGAGCTGCAGTTAGCAATAATAACATATACAGTTTGGGAAATAAAACTTTAATATTAATTATGTGAAAATAATGGCGAACAAAGCACAAATACATAACCAGCACATAATCATTCTACTAGGTAGAGCTTTTACTTTAATACCTCAAGGCCTGTGCCACTCACTCCTCTTGCATCTTGTTGTCTATCAGCTTTGGGACCCGCAGCTTTGCATCTAGCAGCCCAGTGTGGTTCCCTTGAAGCGCTTCATTTCCTTCTGGCTTTAAGAGCAGATTACCAAATACCTGATGATCGAGGATGGTTGCCAATCCATTTTGCTGCCTATTATGACAACGTGGCCTGTATCACAGTTCTCTACCGAAAAGACTCAGAGATGATAGAGGCTGAAACTCTATCTGTGTGAGTAAGCAGGAACTGGTGTCCAGGGAGAACTGAATGTTGGGGGGAGGCCCAGAGACAGGTTGCTGGGTGGGTTTAGGGAGCTGGTAGAGTTGAGAATGAAGAAGGAGTGGGTGGCTGGAATGATGGTGGTGGAAACAAGTTACGATGGAAAGCTCTGGATTGATGTGAAGCCAGAGGGGAGGTCAGAGTGGGAAGACCTGTTGTGCATAGTGGGATGGTGGATGTCAGCTGCTAGCTGCACTGAGTTGGCTGTGGAGTGGAGCTTCAGTGGAAAGGAAGCCTGGACAGAGGCTTGGGGAGAGTGTGGATGCAAGAATTTGGGCACCAGAGATACAACAACCTAAGGCATGATGGTAAGGAATCTGGGCAGATGGAGTGAGGTCAAGTCAATGGACACATACTGTGTGTTATCGGGCTACACCCTGTGGCTCCCCATGCATGTATCTTCTGTGCTAGCACCTATATCTTTATCAAACAAGGTCACTCCAGAGGATTTATGTTCATCTACCAGCACCTGTGATTGCCTGTTGAACTGCCTGCCTAATTGCTGATCTGGAGCCCACCCTGGACTGGACTGGGGACTTGGAATAGAAATGGAATTGTGCCAGTGGTTGGCTAGCAGTGGGGAAGTGGATTGTATGGGGATGTAGGATGTGTTATTGTGTAACCCACAGTAGCCAGGCATTATCAGCCCTCTAAGGTAGACTAGACTAAGAAACCAATGCCATATAGGTCAGGACTACTTTTATTGGAAAGCTACAGTAATGAAACCTTGTAAGTCTGAATGTGCTTCCCCCCTCCTTCACTTTATTTTTGTGTGGACTAGGGAGCGGCCTGTCTGAGATGTTTTCTCAAGTTAGTTTCTTGGAACGGGTTCAGATCCCTTTTATCCAACCATTGCCTTGGTGGCAGCTCTTCCTCCTGTCCTTCAAGGCCATTCCCTATTCCCTCTATAGGTATGCCTAGTGGTACTGAGTGCTCAAGATCAGGAGCAGCTTTGGGGGCACTGTGGTCTGATGTTGGTATTGGGGGAGTAGTTAGCTGTGGGGTGGAATGTGAGAGAGGAGGGGTCTCATGACCTGGGAAGGACAGGGCAGGGTTTGGGGAGGAGTTGGGATGGAGCAGGGGAAAGAGCTGGCAATAACATCATTGGTGTTGGGCAGAGGGAGATATGGCAGGACTCTGAGGCTGGGTTGACCACGAGGAAGGCAATGTTGGTGTCTAAGACCAATTCCCCCCTTTTGGCCCCCCGTTTTCACCACTGATACTAGGTCACTGGATCCTCAAGGATCAAGCAATGTCACCTGTTGGGACCCAGAAGATATGCCTCACGGTGCCTGCCCTCTGGAACAGCATTCCCCCAGAGATTTGATGGCCCTGAACCTGCTTTCATTTAAACATTCCTTCAAGACCTGGCTTCTCCCCAGGCTCTGGGCTACTGTGGGATGCAAACCCCTGTCTGAAGGATTTTATAGGTTTTTAGTATATATTGTTCCACCAGCATGACCATCTTCCTTTTTTTGTTTGTTTTGTTATTCTATACTTTTCTGCATGCCTCCCAGAGTGGATGATGAGTTGGGTAGTCTTAGAAGTATGAATTACAAACAAACAAAGTATAATTAACCTTCTAATAGTCCCCCTCTCCCTTAATCTGTTACACACACACATACACCCCAGGTATCTCAGGGCTGGGAGCTGTAGTCCAAGAGGCCTGCATGAGAGGATTATCAAGCGGTAGAAGGCTGCTCCGTAATATCAAGGACCGCATGTCCACCAGGATCCCAATGCTCTTTCAACGTAAATACAACCATCATGTCTGTAGCATGCAAAGGGGGCTTCTGTGCAGACTGAATGCATAGAATGGAAAGCAAACAGAGGTTTCTGCTGGAAGCAGTGGAGTAAATTCAAACTCAGAAAACATTAGACCTGAGTGGAAGGCCAGGCTCATATGGTTTATACCATGACTGACAAATCGAAATGCTTTAGCTTGCCAGCCAACAGAATAGTTCCTAAGGTCATTGTTAGAAGCAGAGCTATAGCTCGGTAATGGATGCCAAATTCAACCCAGAATCCCCAGGCCAGAACACAGCTGGGAAAAACTGTTGCCTGAAACCCAGAGGCTGGTTCTTAGATAGCATAGACAATATAGATGCCTCCTGTAATGTCTGCTAGATTCCTTGCCCACTTTTTACTATATATACTGTGTGTGTATACACACACACATACATACGCGCATGGATGCACGCGCACACACAGAGGAAGTTGGCATGTTGCAAAACAAAGTGCCTGCCTCCGCAGCCTTCTTCAAGCCCAGAGAAAATAGGAATATGTATGCAACTTTCCAGAGCATTCAGAACCCAGAAAGCTGCTTCACACTGAGCTCAAGTATTTGGGACCTTTGAAATTTTGAGAACATGGGTCTGCTCTCCAAGATAGACCAGACTAGGAATCCAATGTCATGTAGGTCAGTACTACTTTTATTGTAAAGCTAGAAACAGAATTTTGCAAGTCTGAATGCGCTTCCCCCCCCCCTCTTTATTTTCATAAGACCTAGGGCAGATCTTGTCTGGGTCATTTACTGAGGTTACATTCCTGCCCCAGACTCAATCCTCTTTCATCTGACCGTTGTCTTGGTAGCAGCTCTTCTTCCTGTCCCTCAAGGCCATTCCTCTGCCCTATACATCATGTTTTGGTGCTCTCATAAAATGGCTGCAAGATGTGTTGCCCATTCACAAAATGATTGCCATTAGAAACAATAGCCAGTTACAAAGCATTATTTTACTGGAATGCTATTTGCCTCCCCCTCTCACTCTCCCCTTAAGTAATGCCCCATACTACTCCTTTAACACTGTTCTTTTTCGGCTGGGCTGTAGTTGCAGAAAGGTGTTTGCCTCAGCCAGACTTCACATTTTGTCTCTTGATGCTAGAGGGGAAATATAGTCACATTCCCCTGCAAGATGGCCTGTGCCTTGGTTGGGTAGAGGTGATTGAGTCAATTTCCCATGTCTTATTGTGTGCAAATTTTATCTAGCTTGGTACCTTGATTTAATAAACCCTAGGAAGATCAGATGAGGAGAATGCAATATTTCTATTAGAACAGAAATAGAGACAGAATTTTTTAATAAACAACATGAAACTCTGCTCAATTGCTATTTCTGTAAGGAGGCTAGCAGTTTAGTTCGGATCGCTTAACATAGGTGAGACTTGCCCTTGAGCCTTGGTATAGTTTTTATAGTGAACCACAAAATTAGATCTCATTTGATAGTTAGTCTCAGTGACCTCAATAGAGATGACTTATCAGAAATATATAGATTTATAGAAATATAAATATAAATGTAAATATAAATATATAAATAGAAATATGTAGAAATATGCAATGTAAGTTTAATTTGTTTACTTAGGCTTCCGTTAAGTTTATTAAGTACATGAAATAAAATCCACTGTATTTCTTTAGTTATGGTTTGTTTGGTTTCATATCACAGTGTTTTGTTCTTTTTCTATCAATAGATATCATTCCACACCACTTTTGCTTGCAGCTGTATCTGGAGCACTAGATAGTATCGAGTATTTGTTTTCTCTTAAAGCCAACTGGCTAAAAAAAGATGGTGGAGGAAATAACATAATTCATCTAGCCGTGCTGAACTTCCACACAGAAGTTTTAAAGCATCTAATTGAGCTAAATAATCCTGATCTCCCAGTTTGGGAAACTCTTGTTGGTAAGTTCTGTATACACTAATAAAATGATTCTGATTAAATCACTGCAAACTTTTGGGTTGGGATTAGGTAGTACATAATCCATATGCCAGATTCATGTTCCCCTTCTCCAGGATGACTACGGCTCTCTTTTGGTGACAACATGGGGGTGATATGATAAAAGCCATTCTGGGGAGATGCTACAGCAGCTGGTGAGAGATTCCTACTCAACAAAGATAATGTTGCAGAGGACTTATCCCTACTGCCAGGTTGCCCCATTGTCAATACAAGCCAGCAACTATTTTTGCATAGCAAGAATAGACAATGTCATCCTGTACTCATGTCTTACCCATCACGAAAGCACCCTCTGTTTTCCGCTGTTCTTTCAAAGTACTGTTTTTTTGCACTTTGGCTACTTTGCAGAGGCAGGAACGTCTCCTTAACTCAGTCAGTGGATGCCATGGCCTCTGATGCCATGGTCTTCTAGAGCCCCATTTAAGAAAAGTGCTGAAATACTATAGCGCTTCTAAGACTTGCCTTGCCTATAGACGGTTGCTGATTTGAAACCTACCAAGAACATGTTGGGGTTTCTTTCATATTTTTCTTTCCCTGAACTATCTATTTTTCCACTCGGTTCCTTCTCACCTCTTTTTAATAACTTGACTGGCACATCATTTCTCCAGTCAACTGAGGTAAAAATGCTTCACCCTAGCTTCCAAATCAGGTGTACTATTACAGCACCATTCTTAAAGGTAGCTCTAGAACAGAGCTTTCCAAACTGTGTGTCGTGACACAAAAGTGTGTCGCCACACAGAGTGTGGTGTGTCGCCACACAACCCAGAAGCGCTGATCATCATCAGCGCTTCCGGGTTTTCCCGCGGCCGGTGGCGCGCAAAAACCGAAAGCGGCAGCAGCGCTTCCGGGTTTTTGCGCGCTGCCGCAATGGCGGCACTTCCGGGTTTTCCCGTGGCGACACACCAACGGCGGTTGGTGTGTCGCTGCGGGAAAACTTTGGAAAGCCCTGATCTAGAAGATGTTACAGACTAGCAAGGCAGCAAGAATTTTTTTAAAAGAAAATTTAAAGCTTGTTGTCAGCATGCATATATGTGCATTTTAAAGCTTTAACTTTGTTGTGTGTGTATGTGTACACATTCATACATATATGCACATATATAAAAAAGTGTGTGTCTGTGTGTCTGTGTCCAGTAAGACCTCTCCACAGGAAGGAAAGCAATTGGTCATTGATGTTTCCAGAAAGGAAAGGCGGGAGAGCACAGCAGCAGAGGAATTGTCCAATGGGAGGACCTGTAGCTTGCTGTCCCAACTGAATTCTTTGCAAGCTGTTGCCAGATTGGACAGAACTTTCTTAAAATGGCTTAGAGTCAAGCCAACAGGAGCCATAGGGCAGGAGTACCTTAAGGGTGCGGTGCAGATAGACCAAACAAGGAATCCTGGATGACCATTTGGTGGCAGCATAGGATTGTAACAGTATCAAATAAGATAGGGGTTCTCAAAGTTTTTGATGCCATGACCCCTAAAATTGTAAATATGTTTGTGTGACCCTCACAGACAAACAAACCTAATGGGCTTTGGATTGGGCAAGAAATAAATCTATCACTTACTTTTAACATGGAAAAGAATTTGTATATCAAATAAAATGACTACAGAACCTTCCAACTGTACAAAATCAAACCTTTCATTTGGAAATAAACAATAAACCAACCAAACTTAAAACCATGTTTTTGATGAAAATTATGAACTTCCTTACTTTTGCAAAACTCCAAAAATCTGGGTACTATTTTTGATACAGCCACTCTTGCTTCTGGTTCCCTATTGATTTTGGATCAATATTTGCTCTTATTTCTGGAAAACCGTGATTGTCCTGCTGGCTCATTGAGGCAGAGCAGAAGTGAATACTGACGGCGCTCCTTGGGTGCACATGCTGTGAGGCTTGCAACCCAAAGCTATAGTACAACCTGTCAAGATTTACTCCAGGCTTTGCTTGAATAAGCTGGCTGCTGGTTTGTCCAGCTAGAGCAGAAGCAAGTTTTGATGGTGATGCTGCTTTGTGTGCAGAACCCCACAAAATATGTGAATCCCTTCCTCAAATTTGCTTATAATCCAACCCACAGTGAAATAAGAGAATCACAATCCTTTTATTCACCATTAATTTTCCTGTTCGACTACAAAGAGAATGAGCATTGTAAACTGGAATTAAGGCACATGCATGTGGTTTGCCACCTTTAGTGCAATCACCTTTAGTGTTATTTATTAATAACATTAATAAATGTTAACAGATTATTTTTCAAAATTCTTAACAGGTATGCTGAATTGTGAATCCTATAATAGGAAAAAAATGGCAATACAGTGTTTAGAAGTACTTTGTCTTGCCAAAGATCATTACTGGGAGTGTATATTGCAGGCAGGTGAGATATCATGTATACCATATGTTTATATTAGTCAGTTTTTTTGCTACAAGTTCTCTTACGAATAATGAACATCAGTGAAAGAGATCAAGCCAGTTCCTCTGTCTTCTAGTTTGCCATTTATCTGCAGCCTAAAAGTCTATCTTCCTGAGATAGTTGGCATGGCGTTTGGTTACCTAAGATTAATGTCCATGCTGAGATTCCCCAGTAAATAGTGGCTCAAGATTTAATGTTCTCCATTATGACCATGGATCCATAACTATACATGAAACAGGGCATGTTAGATTTGGTGTTTTGTTTGAATGAAACTGGTGATATGACATAAGGGAGCTTCATGTGACTCTGTTATCATCTTCCTAGACAATTTAAATTCCTAGACTCTTTGCAGGAATGGGGGGTGGGGGTGGGAGCAGGATCAGTTAAAATGACTTATGTACAATGATGGTTTCCTGAATGGACTTGAAATGATTTCCCAGTGATATGGATGAAGTTTCCCAGTGTATGTATGTTTGTTTATGTATGTTATGTATTGTATATGTATGTTTCCCAGTGATATGGATGAAGTTCTCCCTGATCGGTAGAATATGGAGATGAACCAGATAGTTGTCACTATTTCTATTAAATGCTCTCTTCTCACTTGCAAAGCCAGATCAATTCCTTAAATCACCAGAGTGCTGCAAGCAATGAAGCAGCTAGAACACAAATAGAGGCATTTTGGAGACAACTCAGATTGAGCAAAGATTGAGGGCCATTTCAAAGCTTACTCCATGGCAGTGGAGGTATTCTGTCCACATACAATAGGCTAGCACTCCTTTTCCTTATTGTTCAGCATCTCTTTCACCAAGTTGTTAGATTTGGGGAGCTGGAATAGTCAGCTGCTCATTGTGAAAAAATCACATAATTTTTCATAGATTCTTCATGGATAAAATCAGTGAGATCTGCTTCAACCTGGACTCCAGTACTGAACAGTACAGGTCATATGGATGTAACCATGGCAACCCTGTTCTGTTATTTTGGATGTTTTAAGCTCATTGCTGTTAGGATGTGGGGAGAGATGAAGGCCTTGTCCCCACCCCACCCCCCAACTGATTAAATCAGCCCAAACTGATCTGGCCCCAGGGTTAAGGGAAGCGTTCCCCTGCCTAAAGGAAGCATTTCTAAGCCTTTATGAAAAGAAATGCTTACCTGGGAAATCTCTGCAGTTAAGAGTCTAGCCTCAAGCGTTTCATTTCTAGAAAAGGTAAAGGAAAAGGTTTCACTTAAGCATACTGATTATTTGATCCATTTCAGTTGGGCTTTCTGCCTGAGAGAGAGTCACTTTGATGAACTCTGATGGAAGGAGGATGTAGGGAGTACAGCTCTTCTCGTTCCTCTGGAGCCTTTGGTGGCTTTTGATAGCACTGACATGAAGTTTGCCAATAAAACAAATTTATGTCAGGGAAAAGTCTGTACAAACATTCACAAATATTTGTGAAAATAATTTAGAAAAGCATCTACTTGGGACCATTATCTGAAAAATTGTACATTATGCAAAGTTTAAAACAAAAATGCACATATTTCAAGAAATGTGTATCAAGATACATACATATGTTAATTCAACCACCTGGAGGGGCATGGATAAATAAAAGGAAAAGGGATGTACTGAGGAAATATTGCTTACTACTTTATCATGTCCTTTCCCATGGCAAAGGCCTAAAAGGCTTTTTATCTTATTGGTTCAGCAGCAAGGAAGGAAGCAGCAAGCAAAGCTATAGGGTCTGCATATTCTATGAGGTTTGCTTGTCTGCATAAGTTTATATAATGGCCGTCTAAGCCATTTTATGGCCTCAAGCAGAGCCAAACAACATCCCATCCCCACTGGAGCTGGGGTTCCTGAAAGATGTGCTGCAACTTTCAGGCATCCAGTTTTGCTGACCACTGTCCATATATACACTCCATTCCATGGAACCAGTCATCCCCCCCTTAAGGTTCCACTGCCCTTTTTTCTGTTTTTCTCAGTTGCTCAGGAGTTCTTTTCAAATGAATTCATCTTCACTCTCTGCTATAGTCACCTAAAGAAGTCAGAAACTGGGAGAGGTTCATAGCATGTTGCATTTGTGCAAGCCTCTGTAACTGGTCAGTTGTTTTTGTTCTCGGTGGCAGGTACTATACCCTCATTAATCAGCTTGTTGAAGAGCAAAGACATCAAACTGGAGTGCATCACCCTGGGAGTGCTGAGTAACATCTCCACCCACAACTCAATTGCCCGAGCCTTTGTAGGAGCTGGAGGCATTTCCGTGTTAATTAAGCTCTTGGCTACGGATGAACCTGAGCTGCTGTCTCGTTGTGCAGTAGTTTTATATGATATTGCCCAGCTGGATAATAATCAAGTCATCATTGCTGAACTGGTAAATCTAACCCAGGAAAAATTGCTCTCTTTTGTGGCTACCCTTCTTTAATAAATTAGAATAATAAGATGGACATGCTTTTCCATGGTAGGAAGGCACCTTCGATTATTTGTGACATTTTTCAGCCTTGTTTGATTTTTACAAGTATTACGAAGTAGAGGCTTGTCTGAATGGATTTGGCCACTTTTGAGTTCTGCTTGCACACTGCAGACATACAACTGTGGCTCTTTGTTGCTGTTGCTGTTGTTGGCTGGGTTTGAGAAATCAGGAACAGGCCTGTTGAGTGTAACTCTTCCTCTCTGCACTAGTCTCCGAAATGAATTTCTGCCCCAAGATTAATGATAGCTGAACTGCATTTTGAACTAATTTTAATTGTGGTTAAGGTTAATCCTAATCCTAATTGTGGTTAAGGTTAGGATTCTGCTTGACCTAGGATGTGAAATTTTTAAGTCACACCTTTAGACTAAACAAAAACACTGATTAACCTTAAAAGAAAGTAGCCATGATGCTGATGAGCTGAAGGAGGAAAGGAGAAGTATCCTCAGAGTTAGAAGCATACAGTCTTGAAGGGTGGTTTCTGTTATGTAAACCATGCTTAATAGAAAAGTCAACATATTGAGTTGAATCCAGAGTTTTTATTATGCTAGAGTTCTGTTAGAACATTTCTGCTGGTGGAGAAAGGGAAATTAATTATCACTGATTTCCCCCTTCCTTTCATCCCACTGAGCCATCAAGGCTCAGCAAGATACCCAAACCCTAACTCCCCCCCCCCCCCCCATATTCCAGGAGATACCAAAGACTATGGAGAGAGGGCAGAAATTGGGAAAGATTGCCCTTACCTGCTTCAGCCAGTGAAAAAGCTTTACTGGATCAAAAGACTCACCGTAACAATGGAGCTTTTTGTTGGATTCATCCCATTGTATTGTTGGGTTCTTAATTAATCTTACTATTTTTGCCTATGTCCCTTACAATTTTTTTTAATGTAGGGTGGAATTCCTGCTCTCATCAATCTGTTGCAATATCACTTACAAGATCTGCTGGTGAATGTAATAAACTGTATCCGAGTCTTATGCATGAATAATAAAGACAATCAGTTGAAAGTGAAAGAAATTGTGGGCATTAAACAACTTGTCCAGTTCTTAAGTTCAGATTCAGGTAAAAACAAAAATAGCAAAATTAGATAATAGGTTTTAAGGGATTGACTTGGCTTACTGATTACTTAACTTTCTGGAGCATTTTATTTCTGGTGTGATAGGAATTGCAGGGGAAGACATCCATTTCACCAGTAGTATCTCTTCTCTAATAGACAGAAACAGACCCAACAATAGACTGAAGCCCTAGAAGTCTCGGTGCCAAGGGGAGTAGATACATTTACTAGGAATCTTTTCCCTTCCCATTTCTGGTTCTATCATTTATTTGTATATCCCATTAAGGGATATCTGTCTTTTACAAGCTTAAGAAAACTGATTTTAATATTTTGAAGGAAAAAATGTAACATCATTATCTAAATACAGCAACAAATCCTTTGACAGGATCCTAGTATAATTATTAAGTTAGGAAATAGATATAGTAAAGAACAAGATAAGAGGATATACATTAACATTTTAAATTCCAACATCTACAGTTTATACCTCTTACTGACATACATACATACATACATACATACATACATACGTGTGTATATATATATATATATATTTATTTATTTTATTTATTTCTGAGAATATTTTCATTTTTCCATGAATATTGAAAACATATGCTCCTGACACATCAATAACATATAAAGAGGATAAACTGCTATAACTTCTGCTTATAAACTGAGAAGATTAGATGAGGGGTATAAAGTAAATGATTATTTCAGAACTATACATAATAGTGATTACCATTTAGGGATTCATTGATGATTTTGAGGTGATTGCTGTTCAATTTATTACTGAACAGAGAAGTAAATTATCATTCAAAAATAAATCTTTAATCTGTAAATTGTCATTATTACTATAAGTAATGGGAGTCATTAAAAAGATTGAAGCAGATTCTACATGTACTTTTATTATTGTATTTTTTTTTCTGCTTAAAGATATCCTAGTGGCAGTGGCATCAGCAGTAATTGCAGAAATTTCTCGTGGGAATATGGAAATGCAGTATGCCATTGTGGAGGCAAATGTCATTGAACCTCTAGTTGAGGTTCTCAGAGGAAGGAAAATCAGTGTCCAGGTGAAAGGAGCAATGGCAATTGAGGCACTCTGCGAAGGGAACACTTTTGTCCAGATGAGATTTCTATCTAAATCTGTGACCAAGTTCCTTCTGAAGCTCCTGAAGGCAAGTGCTTTATTTTTCTTAGTGGGTTATCTTACCCAAGTCATTCTATAAGGGATGATGATGATGATGATGATGATGATGATGATGATGATGATGATGATATTACCACAAAGCTAGATTTTCCCCTTGATGATGATATGTCCCTAACCTGGTCCTTCAGCTCTCCCAAGGGTGCACTCATTGCCACCGTAACTGAGTCCATCCACCTGGCTGCTGGTCCTCCTCTTCTCTTTCCTTTCGCCTTTCCCAGCATTAGAGCCTTCTCCAGAGAGTTAGGTCTTTGCATAAAGGGTCCAAAGTAGAATAATTTGTGCCTGGTCATTTGTGCCTCGAGTGAGAACTCTGGATTGGTTTCTTTGATTGTCCATTGGCTTGTTTTCTTAGCTGTCCATGGTATTCTCAGGAACACCAAAGTTCAAAAGCATCCACACTCTACCTATATAGTAGATATGCTTGTGCTTGTAAGCTTTCATGCATAGCATTCTTGTTTTGGTCCAATTTCCAGGCCTTTCACTTGAAGGTGAAAGAACAAGGGGCTGCAACCCTCTGGGCCCTAGCAGGGCAAACCCTGAAGCAGCAGAAATTCATGGCAGAACAGATTGGATATAATTTAATTATAGATATGCTTCTATCACCCTCTGATAAAATGCAGTGTGTTGGTAAGTCACTGTTTGTTTTGTTTCTGCAACAACAAACACATTTTTTAAAAAACTCACATCGGAGTTCAAAAAATCTTAAATGTATCTGTTGCTTTTGTTGTTTTGGAAGGAGGAGAAGCTGTCATAGCTCTTAGCAAGGACAGTGAACTTCACCAGAACCAAATATGCGAAGGGAATGGAATCGCCCCTTTGGTCCGGCTGCTAAGAAGTGGAAGGATAGTAGAAGGCACCCTCCTCAGTGTCATCAAAGCCTTAGGCACAATGTGTGTCGGTCTGTAGTTTCTTTTCGGTTGCCCCCCGAGTATAATCCTAATTCTACTTCCCACAAGATTATGTTTCCTAATTTGGGGAGTTCTTAGATTTTATTTTTTTATTTATTTATTTTTGTGCCTTCAAGTCAGTGTTGACTGCTGGTGACTGCCTGGACACGTCCCTGCAGTTTTCTTGGCAAGAGTTCAGAAGTGGTTTGCCCTTGCCTGCTTTCTAGGGCTGAGAGAGAGTGACTGGCCCAAGGTCTCCCAGATGGCTTTGTGCCTAAGGCGGGACTAGAACTCACGGTCTTCTGGTTTCTAGTCTGGTGCCTTAACCACTACACCAAACTGGGTCTTATATATTGTTTATAGTTGGACAGAAAAGCATGCCTGATTTCTGGACGCAAACTCTGCTAGCCCTTGCTTCATGAGGGCTTTCCTTTGACTTGAGCTACAGCTTGGAGCATATGCTTGCTTAAAAGGAAAGAACAGTTATGGGCTCATATTTTGCTTGTGCTAACATTCCATTTTTTTCCTCCTTCTCTTATTGGTATGGATCTTTTGTATGGGTGTCTTTGCCTGACATCAAACTTGTAGGTGAAGCTAATATAAGCAATCCAGTCAGTCAAGAGAATGTAGTGGATGAAGGGGCCTTGCCAATACTTGTTCATTTACTTAAAACTCATCCATCCCTTCAGATAAAGGTGGGTTTTAAGCATTTGTCTTACAGATCTAAACTACAGGTAGTCCTTGTTTAGCGACTGCCTCGGACAGCGACCGTTCGCAGTTGCAACAGTGATGAAAAAGTAACTTTACGACCAGTCCTCACATTTACAACCTTTGCAGGTCTGTAATGCAAAGGAAAGCTAAAGTAAAATCATAAGCATAGTTGCAGTTTCACTTAGTGACCACTTTGCATAATGACCGAGTTGCCAGTTCCAATTGTGTCACTAAATGAGGACTACCTGTATTTCTTGAGTGGCTTTGATAGTTCCACTTCACTGAATAATATAAAAGAAAATATATTAGCAGAATGCTGAAGACTGTAGCTGCTGATAAAAAGCCTACCACGTTAGATAATTGGAACTTCATTCTTAAGAACTTGTATTTGATTTTGCCATAATATCAGAATTAATTGTAATGATGGAATAATATATTAATATTATTTCAGTCTCTAGAAATGAAGCTAGAGGATGAGATATACATGGCTATGACAAAAACAACTAAAATCAAGTGGGCAGTGCCTTTACAGCCAGTAGTTAACTTCTTAGGAGCAGGAGTGGATAGTTATTATATCATAATGACACAATGACATAAAGACACAGAGAAGGAGACAGTGTTTCATAGAAGGAGCTATCCTTGAAAGCCTAGGATAGATAAAGAGCATGATCAGTCCTGGCCTAGTGAGCCCTCTACTTCACCTCAGCACTGGAGTCACAAATCACATTTGCACATGTATACATATAGAGAGAGAAGGAATGTTAAAGAATATTAAATCCTGTGATTTTCCTAAGGATATTAGAAGTATTCAGTGAGATGTATTTGTTATTTGCACATATAACAAACCATTGCTACAATATACCTGTGCATTTTCCTTCTATGCATGCACACTTTGTTACTTAGAACTGTTTGCATGACATTTAAGATTAACAGAACAGGAGAAAACCCCACAGATTTGGGGATTTGGAAATAAGAAAGTACTTTAAACTCATAGAAAGATTTTAGTTTTAAGTTGTATAATATTCACCATGCCTATACAGTGTAATTCCTTTTGTTATTTTCTTATAAAACTTAATGATACAAAAAGCTGGGGGGGAAATGTAGAGGTCAGGCTCTGTCAGGGTTACAGTACCAGATCTGGGCTGTAAAACTCTGGATAATCATTAAACAGCAGCAAACAGATACAACATATTTTTTTTGCTGTGGTCTAGAAATAATCTAGACATTTGCAACTGAGATCTAGTAGCACTAATTTTGGAGAGAGAAAGAGGATCTTTCCTTCCCTGAAGGTAGATTTCCTGAAGCCATAACAAGTTGTAGGATTCTTTTCACTCCTCATAAGGTATTATAATTTGCTTTTTAATTTTTCCCGTTCTAATTAATCTTTAGGTTGAAGTTGCATTTTCCTTGGCTTGTATTGTGTTAAAGAATGGTAATCTGCAGACTATATTACAAGAGAAAGAAGGTTTTTGTTATTCGGATGTCCTTAAGCTTCTTTATGCACAAGATAAGGTAATGACTCCAGTAAAATACATAGTACTCCAAATATAAAATCATGTATTAAATTTGGAGTCTTTGGCATCTTGGGCTGTGGGTACATTTGGAATTTTGAGGGTGGACAAAAATGGTTGGAGTTAGCTCAGACCACAGAAGACCCACTTTTAGTTTTGATGAAGGACAGAATTGGCCTTAATCACACTAGTGGATGACGTTCTGTGGGAAAGGGACAGAGGGAGTAGGACTCTACTTTTTGGATCTCTCATCAATTTTTGATGTCATTGACCATAGTGTCCTTTTGAGTCATCTCCATGAGATACCCTTTCAAGACACTGTTCTACTGTGATGCTACTCGTACTTGCAGAGACATTTTCAGAGAATAATATTGGATGACGGGGCCTTGGCATCCTGGCAGTTGTACTGTGGGATGCCAAAAGGCACTAACTTATCCCACTGCTTTAATATCTATATGATGTTGCTGAAGTGGCCATCAGGAGCTTAGGGATGAGATGCCATCAGTATGCTGATGACACCCAGCTATACTTATTCAAAACATCTGACAACCAGTGTCTGAATGCAATGATGAGTTGGATGTGAGCCAATAAAATGAGGCTGAATTCACACAAGATTGAGATTTTGTGGGTGAGGGTTCTCAGATACAGTAGTTGGGAAACCTATCTGTTTTAAATAAGGTGACACTCACTCAAAAGAAACAGGTACATAGTTTAGGCATGCTGCTAGAGTCATCATCATTAGAGATTTAGGAGACCTCTGTGGGTAGGAGCGCCTTGTACTATCTCTAGTAGGCTTACCAGCTATACTCTTTCCTGGACAAGGGCAATTTAACTGTTGCTGCCCATGTGCATGTTTCAATTACTGTAATGCACTCCACTCCATATGGGACTATCCTTATATAGTTGTTGTTGTTGTTCAGTCGTTAAGTCGTGTCCGACTCTTCGTGACCCCATGGACCATAGCACGCCAGGCCTTTCTGTCCTCCACTGTCTCCCGGAGTTTACTCAAATTCATGTTCATTACATCGGTGATGCTATCTAACCGTCTCATCCTCTGCCGTCCCCTTCTCCTTTTGCCTTCAGTCTTTCCCAGCATCAGAGTCTTTTCCAGTGAGTCCTCTCTTCGCATTAGGTGGCAGTCAGGGTTGATTTCCTTTAGGATTGACTGATTTGACCTCCTTGCAGTCCAAGGGACTCTTAAGAGTCTTCTCCAGCACCACAGTTCGAAAGCATCAATTCTTCCTTATATCAATCAATCAATCAATCAATCAATCAATCAATCCTTATATAGAGACCTGGACAATGTACAGTAGCTGTTGTAGAATGCATTGGCCAAGTTGCTAATGGAGTACTAGGCCATACACATATTACATATGTGCTGATTGCTGAAGTACCTGCACTGGCTACCAATTAGCTATCAAAGCAACTTTAAAGAAGTTTTGGTATTTTAATATAAAATCCTATGCAACTTGGGATCAAGATATCTCACAGGACACATTCCCCATTCTAAATCTGCATAACCATTAAGCTCATCCAAGGAATCCTATTGCTGTTGACATGAATTGTGGGTTGTCATCTTGCAATTGCTCCCAGAGGAGCCTTTTCAGTGGTAAAGCTTGTTTTTTAATGTTCCTTCCCTATCTGCAGTATTAAGGGATACTTGCTATTTCATCATTTGGGCACCTTCCTCAAACTCATCTTTTAATCCATGTCTTTTTTGCATAAATTGTATGAATAGTTCTTTTTGGAACTTAAGTCTGGGACCTCCTTCTAGTCCATCCTGCAGCAGAGGCCCATGTTCTTTGACTCCTCCTTCCAAATTGCTTAGTCCCTCCTGTACTTCTACCGGTATCCAATGAAGTCACCAAGGCCACTATTGTAGAAGTGGGTGACCCATCTGAGGATCACTCTTCGTCGTACACCAAGACAGAACTTCACATTGTAGATTCCATTACCTTCTTTGTCCTCTTCCTTCTCCTCAGATGCTGTGAATTCAGGCATCAGTCATTTGTTGTCATCTGAAATAACAGTATGTAATGGATTGTGAAGGAGGTCAAGGGAGCCACCAATAGCTCATGTCTTTCAATTTCTCTCTGGAGTATTTGTGGGGTCACTTTCCTCTCTTCCTCTCCTTTTTCATTTGGGCTGAGTACATCTAGTGAACAGGCTGTAGTGGTTGAGATTTGCTGTTATGCAAG
The DNA here is from genome assembly GCA_023362775.1 of Charina bottae. Lineage (NCBI taxonomy): Eukaryota > Metazoa > Chordata > Lepidosauria > Squamata > Charinaidae > Charina > Charina bottae. The sequence goes on along the minus strand of JALMGJ010000020.1, from coordinate 19,126,529 downwards.
CATCTATAATATGGAGGTGAAACAGTGACCAGCAAATGCATTGCCCTGTTTATGAGGCTCTTGATGGAAATTGGTAACCATCTTCTTGACACCAAGCTGCTCCTGTTTCTCTCTTGGGTAGTGATGGCAGTGATATATATCAGAATGCCTGGTCAACTCTGGGATCTCCTAGATAAACTTGGGATTGATCGGTGATTGTTTTGTTCCTGCCTTGGGTTTCTCTTGAGAGATGGCCACAGTGGAATTAATGTTTTTTCCTTGATGTGGCCTTGGAGGACACTGTGATGATGGCCCTTCTATTTCAGAAAGATCCTACTGACAGCTGCATATTCTGGGACTATGTCCCTCCACTACAGCAAAAAAAAAAAACTAGATGATTGTAGTAGGACATGCTTCTTGAAGTATTCCTGCTATCCTGTTGTGCATGGTGACCTCCTTGAATGGCTTATTCAGCCTGATCACCTGTCTTTGTACTGTTGGAAGGTGAAGCTTAAGTTATTTGCATTCATTTTTTTTCAGTGATATAGGTCATTATAGTATCCTTTTTCATACTTTTCCAAGTTACCTGTTACCTTTTTTCACTGGTGAGCAGTTTGATAAGACTGGTAGTCTCTGCAGTATCCTATGTTTTATCTCATCTCTTCTGAAACATAGATTCTTGCTTGTATTGGATATGGACTGGAAAGAGAAGGTGCCCAGATTGGAGAGCATGTTCTGTGAGTATTGGCGATGAGAATGGATGCATTAGTTCCCCCCCATGATCTAGTGCTTACTTACATTTGAATGTGGACTGGGGCATACTGGTATTAAGACTGAGCTTTTCGTAGGATCTGGGTTGTCTTTACACTCTGGTACTGGTCATACTGTGGTGTGCCTGTGAAACTTCCATGTAGTGCGAAAGGCCTGGCACAACTCCTATTGTGTGCTTGCCACCTTGTGTGAATGAGGATGGTTTCATTTTCTCTCTGGCAATAGATGGTAAGATGGCTGGATATCCTCCTTGTCTGTATGGGCACCCTCTAGGTATTAAAACAGGTGATGGCTATGACTGACATTGGTGAGATAATCTGTCCTAGAGAATCATTGCATCCTCTGGCATCTTTCCTAGAGGGGTACCTGAGTTGCTTTATGTCATAGCTAAATCTCTAATTGAAATAGTGTTGTGTACATTTGAAAATCTAGAGGAGTGTGTGCATCTATTCAGAACTTGGATGTGAGAAGTCCAGTGAGGGTTTTATGTCACTGGAGTAAATACTAGCTGTAAGTGTTTGCAGGAAGGGATGGCTTGTTTGGGTCTAGCACTCAATCAGCAATTGGAAAATATATTTGATGAATAAAGGCTAGCTGGATAAAGGCTATTAGATCTGGGGTGCAAAGCTCCAGATGACCATTAGATGGAGACAAAGTGTTAGATGTTCTGTCTTTCTCTTCTGCATCTAATGGTCAACCCCAGTTTTGCAGCACAAGACTTGTAGCCCTGGTGTTTCGAAATGACATTTTTTTTCTAGCCAAAATAGAACAATTAACTGAGATGTAGTGTTTAGATGACATGGCTAATGTGTGGGGGGTATATTTAATCCTACATAAACCTGGAAGTGTTTTATGCTAGACCCAAAATTAACTTACTGGATCAGTGTTATAATGTCCACATGCCCCCCTTTCTTGCAAAAAAATGACAATCTTTGTCACTTAAGTGAATAATGAAATTTGCACACAATCTTCTGCATTCTATTTAGGCATCTCTGTAAATGGTGACAATTAAATATCCACAAGTATTGGAGGTAACCATGTACATTTTATATAAATGGATGTTCTCTTGCCAATTTAATAACATTTGAGAACAGATAACATTCACTCTGACTGCATCTCCTTTTCTTTTTATTAGAGGTCATTTTTATTTGATTCTCCAAAGTAACTTCTACATTTCTTGGTCTTTGGATTTTCTTATTCTTTTTTTTAATCCCCACTTTTCTTTCTACATGCAAACACTTGTGATTTACCCAAACTTATTCCACAACAAATCTATAAGTACTTAAGGTAAGCAAAAAAAAGATTTTGCTCTTTATTTCTCCAGTTAATTATATTCTTTTTCTTTTTGCCTCCCATCTTTTCCTGTTATATCTTGTAATTCTGAAGACAGGAATGCCAAATTACTTATGCTGTCCTGAGTGTCTTTCCAGATGAAGAATGGAATATCAAAACTTTAAATGAATAGTATAAAAGGGAAATTAACTCCTTCTATCTCCCCTGGAATGAAAAGTACATATGGTGGATTGGTTTGTTTGAAATACCTCAATATCTAAATGTGAACAACTTTTACATGTTACTATTTTCTTATCGTTTTAAGGATATCCGTTTACGAGCAGGATATGCTATAGCAATTTTTGCTTACAATAATCCTACCCAGCAGGTACTGATTTTAGAGACTGGACCAATATCAATACATGTATTTGAATCTTTTCTGGTCTCAGATGTAGAGACAGATAGAGCAATGGCTGCCTTTCAGGTACAAAACTAGGTATTACATGAATAGTTCGTTCAGAATTATTTCTGCACAATTATGAATAAGCGATTTTTAAGAATGGAGTTTGCCATGAAGAACTTGTACTTCTCTGTCTTCTGTTGGAATCTAAAAGAGTAGACTTCCATAATACCTGAATATGGACAGATTATGACCAGCTTTCCTAAATGCTGCTCTCTGGGTGTTTCAGACTTTCAGTTCGCATCAGTTCCTACAAACCAGGTCAATGGCTGCTGCTGCTGCTGCTGATGATGATGAAGTAGATTGCAATAGAAGGCCTTTCTAAAACAACTTTCTGTAACAGAAGGCTTTCCTTAGATTGAGACAGGCTAAATTGATGAGGGTGAGCGCTGAACTGATCTGGGATGGGGCACTCTGTTTGAATGGTCTACTGCAGAAACTGCAGTAGCTGGATGTGATGAGAAGCAGGGACTTTTCTGTCACTGTGCCCATGTTTTGAAAGAACACTCTACAGCAGGGCTTTCCAAAGTTTTCCCGCGGCAACACACCAACCGCCGTTGGTGTGTCGCCGTGGGAAAACCCGGAAGTGCCACCATTGCGGCAGTGCGCAAAAACCCGGAAGTGCTGCTGCTGCTTTCGGGTTTTTGCGCGCCGCCGTTGGTGTGTCGCCGCGGGAAAACCTGGAAGCGCTGATGATGATCAGCGCTTCCGGGTTGTGTGGCGACACACCAGACTGTGTGTGGCGACACACTTTTGTGTCGCCACACACAGTTTGGAAAGCTCTGCTCTACAGGGAACCTTTTCTGACCAGCTCATGTCTACATTTTGCAGGTCTGTTAAAATCTTAATTTTTCAGGAAGTCTTTGAGGAGTTTGATGGCTGATTCAAACCTCTTCAGATACTTCTATGAGATTAATTAGTATCTTGAGGGCATTTTGCCTGTTCCCCCCCCCCCCCCATTCCTGGTTTGTTCATAGCTATTATTAGACACTTTGAGCCCTTTTGCTGGAAAAATTGTAGGCTTTTTTCTTGTTATGCTGCAATCTTATGCATGTCTGTACAGAATTAAACTTCACTAAATTCTGTGAGATATACTCAGAAGTAAGTATGTATAAGTTAGTAGCATAATGAATGTGGGAATATTCCAATAAGCCAAAATGAGGAAGGGGGTGATAATGATGATAATGTAAAGTGTTTTGTCTGTAACCTTAGCTAACACAAATATTTTTCTCCTACTACTATGATTCTGTAATTATAAAGTAGGTTCCCAGTACTGTGTATATTTAATACTGGCACCAAAATGATTAGACTACTATATTGTGAAAAATAAGAAATGAAAAAAAAATGCAAAATTACAGGAAATCTGCTTTATCTGTTTGTCAAAATGTATCTTCGATTTCAGATTGTAGTACTAGCAAAAATTATAATTGATACGGATCAAGTTAGTTTGTCTGCAAGAGGAATTTCTATCTTGGTTGACCTCCTGTGTTCAGAAAAACCAGCCACTCTAGTGTTAACAGGTAACAATGCTGTAAAAGAGGAAATGTGTATTAAATACTGTGCAATATCAATGTAGTGACATACTGCTGTTAACTATAATGCTGTACTTCCTTCTTGAACAGACTGCCTAAGAAGGCTTCACAAAATTAAATATTCATATATACTGAGAAAAATATCACGCCACACTGATTTTGAAAGAAATACGAAGGGAAGAAGAAATTATAGGCCACTATCTAGACCAGTGTTTCTTAAAGTGTGGTCCTAGGATCCCTGGGGGTCCCCCAATACCCTCAGGGGTCCTCAAAATCAAAATTATTTGCCAGCCTATGTTGAAAAATAATACAATATTAAAAACCCATCAATTGTGAGAAGCGGTAGCAGCAGCAAATGCGTCAATTTTAATTTTTAATATGGTAAGCATCTGTAAATATAACTCATAGAAACAAAAGCTCTTTTGGGGTCCTCCAGTATTTTTAAAAGTGAGAAGGGGTCCTGAGAGGAAAACGTTTAAGAAACACTGATCTAGACCATGCTAGATATGATGTAAAGCATGCTATCTTCATGCTGTTTTTTTTTTTAATAATAAGCAATACAGTATTTAACTCTTTCCCTTCTTTTTTTCCCTCCCCCTTCAGCTAAAGGATACCATTTGCCAACTTTGGGGTGAAATAGCAACTTCAGGGAAGGGGAGGGAAGAATTCCTAGGAGAAGGATGGTGGTGGAAGAGATTAATTTATGGTGCTTCAGGCAGTTAATAGAAAATAGTTAATTGGAATATATTAACAAAATTCACATAATGATGTAACAACAATGGTCTGGATCCTTTTTCACTTCTAATATGTAGAAGTAAAGCCTACACATAAACACATTTGCTTTGCTGGTGCCTACATTATGTCACTAAAGTAATTATATGGCTGATAATCCACTAAAACGTACATCCCAATTAATTTTCAGGAAAACGTCCCTAAAGCAAGCAAAGATAAGAACTTCTTTTAGTCAAACTTAGTTCTTGATCACTTCATAGATGCATCTGTGTGCTTTTTCAGCCAGTGTGGAAGTGGTTAACCAGATTCAACCATACTTATCTTTTCACCTAGCTGAGCATACCAGAAGTAGAGAAATAGAAATAATGAAAATAAAGCTATATTAAAGTCTTGTTTCTTTTATTAAAATATTTAGGAAACTGACTGGTACAGTGTTTCTCAGATTTTGCAATGCTGGAACTCCATAAAATGATAAATGAATTTGTGTAATTCCCATGAGTAAAAGTAATTATTTCATTGGGGTTAAAGTTGGGCAGGAAATAAAAATGCCACTTTTAATAATGAAATGTTAATCTATATCTCACAGGTGTTCTGAAACATTGTGGTTCCAGAACTGCCCACTATGCTAATGCAGGCAAAGCCAGAAGCAAAGCCCAGATCATATTTTGACAGTCTTCCACTGTCTGTGCTAGGCAGGGTTTTAAAAAAATTAAGACCAAACCCATTCTAAGTGGCCTGTGACCCTCAAGGGAGGGGGGAGGGTGTTCTGACTCAGTTTGAGAAACCCTGGTCTGATGCTTTGGGAGTTCTAGTTGTACTGAAGTGTGTTAGATAAAATTTATTTGCATAATTTACAAGCACTTATGCTTTGATTCCATTTTTCTCCCTAGGAAAATTATTAGCTAGCTTGGCTCACACAAGGGCAGGCATTCCGGAAGCAATCACAAGCTTGGGAACTGTCCAACGTCTTTGTTATCATCTATATGCAAAGGAAGAAGAGGTAGGAGTTTAAAATTCTGAAATGTTTTCTTACTGATCAGTTGAGACCAGGAACTTTCCCCCCACTTGATGTGAATGGAGCACCACACCATGCAAGACTGTTTGTCTTGCACCATGATACATTCATTTTACTCTGGGCTGTTAGATCATCTTCGTTTTGTTGGATCTGTTAGTGGCTTTAGTATTTTTAGACTGTAATTTTCAGATATCCAACTCACCCCCGTCCATCAAGTGTTGTACAGTACACACAAACTCACACTAACGTGTCAATGGTGATGTTATGAAATTTTTATCAAGATGGTCTTTGAACTCAAATAGACATTGACAAACTTTAGTGTTCCCTGAAGTTTTATTAGCTTAAAAACATTTTACTTGCTATTGTGTAACCAGATACAGGTGACTGTGTTCTCTGGGGTTTTTTACAGGTAGTCCTTAGTTAACATTGGTAATTGGGGCTGGAATTCCCGTTGCTAAATGATGTGGTTGTAAAGTGCGATGTCACATGACCGGGCCGCTTAGCGATGGCAGTTCTGATTGCCGTTAAGTGAATCCCGCATCGTCATTAAGCGCAACATCATGTGGTCACCATTTGTGACCTCCTGCCAGCTTCCCCATTGACTTTGCTTGTAGGAAGCTGGCAGTGAAGATCGCAAATGGTGATCACGTGACCATGGGATGCTGCAACATTGTAATTGCAGGCCAGTCACCAAGCTCTCGAATTGTGATCACATGACCACAGGGACGCTGTAACAGCTGCAACTACAAGGACTGGTAATAAGTACCACTCATTCAGCACCGTTGTAAGTTTGAACAGTCGCTGAAAGAGAGGTCGTTAAGTGAGGACTACCTGTATTGGAGCTTGTTCTTTGATTCTTGGATGGTATCAAAGAAAATCCTGCCACCATCTTCCCCACAAACAGTATCTTCAGAGACTTAAAAAGATATTTCTATCTACATAGAGATGAAGAGAAGTATAAATATAATAAAACCATAGGACCAGGTTACCAACCACCTCCAATTTGTGATCTCAATTAAATCTATGAAACTGGGGAAAGCTCTGCCCCTGATTTTCCAGTTTTCCAAACTATATTGGGTTATCTTCTAAAACGTTCCTACTCCTTAGTCTCAATGAGACAAATTTAATTGAACAAGCATATTATAACTTGCTCCATTTAAAGGTCTATTTCTTTGAAAAATGTGAAATTTAACATCTTTGATCCATTTACAGCTTATTGTAAATCCAGATAGGTTTGTCAAGATTCTGCCCACATTAGATTTTTTAAAATGAAATTTGTTTATCAGCGTATGCAATTCTATGAAGACATGTTTGCCTTGATAGTAATCTATTATGCTCAAAGGATCCTGTGCCCGTCAACTGGAACAATCTATGCAACAAACATTTAACAGCTCTTCCTATGAAGTTAGATGGTATCAAGTATTGAGAAACATGAATCCATGGAAAAACAGCAGCTTGCAAAAAATAAGTAATTCTGGTAACCCAGGATAGTTCCTCCCCGATCCTTCAGCCCTTTGACATTGCTGATTGGGCTGATGAGCGTTGGCGTCAGGCTGCCTGCCTTTGCAGGAATACTTCAGATCTGGTCAAGCATGTCTAACAGTAATCCCAATTTTAAGATTATCTGCTGGTCTCAGATGAGAGAAGGCATTTTTGCCTGTGGCTTTATGGGATTTACACACCAGAAAAGTTTCCCCACGGCCAAAGAAAAACCATTTTTTACTCAATTGTTTTGCTAGACGAACGAAGTGAAATGAGATCCAATGAATCCGTAAGAGAATCAAATACTCATAGATTAAAAATGTGTTTAAATTAAGCTAAAAAGAAATTAAAACTATCTTCCAGGCGCAAGGGTAGATGGAGTATATGGAGGCACAAAATTGGGCAACAGGGAAAGATAAATCCAAACCACGGTCAGGAGAAGTGACATACAGAAGTCATGTTTTCTGCCAGGGAATTTCTTCAGGACAATCCAGAACTTTTGTTTTAGATTTCATAGTTCTATTGCTTTATTGTTGTTGTTGTTGATTGTGAAATAATCTGATTCCTAAACAAAATTAATAAACTGCATCCCTGCAATGTGGACGTCTTCTCTCTTCCAGGTCCGTACAGCCATGGCGTGTGCTCTGGGCTACCTAACGTTTAACCGAACTGCCTATCGCCACCTGTTGGTGCAGTGCAGGAATAAGCCCAAGATGTTCAAGAGACTAATAGCAAATCTCAGCAGAGATGCAAAAATAAATTCAGACTTTGTAAAGGAATTTAGGAGACAGAAAAAAGTTGGGCTCCCATCTCTCAGGTATCCACAGTATTTAAAATTTTAGTGAGGTTTTAGAATATTGTGCACATCAGTTAACTTAAAGACCTGGTTCTGCCGCCTTGCTTGGGATGGGGGGCGGGGGGAACAGTTCCTCCTGGGGATGGCTGGTGCCATAGAGCCCTTTTAAATACAAGCTCATCGCCTCTTGGATTTTATATTTATATTAATTATGATTGTATTATATGTTATTTTAGTTGTTTGATTTTTTGTAAACCGCCCAGAGTCCCCCTAAGGAGAGATGGAGCGTTGATATAAATCGAATTACAAATAAATAAAAATAATAATAAAATATATCTTAAGGTTTCTGTCCAAAAGGATGAATCACATGGATGTCTGGGAAATATACAAAGCCTGCAAAATATGAAGGCTTGAGGCTTTACCCCAAGGCTGAGAAAATGAAAGATTTATATACAGCGAATGCCTTGATATGAACTTGGAGAGAGTCTATTTTCAATTGGAAGTAGGACTTTATTCCAGAACAAAAACACTTGGATTTTTGCCAGTCTACCTTTCAATTTTTTAGAAAGCAGCTCTTTATCAGTAGGTTTCAGGTTTCAAGCCCGTCATGCTTACCTGTTGTTAAGACCATGCTGTTGGTTACGGGACTGAACCATAACACATTTTCTTTTTCCATTTGCTATGTACCCCCTTTGGGTTTTATAGCATTTTTAAAATGAATATAGTGTTTTAAGAATTGTCTTCAACTTCTTTATTAGAATAAGATGGCATTTTTAAAGTAAATGTTATTGAACAGCAATAGTTATGTTCAGCAAGTTGCATAAATCCAGTTAATATACTGTATCTCTTTTTTTTTTTTACTAGAAGACCCGAGATCTCGTGTCAGGACTGTTGATAAATATTCCCATAAATAATGTGAATGTTTAGCATTCATAAACCGTGCATTTATAAACTCGCCATCATGCATTCATGGTCAAATTTAAGAAGAGTAGCCAACTATTAAAGCAGACAATTAAGCTGTAGACAATGGAGAAGTTCAGTGAAAATAAACTTATCTGTTTAGGAACACAGGGTGGTTACACTGGGTTTAATTGTTACACATGGGGGGGGGAAAAGAAAATGGTTAGCAGAATTCTCAAACAATTTTCTTTGAGTGGTTTCTGGACTTTAGTGAAAGAACTTTATAGAAATGCTTAGCAATTATCTGCATTCTAACTTAATAGTTGGTTTTTATTTTCAGCTTGGAGATAAATGGAGGACCGCCTGCTGTCCCTGTACACATACGAGGTAATTTATGCCTAGCTAATAGGAGCCAGTTTGGTGTAGTGGTTAAGGCACCAGGCTAGAAACTGGGAGGCAGTGAGTTCTAGTCCCGCCTTAGGCATGAAAGCCGGCTGGGAGACCTTGGGCCAGTCCCTCTCTCTCAGCCCTAGGAAGCAGGCAAGGGCAAGCCACTTCCGAAATCTTGCCAGGAAAACTGCAGGGAGTTGTCCAGGCAGTCTCCGAGAATCGGACATGATTGAACATTTTTTTTAAAAAAAAGACGACTACATAATACAGTACACAAATCAAGAAAGCATTTGGTTACCACACAAAATGTAAAGGAAGTTAAACATGCAACCTAATCCAGATAGATTTGGGCATACTGTACAGTATATCATGGGCAAAAAAACATTATCTAATAAACATGTAACCCAAAGATATGCATAGCCTTCTAGTGTTGCCTTCCACCAGGAATTTCTTGTAATTCAAACTGTTGTTCATGAAGGCTCATTAGCTTGGTGAGACGGCCACTCTAAAGGGGCTGAAAAATGCATATATGGAAGCCAGTGGCATTTGTGAAGCCAATTTTTATGAATAGGACTGTTCCAAGAATGATGGGAACCTATGTACAATGAAGTAGAGCAGCTGCATCTATTCTCAGGACTGTATTGCTGCTCTCTACATGTGCCCTTGGCAAAGACATGGTTGGTTTAAAGACTTGCAAATAAGTGCTATCTTGGTGCCCTCCTGTACTCTGAAACATGTTTCTAGAATTGAGTCTGAAGTGCTGCACGGTCCTAATAAGCAGCCAGGAATAGATCTCCAATCCTTTGCATTCTTCCTGAACAACAGCCCATCATGTTACATGGCAGCATTTTTGAGAACAAGATGACTTTCAATAGAAATATAACAGTGGTGGATTATGAACTAAGGTTCATACTGGAACAGGATAAATATTATCAGCAGCTGCTTGTCCACTAGAGATGAAAGTGTATGTGACTAAGCCACTGCAGCCCCTAATGCACATCGCTGGATTCATTCAAACATACTTGAAAGCCACTCAGTCACAAAAATGCCCCCAAAGCTCAGAAATAAGTGGAGAAAATAGCTTGCATAAATGCCAACATTGATCGGGAGCAATTTTTTGAGAGGAGGTTGCAGACTTGGGCATTGTAAATTAACTTTCCTTTCCCCCTTGTGAACCTGCTGTCAATCCAGACTGCCACCCATGCTGTAATGAAATTTAAAGATACCCCCTACTGCAGCCTTTCTCAACTTTTTGACCCTGGAGGAACCCTTGAAATATTTTTCAGGCCTCGGGGAACCCCTGCACATTCAGGCTCAAATGTACGCCAGAAGTTACAAAATTATTATATTAGTTTCATGGGTAGGCCTGTATATATGCATTAACAGGGTTCTTAAACTAAAAATAAAGAATGAAACTTACCTCTTTAATGTGCAGTTGCCAGAATTTGAAATAATTTTTTTAATAAATCGTGACCTCCCAGGGAACCCCTAGTGACCCCTCACGGAACCCTGGTGTTCCACGGAACCCTGATTGAGAAACCATGATCTACAGCATCTCTTGTTCAATCCAGGTGGAAATGCATAGCTGGGTAACATCTGCAAATTGATGATACCTCACCCCAAACTGATTGATGACTTCTCCCATCAATGGCTTCCTGCAGACGTTAAACAATGGGTAGAGAGCCCTGAGCCCTGGGGTATCCCAGATCGGAGTGACCTCAAGCCCGAGCACTCCTTCCCCATAAACAATTATTGAACTGCACGCTTAGGAAGGAGCAGAACCACTATACCTCAACTCCCAATTATCATAGGCAGTCCAGAAGGATGCTATGATTGACGATACTGTGTCCTGTTGAAAGATCTAAATCAGTGTCTTTCAACCTTGGCAACTTTAAGATGTGTGAACTTCAACTCCCAGAAACCCCAGACAGCATGCTGGAGAATTCTGGGAGTTGAGGTCCACACATCTTAAAGTTGCCAAGGTTGAAAGACACTGATCGAAAAGGATCAGGAGGCTTGCACTCCTACATCCAGGTTCCCTCCACAAGAGTGACCAATGCTGTTTCTATTCCATATCTGGGTCTGATGACCCGCTTCCCGAGGGGCCCTCTGCAACTGCAGACCAACCATCTTCTCCAGAGACTTCTCCCCAAAAAGGGAAGGCTGGAGGCCAGACAATAATTGTGTAGCATGGCTGGATTAAGAGATGGCCTCATCAGGAGAGCACACACTACCACCCTTTTCGAGGTGGCAGGAACCATTCGCCAATGCAGCTGCTCACCCCACCTCTAGCTGTTCCAATGAGCCAGGTGGAATAAGGATCCAGCCCACAAGGAGTTACTCAGGCTGCAGCATGATGTGACTGAACAGTCTGAAATATTCTGCAGATAATTCTGACGGTGCTAAAAGCAGTGTTTTTGTTTTCCAGAAAAATTTCGAGGTACTGGTGTTAAAGTATACAAAGCAAAGTTTCGTCCAAAGGATTCTCTCTTTTTAATGCCAACAACTACACACATAATGGGAAGATTAAGAACTCCGGAGAAACCCCGCATTCCAGCATCTGGACACTATCAATTTCCACACACAACATCATCTGACCTCATTAAGGTTTCACGACCAAGAATTGTCAATGTCAATGCACTCAAGCATAATTTGTCAGAAAATAAAGCTTAAAAAGACTGTCTATATTGCAGTAGCAATATATATATATATATATATGGGTGCTGTTATCGTACAGTTTAATGCAAATATAAATTACTATTGTGTCTGTAATGGATTTACTCCCAATTGGGAAGAGAACATCCGCCTTAATAATGCAAGAAATTGTTACAGTAGTATGAAATAAAAACACTGGCAATCAAATATGTCTTCATGTGTGAAAAGCAACTAATATGAAGAATCAAAATGAATTAAACTGTATCTTTATTGCAAATAATGTAGCATTGCAGCAAGAAAAGGGATATGAAATGCTAACATTCGCTGATAAGCTCTTGAAAACAAGGACTCTGCACGAGGCAAATGGCTGCAAAGACCCTGCTGCAAATCTTGGATAACTTCAAAGATTAGCTGCTGCTTGGGAGGGACTCTTGACCTATGAATTTAGTGTTTTTTTTAAGACACATACTGTAAGTCATAGCTTTCCAAACTGTGTTGCGACACTTTAGTGTGTCGCAACAGAGTTTGGTGTGTCGCAATACAACCCGGAAGTGGCGGCGGGGGCGTGCACGGCGGGGGCGTGCCATCAGCGCTTCCGTGTTTTAGCGGAGGCTGCCGCTGCGCACGCCCCTGCCGCCACATGCCCCCCGCGCTGCTGCGCGCCCCCCACCGTTGGTATGTCACCAACGGCAGCACTTCGGAAAGCACTGCTGTAAGTATTTGCTTCCTCCCCTCCCCCGTTATTTCTGCTACTCTCATCTCCATCTATTTTACCCCTTCTCTCCTCATCATTGCAGCCATCCCTTCTTTTTATTCTATTTCCCTCCTTTTTTCCTCTTACTTTTTAGCAGTTGCTGCTGGAAGAAGGGAGACAAATATTTGTGCATGCATTTGTATGTGTGTCAGAGTGGTGAGAGAAAGAATGGTTGGTATGTATTGGTGGGGATCAATTCATTTTGTAAAGGGAGAACCTTATTTTACAAGCAATTAATTGTTGTTAGTAGTTATTAACTGAACTAATGTGACTTTCTCTTGTCCTGCCTCTACCCTTTTTGGAATATAGCCTCTGGCAGTTATATCTACATACATACAGTACATGTATATGTATACATACAGTACATATATATACATACAGTACATATATATATATGGGCAGTTATGGGTGCTATAAGATCAGCACATGTGACACCTCTGCTGTGCGAGCTGCATTGGGTACCAGTTTGCTTCCGGGTCTAATTCAAGGTGTTGGTTATCACCTTTAAAGCCCTACATGGCATGGGGCCAGGGTATCTGAGGGACCGTTTCATCCCAATAACATCGACCCGCCCCATCCGCTCATGCAGAGAGGGCATGCTTCGGACCCCTTCAACAAGAGAACTCCACCTAGCGGGGTCCAGGAAGCGAGCCTTCTCTGCGACAGCACCCGCATTGTGGAACATCTTGCCCCCGGAGGTGAGGCTGGCCCCCTCACTCCTGACCTTCCGGAAGTCTCTCAAGACCTGGCTCTGCCGCCTTGCCTGGGACGATGGAGGTGGTAGTGCCTCCTGGGGGTGGCTGGCCCCATAGTGTCCTCCTGATAGTTGATTTTACCATCTCTTGGATTTTTATCTATTCTATCTATTTATTGTTTTATTGTAATTTTATGTATAGATTTTAATTATTGTTATCCTGTAAAACGCCCAGAGTCCCCTATTCGGGGAGATGGGCGGGGATAAATTTAAATAATAAATAAATAAAATAAATATACATACATATATAAAAAACACAGATATAAAAAGGTGACATGTGTTCACTTTTATTGGGTGGAAGAGTGGAATATCCAAGATTTATTTAAGATGGAATTTGCAAACCTAGATTACTTAGGTGGGGAAGCTGGGTACTGCACAAGACTCCCCTCCCCCTTTCTTCTTTTTTGAAGGTATTATTTTAATTCAGGACTATCTTCCTTTCAGGAAGGTATGATATGTGTAGATCTATTCCTTCTATTTCTGCAAATTATTTTCATTAAACCACTGGAAAATGCCAACCCTGTAATTTAATTGATGATGGGACATATATCCAAATTTGCAAACAATAAAATATTTAGAAACTCCTTCCTCATTTATAGTGACTAGAAATGTATCTCCTGTTTTAAGTTTTTCATTTTCAAACCTTATATTTCTCCTAAGCTTATAATTAAATCATTCAGCAATGTCACACAACTGGCCCAGATGACCAGGGGGCAACAAAATAAAGTCCCCATTAAAAGCTGTTTAATAATGACACATTCACTTTTTCCAAACAACTGAAAAATACCAAACATCATATTGCTAGATTTAGCGCTGGCACTTTGATGAAAGCTTCTTTTACTTGTTCTGAGATATCGGTTCCAAGTGGAGCTCTAAATGATATTAAAAAGTTCAATACATTATAATTAAACATATAACACAAATTTTAAAATGTACAATTAATTATATATTACAAATATATGTATATGTTGCTTCTCTAAGACCCTTCCACATATAATGAAAATTACTATAAAGTCAGTAATTTATATAATTCAATGTTCACTTCCATAAACCATATTCAAAACAATACACCTATCCCTATTTCTGTATCCAACCTACTTGATCCAAAAAGAAGGGATGTAGATTCAATTTTGTTTTAGGTAAAACCTTTCTTACTTGACCTTACTTTTTTCATAGCTACACCTTTTTATATACTGTAAATAAATATGTGATCCAATATTTAATCCTGAATAATTATAGTTTTAAATACATAGTTGGAAAAGAAAGCCGTTGGACTGATTTCCATTGCATCAGGCCTAACCTTATACAAAAGTTGAATGCTAAGAAAGGGGTATTGATAAACTACCAATGTAAAGCTCAAATCCTCATGAAAAACAAATACAGATTTGCTTTTTTGGGAACTAATTTATATAATTCTAACAGAAACTTGTAAAACATCATTATCTTATACACCGATATAAAATAATATACAAATGCCCAACACCTATTATTAATAATCTTAATTTCCTCTTTTAAGGGGAGGAATTTCTTGTAGTGTACAACTTTAAAAAAGGCTTTAACTCTACTATGGTGCTAGATATTATATAAAAAAGACTATGGTGAACAAGATTGAAGAAATATCATGAATTCATTAATACTTGAAACTACAATATTTCTGCTTCTATAAAATTCTTGATGAACTTAGGGATCCTTCAACCCTGATTTAAGCATCAACCAAAGAACTTTCAAAAACTCAATTTATAATTTATGCAAATGCCTTCTTGCCATTCAACATACGAGCTGGGACTAACATTTTTATTTTACCACTGAACACCACAACAATTTTTGACAAAGATATTTCTTTCTCAAATAATAATTCTATACTTTTACAATTTTTAAGATTATCTGGGGAAAATAATGTGATCTAAAAATCTGTCTGATAAGGGAAAAGCATAGTAAAAGGTAAAGGTTCGAGTCTAGGGGCCGATGCTCATCTCCGTTTGTTAGCCGAAGAGCCACCGTTGTCCGAAGACGCTTCCATGGTCATGTGGCCGGCATGACACACGCGGAACGGTGTTACCTACCCACCGAAGTGGTACCTATTCATCTACTTGCATTTGCATGCTTTCTAATTGCTAGGTTGGCAAGAGCTGGGGCAAGTGCGGGAGCTCACTCTGTCACACGAGGCTAGGGATTCGAACCTCTGAACTTGCGATCTTCCAATTGACAAGCCTGGCGTCTTACCTGCTGAGCCACCACGCCCACGTAAGGGAAAAGCATATTCTGTGCCAAAGAATTATTATTCATATACAATAATTGTGCAACTACAACAAAAATAAACTTGGCACATTTTCCTAGTACAAAACACTTCGTTAAGTTTTTCAGGTAGCATTCAAATGCTCTGGATCAAATATGGAACATTCTATCTAGAGGGAAAACAAACCAAAAGATCAAACCAGAACCTGGATTAAGGAAAGGGATAGCAATTTATGTGTGACCCTGAACAGGCCTTCTCTGCTAGGAAAAAAATTATCTTAGTCAGCCTTCTCCAAACTCATGCTTTGTAGATGTGCAATGGCTGAAGAAATTGTGGAAGCCGAGTTCCAACACAGCTTGGGTATTCCAAGTGGGAATGGTTTTGGAGGTACAGTTTTTAAGCACTCAATATATACCACCTTTTTCTTATCCAAGGTTTTTTCTCCCTATAACTCTTGAGCACCATACAGGTAATAAAGCAGACCAAGAAAAGTGCAAATAAATAGTTAACTACTTACTTTGGTTCATACCTGAAGTCTTCTACATTATAAAAGATACCTGATCCTGCAGAAAGTTTTTCAATGCCATTCCTATAAAGGAAATATTTATGTAATTAAGGTAAAACAATTTCATTTCTCTTTTAATGAACACAAAGCATTTATCACATTGAACACAAAACAATTATTGGCAGAGTCTTCAACCATACTGTCTCATTTTCTATTAGATATTATTCCTGTTAATCTATTTTCACTACAAGAAGGAACCTGAGGCATCTTTCATGCAAAATAAGCCTTTGATTTCCTTCACATTTTTTTAATCAAAAAGGCAAAGGCAGTGGTCTTTTTCTGCAAACCATGATGCTGCAGAGGCCTTGGTCCATAATGAATTACCTAGGTGTTTGCCAATTCCATATAGGAAATGCATCTGAAATATTTATGATCACATACCCCAAAGACATACAGTGTATGTACACATAAAAAGTATATGCAGTTGCCTATATAAAACTTGCATGTTACTAGTTATATAGTAGTATATAACTCAGGGGTGTCCAACCAGCGACCCACGGGCTGCATGCGGCCCTGAACAGTTAGCAATGCAGCCCGGCCCAGCCCGGTCTGGAATGAGCCTCCTGTCCCCACTGCGATGCCAGACTACGGAAGTGGCTGGCATGGCGTGAAAGGGGAATCCGAGCCGGAGCTGCCAATTGGAGGCAGCCCGGAAGAAGCCCCTCCACTAATTAGCGCGCGGCAAAGGAGGGCGGAGGTGGGCCGAGGAGCACCCCCGCCAATCAGCCTCCCCTCGCTGCTCTTCCGAGCTGTCCTGCCTGATGGAGGAGGAGGAGTGGGCGGTGCGTGAGCCTGCCGCGGCGGCGAAGGGAAGTGGCGGCAGTGCGAGCAGGCCGGGGGTCGTGAGGTGTGGTGGCCGAGGCGCAGTGACAGTGCCGGCTGGGTCAGGAAGATGGCGGCGCCGGCAGCAACGCACGAATACGGCGAGCCTTTTGGGCACCTCGCCAGGGCGCGGGGCGGACTTTTCCTTCCCCCTTTTGCTCCCCACGGTTTTTTCGGCCCCTACCGGGGTAGCTTGGGCGCGCCTCTGCCTCCCCGTCGCACAGGTGATCAGCATGGAGATTTTCCACCCTGGGGCGCTTCCCCCACCATCATTTTTTGCGGTGGTCTGAGGCTTTTTCGCCTGACAGTGACGCTCTGCCAAGAAAAGCTGCGGTCGCGAGGTGAAAAAGCCTCGGATCACCGCAAAAAGTGACGGTGGGGGGGTGCCCCAGCGTGGAAAATCTCTGTGTCGATCAGCTGTGCGACAGGGAGGCAGAGGCGTGCTCGAGCTACCCCGGTAGGGGCCGAAAAAAACGCAGGGAACAAAAGTGGGGGGGAAGTCCACCCCGTGCCCTGCCAGGGTGCCCCTTCGAAAGGGCAGGCTCCAGGGACCCCGAAAATGCCCTTGGTTCCGCGAAAAAACGCTGCATGGAGCAGCAGGGAAGTGAAAAACCTCGTTGATAGCCCCTGCTGGGGGGCTGGGGTTTACAGGCAGGAGCCAATCGCGTGGGCCAGGGGGCGGGGACCCCTAGAAATAAAGTGCACAATAAATGTAATGTTCCCGCCTGCAAAACCCGCCCACCGGCCCACGCGATTGGCTGCGGCCTGCAAACCCTGCCCCCCCCGGTCCTTGGGAAAAATTTTCCCATGGAAGTGGTCCCTGGTTCCAAAAAGGTTGCCGAGCCCTGTGAAATGGGGTTTTTTGAGATCTACCATGGCAGCAGTGAAATATAAATTACTATATATATATAAATTATTATTACTTATATACATTAACTATATTATATATTTTATGTGCGGCCCAAGACAATTCCTCTTCACTCAATGTGGCCCAGGGAAGCCAAAAGGTTGGACACCCCTGATATAACTAGTAATTGTTTGGAAATTAATCATGATGTTCTGCAATTATGTATCTCATTCAAAACTGAAAACATCCCTTCCTTACCATGCAATCATAACACCATTGTCAGTGCAAAGCTTTGGAGGTGGACATACCAATGTGAAATTGGTAGCATCTGCTATAAGCTGCAGAGTTCTACGGATATATTGGTTACTTGCGACACCCCCTGAAACCACCTGAAAACAAAGTTGAAAGAGGAACTCTCATAACAGTAAATAGTTGCATCTTGTAACTCCATTTGTGCATGTCAATGGAGGGAACATAAAATGTGAGCACGCTCTCGTGATCTTTCAGAATTAAATATGATAAAGAGGAAAACGGTAAACGTTTATGATGCAATGTTATTACTTATTATCACAGGATTGGTAACACAGTTCCCACCACACCTATGGAAGCTCAATAAATATAAATTTAAATTGCTGAAATAATCTTATGAAGAGTTCAGTGTTGTCACATGAGATTGCTCAAGTTCTTGGAGGGACAAGACTGATGAATTGCAATGAGATTTGGCAATCATGCAAGAATTTCAGCTATTTATTTATTTATTTTGGGGCATGGATAATCTGGAGATCTTTTCTCCTTTCCTTGCATCTGGACTATACTACTTTTTCTAACCCAACTCTGTAAAAGTCCTACAAAATTTCCTTGGAGATCAAAGCATTCATATTCTTTTTCTAGTTAAGATCTCTATATTTCCTTTCAACTGTGCAGATGTGTATGATATTCTTTTCCTAAGTGAAGGACAATTCTATCAGTCAGCATACATGATTCCACAGAAGACACTGTTTTTACCGAGGAGGAATACTTCTCCAAACGCATTTTTATTTATTTTAATAACTGTAGCCTGGAGCTAAGTACTGTAATGACAAATGCACTAATTTATCAAACCCCAGGTGACGGAAAACACCAAAGCTTCACAAATCAGTAATGTTTATTTCAGTGACCGTGTCTTCAAACAGTTGTACAGCCACATCAGAACTACATTAGCTTCTTGGAGGAGATAAAAAATGGATGAGTTTTTGCTTTAAACCAGGGGTGGGGAACCTTTTTTCTGCCAAGGGCCATTTGGATATTTATAACCGGGGACTGGGGGGTGGGGTTTCTGGGATTTCTGTGGACCAGGGGCCACAGTTTGTGGGCGGGAGCCAATCACAAGCACTGGGGGCGGGGTTTGCGGGTGGGAGCCAATTGTGTGGAAGGGGCAGGGTTTGCAGGTGGGAGCCCCGCGGGCCTTAGGCGGGAGCCCCGCGGGCCTGATGTTGCCCACCCCTGCTTTAAACTACTGTGTCCCCTGAAAGTCTCAATACAACAAGGGCAATGCTCAATGCTTTGTTTTACCCTCTGGCCTAGGCTGGATCTGTTTAAAGTTCTTTGGATATTAGGTTTTGTTGTTTAAAAACAAATCTTTCCCCCCCCCCAAAAAAAGAGATACCTAATATCCAAAGAACTTCCTACCAGGTAATTTGAATTTATCTCTGTTTCTTTAACATGTAGAGAGGAAGTTATTTCTCAAAAGAGACCTCTGGAAGATTTAGATTTTTTTTTATCCAATCTGGTAACTTGTACATTAGGAGTTGTTCTTTTTTTAAAAAAGATGCTTGATTCCTAAATGAACCTGAAATAGGAACGAAAAACGTTGATCAATAAATATCACTGTGTGGGCAAGGCTATATATACTTGTGAACAAGGGAGGGAGAGCAGTGTGAACTAGAGGCGATTATGGCCAGTGTGCAGTTAAAGAATATCCGGCAGCCCAACAGGCAGGTTCCGTCCCACTTTGAGCTGACTTCCCCTAACTGTAAGCACAGTCTAGTCCTGGAATATTTTCTTCCTTCACGGTAGCAAAGCCTGATATTATTTGGGGTCTGCCCCTTGGCCAGTTCACTATTTCCATGATCAAGAAACAGTCAGTCTCGGAACCTGAGATAATTAAAGGTGTAACCTTCACAACACAGAACTTACCAACATTTCCCTTCCTGGGGGTATGAGTCCTTTCTCTCTGCAGAAGAGAATGGCCCGATGTGTTCGCTGAGCAATGTGGGCCGTCGTCGTATGCAGGGCTGCCGCAGCAAGGTCCGGAAGACAGGAGAGGAGTTGCCCTTCCTGAAGGCCTGCAGGAATTACCATCACATAGATTTTCAAAACAGACATGCAGCAAAGCACACACACAGCTTGGGACTCTTTGGGCAAATACCTTCTGCCTCTTCTTCTCTTGAAATCGTTCTAGTGATTTCAGTTTTCAGTCCAGCAAAAGAGAAGGTGCAATCACGGTATCGCTGCATTGGGATTGTGAATTTGTACTGCAGAACGTTACCCTGCTGGGCCAAGATTTCTATTGCTCTTCCGCCACTCATGCCAGAGCATTCTGGATGCTTATGTAAAGAAAGTCTTCTAGCTACCTTAAGAAAAGTAAAGGGGAAAAAAATTAAGTTCACAAGAGATTCAAGAAATATCTCATTTCAAGTTTACAAAATTCTTCTTTTTAAGCAATCTTTCTTATTAGCTTATCCAGTAGGGATTTTGACAAAATAAGTGATGAGTATTTTCACAATGCAGCACAAGTGAACATGCTTCATACATAAATGAAGTGTGCGGGTATCAATAAAATTAATCATGTTGTTTAAAAAAGGAAATGGGTGATTGCAATCCCGTTTAAAAAAAAGGAAGTGACAAAATGTTTCTTTTTCTGAAAATATGTGTCTGGCACCACTGGAAACCTTAAATTTGAGCAAATCTGTACAATTAGCATAATTCTTTCAGCTAAATGAGAATATGTGACTGAAATGATTCCTGTTCCTAGCTTTCGTTACCTTACTGATGATTATAGGAAGTGGGTTATATATCGATTCTATCATTCAGGCCACTGCTGGAATCAAGCCACACTTTTTATTCACTTGGCATTAGCAGTGTGATGAGCAAAATCCATCTTTTCCCATCTATATGGGAATTTTGCAGAGAAGGGGAGGCTCAGTGAATCTCCAGTATCCGGCACGACCAAGAGCAAATTCAAAAATTATCCTGATCTGGCTGGGCACTGTAGAGGAAAAAAATCCCCCAGTGGATCCCTACAGGGACAATGGCTCACTATGTTGGTGATTCTTCACTCTAAGCCTCCCTCCCTCTTTCTTCCTGGGCATATGAACCAGGGCAGAACTATTAAGACTAGAGAATGGGAAGAATGCCAAAAGTCATGCTCTGCATGCCTTCCCAAGCTTGTCAGCCTGGGAGCTGCATTTTGCCTTTGTGTTATATGGGGGTTGTAGGCAGCATGGTTTATGTTTTCCTGCCATTTCCAGAGTAGATGGAGGTTTGGGCCTGTTTTCTGGGTGTTTTGGAGCTGGAGAGGTTTAATGGGACTTTTTCAGATTTTTTTAAAGGGTGAAATGGAAATCAGTGAGTGGAAATGAAATGCTGGGGAAGCACATGTAGCCAAGCGCTATCTACACCTGCTGTAAAACAATTCTCCTGAAATATGCATGTATGGTGGACCCCAATACCTGGAAACCTCTAGAAGTTGCCACCAAAATATAATTTTTAATGTTATAGAAGTGAGAAATTATTGAATACACGGGGAGTAATCATGTCACTTTAAAAGTTAAGTTTGTTTACTAGCCCTACTCAATTTTGGATGGTGCCCCAGTATATCACTCAAAGGATCTTGGCTTGAAAACATTTATGTGCCAATAATGTATATTAAAACAATCACCTTATCAAGCATGTCCCCTGGTGCAATGTCATTTGTTTGTCCCAGGAGAAGAAAATCTGAAACTCCTTGTGCTACTGCCAGTATACAATGACCTCCAGAGAGCAAAAGGACAAGAAAAGGAAATGCTACAAGATCCGTCAGTCGGGCAGTGAGTGCGTGTGCTTCCATATGATGGATAGGGATGAAAGGTTTCTGATGCTTCTTCACCAGTTCTAAACTATATTTCAATCCAATTCCAAGGCTTAACGCAAGTCCTGGCATCACAGTTGTCGCAATAGCCGAGATATCATCCATACTGACGCCACTGGCTGAGACGGCATGTTGCACTACCCTTACAATATTTTCTTGGTGAAGCTGTTGTGCTACTGCAGGAATAATGCCACCTGTTCTAATCAGAAACAAACACCTGCATGTGAAATCTATTGATCTGATTTAAATAGGAGGATTAATGTCCTGGCAGTTACCTTTTTCTCTCCCACCTGTCCTGCTTGATTGTTCTGCAATATCATCTTAATACTACTGATGGACTCCTGCCAGAATAGTTTCCAGCAATGAAGCTAGAGAATGGGGAAATTTTACTGACCCTTTTCAGTCTCCTGACATCACTAATTATGTTACAGTCTATCTTACAGGATTCTTGTGACAGTAAAATTGGGGGTGGGAGAATATTTATTTAGCAAATTTATATAGCCGCCCATAAAATACCATACAGACTCCTTGAGATTCTGGAGGAAAAGTGGCAAGTAAGTACAATAAACAAATTGTGATCTAAATCTAATGTTTCCAACTTCCCATGGCATTCTATATCCATGGGCTCCTTTTTCTTTCCTTTTTTACAGGAAAACTGGTAATTCAGAAAGCAGTTTACACCTTTAATTCAAGCAGCAGCTTCCCTAGAAATACTTTCAGTCAAGAACTACGTAGTTCTTTAACAGACGTTGAAAACCTCACAATCATCATCAATGCTCCTAATATGGAGGCTTTGCTATAGAACATGCTTTTGGAGGGACAACACTTCCAACAAGAGTGTTCAGAAACTCCAATGAGTAAAAAATTTCATCACCCACTTCTTGATAGGAGGAGGACCTATTTGGCCTGTTCCGCTGATTTTGAACTATAAATCTAGAAACAATCTGACAGCAGCTTAACACAATTTTCTAATATGAGCTAGAGGCCATTTTCCACACATCTTTGTGTGGGGATATAAAATATGATATAAAATAGTTCATATTCCAGACTTTAGTAAATTTTAACTTCCTTATAAACTCTACTTTACTAGCCCTTTGCTGCCAAAGGAGGACTCTACAAGCTTTCAGATAAGGAAAGCATGGTATATTCCTTTTCTAATAATCAACATAAACAGCATAGATTAACACTTTATAGTTTCTTTTATTAAGTTGTAATAAAATGTGACACACATGCTTCATTTATTCAAACTGGCATCATTCCTACTTATAGCCCTAATTTTAAAGGAAAGAGGTTTTCTACTTTAACTTTTAAAAGGATCAGATTTCCAGAACTCTGATACATAGAAATGGCAACAACGCTAAGCAAATTGAGGCAGCTAAAACATAATTTCACTCACAATAAGAATTACTTACTTTAAATGAACATCAGTTTGAGAATGTAATGCTTCTCCTAAAATGCTACCAGTTTCATCCACCACAGCAGCTCCTGTATCATCACAGCTAGTTTCTATTCCCAGGACTATTTTAGGAGAAAAGTATTTGCCACCATGAACAGAGACCTTTCTTAAATAATTATTCCAAGAACACATAGGAGACTTCAATATTCTTCCCAAACTGGTCGTTGTCAAAGGTAAATAGGGACCCCTACAAAGAAACTGTACAGAAATGAAATTTAGAACTTAATGTCTATCAGCTACTAAAAATCTGCTTCATACACATTCTCAACTGATTTGGTAAGTGTTTCATGCTGATAGCCCATAAAGTAGTTTTTAAATTTGTTTTTGGCTTAGAGGGAAACTATGGCTGATGTGACATAACAGACAGACTCACATAGCACACTAGATGTTTTGAGTGAACCTAGAACTAAGATACATATGGGATAAAACTCTGTAAAATATTATTGCCACTATTCCCTAAAGACGAGAGAGCCAGTTTGGTGTAGTGGTTAAAGTACCAGATTAGAAACCAGGAGACGGTGAGTTCTAGTCCTGCCTTAGGCACAAATCCCGCTGGGACAGTCACACCCTCTTAGCCCTAGGAAGCAGGCAAGGGCAAACGACTTCTGAAAAACCTTGCCAAGAAAACTGCACAGACTAGTCCAGGCAGTCACCAGGAGTCAACACTGACTCGAAGCCAGACACAAAAGAAAATCCCTAAAGACCATACTGTACTTCACATTTTCAAAAGACAACATTTTAACAATCTTCCACCCTACTGGCTAGAAATTTTGGGAGTTGCAATTCTAATACATCTGGGGGCTCTCAGGTTCTAGAAGGCAGTTTTAATAATAATATTTAATATGTTTTATAATATTAGGTACATTATGTATTATGTATTGTAATTATGTATTGGCTTTAATGTATGGAGAACATAATTTGTTAAATAGCACACTTACTTCTATTAAACAAAATCTATTAATTTATTGCAGCTCAAGTTAAATTTTAAAACCGCCCAGAGTCCCCCGGTTGGGGGAGATGGGCGGTCATATAAATTTAAATAATAAATAATACAAATAATAAATAAAACAATCTGATAAAACCTTCATTCTCTTTCCCCAAATATAAGCCAGGGTCCAGGGTGCAGAATTGCTATTTAAACTTTACTAAAAATAATATACATTAGGGCTTTTGGAGAGAAGCAGTAGCCAGTCATTAAATAGAAGTCAGATATTTTCCTTCAAAGTTGTGGAACTGCCATTTCCTCACACTCAAAAGCGTACCAATCTGCTACTGGAACAAATATAATTTCCCTCCTAGTAAATACATTGATTGCTATCTATCTATCTATCTATCTATCTATCTATCTATCAATCATATTTCTATCACCGCCCATCTCCCGCAAAAGAGCTATTGCTAGCAATGCAAGGAATGGAGTGTTTAAATATCTTGGGTCCTTATTGTTACAGCAACAAATAATACAACAGAAGTCCATATAAACTTTCCCCATTTTGTAAACCTTAAATTTGTAATGAATTTTGTAATTTTTTAAGAAATGGGTTGGCTGGCTATGCAGTCCAGGACTGAATGCAGCATGAAGTATAACCCTATACATAAAACATATCATACATATGGAAAATATTTCTATCTAGTTGTGAAAACTAAGAGTTGAGATCAGCTGAATAAGCTAAGCATTTAGAATTAACTGAAAATACTTTATATATGGAGTTTTTACCTGTGTCAAAGCCATGGTTTTAGAACAGGCTTTCTGAATTCACACTTTGCATTTCAGGGTCTCCTGAGACAGACAGACAGACAACATTTGAAATAACAAATGTACATAAAATAGTATTTATCATGTGCTTTCCCAGAAAAGTGTGTTAAATAACTTAATTCCATGTTTCTCATTTTTGCAACCATGTCTACAAGTCCAAAGATAAAACTGTAATTAATTTGTGTTCAGTTACAACCAAGAATGACTACCATTACTACTACTACTACTACTACAATCAATGTATATCCCATATTTATGCTCTAAGATGGTCATGCAAACATTATGCCTACAGAATCAGATTTTGACACATTGCAAATGCAAAATGGGGAATTTCAGCAGTAGACCAGAAACTGAACTGTGCTGATATCAGCATCCATTTAACTGTCTCAATACATGCCCTTGACATTTAAAGGTCACCAAAGATTGCTTTGTGACCTAGTTTGGTGTAGTGCTTAAGGTGTCAGGCTAGAAACTGGGAGACGGTGAGTTCTAGTCCCGCCTTAGGCACAAATCCAGCTGGATGACCTTGGGCCAGTCACTCTCTCTCAGCCCTGGGAAGCAGGCAAGGGCAAACCACTTCTGAAAAACCTTGCCAAGAAAACTGCAGGGACTTGTCCAGGCAGTCTCTGAGAATCAGACACGACTGAATTGATTAGGAAAAAAAAGATTGCTTTAAAAAGGTCATACAGCCTTCCACACCTTGATGCCCACAATATGTATATATGTATGCCTAATTTAGATTTCAAGGGCCACCCAACTCATAAATTTCTAAAACAAATAAATAAATGACACCCTTTAATATTCCTTTTAAAATATATCCTAATCTCAAAGCATATTTTGGCTTGACATGTGCAAATCCATTTTATATTTATATTTGAGTTCCATATACCCACACTACTACAGAGAAATCCCAGGGGTATCTTAATTATAACTATCAGAAATAACAAATTCATGATTTGTTAAATCAATATTGCATTCTGTATAACTGTTTGCCTGCCATTAAAGTCAGGATTTTATTGCAGGGAGCATAAGAACTACAAAATTAGTATGTGTAAACACTCACGGTATTTGGTATTTTCCTAGAGAGTTCAACGGTGCTAGAAATATTACAACACATCTGTTTCTTCATGGCAGGAATGCAACTGGACTTAAAGGGCGTGAGCAGACACTGATAAATCTTTGCAC
The DNA here is from genome assembly GCA_023362775.1 of Charina bottae. NCBI lineage: Eukaryota > Metazoa > Chordata > Lepidosauria > Squamata > Charinaidae > Charina > Charina bottae. The sequence goes on along the minus strand of JALMGJ010000020.1, from coordinate 19,100,065 downwards.
AAGTTTCCTGTTGTCACCTATTTTAAACAGGGTAATTAGGAGATCATAATCTCATCATTAGATTTTTGTTTTGCTCCCTGTATGTTGCTTTTTCTTTAAAAAAATCATTAAATTACTTTTCCTATGGGTGTACACTATTATCTATAGAATAACATCATTTTATAATACAGTCCTCCTTAACCTGGTACTCTCCAAATGAGTTGGACAACTAATGCATTATCAAATCTGTATGAAAATCACTTTTGATATTATCAAGATTATGAAATTAATTAATTAGGAACAGAATTATAACCAGATACTAGGCAAATCAAGGTTTAATTTCTTCCTTAAGAACTGAGATATATAAAAAAGAAAGGAAGCTACAATGCCAGGAGGAAAAAGAACTATGATGATAAGGCATTCACAATACCATTCTTAAAAAGTATACTGTTAATTGTGCTTTTTGTTTTGTCCTTTTTTGAACGACAACTGAATTCCAAAGAGCTACTTTCCGTGAATCATACTGTTTACTTTGAATATGATATGTTGAACAAAAAGGTGGTATGTTGTACAAGGGAGGAAAACAAACCATGTGTTTTTTATCTTATCTGTGTCCTGAACAAAGAGATAATGCCACTTCCACCCTGTAATATTGAGCAAGCAGGCTCTTAAAGAAATTACCTATTTGTCCTTGCCAGACTGAAAAAAATGACAAGTTTGCAGAAAAGAAAAGCAATAACCTGGCAGTACATACTGTATGTATAAGCATGCTAAGCAATGCTTCATAGTCTCTAATGCCCCAAGGAACCTTAGAAAAGAACTTCAGTTTTTCTGATTCCAGTGTTTTGAATTAATGCAAATTTAACTGCCGCCTCACACCTAAACAGCACAGTACTTGTCAGACAACCTAATCTTCCTGCTATATTTGGCAGCCTAGAGAAATGCTTTTACATAGAATATCAACAAATAGCTGTTAGCTATTATTTTAAAGCTGCATCCCTCATAATACAATGTTATGGGTATCTACTCAGAAATAAATCCCACTGAGTTCTGTGTATATAAAATTTATATATATATATACACACATACATACATACACACAAACACACACATATACACACATATACACACATATACATATACTTATATGATCGGCAGTCATATAAGTTAAATAAAATATATATATATATATATATATATATATATATATATATATATATATACACACATACACATACACATACACACACACACACACATACACACACACACACACACTGCTCAAAAAAATAAAGGGAACATTGAAACAACACAATGTAAGTCCAAGTCAATCACACTTCTGTGAAATCAAACTGTCCACTTAGGTAGCAACACTGATTGACAATCAATTTCACATGCTGTTGTGCACATGGAATAGACAACAGGCGGAAAGCATAGGCAGTTAGCAAGACATCCCCAATAAAGGAGTGGATCTGCAGGTGGTGACCACAGACCACTTCTCAGTTCCTATGCTTTCTGGCTGATGGTTTGGTCACTTTTGAATGCTGGCGGTGCTTCCACTCTAGTGGTAGCATGAGACGGAGTCTACAACCCACACAAGTGGCTCAGGTAGTGCAGCTCATCCAGGATGGCACATCAATGCGAGCTGTGGCAAGAAGGTTTGCTGTGTCTGTCAGCGTAGTGTCCAGAGCATGGAGGCGCTACCAGGAGACAGGTCAGTACATCAGGAGACGTGGAGGAGGCCGTAGGAGGGCAACAACCCAGCAGCAGGACCGCTACCTCCGCCTTTGTGCAAGGAGGGACAGGAGGAGCACTGCCAGAGCCCTGCAAAATGACCTCCAGTGGGCCACAAATGTGCGTGTGGCTGCTCAAACGGTCAGAAACAGACTCCATGAGGGTGGTATGAGGGCCCGACGTCCACAGGTGGGGGTTGTGCTTACAGCCCAACACCGTGCAGGACGTTTGGCATTTGCCAGAGAACACAAGATTGGCAACTTCGCCACTGGCGCCCTGTGCTCTTCACAGATGAAAGCAGGTTCACACTGAGCACATGTGACAGACGTGACAGGGTCTGGAGACACCGTGGAGAACGTTCTGCTGCCTGCAACATCCTCCAGCATGACCGGTTTGGCAGTGGGTCAGTAATGGTGTGGGGTGGCATTTCTTTAGGGGGCCGCACAGCCCTCCATGTGCTCGCCAGAGATCGCTTCCGGGTGCTGAAGACGCCGGTGCGCTGAACCGAGCGCTCCTGGCTCGGCTCCGCTGTTTGCCTGCTTGCAGCGGTTTTTAAAGAAATAAAACTGCTGAAATCTCCCCTTTGAAGAAAAGGGGATCAGAAGATAAACCACAAGGGTCGCCGGAATAGTCGCTCTTTCCCAATTCCCATTTTTCCACCACGGGAAAAAGGAAATTGAAGCGATGAAAGCGACTGGAAGGACCATCATTATTGCTCTGCAGGAAACAGCGAAATCTTTTCAGATAAGTAGCACCTAAATTCAGCACTTTTAGTCACTGTTTTATATTTGTGTTTATTTTAATTTTACATATTATCTGCTAAGATCCTTCTATGGACATGATCGATGTTGCTGGTGATTGTGTAACTTTCTTGCTAAAGAAGACTTGAGAAATGGTGGGAGCTTAAAGAATAATGACTTTACTTGGAAGTGAAATGGAGTGACATTGACTATTGACGAATGGCTTATTTACTGAAGTGGGACTAATCTATTTTCCTCTCTGGATTTTGAATTCAAATGGGTTAATGGTCTGCCTTTTATCTTATTTTTTTGCTTTTCTGCTTTTTATCTTGAGATGGTATTTTTTTTCTTTTTTTTTCTGTAATGCGTTTGGAAATTATTTGGATTATAATGGGTATTTTTGGAATATTTTTGTTTTGAATAGTTTTGGGAATTTCCTTATTATATGGGATTTTAGTGGACTTTCTTGTTGCTTTTTGTCTTGGAGAGTGAAGACATTTGAGTTGGGGTTTTCTCCTCCCCCCCCCCTTCTCTCTCTTTTTTCTTATCTCTCTCCTCTTTGGGACTTGTGATTATAAGCTTGCCTGAGAACTGGATTGTTATTACATTTTCAAGGATATTTTGACTACAGCTAAAGGACTTACCCGTTGTACTCTTATCTTTTATTTTTTTTCATGTGAGAATTGTTGATTTTACCAAAGTACATTTTGCCCTTTTTTTTATGCAACATCTATTAAGAAAAAGCAGTATTATTTTTATTTTTTTAATGTTTTATTGTATCTGGATTTTTTTTTTCCTCTCTTCCCCTTTTTTTTTTTTTTTTTGAATCTTTAATAATTTTTTATCTCTCTTCTTCCCTTTTTCTTTCTTTTTATTGTTTATAGTGGTTCTCCTTTGTCTTTTGTTATTTTTCTTTTCTCTTTACAGGAATATTATATACAACCTGGTTACTGCGGTTGCAAGAGTGAAGAGGGATAGAGATAAGGAAATGGAGTCCATGGCTGCACCTTCAGAAGTACCAACATCAGATATGGAAAAAATATTGGATGCGATTACAGCACTGAATCAAAAAATAGATGATTCAACTACTGCCTTGGAGGAAAAGATGGATATTTTAACTGTTACCTTGGAGAAAAAGATGGATGACTTAATTACTTCTTTAGATATAAAAAGGTAAAGGTACCCCCCGCACATTTGTGCAGTCGTGTCCGACTCTAGGGGCCGGTGCTCATCTCCGTTTGTTAGCCAAAGAGCCAGCGTTGTCCGAAGACGCTTCCACGGTCATGTGGCCGCATGACACGCGCGGAACGCTGTTACCTACCCACCAAAGTGGTACCTATTAATCTACTTGCATTTGCATGCTTTCGAATTGCTAGGTTGGCAAGAGCTGGAGCTAGTGCGGGAGCTCACTCCACACGCAGGGCTAGGGATTCGAACCTCCGAACTTGCAATCTTCCGATCGACAAGCCTGGTGTCTTACCCACTGAGCCACCACGCCCCATTCTTTAGATATAAAAATAGACAAAAAAATGGACAATATTCTAGATCAACAAGTAGAAGAGAAAATGGAAGTGATGAAGGAAGACTCAAAAAAAGAATTTAGAAATGAAATACAGATTGTCAAAGAAATTGCAAATATTTTTCCAGGGGATTTTAAAGAGACACAAGGCCAGGTTAAGAAATTGGAGATTAAATCAGATTCTATTACTATGGAACATAATTTAGATGCTATTGTATTAGCAGAAATGAGAGAAGAAAATTTTATTTTGAGTCTGAGCCCTGGAAAAATTAGATGAGAATATGAGAAAATATATAGTTGATACTTTAGTTCAATATTTAGAGATAGAAGACATGGACTCTGAGATAGATAAAATTTTCAGAGTTGACTCACGTTACGTTAGAGATAAGAAATTGTCAAGATATTTTGTGAGAAAAGTTACAAAAGAGCAAAATTTGGAGAAATATTATAGTGAGAGATCAAAAACAGTAGGGTTGGGTATAACTTAAAAGAATTAAATCAGAATTTTTTCTTTTTAGTTTGGAATCTGGGTTGTATAAATAGAAAAATTCTTTTCTTTTTATTTCTATATGCATAGTATAATAGTATGGTTGGGTATAAATTAAAAGACTTAAACTAGAATTTTTTCTTTTTATCTGGAATTTTGGGATGCACAAATAGAAAAAAATTTTTTTCTTTACTTACATATGTATAGTTTTGGAAAAATTAAAGTGTACCAACAATACAGGAATGGATGTTGAAACTACTAGAAATGGCAGAAAATGACAAATTGATTTGCCTACTAAAAGAAAATTTTAATTATTATTCTTTAATGAGTGGAAATTTTTGATGGACTATTTGCAAAAAGCAGGAGGAGTAAAGCTAAATATGGGGTTTTGATGATTAGATTATAGATAAATAGTATATAATAGACAAGGTAAAATATATGAATGTTATATGAATAGCCAGCATGTTAAAACAAACCATCTACTTTATTCTTATGACCATAGACGGATCGGAGGTTATCTAATTTCTATGTATGTCTTTTTCTTTATTTTTTTTCTTTTTTCTTTTTCTTTACTGCACTTTTCTTTTTCTTTTCTTTTAATTTGTATTTCTTTTTCCGTTTCATCTTTAATTTTTAGCTTTGTATATTTAAAAACCTAATAAAACTTATGTAAAAAAAAAAGTAATGGTGTGGGGTGGCATTTCTTTAGGGGGCCGCACAGCCCTCCATGTGCTCGCCAGAGGTAGCCTGACTGCCATTAGGTACCAAGATGAGATCCTCAGACCCCTTGTGAGACCATATGCTGGTGCGGTTGGCCCTGGGTTCCTCCTAATGCAAGACAATGCTAGACCTCATGTGGCTGGAGTGTGCCAGCAGTTCCTGCAAGACGAAGGCACTGATGCTATGGACTGGCCCGCCCGTTCCCCAGACCTGAATCCAATTGAGCACATCTGGGACATCATGTCTCACTCCATCCACCAACGCCACGTTGCACCACAGACTGTCCAGGAGTTGGGGGATGCTTTAGTCCAGGTGTGGGAGGAGATCCCTCAGGAGACCATCCGCCACCTCATCAGGAGCATGCCCAGGCGCTGTAGGGAGGTCATACAGGCACGTGGAGGCCACACACACTACTGAGCCTCATTTTGACTTGTTTTAAGGACATTACATCAACGTTGGATCAGCCTGTAGTGTATATTCCTAACCCATGAGCGTTTCAATTGGAGGTCAGCCTTTATTAATGGCGCTATGGACTTTGAAGAAGCACGAGTACAGGGCGAAAAGGAGAAAAGAGCTAAAAGGAAGGCACATCAGGCAAACCCTCATCATGACCGTCTCCCACCCGGAAACCTATGCCCTCATTGTGGGAGGTTGTGCGGATCCAGAATTGGCCTTTATAGCCACTTACGGATCCACTGTTAAAATTTTACCTTTGAAAGACAATCTTACTCGGCTACGAGTGATCGCCAATGATGAATGGTTATTTTCCACTTTAATTTTTGAGTGTAACTCCACATCCAGACCTCCAGGGGTTGCTTACATTTGATTTCCATTGCTTTTTGTGTGATTTTGTTGTCAGCACATTCAACTATGTAATGAACAAAGTAATTAATACGAATATTTCATTCATTCAGATCTAGGATGTCTTATTTCAGTGTTCCCTTTATTTTTTTGATATATATATATATATATATATATATATATATATATATATATTTATAATTATAATTTCAGGATTGTGACAGGCAGAGGATGATATGGCTGGATCCTGGGCTGCTCTCACTGAGAGTGATCTTGACATCCAGCCCACAGGATCTTTCCCCTGGGGTCAGGTTACCAGATCCTCGGTGGCCCCAGGCTCCACCTGCTGTTGAATGCCAGGTCAGTCTGTAATAAATAAATAATAATTAATAATAAATGACTTGATAGTGGATGAGGTGGCTGACCAGGCTTGTATTACTAAGACCTGGGTGGGCCAGCAGGGGAGGGTTCTCCTCTATAAAATGTGCCCACCTGGATTTTGGGTTTGGCATTAGCCAAAAACTCTGGAGGACGGGAGGTGGGAAGGTAGTCATCACCCATGAGTCCTTATAGGCTTTCAGAGGCTCCGTCCCCCAGTTAATTGGGTGTGAAACTCTCTAGTTGAAATTGGGCTCTAGGAAACAGATGGGATTGTTGGTGTTGTATCTTCCCTGCCTGGACTACTGAATTCAGTTGCTGGGTTGGTGGTTGAGATCCCAATGCTACTGGTTCTTGCAGACTTTAATTTACTACCTAGTGACATTGAGTCTTGGGCAGTTCAGGAATTCATCACCACCATGGGCCTGTCCCAAGTCATTGCATGTTAGATCTGTTTTTTTGTTTTGTTTTTTGTTTTGGGGCAATTAGGTCGTGATCCGGTTTTGGAGGACATTGCTATTAGTCCATTGCCATGATCAGAACACTTTCTGATTGTGATCACTTTCGGCTTGCTGGTGCCTGATAGATTGGCCCACCCACAGTGACTGATGCACCTGATTGGATTCCAGAAGGAACTTGGGGTTCTCCCTGAGAATCTGGTGGGCAATTTGGCTGAGGCCTTAGTTGCAACCTGGAATGGGCATGTAGCCTAGGCCTTAAACTGAATTGCCCCTGTGTGGCCTCTCTACCTGCATCAATCCTGGAGTCACCTTGGTTCTCTGAGCAGCTCCAGGAGATGAAGTTCAATAAGAGATGCCTGGAGCACCCTTGGAAGATGATGAAGAGTGAATCCAACTGAGCATGAGCATGAGTATATGAGCATATTAGGGATTACATGATAATGATAAAGAGAGCAAAATACTGTTATTTCTTCGCTCTCATTGAGTCTGCCAACAGCTGACTGGCGGTCCTTTTATTTTATTTATTTTTATTTATTATTTATTCAATTTATTCCCCGCCCATCTCCCACACAAGGGACTCTGGGCGGGTCACAACAATCAATGACTGGCGGTCCTTCTTAAGGTGAACTGATCCCTGCTTGGCTGGGATGAGCTACAGGACTATCTGCAGGGCCACTGCAAGGAAAGTTCTTCCCGTCTGTCAGATAAAGTCTCTCAGGTCCATTCAGAGTTGATGCCAACCAGTCAGGTCCAGTTGAGGAGCCCAAGGTGAGGTCTTATAGGGTTATCTGGAACAAGCTTGACTCTGTGACTCCCCGGGAAATGGACAGGGTTTTCCAGTCTGTTAGCTCGGCCATCTGCTTTTTAGATCCAAGTTCTTTCTGGATGGTTAAAGCCACCTGGGATCTGTGGTCTTGGCTTCTTTGAGTGAGGAGGTAGTCCCCTCTGCCTTGAAGGCTGTAGTGCACCCACTACTCAAGAGGCCATTGCTGGATCCAACAGTCCTAGACCATTATTGCCTAGTCTCCAACCTAGGGAAGGTTCTGGAAATGATGGACGAGCTTCAGAGGACTCTGGAGGAAAGAGATTATTTGGATTCATTTTAGGCCGGGTTTCAGTATAGAGACAGCATTGATCATGCTGCTGATGACCTGTAGCAGAGCCAGGATAGGGGTGTGAGCCCATCCTGGTGCTCAGTGATCTCAAAAGTAGTTTTTGATACCATCAACCATGGTATCCTTTTGGACCAACTTCAGGGTTGGGGATGGGAGGTACCATTTTATGGTATTTCATACCACTTTCTCTGTGGCTGGTTTCAATTGGTTTTGACAGGTAGGGAGAGATCACAACTGAGGCTCATTTGTGGAGTGCCACAGAGTTCGACACTCTTTCCCTTTCTGTTTAATAGCTACATGAAACTGCTGGGTGAGGTCATTTGTTTGCTTGGGGTCAGGTATCCTCAATATGCTGATGAGAGCCAGTTGTACTGCTTAACTACAGGCCAACCAAGCAATGCTGTTGAAGTCCTGGCCCAGTGCCCAGAGGCTGTGCAGGTCTGGATAGGACTCAGGTCTGTTCCAGGTCTGGAACAGACTCAGACTCAACTGTGACAAAACCAACAGGCTACGTTTATCTATCCATGGATTTATCCATGGATATTTCATCACTAGTTCTCAATGGGATTGTACTTCCCCATTTGAGACTTGTGCTTAATCTGTGAACATCATGAAGGGACATTTTATCATGCTTGGTGGACATGGAAAAAAGCTAAAAAAATAGGATTCAAATACATACTTTGATACAGAGGATTTTAAAGATTAATATTCAATCAAAGCCAGCACTTTTCCTTTTAGAACTAATGGATAAACAATTAGAAAAAAGCCATGGAAGATTACTTCAATATATGATTACTGTGGCGAGATTATTACATGCAGAGATGGAAAGATTCGACACTGCCCACTATGGAGGAATGGTTAGTGAAGTTGACAGATCTTGCTGAGATGGATAAATTAACTTCTTTGATTAGAGAAAAGACACTATCTACATTTATTGGTGACTGGAAACCTCTTATGGACTTTTTGCGTAAAAATAAAAAAATGAACTTGTGATTTATGGCTTTGATGTTTAAACAGGATAGATTATAGAAAGAAGAGTATTATGATGTAACTTTAGAGCAGTGCTTTCCACAGTGCCGCCGCTGGCGACATACCAACGGTGGCAGCGGCGGTGGCGCAGGGGCGCGCACGGGGGCGGTGGTGTGCATGGCGGCAGCGCGGGGGTGCGCGGCGACGGTGGTGTACACGGCGGCAGTGGCCTCTGCTAAAACACGGAAGCGCTGATGGCGCACCACTACCGTCGTCGCTGCTGCCACCGCCATACACACCACCACCATGCACGCCCCCGCCGCTGCTTCCGGGTAGTGTTCCGACACACCAAACTGTGTGTTGCGACACACTAAAGTGTCGCGACACACAGTTTGGAAAGCTATGCTTTAGAGAGAGAGGCTAAAATACAATTGCACTTATAGCTGCTGTGAAGAATATCAGAAGCCACTTCTTTGTATCTTTTTTCTTTCTTTTCTATTTTTCTTCAACTTTTTTCTTTTCTTGCACTTTTTCTCTTTGATTACTTTCTTTTTCTTTTTTCTTCCTTACTTTATATGAGTTTGTATTAGTTTTTATCTTCTTTTTTAAAAGTTTCAATAAAAATAATATAAAAAAAGAGACTTGTGCTTAATCTGGGGGTCCTAAGCTTCTGCTTGAAGAGCAGGTGGCAGCTGTGGCCAAGAGGGGCTTTACACAGGTACATCTAGTGCACCAGTTGCGCTCTTTCTTGGACCAGGAGGCCCTTCAGATAACCACTCTTGCCCTGATCACCTCACAACTGGATACTTGTAATTTGCTCTGCATGGGGCTGCCCTTGAAAACCATCCAGAAGCTACAGTTGGTCCAGAATGCGGCAGTGCGGGCAGTGATGGGGACTTCATATTTTGCTCACATGACCCCACTGTTTGGTTACCAGTTGACTTCTAGATGCAATTCAAAGCCCTTCATGGTACAGCACCTGGTTCTCTGTGGGACTGCTTATCTCCTACTGTTTTGGCCCATCTGGTAAGATCAAACAGGGCATATGCACTACAGGTCTCATCAATTAAACAGTGTCATCTTACAGGACCCAGAAAGTGTGCCTTCTCTGTTGTAGCACCTGCTCTCTGGAACAACATCCCCCCAGAGATTTGTACAGCTCCTACCCTAATGATGTTCAGGCAATAGCTAAAAACTTGGTTGTCCTTCCAGGCCTTGGGATAGGGTGGTTGTGGAATCCCCAGTAGTTAGCTTTGGCTCGATAGTTGGTTGTATTATTCTTCCGGTTGGTTATGATTTCTTTTTATATGTGCTGGGCTTTTTATTTGTAAGCCACGCAGGGTTGCTCGGGAGTCAGATGACCTTTTAACTGGATAAATAAAAGTGGGCTGATATAATCAGCATATAATCAGCAGCTGATATAACAGCAACATGAGAAATGCAAATGGTTCAAGCAACATATTCTCTGGGTTACAATAAATAATGTAAAATCCATGTAAGTTTAAACAACTCATTTTCTCATTTACAGAAGAGGACAGTAGAACACACAAGAATTCTAGCAGAATGTAACTTACAAAATCTAAGTCTTATGACATCTTAAAGACTAATAAATGTGTATGTTTTTGTGGATCTCAGTCCACATTCTGCCAGGAAACCTTATGGAATAGTAAAATGTATAGTCTTTTAGATGCCACAATCAATATACTACTAAAACTCTTGGGTCTGTTTGATACATTGTAACCTTCAACTGGGCGAAACCGTGCATCATAGGGCAACAATTTTTGAACCAAGGTAACTCAAATGGGCTAACAAATGCATCCAAAATCCGGGACCCATGACTCCTGCGGAATTGAAATTTGGCAAATTTTATAAAACATTTTATGACATAAAAATTATCATAAAACATTTTATGGCATAATACAAAATGTCATAAAACATTTCCTGTGGTCAACTCCAGATGTTTGACTGTGCTATACAGTTCAATAAGAATGACATGGGCTGTTTTCAAGTCAGATGCATCTCTGAATATGTCCCAGAAGTTTTAAGAACTTTTCCAGTGAAGGCAGTGCATTAGAAGCTCTGTCATTGTTGAAGGCATTGAGGAATCTGGTAAGGAAATATCTCTGAAACGATGACCCAATGGGTCACAGGTTGTCTAGTAGTACTTATTGCTAAAGACTAATATGATGACCACTGATAGCATTTGAAGGGACTCATTGAGAAGTGTGTTGATAAGAATGAAGAATGTTCTTTCAAATGCTGAGGTTGCTGCATTCTCTCTGAAGCTCATCACAGCTGCTGTGAAGACTTTCCCCAGTCATTGCCTGATGCATATACTGTACATGCATAACCATTTCACTTCACTAACAGTCCCGGTGGAAATCTTGTTTGGGCTGCACATACAGACCTGGGAAAGCAGTGAGCTATCTAGAGCAGGGCTTTCCAAAGTGCCGCTGCTGGTGACACACCAGTGGCGGCAGCAGTGCGGCGGTGGTGCCGGGGGGTGTGCGGCGGCGGCAGCACGCATGGTGGCGGCGCGGGGGGGGTGCGGCGGCACGCGTGCGGCGGCAACACAGAACAACATGCAGCGGTGCACGTGCACAGCGGCGGCAGCAGCCTCCGCTAAAACACGGAAGCACTGATCCCGCACTGCCATGCACGCCGCCGCTTCCGGGTGGTGTGGCGACACACCACGCTGTGTGTGGCGACACACTTTTGTGTCGCCACACACAGTTTGGAAAGCTCTGATCTAGAGGATGTGACTGCCTCTGTGCTTTGAAAAGGGACTCTTCATTTGCTCTGCAAAGTATCTATCTGTGCAATGCTTCGCATTGAAGATAGAAGAACCCTAACCCTAAAGCAGAGCTTTCCAAACTTTTCATGTTGGTGACACACTTTTTAGACATGCATCATTTTGCAAGGCACAAGGCAGGCACTAGGACCTGCGCGGAATCACAGCAGGTTTGGAAGCAGCAAGGCAGAAATAAAAGGGAAAGAAAATAGCACAGGGCAAGAAAGAAACCCTGCGTAGGCTTCCAAAAAGAATTAAAACTCACTAGGAAAAGAGATGGCATTTTGGCTAATCTTCCTCAATTTTCAGCAGCCAGGACTGTCGTTACTGTAGACCAGAGCTTTCCAAACTTTTCATGTTGGTGACACACTTTTTAGACATGCATCATTTCGCGACACACTCTTACACCAGGGCACAAGGCAGGCACTAGGACCTGCGTGGAATCCTGGCAGGGCTCGGAGGCAGCAGCAGCAGCCACAACACACCCAGACACTGCAGCCGACACACTAATGTGTCCCGACACAGAGTTTGGAAAGCTCTGCCCTAAAGGAAAGAATAGAGCTGCTGTGTTGCCCATGCACTGTTGTAGCATTATAAAACCTAGTCTTGTAATTATGCAGGGCATGGTGATTGTTGGGTGATGCTGTGGAATAGTTATGGATTCCTGATGAGGAAATGACATTAATTCAGGCAATATTATACAGCAGTAAATTGCCTTTCCTTCTTCAAACAGGGGTGTACTAGGCCATAGTGAAATAAAAATCTTTATTTCAAAGGCCTAATCTGATGGCAATCACTCACAAGATGATCTTCTGAATGGCAATGTCTACACTCCGAAATGCCCTCTCCCCAGAAATGTGTAAGGTGCTTACTGTTACACCTTTCAGATGGCTGCTGAATATTTTCTCTTTACCCAGTCCTTTTTGTGTGAATGTCAGATTTTTGTTTTTCTTTCTGCTTTTGTTTTCCTTTCCCCTTGTACATACAATTTTTACTTTTTGCTGTATATTGTACGTTTCAAGTTATGTTTGTGTGGGAAGCAGTATATGAAACTAGTGTGATACTGGACACTGGAGAGGGCATCCAACTAACTGTTATTTAAGAAGCTTGGAAGGAGTGCTGCCTTGGAAATGTAGCTTCCCAAAGGCACATCTGAGATGGAATATCCTGCATTATATTAACATAAATAAGGCAGGGTTTTATTGCACCAGGGTAGGGAACTCCGGTGTGCATGCTAGGGCGCGGTGCAGGTTTTCCAGCACATGGTTTCTGGACTTCACCTACATTCACTTTAGCTTATTTCTGCAGGAGACTACAGAAGTTGGAGTCAGCACATTTGAAAGATACCAGGTTGGAGAAGGCTTGTTCGCCGGCTCACAAGATGTGCAGCCTTTTAGCACTTTCCGGTAATAAGTTACGTTAGCAAAAGTCTCCCCATCCCTAGTATAGAAAGCGTTTGCTGTCACGCTCTTTCCTCTGTTTCCGAAGCCTTTCTCCACCGAATGCCCTCTCTTCCCGCACATTACCTCACGCTCAGCGCACCCGCCCATTGCACAGCCTCCGTGGAAGACTTTTTCCTTCAGCCCCGGCAGGGTCGAGCCGGAGACATGGCGCTCGGCCGCAGCCTCGGAAAAGCCGTGGTCACGTGAGGGACGACGGGCCAATTGAATTGCAAGCAACACATGGAACGACACGGCGGAGAAAAAATCTTTGCTTCAGAGGTGCTGGCAAGGCTAAAGGGGGTGATTAAGAATGGCAAACACCCTAAATTTCCGGTTTGGAGGACGCGGAAGTGGACGGAGTGCAGACGGCTTGCATTTAATAAGACTCTGCTTTGGGAAGGGGAGGGGGTAGCTGTATTATGATTGCTGAAATTGGGTATGTCTTTCTGAATGAAACCACCACAAAAAGGAGTGATCGTATTAAAAATGGGGAGGGCCCGCGCATAGTCGATCATTTTTGGTGTGTAATAATTGTAGGCGGCGCTTGCATGAGTTTTTTTAAATGGCCGAGGAGCCAAGCACATACAAGGTAGTTTTGTTGTGGGTGCAATAACTACTACTACTTCCTTCCACCGTGTGGTTAGTGACAGGAGGCAGATATTTTGTTATGTAATGGGTTATGCTTAAAAAAATCTTACTTTTTGAAATGAGCCAGCTGTTTTGATACATGCAGCATCCGAGACTGTTTTTAGCTACACTCACATGTTGGCCAGTGCTTTACTGATCCATGTTTTACTCAATTAACACGATTTTCTGAATGTACGTGTTACACTGAGCCCTTAAGTGTGCTGAGTTTCTGCAACATGCTAGGCTAGGGCAAAATGAGGTTGACTACTGTAGTTTATGGTTCATTGTGCTGTCCAAACAGACTGGAATGCCCAGCACATTCATATTATACTAAACTGGTCTGTTTAATAAGCAACTATTAGCTGGGTTGATACAGTAAGCCACAGGCTAAAGTTTATAAACCACATCTGTTTTTCCATATTAAACCCAAACTTTGCTAGGACACTTGTATGAAGCTCACCATTGACTCCACCTTTTAAAATAAAGACCTCATGACCAATCTTGCTTAACTTTTGTCACCCAAATAAAGGTTTTGAAAAAGGTTTGTTGTTTGGACAATAGTCACAGCTTTTGAACTGGATATTGCATTACGTTAATACTCCTGAATAACATACTAAAGTTACGTTTGGTCATTCTTTTTACAGACTTTGGGCTGGGAAGAGTAGTTTCAACCATGAGACTTAAATTTCCTTCTTCTATAGAAGACAAAGCTCAACAATTTCTAGGAGTTGCATATAATTTCAGCAAGTGGAACTTTTCTCTCCATGAAGTAGGAACCTTGTCTTTATTTGGCTTCTGTTACCCAAAACAATTGCCACAACTGTTTTATGTGACTAATAATCTTTTGTCAGAGTAAAACAATCAGTCAGGACCTATAAACTATAATGGTTCTGTTATTAATAATCAGATGTATTCGGTAAAAAAAGGTAAAGGTTCCCCCCGCACATTTGTGCAGTCGTGTCCGACTCTAGGAGCCGGTGCTCATCTCCGTTTGTTAGCCGAAGAGCCAGCGTTGTCCGAAGACGTTTCCACGGTCATGTGGCCGCATGATGCACGCGGAACGCTGTTACCATCCCACCGAAGTGGCACCTATTCATCTACTTGCATTTGCATGCTTTCGAATTGCTAGGTTGGCAAGAGCTGGGGCGAGTGCGGGAACTCACTCCGTCACGCGGGACTAGGGATTCAAACCTCCGAACTTGCAATCTTCCGATCGACAAACCTGGCATCTTACCCACTGAGCCACCACGCCCCTTTTATTCAGTACATGCACTGTAATAGCGTCTGCCTTAACCTCATGCTTTACGTATCTACTCAGAACCAGGTTCCACTGAATTTTAAGTAAGCAGGCATAGGATTACAGCCTAAGATTTTTATTGCTCCTATTCTCAATAAACAGACCTTGCATCCACAGGGAAAATGCTAGGAAAAAAAAAATCTCAATAAAAGCCTCATAGGTACTTCAGCCTTTGATGTAATGATAGAGGCAGGCTAGGATGATACATTATTACAGTAAAGCACAGTGTGGTTTATTTGGTGTGGCTTAGTCACTCTAATTGATAAACCATGGTTAGGGTTATGCCTTAGCACAGAGCTTTCCAAACTGTGTCTCGGGACACGTTAGTGTGTCGGCTGCAGTGTCTGGGTGTGTTGCGGCAGCTCCTGCTGCCGCCTCCGAGCCCTGCCAAGATTCTGCGCAGGTCCTAGTGCCTGCCTTGTGCCTTGCTGCCTCCAAACCTGCTGTGATTCCGCGCAGGTCCTAGTGCCTGCCTTGTGCCCTGATGTAAGAGTGTGTCGCAAAATGATGCTCTGCTGTAAGAGTGTGTCGCGAAATGATGCATGTCTAAAAAGTGTGTCACCAACACGAAGAGTTTGGAAAGCTCTGCCTTAGCATGTTGTGAATCTAGTAAACTGTTTAGTTCATAAACTGCAGTTAAGCAAAACATGGCTTAATGGGTGAACTTACACTGCCTCTAAAGATGGAATATTATTTTTCCTCAGAGCTTTATAAACAGAAGTTGTGGCTCTCTGTTTAAGATGCTATGCCAACAGATTTCCCACACTGAAATTGGATAAGTTTAATTTAGATGTTCTTTCCAACTCAAATTCTACTGTCCCTTTTTCACCAGTCCTGTCTAATTCCTTTATTTTCCTATTGCACATTTGCATTTTTTAAATAAGGTCTTATTTAAAATAAGACCTTATAATTGCTCTGTGATTATCCAATGCATCAAAAATAGTGGCATGGATAAATGGGCATTTTTAAAGAAATATTTTCCCATTATAGAAACAGTTTCCATCACGCAACTTTAGAGCAGAATTCTTTTGAAATAAAGTAAAATAAGCCAAGATCTTAATGCAAGTTGCAAACATGTTTTATGTCCATCCAACAGAGTGATGCCTAAAATATGCTCTGCACAGGAGTTTGGAATTCCCATCAGTTCAGGGTTTCCAGTTGGTTTTGCACACAGCATGCTGAGGGCCACCTCTGAAAATGGGTCAGATGGGACTTCCGGGGAAGAAATGGCGAACTGAAGATGGCTCCGCTAAAAGCGGAGCTGATGACTATGGTGGAATGAAGAGCAGGCAAGTAGACCAGCTCTTTGTAATTCCTCTTCAGACAAGGAGAGGACTTGAGATTGCCCACAAGTGCTCCAGATAGTTGCTCCTCACGAGGAGACTGCAAGACAGAGGTCTCTGGTTTAGAGTTCTGGGAGATGAGGGAATAGCCATCTTGTTCAACCCGCAGTTGACGCCTTTGAAAGGACACTAAGTTTGCATACGTCCTTTTTAAATCACTTTTGGAAATTGCTTGTTAACTGCTTTTCAGCTATTAGGAACCTTTGGATCAGCAAGTCAAAAACACAGGGTGAGGTTCCTTCAGTCCTTAGTGAAAGAAGTTTTAAATACAAGTTTAAAGACTTAAAAAAAATCTTTTGGAATAAACAGCAAAAGGGTGATTAGAACTTTGATTTTGGAAAGTTACAAATGGACTAAGGTTCCAGATGGATTTGAAATAAGTTTTTGGAATTAATTAAAAGAATCCTTCCTGTGGGAAAATGCTTTTGTTTTGAATTCTCTTTTTAAAAAATGATAGGATGGGAGTATGAAGGTTGGACACTAGAGGTAACCAGAAGGAACTAAAGATTATAATTAAAGTAGAAGAATACTTAAATTTGGCTTACTAATATACTATGAAGCAAAATATTTTAACATTGGACATATTTAAGGATATTTTTAACAAAGGACCCAGAAGTTAATTTTAAGATTGTCTGCCTCTATAGATAGACTATACTTTAAAAATGTTATGAAAGAGGAACAAGTTTTACCTGACAATATTGATACTGATCTGAAAGTGGATTTAAAAATGACAGGCTACAAGAATGATATGGAAAAAGATGCTACACTGGACATACAAAAGAAACTGGCTGTCTTAATAATTAAAGGGATATACAAATAGCAAACCAAGATAATTTTCCTATATTGGATTTACAAAAGAGGCTTGTTAAAGCTTTGAAGAATTTTGTGAGAGGAGACGAAGAAAAAATGAAAAGAAATCAAGTTCTAGGACATTATTTGAAAGGACTAAAGATCAAGATTGTTAAAAGTACAGGCAGTCCTTGACTTACGACCGTTCGTTTAATGATGGTTCAAAGTTACGATGGCCTCAGAAAAAGTGCTTTACAACCTGTACTCGCCCTTACAACCATTGTACCACCCCCGCAGTCATTTGATTGCAATTCGGGCACTTAGCGACCAGCTCGCATTTATGACCGGTTGCAGTGTCCTTCGGTCACGTCATTGCGATTTGTGACCTTTTTTGCCGGTTTCTGGCAAAAAACGTCCATTGGGGAAGCTGGATTCGCAGAACGACTGCAGTGATTTGCTTAACGACTTATGATTTGCTTAACGACTGCACTGATTTGCTTAACGGCCATTGTAAAAATGGCTGTAAAATTGGGAGACCGGTCATGTGATGACTTGACTTACGACCTCAACGACTTACGACGGAAATTCCAGTCACTATTGTGGTCGTAAGTCAAGGACTACCTGTAAAAGGAAGGAATATAAAGTTGGTTTATTTGATCAAGGTTAAAATAGATACGTTATCATCTCTGGTAACCCTTAATGGACTTTTGCTGATCAGGACTGAAATGACAAGGCTTTAAGGATTTGTTTATAGATAAGAGATGGGATATGGGAGAAGAGATCATTTGTTGTATTTTAAGAGGAGGTGATCAGTTTATTTATTTATTTATTACTCAAATTTATATGACTGCCCATCTCCCCCAATGGGGGACTCTGGGTGGCTTACAATAAAAACAAGATTAAAATACAATATAAATACAATATAACATAAAATATAAATATAAAATCCAATCTGGCGAATTAGGGAGGGTATTATGATATTAACCACCCCCAGGAGGAGCTATTACCTTTTCCTTCCCATGCTAGGTGGCAGAACCAGGTTTTCAGATTTTTTCAGAAGGCTAGGAGGGAGGAAACCCGTCTCAACTCTGGGGGTAAGATATTCCAGAGGACGGGCGCCACTGCAGAGAAGGCCCGCCTCCTGGACCCCGTTAGATGGAGTTCTTTTCCTGATGGGGTCCATAGCAAGCCCTCTCTGCATGATCGGGCGGGGCAGGTCGATGTTATGGGGATAAGACAGTCCATCAGATATCCTGGTCCCGTGCCATATAGGGCTTTAAAAGTAATAACCAACACCTTGAATTGGACCCGGAAGCAAACCGGCACCCACTGCAGCTCGCGGAGCAAAGGTGTTATGTGTGCTGATCTTGGTGCACCTAAAATTGCCCGTGCAGCTGCATTCTGTACCAGCTGTAGCTTCCGGATATTCTTCAAGGGTAGCCCCATGTAGAGCACATTGCAGTAGTCTATATGGAAGATGAAAAGGGCATGAGTGACCGGAGGGCATCACGGTCCAGGAATGGGTGTAACTGGCGCACAAGCCGAAGCTGCGCGAAGGCCCTCCTAGTCACGACTGCCATCTGCTCTTCGAGCAGAAGTCGTGAGTCCAGGAGGACCCCAAGTTCCACACCAGTTCCGAATGGGGCAGTGCCACCCCATCCAGAACCAAAGATGACAACTTCCCGGATACCGAGGGGCCATCAATCCACAGCCACTCGGTCTTGCCAGGGTTCAGCTGAAGCCTGTTGTTCCCCATCCAGGCCCCTACAGCCCCCAGGCACTGAGACAGGGCGGCAACCGCATCACTTACTTCACCTGGGATGGAGATATACAATTGAGTATCATCAGCATACTGATGATACCTCGTCCCATGGTGACGGATGATCTCACCCAGCGGTTTCATGTAGATGTTAAATAGGAAAGGAGAGAGAACCGATCCCTGTGGCACCCCACATAAGAGGGGTCACGGATTGGATCTCTCCTCTATCAGCACCGACTGGGAGCGGCCCCGGTGAAAGGAGGTGAACCAGCGCAAAACTACGCCGCCCACCTCCAACTCCCTAAGCCGCCCCAAAAGGATACCATGGTCGATGGTATCGAAAGCCGCTGAGAAGTTACTAAAATTGTTTATACTTGTGATGAAGGCGGAAGTCATTTCTTTTTACATTTCTTTTCTTTTTCTTATTTTTTTTTCTATTTTTTTTTCTCTTTTCTGCACTATTCTTTTTTCTTAGTTTGTGTTAGTTTTTATTTTTGTAATTGTAATTTTTAATAAAACTATTATAAAAAAATGAAAATGGGTCAGATGAAGACCTGTTTGAGGAATTCAGAGGTTTAAAGGAATTAAATGGGGGACTGAGACTAGGCAATATGTAAGACACCCATGTTTATTTATTTATTTTATTTATTATTTAAATTTATATGACTGCCCATCTCCCCCAAACGGGGGACTCTGGGCGGCTTACAACAAAAATGTTGTCTCTTTGCTTCTCTCCCTAACTCCAAAATAGGCAGAAAAAGCCATTTTCTTGACCCTACATCTGGGGTTGGGCTCTGGGAGGTCCTAGAAATTATTGTGGTGGGCTGCATGTTGTTCTCAGGCTGTGTTTTTTGTACCCCTACTCTAATATCTCAAGAACCAAATGAAGCTATACTGTATTTTGTTTCAGACCATTTTGAATGAAGACTGTCTTGGATAACTAGTAGTAATTTATTTTGATCAAAGATTAGATTATATGGAAAAATCAGACTATAAAAGAAGAAAAAAATAGAGGAAGAACATTATGCATCAATAAATAATAGGAGAAATTAGGCTTGTTTTAATAAACTGTGACCCAATAAAAGGGATAGAACAACTGCAATTGTTCTAGTGACTCAGGGACCTGGTTTGGTAACAGGCAGTAGATACAGTCCTCTTCTGCTACAGATATATTCATTATAAGGGGCGTTACAAGGTCAGCATGTGGAATTCTGTAGAAAAGGCAATGTTTTCACAAAGGCATATTTAGAATAAGGGATATTGTTATATTTTCCCTCTAGTACCACCAAGGGTACAAAATTAAAGTAAGCTAAAGAAAATACTATGTACTAGTTCAAGCACATAAGGTCAAACAGGTTCTTTGCTGGGGAAGCCATATACAGTACACATATATTCTTCTGGAGCTGGATCTTCCAGATTGAACTGAAATTATCATAAACAATTGCAGCAGCTAAAATATCCCTACTAAAACTTAGTTTGAGCCAATAATTTATTTATTTAATTTTTATCCCGCCTTTATCATCTTTATAAATAACTCAAGGCAGCAAACATACCTAATACTCCTTCCTCCTCCTATTTTCCCCACAACAACCACCCTGTGAGGTGAGTTGGGCTGTGTATGTGTGTGACTGGCCCAAGGTCACCCAGCCGGCTTTCATGCTAATTAAGTCAACAAATGTAGGACCTCACCCCAAGGGATACAGTCCCTGACTCAAATCATGCTGTTGCGTTAGAGATGAATCAAGGGAGTTGAAATTAGGCTCTTAAAAATTTCCACTGGATTTTAATTACTCATAGGCACACACCTGGGAACTATAGAGCATCTGGGAGACTGTTTTTGCTTTAAAGTCAGTCCAAAGTACTTTGTCCTTTGTTATCTCAGCCTGTACAAACTTTGTCCTTTCACATCATTTTGCCCTTTGTTTTTTCTATCATACACAAACATATGGCTTAAGTGCAGTAATTATCAGGTTACTTTCAGTCACTCACTACATCAGTGTTACTGAGACCCAAGTCTGGTGCAGGAAATCCATTAAAAATAGTACAGTATTGTTCATGTTGAAAATTCTTAGATGCATGTACAGTACATTTCTGGGCTAGCTCAGCCACTAATTGCAAAGCCAACTACAGTGGGGCAAAAAAGTATTTAGTCAGCCACCAATTGTGCAAGTTCTCCCACTTAAAAAGATGAGAGAGGCCTGTAATTGACATCATAGGTAGACCTCAACTATGAGAGACAAAATGAGAAAACAAATCCAGACAATCACATTGTCTGATTCGGAAAGAATTTATTTGCAAATTATGGTGGAAAATAAGTATTTGGTCACCCACAAACAAGCAAGATTTCTGGCTCTCACAGACCTGTAACTTCTTCTTTAAGAGGCTCCTCTGTCCTCCACTCATTACCTGTATGAATGGCACCTGTTTGAACTTGTTATCAGTATAAAAGACACCTGTCCACAACCTCAAACAGTCACACTCCAAACTCCACTATGGTGAAGACCAAAGAGCTGTCGAAGGACACCAGAAACAAAATTGTAGACCTGCACCAGGCTGGGAAGACTGAATCTGCAATAGGCAAGCAGCTTGGTGTGAAGAAATCAACTGTGGGAGCAATAATTAGAAAATGGAAGACATACAAGACCACTGATAATCTCCCTCGATCTGGGGCTCCACGCAAGATCTCACCCCGTGGGGTCAAAATGATCACAAGAACGGTGAGCAAAAATCCCAGAACCACACGGGGGGAACCTAGTGAATGACCTGCAGAGAACTGGGACCAACGTAACAAAGGCTACCATCAGTAACACACTACGCCGCCAGGGACTCAGATCCTGCAGTGCCAGACGTGTCCCCCTGCTTAAGCCAGTACATGTCCGGGCCCGTCTGAAGTTTGCTAGAGAGCATTTGGATGATCCAGGAGAGGATTAGGAGAATGTCATATGGTCAGATGAAACCAAAGTAGAACTGTTTGGTAGAAACACAACTCGTCGTGTTTGGAGGAGAGAGAATGCTGAGTTGCATCCAAAGAACACCATACCTACTGTGAAGCATGGGGGTGGCAACATCATGCTCTGGGGCTGTTTCTCTGCAAAGGGACCAGGACGACTGATCCGTGTACAGGAAAGAATGAATGGGGCCATGTATCGTGAGATTTTGAGTGCAAACCTCCTTCCATCAGCAAGGGCATTGAAGATGAAACGTGGCTGGGTCTTTCAGCATGACAATGATCCCAAACACACCGCCCGGGCAACGAAGGAGTGGCTTCGTAAGAAGCATTTCAAGGTCCTGGAGTGGCCTAGCCAGTCTCCAGATCTCAACCCCATAGAAAACCTTTGGAGGGAGTTGAAAGTCCGTGTTGCCCAGCGACAGCCCCAAAACATCACTGCTCTAGAGGAGATCTGCATGGAGGAATGGGCCAACATACCAGCAACAGTGTGTGCCAACCTTGTGAAGATTTACAGAAAACGTTTGACCTCTGTCATTGCCAACAAAGGATATATAACAAAGTATTGAGATGAACTTTTGATATTGACCAAATACTTATTTTCCACCATAATTTGCAAATAAATTCTTTCCGAATCAGACAATGTGATTGTCTGGATTTGTTTTCTCATTTTGTCTCTCATAGTTGAGGTCTACCTATGATGTCAATTACAGGCCTCTCTCATCTTTTTAAGTGGGAGAACTTGCACAATTGGTGGCTGACTAAATACTTTTTTGCCCCACTGTAACTCCCGTATCAGAGCCAAGCATGATTTTGATACATTAGGTATTTCTTATGTAAACCAGTACTGTATAACCTGCTCTATTATTGCATTGAATGGAAACCAAGTGAGCTTTCATCGTTCATTTTTAAAATAAATGCAATTTTTTTCAGGACAAATTATTTTTAATTGGAGTAAACCATAAAAGTCAGGTACTAGACAGGAAAAAAAACCCTACCACATCAATGTTTTGTGTAACTATTGAAAAGGCTTCTTTCTCAATTCTGCATACATTTAATATAGAGTCCAAAACACCATTCCTACATTACAACTAATTCTATTTACAGAGTTTAACCGCAATTTGTACAGTGCTGTTTATCACAGTGAACTGTACATACAGTGACCCATATTGATACGGCCAGTCTCAAAGTCATTCACTTTATTATTATTATTATTATTATAAAACATCAATAATTTTAAAAGACATTTTCAGGAAGCAAGATCAGGGAGAAACTGTAATTACCTGAAAGCAGCCAGTTCTTACTTTGAGGGCACAATCACTGCTGCTCTAACTTCAAGGATCTTTGTCGGTAGAGAAGCAGCTAAGCAAAGCTACTCCTGGTTGGTTCATTCACTTTCAGTAACTCAGTATTTTTCTGCTCTTAATATTGAGAACTAGGATCTTAAAATTCCTACATCAAAAGCCTCCAAAACTCACAATTCTGGATATAAAGTACAACTGTGTGTTGAATTTCTACCAAGTCCTTTTGATGCAGAAATGGTGATTGGCTTGTGCATGCTTTGAAAACGATCTGGAAGAAGCGTAACGGAACTCAGGCAAGCACACCATCTCTCTGTTATTGGTGAAAGCCGTCCATTTTTCTTCACTGCTCCCCCAAAGTCACATTAAATTTAATGAGCGGATTCGATAAAGCAGAGGCATCTTTTTTTTTCAGTCTTGCTTTGGAAGAATCAGGCTGCTATAATGAAGAGTGAAGCGCTGCATTTCTGTGAGGTCCAAGGAACTTCCTCCAAATCTTCTTCAATCTTACTCCATGATGAGAACATAGTATGCTCTGATTGATGTTTGAAATTCTTGTCATAGAAGTTTTCTGTTCAAAATAACCACCTTTTCTACTGCAGATAACATTTTCCTAACAGATTGCAGCTCTTGTTCTGAACCAACAGGCCAGAAATGTCAGTTTATTTAGTAGCTTGTGCTAGTTTCTGACCCTAGGAATTTTCTTTTATGAGGGAAGTTTTTCAGATACAGTAGAATGAGAAGTATTAGAATAACCACCTATTTCTGGAAATCTAGCAGTATACCAATCAGTTTAATTGTATATAAACCCCCTGAAAAGTTGACATATCATTCCCCAGAGTACAAAGATCTCAAACTCGAAAAGTCACTCTGATTAAAAGACTCATGAAGCTATGAAATTCACGGTAACTCATTAATATTAACCTTATAACACCTCAAGCTGGATAGAAAACCTTGTCCTAAAATTAGCCCAAACGAAAAACGAAAAAATGAAGAAGTGTGATATTTCCCCCCCCCCATTCATTACTGTTGCTGACTAACTTGTAAAAGATTACAACTATGTCTCAATAAAATTTCTTGTACCCCCTTTCAGCTCGCTTGTTATTTCAGCCTATTTCCAGTCAACACTGCTATCGAGAGCTAGCCCTGCCCAGCTCTTTACAGAAACCTATGCTCCAAAGATACATAATCAAGTTTAATATATCTTCTGAGTCTCTGATTCTCCTGTAAAGAACAGCATTGACATCTTCGCAGTAGACTCTCCAAAGAGATGTGAAACTTATCTAGTAATACACAGTATAAGCTGCAAAACAAGCTGTTCCTTCTTGTCAAGGACAAGGATCAAACCAGGCCACATTTTGGTCAGATTGCTCACACTGCACATCTCTTGCCTAATATTTGTTGATTCCGAAGATCCTAACTCCATGCAGTTGTGGCAGTTTGGGAATAAGCACACTCAAAAGAGAAGCTGTATTTAGAATGAAATGTGTTGGGTCGTATTTGGTGTAGAAGCTTGCCAAGAAATATCTGTATTAAAAAGAAAAGAAAAACAAAATCAGAATGAATAGAAACTTAAAATTTAGAGAAGAGCAAAATTCGTTATTTGGAATAAAAAAATCATATTTTTTCTTTTTATGTAACCATTTATTTAATCTCTGATTAGGAATAATCTTACTTATGATACGTAGTTGTTTATATTAGAAACAGAATGACCCAATTTGCCCATCTATGCAGCAGAATATATTGGGGGGGGGATGTACAAGAAATGAGAAAAATCTTTTGTTTTGAACCCAAAACAAACCACCACACTCCAGTGGTTCTCCCAAAGCTTGGCAAAATCAAAATCTGGAATATTTTTCATTGTTCCAGCTTTTGGGCAAAACAAAATCCAGTTGCGGTAAGGAATTGAGGTGTGTCAATCCCCCTTCTTCCACAGCTTTTGACATAGCATATCTCTTCACCCCACCTGTCCCATTTTCTTAGTACCTTTCCTTCATTCCCTCCCTCCTCAGTGGCTGCCAATGTCCCTTGATTTTCCCTTCCCTCCCTCATGATATCCTTGGCTCTCCCCCCCCCCCCCCGCCATTACCTTGGCCCAGAACAATTTAGCTCTGCTGCATTCCATCCCAAAATATTTCATTAAATCCACCCAGAGAAAAAGCTAAGCAACACTGAGCTACGTTCAAGTTCCAGTAACTAGCAGAAGGGGATTTTCATGAGATGTTAAGGAATGTGGTGAATATATTCTATGAAAGAAGCAACAGAGGTCTGAGTTTTTGTTTCAATTACAGCACTGAAATGTAGTTGGAGAAAAGAGGATGGTAATGGACTCCTGGAGGTTTCATGCAGTTAACTGCTAGGAGTCCACTGGGAATTGAGTAGTATGAAAATAAAACAAAATAAATAACCCAGGGCTTTTTTGGACCACAGATTTCATCCTCGTACTACATAAGGATATTTTACAAACAATTCTGTGCTTATCCCCAAAAAACATTATTTTATAAGCATAGCTTTACAGCTGACGACCAGGCTATTTCACCATGCAGGCACTCTCATGTTTCCAGCGATACAGGTGCAATAGTAACAGATTTTGGGATATAGAGAAGGGCTCAAAAGAAATAGGTCTGGACATGATTTAGTTTTGAGAACACTGCCTCAATCCCAGCCAGCAAGGATGCTATGTTGGTATCTTAGCATTAAATCTTTGATAGTGGCAGGAATGTACTATTTTTCTTTGGTATTTAAAAACAATATAACAAGGCAGACTTACAGGCAAGAAACTATATGTAGACCAAGAGATGGAATGACTGAAGACAATATCCAACAATCAAAACTTTTAAGCTGTTCTGTGATTGTCTAGAAAGTCACACTGGGACAATTTATTTTCAAATAACATAATAACTAAGAAAGCTTAGCTAAAAGATAAAATAAAAATGTTCCTTGGCCTAAAAATTATCATTGGCATAAACACAATGCCATTCTCCTGTCTCCCAGTCTTGGCAATTTCCCACTGAGCTCACATTTACAGCACTTTAAAGTTCATTTAAAAATAAAATAGGAATGAGAATGTTGCCTCACCTAACACCTCCTGAAAAGAACATTATTATAGCTGCTAGGCTTGTTTTAAGTCTTCAGCCCTAATACCTCTATAGCTCATGATGATGCTCCATTTTTACCATGACTGCCAATTGAATTTTACTGTATCTGGTACAATGCAAAATTATTATTTTTTAAAGTATTGATTTTGGACATGTAATGTTCCTTAGCTTTTTATATTAAGTTTTAGTTAATTGAAGAAATATTATTTGTAAAATGGAAGGTTAGGCTGTGGCATTTTGAATCCAACAGAGAAATACAAACTATTTCTGAAATGTTACACTTGTTTTGAATTAATGCTGGTAACAGAATACTGTCTATCCCAATTCTGCAAGATACTTCTCTGTACATCTCTGCAAATTACTATGTATGAAGCTGGCACTTCCATTAGAAAAATTCCAAGTATACAGAAACATATTTTGTTCCTCTTTAAAAGCACACTAATTCACAAATATATGAATAACAAAACATATTGATTCTAAATAATTTGCAGATTTTAGATCCTGGTTTGCTCACTGCAGTATTAACACCACCCCAAATAGTACTCTTTAAAAGATTTGTTTTAAATCTGAAGAGTGTTAGAAAAGTCACAGTAGAATTTCAAAAACTTACAAAATTATTGGCGAGATTGTGAAGAATTTCCGTGAAGATGTAAACTGTACACCATAATCCAGTTGTTCCCAGTGAGTCAGCAGTCTTGCTTTACCTTGATCAGGTGTTTCAAAAGGCGTTCCTTTTACTGCATGCAAAAATACGTACATTCCCTACAAAGGCAAACAAAAAAAACCCAACAACCAAAACCCATGTTAGTTACACTTTATTAATAATATAATACATGGAATCTGAGTGAAGGATCTGAAACATTAGGCAATAGTCTAGATTTTAAGATATGAATTTGTTCTGATTTGCCTATACATGGTTAATAAATATTGAGGCAAGAATACGAAGATAAAGTTGCCTATAGAAAGATTAATCCAATTAGACATTTTATTCTGCCCCAGATTTCAGGTATCTCTACACCATCCTAGCAACTTGTTTCAGTAAAGCCAGAAGATATTTTATAGAAGAATGAACAGCATGATTAACAGGGAAATTTATCTTAATACTTTTTGTAGGCTGAAGGCAATAATTCTACACAAGTCCCATGAAGCCAATGGTTCTTTGCTTTCGATTACAGACTTCAGAAAATTAACAAAGATCATCTTAATTTGTTCACCTGTTTTATTAAAATATGTATATAGAGCATCTTGCAGCTCAATCTGTGATGAAAGAAGTTGAAGTATAGTGATTGAATAAGCGATCTTACAACCAAATATAAAGACAATGGTGCATCATAGGCTACCTACCTACCTAAACCTTGTGGGATACACTTCCCCCTCACTTTAAAACAAATTGCCAATCATTCAAAGCAGCATTATTTGTGTACCATTGGTCCAATGCCAGAGAAATATGGCTAGGATATGCTTAAGCAAGCATGTTGCATGTCTGTGGCAAGTCTGATACTTTTAATCCAGGAGTGGGGAACTTATGGTTCTCTAGATGCAACAGGATTGCAACAGACAGTATCCTTTTCGACGGACATTGTTATGACTGCTGGGAACTACAGATAAGCAACATCCTAAGGCCCACAGGCTCTCCATCCTATTTTAATCCAAAATGCATGATTTGGTCAAAACTCATGTTTTAATCACAAGGACGTTTTCAACTCTCAGTGATAATTAAGAATGGAAATCTGATTAATATTCTACTCCTTTGGTTTATCAGAAATATAGATACAACTGTTCACCTTTAATAGATTGTAGAGTTAAATTACCTTATATCTTGCTTATAAAACTTATTTGTCTATTACAGTTAATTTAAGACAATGATTTTGTTACACACTGATATTGTTAAATTTATATCCCACCTTTATTTTGTCTAACTCAAAGTGGCGTACATAATGCTCCCTCCTCCTGTTTTCCCTATAACAACCCTGAGAGGTGGTTTTGGGCTGAGAAAAAGCCACTGGCTGAAAGTCACCAACTGGCTTCCATCCCTAAGGGAGGACTAAAATTCACACCCTCCCAATTTCTAGCTCAGCACCTTGGCTGCTACACCAAAGTGGCTCTCATAATCTTTCTCTTAATGACTACTATACAATCCTAGAAATGTGAACATCTGGGGGGGGGGGGGAGAGAAAAAAGAAATCTGGCTTATTTCACCTCTTTACATACACACCAAAAAAGGAATCTGTGAATATTTATTGAACTTACAGTTAAAAACCAAAAGAAAAATATAGATACAACACATAAACAAATAAAACAGTGAGGAATTAACATTAGGAGATGGACATGGCAATGAAATTGGGGAATACTGAAAAAATATTGTCATTTAAATGGAATAAAATGCTTGTAAAGACCAGATTTACTCAAAATGTGTAACACTAATACTTTTATGTTAGACAGTTTACAATTATTATAGATTTCTATTTTCCCACACTATGTAAAGCTAACGTTTTATTAAGCTACAACAGTGCTTTTTACTTACTCTCATTTCTGCTGTCTAGCAGCTGTATGAATGATTTTAATTGTTTTTAACATTTTGTTTTACTAAATAATGGTGCAATTTCTGGCCCTAGTAGGAGTTTTTTAACAAGTTGTAAATGTTCTCTATCACTTCACTAGAATTAGATATTTTTCTGTTATTACCATCTCATTAGCCATTAATGAGGAATGTGATCTTATGAATCTAAAGATTTTTTTCTAATTAGAATACTGTATGTAGCTCAGGGTTGAACTGTGGAGTTCTTGATGCTCTCTGAGCTTGGTTGTTTGGTTGCAGATGTTTCCCTACCCAACTTAGTAACATCATCAGTGGGAATGTTGGGTTTGCTGCCTGTTTATATACAGTAGCTTGCCCTGCCAGTTTTGGTGGCACTGTGGTTTCCTCTTGGGTGGTTCCTTAATTATTATTTTCTGCCCGATTATTTTTCTGGTGTTGATCCCTGCTCATCTGAGTGTTGGCTGCTGGAGGGGATGTGTTCTAGTATTTTGTTTCTTTCCTAGGTTTTTTCTTGTCTCTTTTGAATGGTATGCATTCTAATTATTCTAATTACAGTGGGCAAGTATTTTATAGGAACAGTGTTGAACTCAGTTTGCGCCTGGCAACATAGCTAGAGGTCCCTCTGGCACTTCTGTAGTTTAGGAGGCTCACCAAATTGTGAATAATATTGGTTAAGGTCCAAGCCACTGGAACACTGAAGAAAGGAATGCTGAGCAAGACAATATGAAGCAAACCAACTCCAAGGGCATAGGTGAGCCACATTCCTCGGCTGTTCATGACCCTCGTGTTGGGATTGACTTCACTGTGGGCAACCCCAACATTCATCTTTTTGCTTTAATCCTGAAAAGTAATATTGGAAAAGAAAATGGTTGTCAGAAAGTGTACTTTTCGGGGTTAGTCATCATGCCACTGTTGGGAGAGGTCATCAACTACTGCATAAGACTGACTCAGCTTCTTACAAATTAACACTATACAGTATTTGAAATTGTTGTTTCATAAGCACCTGGGTTGCTCATATGGTGCTACAATATTACATGTCACCATGCTACTTCAGTTTTTATACAGTATGTAGATTTATGTTTTAGCAATATTAGTCAGCTTAAAGGAAATGTTCTGAATTGGAAGACAATCTATCATTTCAAAACAATTAACTTTTTTTAAATCTAAGGCAATAAAAGTATCAGCCAAAGAATTAATACAAGTTAGAATTTCACACATTTATATAATTGCAGTCAACACAATCTCAATTTTATAGCCTTCCACAGAATAAAGAACCTTCCATTATTATTTTTTTCCATACGAGAGAAAACTGTTCAAGGTTTTAAAGACAACAGTCAAATTCCTATTCAGGAATGCTTATAATTGGGTGCACAGAAGGCTAAACAGCAGTTAACAAATCGTAAACATCAAGCTTAAAATAGCGAGACTATTTTAAATCAACTTAATGGAAGATTATTTACAGAAAATTTGTAGGTAGAAAATATCATCTTACATGTTAAGAACAACCAAGTATCCCTGCTAGATTTGTTACCTATTTCAGAGGAAAGGGAAAACAAGGGACAACCATTCCCCAAAATTGTGTATGAAAAACACTTCAGTTACATTAGCTTTGATCAACTGACTGCAACTCAACAGAGCCTATCATAAATTGACATGTCCTGTATTTTGCTAATGGAAGACGCCAGGCTTGTCGATTGGAAGATTGCAAGTTCGGAGGTTCGAATCCCTAGCCCTGTGTGCGGAGTGAGCTCCCGCACTAGCTCCAGCTCTTGCCAACCTAGCAATTCGAAAGCATGCAAATGCAAGTAGATTAATAGGTACCACTTCGGTGGGTAAGTAACAGCGTTCTGCGTGTGTCATGCAGCCACATGACCGTGGAAGCGTCTTCGGACAATGCTGGCTCTTTGGCTAACAAACGGAGATGAGCACCGGCCCCTAGAGTCAGACACGACTGCACAAATGTGCGGGGGGAACCTTTACCTTTTTATCCTTGTGTACTGAGACTACCTGCCATCCTGTCTGCCATCCCTTGTACATATACCTAGGTTGAACACATTAGCAGTTAAAGTTCTATTGCCTATTTTTATTTGAAGATAATATTTACTTCTTATCATTTTGGTTACAAACAGATGACTCATGAAGGATGGCTCTTTGACTTCTGAAGGCAACATAAGCTATTTAGTAAGTCCTACCTCTGTGGTAGGTGCACACTCACTTGTCCATCCTACTGGACCAACTTAGAATGCTGTTTAACATGAGCATCCAATACAAAAGAAAACAAAACAGTTACTATTAAAAAGGTCAAGGAATATGAGGCACAAGGTGTTAACACACAAACCACATTACTACATCTGCAAGATCCACACTACAATATAAACCACAACTATTTGAACATTAGTCATTATTGCCATAGGATCAACACAACTTTCATACAATTACAGATCAAAAACATACTTTGTTAAGTATGTTCAGGATCCAACTAGAGATGTATGGCATATAATCAAGGGCAGTATAAGTGATCCTCATATTTAATTATTCCTCATATTTAATTATTTAGGTGTATCGTTTGTCCTTAATTTTCTAATCATAATATATTTAATATCTGGATGTTATCTACAATAGCTCTCCCAACAGTTCTTTTTTATTCTGAGTTAAGATTATTTATACCATACTGTAAACTGGAATTTAACCTTTAAGTCAACTGGATAGTGGACTAGATGATGATCAGAAAAAAACTACTGTATCTTTCAGTTTGTGCCACAGGTAACAAATCAGGAAGGGTCGCATTCAACTAAATAAAATAACCCCGTAGCTTTCAACGTCTGACCGAGTCAAAAATCACAAGCCAGCAGCTGTCCTCAGATGGTCCATGTTCATTTCTTTGTACCTCCAGCATAATCACCACCACGATACACAACCGCAGCAGATACAACACCCCAGAAAACAAGTCTACACGCGACGCTCCTTCTTCTCGGAAAAAGAAAACACGCACAATCGGACAAAACTGACTGTAGTCGTGCTTCCTTATTTTTTACTTTAATTAGGGCTTCAGGGTGGCGGTGGCTGCAGCAGAAACCAGAGGCCCGACTCCCAACGTCAAGGGTTCCGCGCTACTGCATTGTTTCCCAATGAGCGCAGCCGCTTTCTCTTCAGTCGGCCTGCGCTGCATATGCCTCCCGCCACGCACACCAGTTGCACAGGCCCGGGGACCCGGCCGTAGCCCACATCTGTGCACAACCAACTGCCCCTCCGCCTCTTTTCTACTGCACCTTCTCGTCAACAGGAGAAAAGAATCCCGCGCTGCCCGGTCCCCGAAGCTTCTGTGGTCTTCTGAAGTGTTGCACTGCGAGCAGGGGAGGGAGGCGATTGGGCCACCGTTAGCCCCGCCCCCTTCCCTTTCAGGCGCGCACGCGGCGCGGAAGCCGCTTCGGGCGGGTCCGGGGACCGGAGGTTCCAAAGGAGGTAGAAGAGGGGCGAAGGGAATTCTTTGACCGCTCCGGAGGAGGAAGTATAGTATGGGCTTCGGGAGGTCCTTTTGCAGAGCTTTATTTATTTTTAGGCCTCACTCCCTCTTCGTTGTTGCTCAAGTGCGATAGGCCTGAGGAGGTCACGTTGATCAGCAGACCCCGGTTTGGGCTGGAGCAAGGAACCAAAACAAAACCAGAGGCTGAGCAATCTCTGGGCTGCTCGGTGCAGGCCGTGTGTATTTATATCGTTATTTTAATTTGCTTTTTCTTGAACGACTGCATGTTTATTTGAAATTGGGCGAGTTACAGATCGTGAATGCCCGCTGCAATGAAGTGAAGTGGATGGTGGGCAAAGTTGTACATGTCGCTTTTGGGTTTTGGGGGTGTTTTGGGATTAGTCCAAAATAACCATAATCTCGCTTTGGAAGGATTGTGGTTATAAGGAACATTGGGTAACCCAGTTTATAAACAAACAGCCTAGTAAAAAGACTGAGGACTGATCAAACACTCTGGGATTTATTTCAAAATAACCTCGCCTATATACTGTATTACTGTATTTGGTAACATTTACTTCATTGTACTTCTTTAACTAAAAATATTCTGCCTTTTTAGCATCATCACAGTAGGTGACTTTGAGCCTGAAAGATATAAGCAGAGGTGGATGTTCGCATTTGGATAGACCACCAGGAAATGCCAGGTCTTTAGATTGGACTGAGAAGTTGAAAAGGCATCCCTGAAACAGATAATAGCAAACCGTTTCCATATTATTGCCAAGAAAACAACATGCCTGTGCATGGACATGCCTGTGCAGTCACTAGGAACTGAGTTCTACTTTAGCAATACTTCCTTTTAGTGTTTCTAGCTGTTTATTAATAAATTGCTTTTCCAGTGCAGCCAATTAAGATAATGAACAAAATAAATAATGTTGTATTATAATACTGCAAAGAATATGATAATGTATTTATCATAACAGAACCATGATTCAAACAGAAAATGGAAACCAGCCAGTACCAGCAATACATAGGCCTCAGTAGAGTCCTAATTCAACTGCAAAGCAAGATAATTACAAACATTTTGGAACTTGCTTGAAGGCCTGTGATAATTAGACTATCAAAACATCAATTGGAGCAGAGCTTCAAAAGAAGGAACCACTTGCAGGAAAAAAACAAGCTTTCTTATGTCTGTCAGCTTAGTTTCTTGTGCAACTGACTTGCCAAGTAAGGTTTATAATGCTGGTCTAAGAGAGCAGGAAACTTGGTGTGGTTCTATACAGTCCTTTGAGTAACTTTGATCCAAAGCTTAGATTTATGCAGCACTTTAAATTGAACCAGGGAAATCATAACAGTGCAGCAGGTACAATATATGTGCTTTAGTGCTTAACAGCTTACCTTTTTTTTTTTTTACCAGTTAGAAGTTTCCAAGCTACTTTTAAAGGTAGCTCTATCTAGAGTGCCTTATGTGGCACAGGCTGAATACCAATACTGTAGATCAGGTTAGGCTGTGTTTGCACAAGCTAAATCACAAAGTAGCTATTAGGCCTATGCCAACCATTCAAGGAAATGCTTTGCGGTGAGATTCCTCTTTATGAGATTCCTCTCTGGATCTGCTTCTCAGGAGAGCCACTGGGAAACATTCCCTGACGATACTTAATGCTAGGATAGCCAGTGAAGCAGCAGTGTTTTGCACACAGAAAATAAAAGGTCTGGATTAAAGCCCACAAATCAATATTTGGATTCACAGGGCATGTTAGTCCAGCGTAAAAACAAAACTGCAAATGAGATATTGAATTTAAGGGAATTGCAGGGGCTGGGGAGGTTAGGTACACAGAGCATTTGTGTACGATGCCTGTATCTGTTCCTCCACTTTGGTTGTGGCAGGTCATGCTGGATCAGCCAGGTCTCAATGCTCCCCTTGGCTTCCCCACAGCAGTTGGCTTTCAAAACAGTTTGCTTGGCTGTGGGTGGAGGAAGTCTCTCTCCTCACGCCATATGGCACAAGCAACCTTCTCTACCTTGCTCCGTTCTTTCTGAAGCTTTGGGGGGGGGGGTTCTCGTGTGTAGGTCAGGACCCTACCAGTGCCTGCACACTGCTTGTTGCAAGCTCTCTGTTACGCTGCTGCACACCAGCAATATCTGCACTTGAGGCGAATTCCAGTTGCTGTGTGTGGTTTCAAGTGGGGCAACTTCTGAACTATGGTTTAGCATTAAAGCTGAGCTTTTGAATAACAGTAAGACAATGCATCTTACTATGCTTGTAAGGAATACTGTATTTTTGCAATTTCGCCGCCTCCATCCACCATGCCTTCTGTTGAAAAGCTGAAATAATGTCTTTGAAGATAACCCATATGATGTAAGAGCACAGCTCTCTTTCTGTGAGGAAGAGAGACTTTTTTTCTGAAAGAAAACTTTGAAAGAGCTTATTGTTATGCAGTCATGCTGCTATAAGATACAGATATGTTTTCATTAGTTGTTACCTGGACTTAGGTTAATTTCTAATACTGGATTTCAGTTACAGGAAGCCAATGGTGAACTCTAAAATGTGAGAGAATAGTCCTGATCTTCTAAGTGGAGTCCTTGGTGCTCTCTGAGCCTTGTTGTTTTCTTGCAGACGTTTCATTGCCACACTAGGCAACATCTTCAGTGCGAAAAGGGAGTGGGACTTGCTCTCTGTTTATATACCATGGCTTGTCCTGCCTGTGTTGGTGGAGGTGTTGTTCTCTCCTTAGGAATTCCTTGATTGGGCTGTTGTTTGCTGCTTGCTTGATTGACTGAGTTAATAGTTCCTTGATTAAGGTGTATTGTGCTGTTTGATTGTTCCTCTGGTGCTAATCCTGGTGTTAATCTTTGCATATCTGGGTGTTGATTGCTGGCAAGGAGGTGTTCTGGTCTTCTGGCTTTTCTATTTTCTCTTATGAATGGAATGTAAATGATGTTTACCTCTATGTGTCTGCTGATGGCTGCTTTGTCTGAGTGCCACGCTTCCTGGAAATCTCCACTGTTTTTTTTATTTAACTTGGTCTAGGATGCTCAGTTTCCCAGTTGAAACTATGGTTGAGTCTGTCTATGTGTTGTGTGATTAAAGAGTTTAAGGAGCTTCCAGGAATTCTCTAGCGTTTTTGGATTTGGCTTGGTTTAAGATGCTCACAGTTTCCCAGTTGAAAGTATGGACAGACTCAACCATACATATGTGGTTACGGGGCATACATAGAAAATCATCATGCTCTTGCAAACTAAACAGATGGAACAGTTCTACCTGAAGTAAAGCAGTTTTGTAATATCTAGATGCCATGGCATAAAAGGTCTTTCTGAGTTAAAACCAGCACTTTCATTTGTACTTGGAAGCCTAGGCAACTCATACAAGCAATGTTAGATGGCACTGGTGACTCACCTATCAGGAAGCAGGTGTCTGCATTCTGCACCAACTGCAGCTTCCAATCATTCTTCAAAGGCAGCTCCAAGTAGAACATATTACAGTAGTTAATTTGAGAGGTTATGAGAGCATGGGCAATTGCTACCAGGGCCTCATATTCCAGGAGGAAATGCAATAAGCAAACTAGCCAAAGCTGGGCAGAGGGCCCCAGTAACCATGTTCTCCACTCTGCCTATAGTTGTGGGTCTAGGAGGATCCCCAAGTCATGGATCAGCTCTTTCAGGGCAAGTGCTTCCCTCCATAGTTATCACGGGGTGTGGGGAGCAAAGCACTAGTCGGTTTCGGACAAACAACATGTACATCTTGCAGGGATTCAGTCTCAACTTGTTTCTTCTCATCTACATCCTTACCTTCTGCAGACACCAGGTCAGGGCTTCTATTGCATCCCCAGCACTGGCTGGGGTATAATTGGATGATAGGTGCTGATGATACCTCACCCTAAATTGATAGATGACTTCCCCAAGTGCTTCATGTAGATGTTGAATAGCAGTGGGGAGGACTGACAAAATCTGCAGCAGTCTGTGGACAAAACAGTGCCTCTTCCTCCCAATCCGTGAAGGTGATCCAGAAGGACAACATGGTCAAATATATTGACAGCCAGCATGTCATTTAAAAGGTCCAGGAGGAGTGGACTCCCCCATCCAAGTCTTGACCTTCATCAAGTGGACTCCCCCATCCAAGTCTTGATGAAGGTCATGCACCACAGTGACCAGTGTATTTCCATCTATGCCCAGGCCTGAACCCTGACTGAAAGGATCTAGATCAGTGCTTTCCAAAGTGCCGCCGTTGGCGACACACCAACGGCGGCGGCAGGGGGGGCGTGCACTGCGGGGGGGCGCGGTGGCGGCGGCCTCGCTAAAATGCGGAAGCGCTGATGGCACGCCGCTGCTGTCTTTGCTGCCGCTGCCGTGCACACTGCCGCCGCCGTGCCGCCGCTTCGCGACATACTAAACTCTGTTGTGACACACTAAAGTGTTGCGACACACAGTTTGGAAAGCTATGATCTAGATAAACCACTCTTTCTAAGGGTCCTCCTGCAAGGCAGGAGGAATAGCCCCCTTCCTCAAAGAGATGCTGACCACCTTCTGAATACAGCCCCTCACACACATACACGTGCTTCCAGAAAGAGCCAGGTAGGATACAGATGTAATCTGTACTCATACCATGGGTCATCCTATCCACTTTCTCACAATCAAGAAACTGAGTCTGAGATAACTTTGCAAGATACTATCTCACTATTTTATTTTTATTTATTGTGATATTTATACCCCGCCTATCCCCTCCCTAACGGAGGACTCTAGGCGGCTTACATACATATACATTTTCCAATTCCATTATACAATTCACCATATACAGTGCCCGCGCGTAAGGGGAGGGGGTAAGGGAACCGACTCTTCTAAGGCTCCGGACTACATATCCCAAGATGCCTTGAGCCGGCTGCTGACTTCCTGTAGATGTTACTTCCGGGTCCGTCATCACCACCGCCATTCAATCTTCCTCCGATCTTTTTTCCTCCGGTAGACCGACTCCCGACAGGATGCCAGCAAATTCTCCCACTTAAGGTGGTACCCATTTTATCTACTTGCAAAGCTTTCAAACTGTTGGGTTGACAGGAGCTGGGACTAGCAATGAGAGCTCACCTCGTTGTACGGGATTCGAACTGCCGACCTTCCGATCGGCAGTCTACAGCTCAGCGGTTTAACCCGCTGAGCCACCGCGTCCCTATAGGCACTATCTCAAACTGCCCATGCAGATTTCAGATGAAAGCAAATTTGAGAGGTTTCATCAGCAAAATGCTGCCCAAAAATTTCACCGCAGCCCATAGGAAGACCACCTTCCTCTCTCCACCACTGCCCCCCCCCAAAAAAAAATCCTGTGAGAATATAACTTTGGCAAGGAAGGAAATATGGCTGCCCATGATCAGGATCTGGTTATCAGAGCTACTCCCTGTATTTCCTACATTATTACAGTATTAGTCTAATGTATCAGCTACTAAAATACAATTTAAAGTTGTAAATTATGCAGATAATTCTTAGAATTTCACTCTTCCCCTGAAATTGCACATACAAAGATCTTGAGAATTAGAATTTTTCTATATACACTCACTGTACTGAGCTCAGTAATTTGACATAACACTATGCTTTTCTCTTCAACTGTGCTTTATCCTATTCATCTCTGTACATAAGAGAACAATTTAAAAAAAGAAAAACAGTATCATACTCTTTTAAATTGTGGTTTTATCTTTTTAAAGGTCCTGATCCTGAAAACCAAAAAAATGAAACAGCTACCAGCAGAAACTGTTCGACTTCTTTCTAGTTCACAGGTCATTGTGTCAGTTGTCAGTGTGGTTAAAGAACTGATAGAGAATTCTTTGGATGCTAATGCAACTAGTGTTGATGTTAAGTTGGTAAGTTCTTTTGGACTAAAATTGGAATGAAAATATGGGTGAGAAGACTATATTTCCTTGTAAAGTAAAACTGATGAATGACTTAAACATTTTCCTTGCTTACTAAATTTATTTTGTATTAATTTTTTAATGATTCATTTACTTAGGTCTGCCAGTGTCTACTCATCTAAGATGGATTTTGGAAGCAACTTGATAATGCTATATGAATTACTGAAAGTTTCCTTTAAGCTTGCCCAGATAAAGCCTCTGCAAAACTAACTGCTTTTTATACAAATTACTTTAGCTAATCTAACAGTTTTGGGAATACTAGTTTTAACAAATGTATTCTTGATTTTAAAACGAGTAATCATGCGAGGCTTCCTATTGAATTCAGGTTTCATTTTGGAGAGTAATCATACTGTTATATATTACTTTTCATGAAGAATAATTAACTACATTCATTATTTATTCTTTGTGACTTAGAAGATCATTTTAAAGTTTTAATATCAGGGAGTTACCTATTTAATCAAAATGGCAGAAAACAGCCGTAATTGAGTATATGACTAATACAGAAACACGTTAATTTCTTAGGGCTTGTTTCACTTAAATACTGCTTACTTGAAGCCTTTTTTTATAACTGCAAAAGGGAGGGAGGGAGGGAGGGAGGGAGGGAGGGAGGAAGGAAGGAAGGAAGGAAGGAAGGAAGGAAGGAAGGAAGGTTTCAAATGATTACCAGTATATACATTTTGCATTTTATGGAGATTTCTACAACATTCATTTCCCTCAACTTGACTTAAAAAAAGATTCAAAAACCTATGTGGCAGCAGTCAAACACATTGCATACAGTGATAGAACTATGAGAAGTGTTATTTGAATCTATATCAAAGAAGTCATTTGCAGAATGGTGTATGATTATTATTTTGAAAAGCAGCTCACTTTCCCCCCAGAAGGATAGTACAGCATTGAATAGCATTCCCTCCTCCAGTTTTCCTTTCATAATAATAACTTTGTGAAGTAGTTTGGCTGGAGAGAAGTCATGACAGGTCCAATGAGCTTTCTTAGCAGAGGTTGGATTTGAACTCAAGTTTGCTCAATCCTAGTCCATCACCTCAAACTGTACTGGATCTAAGTCCTAGACTCCATCTTTCTAAATGATATATTATGAGTGGGGGATGTGTATCTAGCTATCTCTGTAGTAATTTATTAGGCAATTATTTCCATGAATTTCAGTAGGATTTAGAGTCTAAATCAGAGCTTTCCAAACTGCCAGGATTCCGCGCAGGTCCTAGTGCCTGCCTTGTGCCTTGCTGCCTCCAAACCTGCTGTGATTCCGCGCAGGTCCTAGTGCCTGCCTTGTGCCTTGCTGCCTCCAAACCTGCCCTGCCAGGATTCCGCGCAGGTCCTAGTGCCTGCCTTGTGCCTTGCTGCCTCCAAACCTGCCCTGCCAGGATTCCGCGCAGGTCCTAGTGCCTGCCTTGTGCCTTGCT
Organism: Charina bottae; assembly: GCA_023362775.1. NCBI lineage: Eukaryota > Metazoa > Chordata > Lepidosauria > Squamata > Charinaidae > Charina > Charina bottae. The sequence continues at coordinate 19,060,460 of JALMGJ010000020.1, read as the reverse complement.
GCCTCCAAACCTGCCCTCCCAGGATTCCGCGCAGGTCCTAGTGCCTGCCTTGTGCCTTGCTGCCTCCAAACCTGCTGTGATTCCGTGCAGGTCCTAGTGCCTGCCTTGTGCCTGGCTGCCTCCAAACCTGCCCTGTCGGGATTCTGTGCAGGTCCTAGTGCCTGCCTTGTGCCTTGTTGCCTCCAAACCTGCTGTGATTCCGTGCAGGTTCCAGTGCCTTGCTGCCTCCAAACCTGCCCTGCCAGGATTCTGTGCAGGTCCTAGTGCCTGCCTTGTGCCTTGCTGCCTCCAAACCTGCCCTCCCAGGATTCTGCGCAGGTCCTAGTGCCTGCCTTGTGCCTTGCTGCTAGAATAAAGCATTTGTACCATGCCACTTCAGTAATCCGTATCGTGCCCTTTAAAGAAGTTATTGAATACTCTGTCCTCAAGAATTCTATCCTAAATAAAAAAAGATTAGGGCATGATCCCACATTCATGCAGGTCTCTTCTGTCTAAGACAGTGCTGCTCAAGCCATTTACTGTCTGAATTGAAGCCGGAATGGCACTCCTTCCACTGAACCATCAATTCCTCTTGTTGTTTCTGTAAACCTGTCCAGCACCTTTTTTTTACCAGTGTTTATCACCCATGCACACTCATTATGCCCTCTAAAGCAAGCTGCTTATTTTGGCTGTACAGCATGGTTAATCCTAATGGAGGGTGGAGTGGGAGCAGGGAAATTGTTGATTATGCCTTCCTAGAGATAGTCCTTCTGTCTCATGAATTTTGTGCTCCAGTATTTTGAATAAGCTCTTCTAGAAGGGGAAGAAAGTAGAAAGCTTTTTCTTGAAGACAGAGGGTGAAGCAAGTTAGAACAGAGTGTTAAGAACATTTCTCAGTTGTTTCAAGTAATTCTAATTTAGAAGTCCTGCAAATTTAGTAGATTTATGTAAAGTGATCCTTAACATAAACTTCATGGTTAGTTTAGTTTAGTTTAGTTTGTATTTAGATGATATACAGTAAAACCACATAGTCATAGGCTGCATTTAGAGGTGGTATTAAATTATGCTTTGGAATTATGAATATAAGCCAGTACATGAACTTCAGGATCTGTTCTGCAAGCCCTTTAGAACAGAGCTTTCCAAACTGTGTGTCGCGACACAAAAGTGTGTCGCCACACACAGTCTGGTGTGTCGCCACACAACCCGGAAGCGCTGATCATCATCAGCGCTTCCGGGTTTTCCCGCGGCGACACACCAATGGTGGTTGGTGTGTCGCTGCGGGAAAACTTTGGAAAGCCCTGCTTTAGAATATATTAGACAACACTGTGACCAGTTGGATCATCCTTTGAGAGAAAGGTAGTGCAGTCTGATATGACCAGAATGAACATTAAATTTTAGGCTGATATTTTTTTTATCCCAATGCTGGACAGTCCTGTGATCATCTAAGAAAAGTATATATCATAAATAGAAAAATAATTGTAGTGGCAAACAAACTTCAATAATAAGTCAGTATTTACTTACCTAAACAGATAAACAGAATGATCACAGGAGGGCAAAAAAGCAGTGGGAGCGGGAGCGACTTCCGACTTCCTGCCAGCTTCCCCATAGACTTTGCTTGTGGGAAGCTGGCAGGGAGCATTGGAAATCATGATCATGTGACCGCAGGGATGCTGCAACAGCAACAAGTTTGCGAATAAAACTGGTCTGAACATAGTGGAAATTTCAATTCCACAGGAGTAATGGGTCCCGGATTTTTTACACATTCTTTAAGTTAGCGGGTTTTAGATACCTTAATTCAAAAATGGTTGCGGTATAATGCACTGTTTGGGCTAACTTGAAGGTGCAAATAGACAAACATAAACACAGTGAGAGTTTTAGTAGTATATAGATATAGTGTTCTGGACCTCTGTGTCTACTGATATGTATTAAACACAGTGTTCTGTGTTGCTTGAGATTAATAAATTCCTTCTCTATGTAGGAAAACTATGGTTTTGAAAAGATTGAAGTGCGAGATAATGGTGATGGGATAAAGGCAGTTGATGTTCCTGTTATGGCAATGAAGCACTACACATCAAAAATAAGCTCTTCTGAGGACCTTGAAAGCTTGAGAACGTACGGTTTCCGTGGTGAAGCTCTGGGCTCCATTTGTAGCATATCACAGGTAAAAGGCTCATATCATTACAGACTTTTGTGTCTCTACCTACACAATTCTGCATAAGCGAAACATTAACCCTTTTGATTTTAAGGTATCCAAAATACAGTGTGGGGGGGAGAGTTTATCTGCTGGGGTATGGAGGCACAGTCCCACTTCTTCCTAACTAGGGTGTCTGCAGAGAATGTCCACAGGGGGGTTCAAAAAAAGTCAAGATAGTGGTCACAGCCCTGCTTCTTTGTATGTGCGTGCAAGGTTGACGCATGTACATAAAGAGGAGCTTCGGGCACGCAGTTACAACTGCCATTTTGACTTTTTTGAACTCTCGTTATTGATGCCATCCCCATAACATTTCTTTTTGGGATGCAAATTTATGAAGAAGATACAGGTTTTGCCCAGTGCTTAAATAGAAGACCTGAGGGGAAGGCATTGCTGAATTCTGACTGCGAAATGTTGAGTTTTCTCCCCCAAAAACATTTTCTTTTCAAGACTCTGATGCTCTGGTTCACATATCTTACAGGCTTTATACTTTAGGAAGACTGAGCAATGGGGAAATTTAAAAAAAAAGCTTTGAAAACATTAAACTCCCATAGAAACTGTAGAAAGAATAGTTTCTTATTGGGGCACTTGATCAGGCTGTGCTGCAGAGATGCTAACAGAGAGAAATAAGAAATAAACTTTTTTAAAAAATAAAGAACACACAGTTTATCGCCCATATTCTTTTCAGTTGCCTTCAGGGTAGGCTGTCTGAAATTCAACCAGACACAAAATCCCAATCCACACAAATGTACTGGGCTCTCCCTTTTTCCTTTTTTTTTTTGGGGTGTGTGTGTGTATCATCCTTTTCCTACCATGCAACATGATCAAGCAAGAAATGGGGGGCAGTTTGGTAGACTAGGGATGGATGTTTGCCAAAATGAAGGTGGTTTGCACACAGCTGCTGCTTGAGTCCTCCTGAAATGAGGGTGAACCTTAATGAAATAAGAAAAAAGCTGCCCCTGCCCAGGCCAGCTATAGAAAAAGCCCTACCTGCATTTCCATCTTAAAAACCTCAGCATAGGACAGAAAGGAACAATCTTTGCTCAGCAAAAGAAAAAAGTATTTCAAGGGCCAGTGGGACAAAACAGACAAAAATCAACAGCAGCAGCAGCAAGCCAAACGAATAACACGGGAAGAGGCCAGGCCGATAATATGGCTTAGCAGCAACTGCATCATGAACTGCATCCCCAGTGCACATGATCATGAGCAAAGTGCATTTGTGCCAGACTTTAACAAACGTTCTGCCAAGTATCCAGGCAGCGGTCAGGTTCCCAGACAATTGTTCCTTTTTAAGATCCAGAGTCAGTAAGCACTCCAGTGAGTAAAGAGATTTTAATCTTTATTATTAACTCAAGCAAACAGATTTAAACAGAAACACAATTTAGGCAGATTGAACAGAAATATAAAAAGCATAACATACCAAGCGAGATGAGAACCCATCTCCCTTGTTGTCGGGAGCTGCAGTAAGGCGACAGCGGAGATACCCCAGGGCCGCTCCATTTCCACTGCCATTGCCCAGCCCTAAGCCTGCGCAGAAGCTCCAAGCTCAAGAGGCAGTCCTAAGGTTTTTATCAAGGTCTGGCACTCAAACCTCGTGACCCTGTTTCCATGACGTCGAGGCTGCAGGACCTGACCTTGACTAGATGGTGCATCTACTCAGCATGTAAACCAACAAAACCCTGCAATGGCTGGGGTTACACAGATAAGCCAGTGCTACCCTAAACAACCTTGGGGTCTTCCCATAACTGAGTGAAGATTCCTCCCCCTTTTTCTTTTCTTTTTTTAATAATAATTTTTATTTTTTAAAATACAATAACAAAACACCCAATCAATAATAACAAAAAAAATCAATCAAACAACCAAAACATAACACATATAACTTTATAAATTTAACCTCTACGTGCACCCATCACCCGTGGGACTTGTAACTCTCCTTATCTCTTTACTTTTTATTATCATACATTTTTATTATTACTGATTCTTAATGAACCCTCTTCTCCAAAAAGATAATATACATTGATCTGGTTTTACTCCTTTCCCTTTAACAAAGACATATTCAAGAAATTCATCCCATATAAAATTGTTCCTTTTCACCAAACCCTTTCTATATTTTAGTTCACAAGTCAATTTGTCATTAATAGCAATTTTCCATACCTCTTTAAACCAATCTTCAAGCTCATACTCGTAATCCATTTTCCATTTTTTAACTATTATTAATCTTAAGGCAGTAACAAGAATTATTATCATCTCTTTCTTTTGCCACTCTAATTTCATATTTCTAAAATTTAACAATAATGCTATTTTTGGACTTATTTGCAAATTAATAGATAGTATTTCATTGATCTCAGCGAAAACCTTTTCCCATATTTTTTAAATCTTTTCACATTCCCACCATAAATGTAAGTAAGTCCCAATTTCTTTTTTACACCTCCAACAATTTAGTAAATTATTTTTATTATAGTGGCTTAACGTTATTGGAGTCATATACCATTTCCAAACTGTCTTATAGCAATTCTCTTTAATTCTAACAGACTTATTTTTCATAATTCTTTGCATCCAAATCTTTGGCCATTCCTCTTCTGTAATATTAATACCTAAATCACTCTCCCAGCTAAATTTCAATCCTTGTTGTGCTGAGTTACATTCTATCATTATTTTATAAATTTTACTTATTAACCCTTTATTCCTTTGTATGTACCATTCTGCTTTAACTGTATTATTAATTCCTCAAATTTTGTTAATTGTCTACATTTCCCATATTGTTTTACTCAATTCTTAGTCCATGACTCCAATTGCAATACATTATACCAAGATATTGTACTGTTTAACTATTTCCTTTATATCTTCTCTACTAGAAATTTTTACTTAACCAATCTTGCAATCTTAATACTCCAGCTCGTTCCATATCTTTTATTAATCCTGTCTTAAGGTTCTCTGGGAATTTTTCTAATTCTTCAATTCGAGTCAGTGGTGATATTCCTGGACTAAATATATATTTATTTTTATGCCAAATCTGTAAAGTAACATTTCTTATTGGGTTTTTTATTTCACTAAAAAGTTTTTTGTTTTGTATAAAAAGAAAACAATCCTTATCTCTTATCTCCCCTAACTCCATTTTACCCCAAATCAGTTTTTCTAATCCATATAACATATTAGGAACATATCTTATTTGATTAGCTATATAATACATATTAATATTTGGAATTTATTTATTTATTTATTTATTTTATTTCAATTTATTCCCCGCCCATCTCCCTTGCAAGGGACTCTGGGCGGGTTACAACAATTGAAAGTTTAAAAACTATACAAATAACAATATATAAAATGATAATATATAAAATGATAATAATATAAAAGGATTAGGAATACCTAATCCTCTTCCTTTCTGGGATACGTACTATAATTTTTTATTTATCCTTTATTTTTTATCTCCATTACAAAAATTATTTATAATATTTTGCCATTGTTTTAAATCCTCCTGTGATAATTCTATTGGTAGCATCCAAAATAAAAAAAATATTTTAGGTAATATCTTCATTTTACATAGCGCTATTCTCCCAAACCATGACAATTTCAATTTTTTATATCCAAATATTTTTTCTTTTATTTCTTCCTTCAACTTATCAAAATTCACTGTTTTTATATCCTGTAAATTTTAGCTATATTTATCCCCAAATATTTAAAACTCTCTGTAACTTTAATCTTATATTTCTTTTTAATTTCTTCTATTTCCCCTCTACTATTATTGATTAACATCATTTCAGACTTATTTATTTATTTATTTGTCACATTTATATCCTGCCCATCTCCCCCACAAGGAGGGACCCTGGGCAGTTTAAATTATTCCAATTTATTTTCAAACCTGTTACTTCTTCAAAGTCTTCCAAATGTTTCTGAATGTTACTTAAAGCTTCTAACTGTTCTACTATAGTTAACATAGTATCATCCGCAGACAAACTAATCTTTACTTTTTCTCCTTGTCCTATTCCTTCTATATCTTTATCTTTCCTTATCGGATTCGCTAATAATTCTATCACTAATATAAATAAAATTGGAGATAAAGGGCAACCTTGTCTTGTTCCTCGGCTTACGTTGAATTGTTCTGTTATTCCATCATTAACTAATACTGAAGCTTTATTCCCTGCATATAATTTTGTAATAATATGTTGACATTTTTTCCCGAATCCCATTTGTTGAACTAAATTTTTTAACGTTGGCCATTCTACTGAATCAAAGGATTTAAAAATATCTAGTGCTATTACTCCGGCTTTTACTTCTTTTTCTTTTATATAATTAATTACATTTAATAACCTTCTCATTAAATCTGCCATTTGTCTTCCTTTTATAAATCCGCTTTGATCATTTCTAATATATTTTCCTATAAACTCATTCAATCTTTTCGCAATAATTTATTTATTTATTTATTTATTTATTATTGTATTTATACCTCGCCTATCCCCTCCCTAACGGAGGACTCTAGGCGGCTTACATACATAGTAAATTACATTTCATTATACAGTATACATTTTTAAACCGCGTGCTTAAGGGAAGGGGTAAGGGAACCGACTCTTCCGTGGCTACTGGACTACATGTCCCACAATGCCTTGCGTCAGAGCCGGCTACTGACGTCCTGGATGTTGTTGCTTCGGGTTCCATCGTCGCTGCCGCCATTCATGAGATCTTTTTCCGTTTGGTGGCCGACCCCCGACAGGACGCCAGCAAATTTACCCACTTAAGGTGGTACCCATTTATCTACTTGCTAAGCTTTCGAACTGTTGGGTTGACAGGAGATAATTGCTGTAAATATCTTGATTTATTAATGATATTGGTCTATATGAGTCAATTTCTGATTTATCTTTTCCAGGCTTTGGAATCAAAACTATTATAGAATACTGCCAGGATGGTGGAATCTCCCCTCCTTCTAAAATACTTTTAAATAATTTTTCCAATTTCAGAATTAAATTTTAAAAAAATATTTTGTAAAATTCTGCCCCTAAACCATCCATCCAAGGTGTTTTTCCAACTTTCAAAGTCTTTGTAACCTCTTCTATCTCTTCTTTCATAATTTTTTGTTCTAATCTATCTTTATCCTCCTCCTGGAGTTTATTACCTAATTTTTTCTCAATATAATTTCTAATTTTCTCTTCTGAACTCCCTTTAGTTGTATATAACTTCTCATAAAATTCTTGTATTGTTTTTATCTTATCTTTCATCAAATTACATCTATTTCCTTTTATATCTTTAATTATACCTATTTCCATTTTTGTCTTTTTCAATTGAACATCCCTAGCTAACATCTTAGAATTTTTATTAGCATATTAAAAGTATTCTCTTTTTAGATAAATCAAGTTTCTCTGAACCTTTTCCATCTCACTTCCTTGCAATTCTTTTTTTAGTGCTAATATCTAATTCAAAATTCTTTTATCTCTATTAATAGTATAAATTCTCTCTAATTCTCTTATCTTCTGTTCTATCTATTCTTCCTTTTGCTTTTTTAATATTGAGGCTTCTTTAATACTTAGTCCTCTTATAACTGCCTTCATTGAATCCCATAGTATTCCTTACTCAATTTCACCATTATCATTAATCTGCCATATTTCCTCCCATTCTCTTAGCTTTTCCGTTATCTCTTCATTTCTAAAAATATATCCATTTTCCATCTTTTAGCTTCCTTATAATCACATTTCACTTTCATTTGAATACTCATCATTGAATGGTCACTAAGTTTTATGACTCCAATTTCTACATTTGTAATTTTTGTCAATGCGTTATTTGAAGCGAATATATAATCTATTTTCAAATATGTATTGTGTACTTGTGAAAAATATGTAAATGTTTTTCTTCACCTTTCAATTCTCTGCAAACATCCTTTAAATTAATCTGTTTCATCAATCTGTTTAACATCGTTTTTCTATTTTTCATCTCCTCTAATGTTACAGTTGATTTATCCAACTTCTTATCTACTACCATATTACAATCTGCTAATATAATCATCCCTTTACTTTCTTTTTCAACCTGCTTCACTACATTACTAAAAAACTCACTCTGTTTTTCATTCGGTGCATACACATTTATTAATGTTATATCCTTACCTCTTATTTGACCTTGTACCATTAAATATCTTCCTTTATCATCTCTCTTTGTTTTTTCCATTATAAACCCACATCTTTTAGAAATCAATGTTGCTACTCCCCTTGCTTTTGAAGTACCATACGATTTTTCATATTTATCCATCCAATTTAACTTCAATTCATTAATTCCATCCTTTTTTTGATGCGTTCCTTGCAAAAAAAATTATATCTGGTCTCTCCTTTCTTAATTGTGCTTCCACTCTTCATCTTTTTAACACATTAACCAAGCCTCTAACGTTCCATGTTACAATTTTTATATGTTTAACCATCTTTAATCTTATTTCTGTCCCAACGTATTTTTTGTCCCACCTTGTGAACTATCTGTACTGTTTAACAACTTACTATAACAACAAATATACGTATAAAAAAATAAACATAATAACACTGATATAAAGACATATCACAAAATTACATAAACATATACCCCCTTCCCCCCACCTTAAACCAAACCCTAACCCTTTCGCTCTTAAGACTCCACAAATAATAGGATAACTGTTGATTAGCATCAACAGGGTCCAGTAAACACCAAATGCTTAGCAAGCTAAACATAACATGGAAAGTTGGGGTTTGTTCCTTTAAATACACTCAGAAGCTCTGGCTGAGCCAAGTACTGAACCAGCCAACCAAGCCAAGATAGAGAATTTTTTGGAAACACACTCTGTTGTTGGCTTGTTGACCTTAGGTATATGTGCACAGGCTGTGAATGCTCTTGTCTTTTGAATGTCAGGTTTTCAGAGGAATTTTGAAAGTTGCAATTCCCTTCATTTTCAAAGGCATCCTGAAATTTGAGATGAACAAAACACAGTAAGAGTGCACATGTGTATCTAAGCATGACAAGCCAAACAGAAAATAAACTTTTTACATTTACAATCAGCATTACCATGTGGCAACACACTTGTATATGAACTGAAGCACAGTACAGACAGTTTCAAATGGAAGAGGAATATGAAAATATTCAGAGGCACGTAACTCCACATTTTCTGTAGGATATATAATCATTACTGACTCTCCATAAGCTGGTATTCAGAAGCATATTGCTTCTGATCCTGGAAGATTCATAAAACAATTAGATCTTGCATGTGATTTGGAGAGGCACTTCATTGCCTTGAATGCATCAAGGTACTTATTTTCTCCTGAAGATCCAGTGAGGCTGCTTCAAAGCCCTTTCCAGGTTGTCTACATGTGTGGAAGATGTATCTGTCAAGAATGTCTTCTCTTAATGATTTGCACAGTCCTAGGAGCCACCCAGAGTCGTTGAGAGTTAGGTGGTATACAAGTTTAATAAATCATCATTATCATCATGGCTTGTGAAAATTACCATAGGGAACAGAATGTATATACATCCCTTCATAATTGTTTACTTAACATTAGAGTCTTTATTGTTAGGTTTCTATTACAACAAGGACAGCTGCTGATGATTTTAGCACCCAGTACAATTTTGATAGAAGTGGTCATATAATTTCTCAGAAGCCGTCTCATCTTGGAACAGGTATGGCTTTTATAGTAGTTTTATGTAACTTCCTACTTTTACATTACTAGTTCAGGAGCAGATGAGTTCCTGTGATTTTTCTGCTTCAGGTAACAGAACGACAGTTGGATAACATTTTAAAATTTGAACTGATACCTTGAGTTGTGATTTCCAAAATAACAAGACTAGATGAGTCAGGCATGAAAAATCAAAATATACATTGAATTGAGATTTTAGTCATGTATTGCACCTTCGGTATGTATAACATATTACAAAATATGAAATTGGTACTAGACATGAGGAATTCTGCAATGAAAAATTCAGCACAAGGAAAACTACAGCAGAAGACCAGGTAGGCCCTCGAGGTTGTGTTAAACAGGAAAGCAATTTCTGATTGTTTCAGTCACATGTAAGCTCAGCTAAACCTGGTTAACTGTGTCATGGAAATGATTATTTTAAGTAGCAATCAAAATTGTAGAGTTGGAAGGGATCTCAAGGATGATCTAGTCCAACTGTTTGCTTTCACCATCCACTCTCAAGTCTCCTTAAGAACGATATCTCCTTATATCTTCAGTTCTCTGAAGGGCCAAATTTTCTAGCCTTTTATTATCAAGAAATGCCATCCAGCTCAAAATAAATTCTTTATATGGAAGATTGTTTTCTTTATACAGAAGTCTTACATTCCAGAACCACTGCATTTCTCAAGGGGCTTAAATTTAGTTAAATTACGTATTTAGAGAAGATCTCTGCATTTATAGCATCAAAGTGATAAAAAGGGTCCGTCTTCTTTGAAATTTTAGTGGTTCATGGCACTGCAAAGTTTGAGAACTCTGCGTATTGCCATTGTTGTGACTTGCTGCATTTTTTAACTTTGCTGAAATAATACAGCGTTTTGGTATACCTTGACTATAACTACTTCGATATTTCCCAAATTGAAGAGCTAAAATGACTATTATCAGAAGTGATTGATGCAGCCATGGCCAAAGTCTGCATATGCTGTCACCAAAGGCACTTCTTAACTTAGGCTTTTTCCTGTTGTGTTTCCCCAGCCCAACCACTTCTGCATGAACAACCATGTTTCAGTCCATATCTGGCACAAAACAGCACTGTTTCATTATATGTACAGGTAGTTCTGGTTTAGCAAATGCCTCTTTTAGCGGCCGTTCATAGTTACAATGATGAAAAAGTAACTTTGTGACGAATCCTCACATTTACAATCTTTGCAGGTCTGTAAAGCAAAGGAAAGCTCAAGTAAGGTCATAAGCACAGTTGCGGTTTCACTTAGCAACCACTTCACTTAATGACTAAGTTGCCGGTCCCAATTGTGGTTGCTTAATGAGGACTACCTGTATGTGTGTGTATATGTATATGTAGTATATCTACATATACATATACATATGTATATGTATATGTATATATAGTATATCTATATCAAGCAAAATGTTTTCAACACTATTAGCACTGATATATACAGTTGCAATCAAAATTATTCAACCCCCATTGCAAATCAGGTTTATTGTCAAAATTTACAGACTTTCAGCTGTTTGCAATGAACAGATCAAACAAAAGCAATTGAAATAGCTCAACACAACAAATGCTTCAAGTGGTTTCCCCAAATTCAACTGAAAATGCAACTTATAATGACTTCTCCAGTCTCAAAATTATTCAACCCCCTGAATAGAATCTGACACAACAGCACACATACAGTACAGTATGCAAACTCAAGCACACCTGATGCAACTAATCAAGGGCTTCATTAGTTGCACCAGGTGTGCTTGAGCTGGAACACATGAAATACCTGAATTGGCTACGGGTTTGCTGAGTGTCACATTTGACTGCATGTAAGAAATATGGCTAAGTCAAAAAAATGGTCCAAAAAGGTAAGGATACAAAAAGATAGCGAAGGCACTGAATGTACCTAGAGACACCGTTGGAAGGATAGTTCGCAAGTTCAAAGTTAAAGGAACAGTGGTTACACTTACCTGGACAGGGCAGAAAAAGGAAGCTGTCAATGGCTGCAACCAGATTTCTGAGAAGGCAGGTTGAGAGAAACCCTTGAGTGACTGCAAAAGACCTCCAGCAAGACTTGGTGGCAACAGGCACTGAGGTTTCAGTGAGCACAGCAAGGCGCATACTAAACACAGAAGGTGTCCATGCCAGAACTCCAAGTCGTACACCACTACTGACCCAAAAGCACTAGAAAAGTCGGCTCCAATATGCTCAAAATCATATAAATAAGCCACAGAAGTTTTGAGATTCTGTTCTGTGGAGCGATGAAACAAAACTGGAACTTTTCAGCCCGATGGATCAGTGGTATGTCTGGAGGAAGAAGAATGAAGCATACGCTGAAAAGAACACTCTGCCTACAGTTAAGCATGGTGGTGGCTCAGTGATGCTCTGGGGCTGCTTTGCATCCTCTGGCACTGGAAACCTGCAGCGTGTGGAAGGCAAGATGGATTCATTGAAGTATCAGGAAATCCTAGGAGAAAACATCATGCCGTCTGTAAGGAAGCTGAAGCTTGGGCGTCACTGGACCTTCCAGCAGGACAATGATCCCAGGCATACCTCTAATTCCACTAAGGCTTGGAGGCAGAAGTAGTCCTGGAAGATTCTACAGTGGCCATCAGAGTCACCTGACTTGAACCCCATAGAAAATCTCTGGTGGGATTTGAAGAAGGCGGTTGCAGCACGCAAACCCAAGAATATTACTGAACTGGAGGCCATTGCTCATGAGGAATGGGCTAAGATTCCTCAGGAATACTGCCAGAAGCTGGTGTCTGGCTATGCATCTCGTTTTCAGCAGGTCATAACAGCAAAAGCGTGCTCTACTGAGTACTGAAGATGCTTGCCATGAAGGGGCTGAATAATTTTGAGACTGGAGAAGTCATTATACATTGCATTTCCAGTTGAATTTGGGGAAACCACTTGAAGCATTCGTTGTGTTGAGCTATTTCAATTGCTTTTGTTTGATTTGTTCATTGCAAACAGCTAAAAGTCTGTAAATTTTGACAATAAACCTGATTTGCAATGGGGATTGAATAATTTCGACTGGAACTGTATGACAGTGCTCCAGGGATTAAATTCTAGGCTTTTTCCGCCTGCTTTTTTGAGTGAACAGATATTTGGCTGTTCTTTTCAAGGTCATATAAAGCAACTGGGACTTGTTGATATAATAGTTTTCACTATTGGGAGTACTTATAAGCCCCTTGGATGCTTGTGGGTAAGGTAATATGCACTTCCATCATCCTATTGCTTTTTTCTCTGCCATCAATCAAGGATTAAAATAGCTCTGGAGTTTTGTGTGAATATAATTTGCATGCTTGAAAATTAGCTGGCTTGCAATATTAAAACAAAACCACAGTAACAAAATTCCTAGCACAACGTCCATGTATGCTCTTTTTATTTATTTATTAATCAAATGTATATGCCCCCCACATCTCACTGAAGGGTGACTCTTCACAATTAAAAACCTATGATCTCAAATGTATTCCAGAAGAGGACAGTTTTCACTCTTTTTCTAAAGAATAGGTAGGTGAGGCCTAATCTGACATTGGAGACAAAGTGTTCCACAGTAAAGGGACTGCCACAGAAAAAGTCATCTTCCAAGTCCCCACGCCCCCTTATCTTAGAGGGTGTGGATCTGCAGCCACCCCTCCCGGCTAGATCATATAGGGCAGCCAGATTGTACCTGGAGAAGGTAGCAGAGGACCAAGCTATATATGGTAACAACTGCCAAAATAGTTACCCTTGTTCCAATATTTCTGGTCCTGACTATATATATTCACTATGATCTTAATATAGCTGCCAATGCAAGAAAGTACTGTAGCATATATTAATAGAATCAAAAGAATATCTGTGTAAGTTAATTTTCTTTGCTTTTCTTCTCCCTTTCTCCTCTTGGTAGGGACAATTGTAACAGTTCAGAAGCTGTTCAAGAATCTGCCTGTAAGAAAACAGTTTTATTCTACAGATAAGAAATGTAAGGAAGAAATTAAAAAAATTCAGACGCTGTTGATGGCATATGGCATTATAAAACCAGAACTGAGGATAATGTTTACACATAACAAGGTAATAACATTTATAAAATTGCTTGTTCCCTATAAGCTTAGATTTCTGTGGCTCAAATCCAAAGGAAGTTAGTTATTGAATAAATGGAATATAAATTAGTTGCAGCCCAACTTTTTTTCACACATGCATTTTGTTTCAGGATTTGTAACCATCTTGCCTAGTGAAGGGTGCTTGAAATATGAAACTGCCAATTTTTTCTCATAATCAAAATGTCTGCTTTTGCTTTTCAATAAAGGATCCTGCCCTAATGTCTACATGGTTATCTCAAAGGCAAGAGTGACATCTAATAGGCAAATGAAATTTATTGAAATATTTCATGTTTCTACTTCTGTAAAAATGCTTCCCCCCCCCTCTGTGTGTGTTTGTGTGTGTGTGTGCGTTTTAGTTTCTGAAAACTTCAGGTAATACCCTTTAATAAAAAGAAATATGATCCAGGGAAGAGCATTGAGCATCATGTACATTTACTGAGAGCTAAAGCAGTTAAAGAGTTCCCCGTTGGGGGAGATGGGCGGTTATATAAATTTAATTAAATAAAATAAATAAATAAATAAAGCAGTCTTAGTGCTAAATGAATCCAACTCACAATTGTTTAGGAATATTTGCTGCAATGGAAAATTACCTCCCCCTCCCCCCTATCCAGTTGCTTACTCATTTACCTTAACATTATTTGTTCTTGTTCCAAGTTGGTATCATGTGGCTCTGTGGCATTGAGATGATACTGCAGAAGAAATAACATCTCTGAACACAGTTAAGAAAAGCACACATATTTGTATAAATGGTTTGTGACAAAACTTTCACTTTTGACTCAAATAAGAGAATAGAGGTGCATTCATAGCCTTTAGGGTAAACTGGGCAGAAACTCATATTTCTCAAAAATCAAAGCTAAAACACAAATTACATATATCTCTCTTTGGCCACAAGTTTGAAATTATTAGGAAGTGTGTAACATATGCTACCAGACAGTGGTTTATCCTGCATTTTTTCCTCTTTATTCCCTGAATTTCTTGAGATGGATCCAGACAACATAATCTTATATTTGTAATAATTTCCTCTATTTCCACCACGACTTCTTTTTTTTTTAATTTGCTTCAGTTGAGGAGGAAATAAAATAGCTGCACGTTGTCTCTTGCCAATACTGTAGAAGCAACCCAAGAAGAGTAAGGAGAAAATAATTCTGGAATAGCAGCAAACATTTACCATACAGAATTGTAGAGTCATAAAAATGGAGATATTTTTGAATAATCAGATCTGAGCAAAAGATCAAATTATTTTGATTTAGATTCAGTATTAACAAGTTGAAAACTTGTCGATCTCAACCTGTTGACTGATTTTTTTTCTGTTAATATGGTTATTGAAAGCATTGCTTTTGAAACTTTTTAACACAAGAGGTCGCTCATTAGCTATAGCACTAATCGGAGCAAAACAAAATAGCCAGAATCCATAGACTTTTTTAACTAACAAATTCATATGTATAGAGGGAGAGCCTTTGCAATCTGTGATATTTACTACCATCATTTTGAACAGATACAATAAACTGATCTAAGTTAAAGACTGTTCTTCCCATTTTATCTTATTAGAAGTTGAAATTAGAAAGGCATCCAAGTGAATAAATAAATTAGTACAAAGGTTAGAAATAGCAGACAATCTGGAAATGTTTTTGAAATTGGTAGGTCAAGAGTTTATATTGGTAGAATGAAAAAAGTCTGCAGTTGCAATATATAATGCCATGTGCATCTTCTCACATAAATCTCAAAAGTGACTCAGAGATATCTGTTAGTCTGAGTATATCCTCATCCTGAATACATCCTCATCATGTAGAAAGAAGTGAAATAGCTGGTTGGGAATGTAAGGGGAAAATATTAGCCAAGGTTACAATTGTAAGTACTCGTAAGTGCCTTTGCATGTTATTAAATTGAAAAACTCTTACATCATATGTCTCAGAAAAGCCATCCAAGTTTTTAAGTGATATAAACATACATGTCTCTCAATTTCTGATATATAGGCATGTATGTAGCTACAGAATGATCCATGAACAAAATTGAGGCACTGATATAATATAGGGATGGAGAGTAGCTCACTATTGGCAGAAGTACAAAAGTATTTAGGGAAAGTGATGGAATTGTGGCGGGGGAAGCTCATTCAAGATTCTACATATGCAGTATTCTACATATGCAGTACACATGGATTGCCGACTGACAACAATAGCATGGAAAAATAGGTGAGTTAGGGAATAGAGTGGAATAGATTGGAACGGAATTTCTTGAATTGGATATAGCTGACTAACTGATACAGTAAATGGAGCATGCCACACTTCATTGTTGCATTGTACTCTAAAAATGGTTCAGAACTTTCCTCTTACATATAATGCTTTCATTACGTGGTAAATTATGTGGTAGATTAATTGATTTATGATATATTAATATATATTTACCCTCTCTTTTGGATCTTCCTAAAGTAAGTGACATCCTATAGGAATTTGCCTGATACATTTATGGATCTGTCATTGTTTGTGGAACTATATTTTATTTACTTTACAGTAAATAAAAGAACATGTATTTTCCTCAAACATGTTAGGAACTTTTTTGTACTGAGAATAAAACCAGAATGTACATAAATATCACTATTCCCTGTGATTTGAAGCTGGAGAAATATGTTGTTGCCATTGGTTGATTCCAAAAGTCATATGATCTCCTGTGATCAGCCTCCTCTAAATTGTATTGAAATAATACATAATTGTGGTGTAATCTATCACAATTGGTAGGAATTGTTCCTTATTTCTAATGCATTAAAGAATGGGTAAGAACTCCAGGATATTCAAATAATCACTAGATTGGTATTGGTTGATCAGAGAGAACATTATTCTATTTCCTCACCCCTATTCCCGTTAATTACATATCTGACAATCTGTTTTAAAGAATGTAAAAGTTAAAGGTACTGTGTACTTTTACGCCCCCCCTTTTCCCCCCTAGATTGACAAATCATAACAGGTTGCCTCTTGGCTTTCTTTAGAAGTTTTTTTACTGCATTATATTAAAAGAAAATGGATTAATAGTTCCTTTTTTCATTTTTAAATACACAGTATTGCCTTTTTCTCCAATTATTTTCTGGACAATATAAGCTTAGCAATCTACTTGATATTTTCATACTATTGAACCTGAAAACTTGGGACAATTATATTTTTTCTTAACAGTGTTTTGTTTTGCATTAGCATTAAATAATGGTTTGCTTAAGAGACAACCCTTGATGAACTATTGCTATTTTGATATCTTGGATTAGGTTGTGTGTCATCTTTTTGTGAAGGTTTATCCTGCCAAGACATTCTTTGAATACTGATAATGTTGATACTCCTGCCAGTATGGTTATGTTAGAAAGAGGTATTTTTCCTCTTTCATCACCGTGTTCCTTGAAAGCAAGTTGAATGATGAGATGATCAAAGGGAGGTCATTTCTTACAATATTTGTTACGGGTTTTGTAGGTTTCTATTATTGGAGGTAGAAAAGATTGGGAATATTAGATGTTTATTTCTTGCCTTTTAATAAATGTTAAAAAAAAGTCCTACCATACTTTCACTACCTGGAAATTTTAGCTGCTTTTTGACCTATAAAGATAACTTCTAGGAGTCTGAGCTCCCATTTGTATTTGGGAAAAGCAGTTTCAAATTCTTTGCCACTTAAAAATCATTCAGATCACTTAGTAAATATGTTATCCACTATATTCTCACTCTGATGTTTATATAATACCTTAATCTGCTGAAGAAAAACTAATGTACAACATATACAGTATAGCACAAGTCTAATTATTCCATCAGTATTACTTAAAAATAGTACTGTAAATAACTGAAATATTTAGGTTCTGTCACTACCTAAGAAGTAGCAATTTTGGAGGAAAGTCCAAGATCATTAGCTATCATCTGTTTCAGCCTGTTTTTATTCTGCATTAAAGCATCATCTGAACATGAATTAGATCATTAACTTCTTAGAAGTTATTTTACACACACCCAGCTTTTTGTTTCTGGTACTGGAGAACTTAAATTTATCTAGTTAGGCTTATAATGTGATAAGTGAATTCAGTCTTCTTGCCAAATTTTCCATTATATCCTTACCTCTATATATACAATGCTACTATCACATGAACTGGAGTTTTCATTGTCTTCTATCCAATGACTCACAAGCAGACAATTCCTTTTCTTCTTCTCTTGCAATCCCATCTCCCCAGTATGTTCTAAAGGGTCTCCTAGGTTAGCTTTGGTTATTTGTGAGGCTGCAGGAAGTAGAGGGACCCTGTTCTGTCTTCAGATAGTCCTCGCTTAACAAGCACATTTGGGACCGGCAACTCCATTGCTAAGCAATGTGGTTGTTAAGCGAGACATCACATGACTGCGACTTGCCATTTTACTGCCGGCTTCTCCATTGACTCTGTTTGTCAGAAGCTGGCTGTGAAGCATACAAATGGTGATCACGTGACAGTGGGGTGCTGCAACTGTCGTAAATGCCCGCCGGTTGTGAAGCACCCGAATCTTGATCACATAACTGGGGGGACGCTGCAACGGTCATAAGTGCGAGGACCGGTTGCAAAGTTACTTTTTCAGCACCGTTGTAATTTTGAACGGTCACTAAACAAGGCAGTCATTAAGCAAGGACTGCCTGTATAACATCCTTTTCATTGTTGGATGGATGTGTAGACTGTCTTGATGACACATCATCATCATCATCATCATCTGCTAAGAAGCCAGGCTTTCTTCACCTATATTTTAGATGCATCAGATAGTGGGTGAAAAGGAAACTTGGTAAGATAAAGAGGATAATCTGCTCTAGCACATTCATCTACTTCTCAATCACACCAAGATTGGTGGTGGCAACAGTAATAAAGGAATATGAGGGGAAAGTGGACACCTAAAAGAATACTGAGTGTATCAGTATCCATAAAGTTTGTATATGATTATATTAAGTTACGTTTTACAGAATTAAACCTTTAATCTTTGTAGCCAGTCCTGTCTGCTGTATATACAGTACTCTTGCTGTCTGAAATCTGTAAGGGGAGGAATCAAGGACTGCAGATAAGAATTTATGAATGGGAAGTTTATGTTCTGCCATTCAGCTATGACTCTTCACCCGCTTAGTATATGTAGAAAGAGCCACTGTTGCATTTTAAACTACAATTAGCTGCAGAATATTTCTCATACTGATTTAACAGAGAGAGGCCCAATGACTTCAGTGGCTGGTTGAAATATCTAGAACAAAGAATGTGAAGAGTTGTTTCATGCCAGAATTACTAGAGCTGATAGCAATGATGGCTGGGTGCACACAAGGATTGTACCAGACTGCTTATATTTTGTAAGTGTGAAGAATATCAAGATTAATGTTGGCATTGTCAGTCCATTCCAAAATGGGAGCCTATGAAAGGTTATTTGTAAAACTGAGTTGTCGGGCCTTTTTCCTTTTGAAATGATATAACAAATTGAGATGGCAGCTTGAGGCTATCTATAACAACTGGATTTCTGATGTCATGTAGATATTTTAACACAGATGGAAATACCAAGATTTTAGTCACTTTCCACAAGGCCCTACTAAAATAGTGTTAATGGGAATGTTTTGCATGAAAAAAATGAGAATGTGCATATCTCTATGAAAAAGGAAAGAGGAAGCTTGTTTACTAGCATAGGAAAATCTTATTGATTAGTAAGTGTATGTGGAGAAGATGGACACCTGTCTACTAGGAAATGACTGAGACCAACTCATCTTACTGTCTCTCAGCTGTTAAATATTTAATGTAACAGCAACACCCCCCAACAGGTTGAATGTGAAGTGCTGACCTAAAGGTGACATTTTTGTATCCTATTACCAGTTCCTTGAGTCATCTTGTTTCTCATCCATCACATTTTTCAAACGGCAGCATAGCATTTACATTGTATCAGCTGCTTGTGTATACAGTATGTTCACTGTAAAATGTGGAAATGTGTGTCTCTAGACCTTCTAGGGTATATCAGTTGTTTTAAAATCCTGTGGGAAAGAGCAAACTTCTTTTCATTAATGTCAAGTACCATCAGAAAAAACTGGAGAAACTTGTTCCTATGATATTTCCTTCTTGTCTCTTATTTCACTGAACAAGAATTGCCATTTGAATTTGAATTCCGTGCACTGCATTTCCTGTGATGTATCATATACAAATTGTCTTGGGGATATCTTCTGTAGGACACATGGGATTTTAATACCCACTCTTTCTTAGGCCAAGTGGTAGAAAGGTGCAAAGAGAGAGAGAGAGATGATGCAAAGAGGCAGAAGCTTTGAGAGTGATGAGTGATTTACTCTATCACCTTCCTGCCCTTCAGATTAAATGCTAGGTTGACAACAGGGCATCTGGAGAGAGATAGCATGCAGGCCCACATATTTCCTGGTGCTTTCCAGGATGCTCCAAGAGGTGAAGTGACAGGAGAAATGGTTGGAGTGACAGTAGTGAAAGACAAAGACTCTATATGATCAGAGGCACGTGGCATATTAAGGTCTACACTGTGGTAATAAGAGCAGCAAAGTGGTTATACGCCTCTCTGCTTATTGCATCTGCAAATTCTCATTCATCAGCATTCTGTTAGGTTACCCAGAATGTTTTCAGGAAGAGTAAGTGGGTTGATTCGTCTGCATACTGCTGTGTGCTCATCTCATATTTGTAAGATATTCTTTGTGGAAAAATCACTTGTATTTGCTCAGGGTTAGATACCACTTGGACAGAATATAGTGAGTAATGTGGGGAAAAATCTTGCAAAGTAATCTGGGAATGTTTTGAGTTTGTGGAATCCAAGGAAGAAAACAGGGTTTTCTGTAGTATGAGCTCTGCTGTCGGGGGGGGGGGGGGGGTTGGATCCATGTTCTACTTGGCTCCTTCTGGTAAGTAGGTGGGGATTTCCAGTTGGGTACAGTACATGATCGGTGCCTCTGTGGGAGAGGAAGTGGTACCATCTGTCTTGGTGGAGGCAATAATGTGTCTACTCCTGAAGAGATGATTTCTCAATCCAGCCATGTTAAATAACTTTGCTCTGTCTCCAGTCTTCCCATTTTGGAAGAAGCTTTGGAGAATGCAGTGGGGCATAGAGAGCCCTAGATGAAGCAGAGTATCTGAATTCCTCCCAATTAGGGTTCAGACCTGTTAGATCTCCCAGTAGTGTTCAATACCATCAACCATGATATCCTTCTGGACTGCCTGCAAAGAGTGGGTGTGCTCTTTATGGTGTTTCTTCCTGAGTGAGGAGTTTCAGTCCATAGTTATGGGAGAGGAATAGTCAAGATTGTGGTTCCAGTGTAAGGTATCTCAAGGCTTGGCTCTCCATATTATTCTAACATCTATATGAAACTGCTAGGAATGTTCATCAGTTTGGGATGAAGCATCTCTATCTTGATAATATCTAATTATACACTGCCACTTCACACCAGGCCAGTAATATAGTGGAAGTCGTTACTCAGTGTATGGAAGCTACAAGAGACTGGATGAGACAAACTTAAATAGACTTTTTGCAGGACAGCTCTGCAGTTTGTATTTTCTGGGTCTGTGTTGACTTTCAGTGGGAGCAGGTCCACAACTTGTGGGTTCTCCTGGATTTATGGTTTCTGCTTGAACCCCAAGTGGAGGCTGTGGTCATGGAAGTCTTGGCCCAGCTTAAGTTGGTGCACCAGTTTTGCCCCTTGCGACAGTAACTCAGATCCTTATTACCATACAATTAAACTACCATAGTGTACTCTATGTGGGTCTGTCTTTGGAGGTGGCTCAGAAACTCTTGGTTCAGAATGCAGCAATCTGGTTAATGGTGTGTAAGTATTGCTTTAGCAATACAGCTTCTGTGCTATGGACATGCAGTGGCTGCCAAAAGATCTCCAGATCCAATTTAAAGTACTGGTGTAAATTTACAAAGTCCTACATAGCTTGCTTCTTGTCTGCTCTAAGTCAAATTTGCCTGCCCTGTGTGGTCATGCCATGATGGGATGCTTAGAGAAGTAAAGGATGCTTAGAAGTAAAAGGGATGATAGCCTAGAGGCACACCTTCTCAGTCATACCTGAGCATTATGGAACAGCTGACTCTTGAGGTGTGATTAACCCCCACTCTGCAGGTCTTTCATAAAGCAATAAATACTGCCTTTTAGACAGGTGTTTGGACATCGGTAGTAGTGTTAGTGCTTTTTGGCCTTTTGTTTTGGATTTTTTATTTTGGTTTATATGTTTCAGAATTTTTGGATGATACAGATTTTAAATAGGCGATTGAATGTATTTTTAATTGATTATGTGCCATCAGGACACTGTTGTCTTTTAGTGACCACATAGAAAGATTTTCTCCAGGATGAGCTGTCCCTAGCCTGGCCCTTCAGGTCTTCCATTAGTGTACCCATTGCTGCTGTCATTGAATCCATTCACCTTGCCGCTGGTCATTGTCCTCTTCTCTTTCCTTCCACTTTCCCCAGCACTATAGGCTTCTCAAGAGTGCTATATGTTCACATAATGTATTCAAAACATGTTAATTTGAGCCTGGTCCTTAACACCTTGGGTGAGGACACTAAATTGATTTGTTCTATGAAAACATTTGTTTGTTTTCTTGGCTATCGGTGGTATTCTGAGGAGTCTTTTCCATCACCAAAGTTCAAAAGCATCATAGTCTTTCTATTCTGCTTCTTCAGGATAGAAGTGCAACCACTGCTTGCACTATTCTGATCTTTGTCAGTATAGACACATCCTGGCCTCTGAATTATTGTTACTCTACCAAACTGAAATCTATATAATTAGTTGCATGAATATAATGAATTAGCAGATGCATATACAAACCAACAGAGGATAGGAAATTGTATATAGTGGGATCAAAAGGCCATAAAATGCAAGGGAATGAACAGCAGAAAGGTGAATGTACAGTAGTGATGATGCATTGAAAGATCAGATTGGAGATAGATTTCTCTTGTATCAAAATATAACAAGCAGAACATCTTTTTTCATGTCAATGTTGTTCACTCTATTTCCTATGCCAGGGGTGGGGAACCTTATTTCTGCCAAGGGCCATTTGGATATTTATAACCGGTGGGGTGGAGGGCGGAGTTTCTGGGATTTCCGCAGACCGGGGGCCGGAGTTTGCGGGCAGGAGCCAATCACAAGCACTGGGGGGCGGGGTTTGCGGGTGGGAGCCAATCACGTGGAAGGGGCAGGGTTTGCGGGCAGGAGCCCCGTGGGCCTTAGGCGGAAGCCCCGCGGGTCTGATGTTGCCCACCCCTGTCCTATGCTATGGAACAGGGGAGTCTTAATATTTGGTTGAATGTGATTGGCATTTGCTTAACTTTGCCAGGATTATTCATATGGTGGCTCAATAGTCTGCACTCCTTTAGACTTTGGATCTCGAATAGTCTTTTTCACTAGCTATCTCATCTGTCCAAATCTTTTCTGTCATCTGCTTCCCCAGAATACCTCGCCTTTCAAAAGAAGGGTTCAGATGAGCAAGGAGAAATCTGAGTCTGCCAATCTTAGCAGTATCTGTTCTTAGCACTGACAGTGGGAAAATCCAGTAGGAAAA
The DNA here is from genome assembly GCA_023362775.1 of Charina bottae. NCBI lineage: Eukaryota > Metazoa > Chordata > Lepidosauria > Squamata > Charinaidae > Charina > Charina bottae. The sequence goes on along the minus strand of JALMGJ010000020.1, from coordinate 19,037,088 downwards.
TTAATTTTCAAATCCTGCAGAGCAGACACAAGGATTTACTGTTGCCTCAGTTGATAGCACCTTGTGCTGTGATTGAGAGTTGTAACACAAGGTATGCTAAGAAGCAACATTTTTTTAAAAAAAATCATTGCTTGTTAATTGAGGACACTGAATTCATCTTTGGAATTTACAAGTACTTTGCAGTGCTTCTATGGATCCAAACAACTCCTGATGATAGTATTATTTTTCATCAGGCATTAGCTTTCAGTAGTACACATGGTCTCATCTGCTTGTAACTTTTTAACACAAGGTTCTAAAATTAGTACTTTTAAAACAGGTATGGCCATCTGGCAGTCAGTAGACTAGATCTGGCCTCTTAAGCAATCTATCTCAGCTAGAAGTGGTTTTCTTACACACATAAAAAGTGTGAGATATTTTTACCCTGGAGCACATTGCAAGTTGAGTTGAGTTGGGATAAAATCCTTAATGGCTATGTTCCACTTAGTGCCAAGCAAAAAATTAAGAACCTGTTTAGGAAATCAGGATTGTGCAATATGAATAAACGCTGCCCACTCACTCCTCCTTTTGTGTCAACAGTGAGGAAAACCAGGAAGCTATGCTTAAGCATCCTTTCTGCTTCACCTGAGCTAGGAACTATGATTAGTTGTCTCCAGAAAAAAAAATCAGTTTCATAAGCCAGCTGTCAAGTCTGATGAATTAAATTAGGATTTATGTCTTCAAAACATGTTTAGCATGGTACACAAATGATGTTAATATCTATTGGATTACTTGTTGAAGTATTCACTGGGCTTCCTATGAAACAAAATGACTAGAAAATAACTTCTTTTCTGGGATGCTTAACTTTTACTGGGTCAAGGAGTACACTGAGCCTTTGGTGTGCCAGGCACTAGATTCCAGAAAAAGAAGTGGGTGGTCCAAGTCAGAAACTTAATTAGATTTCATTTTATTTATATTTAATTAACTGTGAATATTATTTTCCACCAATCATATATTTAATATTTTTATCACATTAAAAATGACAAAAATAGTTAACAAATTTTGAAGGCTTTTTGGGTTGTACCCAAGGTTTTCAGGAGCTCAGACTATACACTTAAGCTGTAGACTATTGTGCAGAAAATCCACTGTGAAATTGTATTATATGTTAAATAAATGTTCTTACATTTTTTAGTAATAAATTAATGAGTAAACCATATTTTCCTTTCCAAATTATCTTCATAAGAATCATTTCTCCTCTAAGGAGAAAGATGAACATGTGTTTTAGATAGTTACTCAGGTTGGAATTCAGTTTTGTGGTAGAAGAAAAACTAGATTTCTTTTAGCTGAAAATAAAAAAAATTAGCTTGGTCAGCATGAACACATTTTCAAACTTTCCCATCAGTATATACAATTCATTATGATTCAGGGTTTTTTTAATGTACAACCAATTAATAGCTTAGATTTGTTGTGCATATAAACAGTTAAATGGGAAAATGTATTGTGTAGTTCATACTGAATACAATTGGGGAATATTATTTGGTATGAGAAGAACGTCCATGGATGGTTATCTTTTACAAAGTTTGCTTCTACTTAAGGGAATTGGTGTAGGCCAGTAAATATTAACATGGGATGCCCCTGAGTCTAGGGTATAGTTATGTCTTTTATACTTTCACAGCTGCTTTTTGGTGGCACATTTCTTTTTTTCCCTACAAGTATTCTTTGATCTTTTCTCAATCTTGATCATAGTCTCTTTAATCTAAAAATGAATAAATGCAATATCTATAAAAATATAATTAATTCACTTTAGAAAAGAGTGGGACAGTAATCTTTGATACAGGTCGTCCTTGCTTACCGACTGCTTGTTCAGCAACCATTCGAAGTTACAGCAGTGCTGAAAAAAAATAACTATATGGCCAATTTATGACCATTTACAACCTTCACAGCATCCCTCCATCATGTGACCACCATTACAGTCGGTACATGTCCTGTGCCTGACCTGTGGTTTTTTTTTTCTTTTTTCCCCTCCTCGCAGAGCAGAGAGATTGGAGAGGAAGGGATTTCAAGAGAGTAAGCTGTTTGCGTAGCGTGCCCACAGCTCCCAGCCCCAGGCTGCCAGTGTGATCACATTGCTTTCAATGTGTAAAAGATAGTAAGCAGGCACTTGAGCATTCAAAAGGGCAGTGAGTGGTTAGGAGGCAAACAAAAGCCAAAGGTGTGAAACGGAGTAGTCTTGTCACATTCTAGCTTGAAAGCACAGTTGCGGTCACGTGATTTCCCACTTGGTGACCGCTCTGCTTAGTGGCAGAGTTGCCAGTCCCAATTAGAGTCGTTAAGCGAGGTCTACCTGTATGTAAATGTTTTTATGTCAACACTTGTAACTAATTAGCATTTTAAAAGCAGCATTCTACAAAGCAAGTTTGATATTGAAAACATGTTTTGTGTGTAGGAGCTAAAGTAACATTTCCAGTTGGAATCCTAAATAGGTTCTTAGGACTTATTAATATAGGATTAGCAGGCATTTGTTCTTGTGGTAGATTTGCCAACTTCTCAGCATCTCACATGGAAGAAAACAGAGTTGAGCAAAATCAATATTAGTACTTTGTAAACTTTCAGTTCTTATAATCTTCAATGAAACAGAGGGAAGGCAAGATATATTTGGCTAGCTCTGACAAAACCTAAGATGGTCTGTATGTAATAGTATATTTTGATAGAGTACTTTTGCAGTGTCATCATACTGCCTAGAGTCAGATTCATTCTTGGCTCCTCATGGTCCCCAGTTTTATATGACCTAGAAAATACAGGGGTGTGTGAGAATGTATTTATAGCATAATTTCAGAGTATAATCAAGGTTATAAATCAAACAGTGCAGGAAACCTGTTGTGTGAGATTCAATTTCAAAAGTGAAGAATCATAAATGTAGTACTTTATCAAGATATTAAAAATTCAGTAAGACTATGAATCTTAATTAGAAATGCTACCAACCCAGGATTAAAAAGTAAATATAAATGTCTATGGAAATTAACTGCATCTGTTTTATGAGCTTTGTATTTAGCAGGTTGTCATGCTCAAGAGTTTGCCTGATTTTTGCTCGCTGTGAGTTGTATCACATGCATCTTAGTCTAAATGCATCTAAATGATTAAACTAAACTAAATTTAACCAAATGTTTAAATATTAACATTTTTAATCTACAGTATAGTTTGATCCATGATTCTATTTATGCCAAACAATTACTTCCATTGTTACAAGATTGCAGGACTTTATTATTTCCTTTCTGCCATAATTTTAAATTATATTACATGATATCTCAATTTTAAAGTGCATAGATTGTGTATCATGGATGATGCTCCATTGTCCAAATCCACTAATCGCATTATGTATAGGAGATTTTGCACATGCAGGAACCCTACTGCAACTCCAAATTGATTTACTGGGAGTTCTCTGGTATGGAAGGGAAATTCACTGATTCTGAAACCTATCCATACATTGATTGATTGATTGATTGATTGATTAATTGATTATGTGCATCCAGTTGGTGTCAGCTCTTAACAACCACATAGATTTTCTCCAGCGTGGTTCTTCAGGTCTTCCAAAGTTGCACCCACTGATACTGTAATTGACTCCATCTGCCTTGCTGCTGATTGTCCTCTTCCTCTCTTTCCTTCTACTTTTCCCAGCATTATAGACTTCTCCAAAAAACTAGTCATCACATAATGTGTCCAAAGTGTGTTAATTTGAGGCTTGAGTGAGAATTCTGGGTTGATTTGTTTGATGATCCACTTGGGAGTTTTTTGGCTATCCATGGTATTCTCAAGAATCTTTTCCAAAAGCAAAGTTCTAAAGCATCAAGACTATTTCTATCCTGCTTCTTCAGAGTGCAACTTTCACTTCCATAGTGTCACATAGTGTCGCTTCCTGTTTTGTGTATAGATTCACATGAGAACAATGAGATGCTCTGGGATTCTCATTTTTCTAAGGACATTACATAGCTTGACATGATCAACATAATCAAAGACCTTTCTATAATCAGTGAAGCACACAACAACATATTTTTGTAATCTTTGGCTTTCTCAGTTATCCAGTGTACATCGGCAATAATGTCTTGTGTTCCTTGCCCTTTTCTAAGGCCAGCTTGAACATCTGGCATCTCCTTTTCCATGTAGGGCTCTAATCTGCATTGGATGATCCTAAATCTTATTTTGCTTGTCTATGAAATTAGGAATATTGTATGATAGCTTGCACACTCTGTTAAGTCTCCTTATTTTTGTATTGGAGTGTTGATTTACCTCTTCCAATCTCTTGGTGACTGTGTCATTCTCCAGATTTACTAGCAGAGCTTGGTTAGATCCTTTAGTGGTTTTTTTTCTGTTGCTTCCCATATTTCTGTAAATATTCCATCATTTCCTGTAGCCTTCTGACTAGATAATGACCTGAGTAGTGCTGATCTAACTTCAATCTATCATACACCGACTGGGTTTTGTTAAGTAATCTCTGTAGATCGGAAAGTAGGTCCATTGGATTTGCACGCATGTACTACTACTGCTGTACTATTACAAAGACATTAAAATTGGGAATTTCTGAGCATAAAAGAAATGTAAATGTTTCTTCTGTATATGAATATTATTTACCACTAATGAATTGATACAAGTGAATCCATGTGTTGCAAATAGAACACACAACAATAAGTTACCTTGATTGAGGTCATTTTGATTTTTTCTGATCATTATGGCAATAGGTTATTTGATACAACAACAACACCACATTTATTACAGCCCTAAGGCCAGATACAATAAAAATATATAATAGTAACAATCTTACATTTATATATATATAAAACAGAAAAACAATTAGTATGATACGATCTAAAATTAAGAATAAAAATACTAAAATAAATTGAAATAAAATACTATGTTAAGAAATTCTAAACCTAAGTAATGGTGCGGCGTATTGTGGAGATGGTAGCACAAAACTGGGCAACCTGGGAGGATATTTTCGGGTCCTTGTCTGAAAGAAGTAGCATTAAATAGAAATCACACTCCCTGCCTGGAAATTTCTTCAATATCGGATATATAAGGATCTGTCTAGAGTCCTTATATAGGGTACAGTATAACAACATATGGCTTAGGGTTTCTATTGAGCCGTCACCACATGGACATAACCGAAGGTGCATAGGAGTACCCTTAAGGTAAAGGTAAAGGTTCCCCCCGCACATTTGTGCAGTCGTGTCCGACTCTAGGGGCCGGTGCTCATCTCCGTTTGTTAGCCAAAGAGCCAGCGCTGTCTGAAGACGCTCCCACGGTCATGTGACCGAAATGACGCACACGGAACGCTGTTACCTACCCACCGAAGTGGTACCTATTCATCTACTTGCATTTGCATGCTTTTGAATTGCTCTGTTGGCAAGAGCTGGAGCTAGTGCGGGAGCTCACTCCGCACACAGGGCTAGGGATTTGAACCTCTGAACTTGCGATCTTCTGATCGACAAGCCTGGCGTCTTACCCGCTGAGCCACCATGCCCCCTTTAAGGAGTACCCTTAAAACGTCCAAAAAGGACTACTGAGGGCAGTGCGTCCAGCCTGGCTAAGGTGAAAGCTTTATGAAATTTCAAAATTGTAATGGATGATAAATAAGGAGCTGGAACAAACCCTTCTGGAAGAAAATGACAGATATTGGGGTGTAGCACCTTCCTTAAATTTGTTTGGAGATCTATATCCCAGATTCGTTGTTTAAGGGCGGTTCTAGCATTATGAAATCCTAATGAGCACAGACTTTCCATAGAGAAGCCCAGCAATTTAATTTTATCTAAGGCTTTTTTTAGCCACGATGACTTAAAATGATCTCTAAATACTAATGGGGCTAAACCTATAGGAAACAGAATTAACTTTAGCCAGAAGGTAAGAAGAAGGATAAGGGGCGTGGTAGCTCAGCAGGTAAGATGCCAGGCTTGTCGATCGGAAGATCGCAAGTTCGGAGGTTCGAATCCCTAGTCCCGCGTGACGGAGTGAGCTCCCACACTAGCCCAAGCTCTTGCCAACCTAGCAGTTCGAAAGCATGCAAATGCAAGTAGATTAATAGGTACCACTTCGGTGGGTAGGTAACAGCGTTCCGCATGCGTCATGCCGGCCACATGACCGTGGAAGCATCTTCAGACAACGCTGGCTCTTCAGCTAACAAACGGAGATGAGCACCGGCCCCTAGAGTCGGACACAACTGCACAAATGTGCGGGGGGAACCTTTACATTTTTTTTTAAGAAGGAACCATGCTCTGGCATCCAATGAAACTATACCTATTTCTACCCGTAGGATGGCATTTTTGATACTTTTTGGTACCATCAATATGGCTCTAATGAACTTATTCTGAATGGTTTCAATAACATTAAGCTTTGCAAGGGAGCAGATTTGAGAGCCATAGAGAAGCTGAGGGACTACCTTAGCTTGAAAGACCTTGCAAGCTGCAGGAATATAATGGGCTCCTTTTGAATGGTAGAATCTTGCAATAGCTGATGAGGTACGAAGTGCAACACTTGCCCGGTAAAGAAAATGAGCGTTCCAGGATAAGGAAGCATGGAACTGCACTCCAAGGTATTTATAGGTGCGCACCTGTTCAATTTGTTATCTGATACAGTATGCTTAAACTGTCCTATGTAAATTTCATTCAGATTTGTACAAAAACTGCCAAATGCCACTTTCTTTTTCTTTATTTACATATAAGGCTTATAATAAATACTAAAGGGAGAAAAATTGAAAGCAGTGTGCATGCAGTTCCACTAACTTTAACTATTTTGTACTATTAATAGCTTTTTGAGAATACTTTTATAAAGATGATCAAAACCTTCTTTACAGTAAATCTGAGTAAGAAATTTTGTTTTTACAGATTGTAAGTTGAATGCCATGCTTTAAACAAATACCGTAAAGCTTGTCTGTATTTTATGCATTATAAACTTGGTTTAATATGAGGTGAACATGAATTTCATCTCTATCAATTTCTTAATGAGGTAGAATTGGGTATAAATTTTGTTTCTGGACTATTACACTAATAATAATAATTCAATTACTAGCATTGTGTGAGATTTCCAACTGCATACGTTTCAAGATAGGCACAGTACTAGCATTTACAGTACGTGTTGGGTTTTTTAAAATAATATTGTTATGTTATATTCGTTTTATGGTATTCTCTTTCCAATTTCATTAATTTCTCTTTTCAAAAAGTAATGAATATGCTGACTAAACTCTCAAATCACGCTGATGGTACTTGTGAAGCAAGAAGCCAACATCATTGTGGCTGTTTTTAAGGGTTATACAATTGTACATTTGTAGACCTCCCAGTGGTTAAAATTCTCTTTTGTTGTTTATTCGTTCAGTCGCTTCCGACTCTTCGTGACTTCATGGACCAGCCCACGCCAGAGCTTCCTGTCGGCCGTCACCATCCCCAGCTCCCCCATGGTTGAGTCCGTCACCTCCAGAATATCATCCATCCATCTTGCCCTTGGTCGGCCCCTCTTCCTTTTGCCTTCCACTTTCCCTAGCATCAGCTTCTTCTCCAGGGTATCCTGTCTTCTCATTATGTGGCCAAAGTACTTCAGTTTTGCCTTTAATATCACTCCCTCAAGTGAGCAGTCTGGCTTTATTTCCTGGAGTATGGACTGGTTTGATCTTCTTGCAGTCCAATTCTCTTACTATTCTCTTACTAGACATCAAACAGTTGCCCAGTTGCTATAGCAATATGTACAGAAGGACCAACAGTAAATGCTGTACTCATTAGAAAGTACATTTGTTTACGAACAGAACATTAAAAACCCAGGACAAGTGTGCTGTTTTATACACATGTTTGTGAGTAGGTCTTACTCTTATTACATATATTTCAATTTAATATTATAAATTTGGCTTTCAGACAATCATATGGCAGAAGACCAAGGTACTGGATCATAAAATGGCGTTCATGGAAGTAGTGGGACCTGCTGTTATGAAGAGCATGGTACCTTTTCAGCAGCACTGTGAAGATCTGGAGGTAAGTTTCTAAACCTTTACATAAATTACTTCTTCCCAATGTTACTTCAACATAATATTATTTAGATCTAATTTGTTGTCATTTAAAACATGTTTTATTTGCTTGAGTAGTGGTTTCACAATAATACAAACATTAAAACATCCATAATTCAATAAATTATCTGAAAAGCATGAAACATGCTAATCAAAAATCCTCCAAAGAATCTAGCAGAACAATCCCAAAGACCAGATTATCTTTATTTTTTCCACCTGTGCTGTATTATTTTTAGGTTCCTAAATGGCTTGAATCCGGGTTACCTGAAGGAATGATTTCTAATATATGATCCTCCCCCACCCCCCAGAGGTAAAGGAGATTTGCATTATAGTTGCAGTGGGCTTATTTCTCAGCAACTCAGCCTTTTCCTTTTTTTAATTATAATTTTATTAAGAATTTTGATTATAATTGTAAAATCTAATAGAAACTAAACTTCAAAAAGAGAAAATAAAAAGAAAGAATAAAAGGTGCAAGGAAAAAGAAATGAAAGAAAGAAAAGAAAAGAAAAAAGTAAGAATACAGGTAGTCCTCAACTTAGGACCATTCGTTTAGCAACCATTCAAAGTTACGATGGTGCTGGTAAAAGTGACTTGCAACCAGTCCTCACACTTATGACGGTCTCAGGGTTCACATGATCAAAATTCAGACACTTGGCAACCAGTAAGACAGTTGCAGTGTCCTGGGGTCACGAGATTGCCATTTGCAACCTTCCCAGCTGGCTTCTGACAAGCAAATCAATGGGGAACCGCATGATTCTCTTACTGACTGTGTGGTTTTCTTAACAATCACTGCAAAAAATGTAAAATTGGGTGTGGTCATGTGATGCCTCACTTAACGACTGTACAGCTTAACAATGAATTTTCTGTCCCTATTATGGTCCTAAGTTGAAGACTACCTGTATAATAAAGAAAAAGAAATATATAAAGAAGTGACTTCCAACCTTCATCACAAGTATAAACAAATTTAGTGACTCTTTACTGCCTCTTAAGGTTACAAACAGTTATCTCTTCATCCCATATCCCATCTCTTATCTATAAACAAATCCATAAAGCATCATCTTTTCAGTCTTGGTATCAGCAGAAAGTCCATAAAGGGTTGCCAGAAGGAACAACATATCTTGTTTTAACCTTGATCAAATAAGCCAACTTTATATTCCTTCCTTTTACTTCTAATAGACTTAATATTTAGTTCATTCAAATATTGTTGTAGGATTTTATTTCTCTTCGTTCCTTCTTTGTCCCGTCACACACAGTTCTTCAAGGCTTTAAGCCTGTTTTGTAAATCCAATAGGAAAAAATTGTCCAGGCCACTCTCTTGGTTTATCAATTGTATTTCCCTTTTGAATTTTAAAACAACAGCCGGTTTCTTTTGTAGATCCAGTGAAACATCCTTTTCTAAGTCATTCTCTTGGCCTGTCAGTTGTAAATCCACTTTTGATACCATCTCTATCTTGTCAGATAAAATTTGTTCAACATCTGTTATTTCTTCAATAACATCTTTTGGATATAGCCTATCCATGGAAGCAGACATCATTACTGACATCGTTGATATTGTGGTTATTAATTTCTGACTCCATTCTTCAAACATCTCCTTCAATATTTTCATTGTTATAACATTTTTATAGGCTGTATTTTTTTCCCTGTACCTAAAATCGTTGGTCCTTCTGGTGTCCAGTTTTTAAATCATGAAATTGCTTATCTCTGTTATGTCTTCCAAAAACCGAAACAGATCTATTTCCCACAAGAGGCTGTTTGTTCTTTATAATTAATTCCAATATCTTATTGTAAAACTTTCAATATTCCAAATTTATCTGGACCCTTAGTCCATTTATAACTTTCTAAGATCAAAATCTTATTTAGCTTTTTGCTGTTTATTTCTATTTAGTTCTTTGGTCTTTGCTGCGGTCATCAGCTCTGCTTTCGCAGAGCGGTATTTAGAAGTCTGACCTTTCTGCTGGTTTTCAAAAGAGCCTTAAGACACACATTTTTTCAATAAGCTTTAACAGGTGAAGAATTCCAATTTATTTTTAAAATAATTACTGAGACATTTTGATAGTTGATGGTATAAAAAGTAAAATTAATTAATTAATTTGTTACCTTTGGATAGTAATACTATTTTGGAAATTAATTCTCTTGGAATCAGTAGGACCTTTTAGAACTGGGTTGTGGATATAATGCAGTACATTTAAAAAAAAAGCTGTGCAAAAGACAGTAAATCTTTCCTAGGCAAAGTAATGAAGAAACTGCTGAGTGGGAAACAGTTATTCTTCCTGCAGGAGACCCATAAATCCCTAAACCTCATTTATGTGTCTGAAGGCAGCCAGTTAAGATGTTGGACTAGAATTGGGAGACCCATAATCTAGTCTGCCCTCAGATGATTGGGTGAATTTTAGCCAGTAACTCTCTTCACACAACCTACTTCATAAAACTTATATTCTGGGGACAGCATGGGATCCCAGTATATACTGCCTTGAACCCCTGGCAAAAAGATAGTATTAAAATAAAATAGTTAATGTAGTTAGTATTTGAAGTTATAGCTGTATGCAAAAGCTACTCCAGGTCAAATTGTATATTTCTGTGATCAGAAACTGACACAACCTCTACATGGTGCAAACACATCTTTCTGCAAAGTTGAATGCATACTATGTGCCGTTGTTTACAGATTCAAAATAAGAAAACATTAAATGTGGCAGGTGCAGAAGTTTGAATACTTTCACTCAGTACTTGTTAATACCTCCTTTGGTATAAATAATAGCTTCCAAATGTTCCCTTTAGCAGCTGAGTTTTTCTGTTCTTGCTTTGGATTCCTTTTTCATACTTCCTTGCAGAATTTTTGTAGCTCAGAAATATTCTTAGGACCTCCTTACACGCACTGCATATTATTGAAAACCTCCTTGTAGATTTTTAATAATAAGACAGCCATCCCAAAACTTTTTATCTTTCTTTCCTGTAAATTCTTCATCATTTGGAGATATATTTCAGATTCTTGCATCACTGAAATAATCTTTTTTCAGCTTCAGTTTCTTTATTGACTCTGGGACATTAGGTCCTAGAAAATGTTGATATTTAGTTTAAAATATTCTTTCTTCCATGGACAATATTTCATGTGCCATTGGTTGTCACACAAGCCCTTCTTCTGTGCTTTGCATAACTTACCCCAAAAGAGAAGAGGATGTTGGGTGTGTAAGTATGTATTCTTTTTTTTTTGGTCAAAGTTTTTATTATTTTTTAAAACAAAGATAAAAAACTACAAACAAAAACTACAAACAAAAGAAACACTAAAAGTGTAAAAACACAAAAGAAAAGACTTTTAAAAAGTTACATACATACAGGTGACTTCCAGATAAGGAAATATTTTTAAACAAGCAATGTGCGGAAGTGGAAGAAGACAATAGAATAGGAAGGACAAGAGACCTCTTCCAGAAAATTAGAAACATCGGAGGTAAATTTCAGGCAAAAAATGGGTATGATCAAAAACAAAGATGGCAAGGACCTAACAGAAGCAGAAGAGATCAAGAAAAGGTGGCAAGAATATATGGAAGATCTGTATAGGAAGGATAATAATATCGGGGATAGCTTTGACAGTGTGGTCAGTGAGTTAGAGCCAGACATCCTGAAGAGTGAGGTTGAATGGGCCTTAAGAAGCATTGCTGATAACAAGGCAGCAGGAGACGACGGTATCCCAGCTGAACTGTTTAAAATCTTGCAAGATGATGCTGTCAAGGTGATGCATGCCATATGCCAGCAAATTTGGAAAACACAAGAATGGCCATCAGATTGGAAAAAATCAACTTATATCCCCATACCAAAAAAGGGAAACACTAAAGAATGTTCAAACTATCGAACAGTGGCACTTATTTCACATGCCAGTAAGGTAATGCTCAAAATCTTGCAAGGTAGACTCCAGCAATTCATGGAGCGAGAATTGCCAGATGTACAAGCTGGGTTTAGAAAAGGCAGAGGAACTAGAGACCAAATTGCCAACATCCGCTGGATAATGGAGAAAGTCAGGGAATTTCAGAAAAACATCTCTTTTTGTTTTATTGACTATTCTAAAGCCTTTGACTGTGTGGATCATAACAAATTGTGGCAAGTTCTTGGTGGTATGGGGATACCAAGTCTTCTTGTCTGCCTCCTGAGGAATCTGTATAACGACCAAGTAGCAACGGTAAGAACAGAGCACGGAACAACGGACTGGTTTAAGATTGGGAAAGGAGTACGACAGGGCTGTATACTCTCACCCTACCTATTCAACCTGTACGCAGAACACATCATGCGATGTGCTGGGCTTGAGGAATCCAAGGCTGGAGTTAAAATCGCTGGAAAAAACATTAACAATCTTAGATATGCAGATGATACCACTTTGATGGCTGAAAGCGAGGAGGAGTTGAGGAGCCTTATGACGAAGGTGAAAGAAGAAAGTGCAAAAGCTGGGTTACAGTTAAACCTCAAAAAAACCAAGATTATGGCAACGAGCTTGATTGATAACTGGCAAATAGATGGAGAAAAAGTGGAGGCAGTGACAGACTTTGTATTTCTAGGTGCAAAGATTACTGCAGACGCTGACTGCAGCCAGGAAATCAGAAGACGTCTACTTCTTGGGAGGAGAGCAATGACAAATCTTGATAAAATAGTTAAGAGCAGAGACATCACACTGACGACAAAGGTCCGCATAGTTAAAGCAATGGTATTCCCTGTAGTAACCTATGGCTGCGAGAGCTGGACCATAAGGAAGGCTGAGCGAAGAAAGATAGATGCTTTTGAACTGTGGTGTTGGAGGAAAATTCTGAGAGTGCCTTGGACTGCAAGAAGATCAAACCAGTCCATACTCCAGGAAATAAAGCCAGACTGCTCACTTGAGGGAATGATATTAAAGGCAAAACTGAAGTACTTTGGCCACATAATGAGAAGACAGGATACCCTGGAGAAGAAGCTGATGCTAGGGAAAGTGGAAGGCAAAAGGAAGAGGGGCCGACCAAGGGCAAGATGGATGGATGATATTCTGGAAGTGACAGACTCAACCATGGGGGAGCTGGGGATGGTGACGGCCAACAGGAAGCTCTGGCGTGGGCTGGTCCATGAAGTCACGAAGAGTCGGAAGCGACTGAACGAATAAAGAACAAAAATGTATGTATGTATGTATACACACACACAAATTTCTACTTCAAACTTCCCTCCCTCTTAAAAAACAGTTTAATTTTTTTTTTGTTTCTACTACTATTCTTTATACTTCTGTCTACACAATGGGCATCAAATTATAGAAGCAAATAAATTGTATGCCTTTATAATGAACAATCTTAACCCTATTAGATCTAAAAAACAGTATAAAACATTATTATATCTTATCAATATCCTTTAAGTTTTTGTTGTTGTTCAGTCGTTTAGTCGTGTCCGACTCTTCGTGACCTCATGGACCATAGCACGCCAGGCCTTCCTGTCCTCCACTGTCTCCCGGAGTTTACTCAAGTTCATGTTCATTACATCGGTGATGCTATCTAACCATCTCATCCTCTGCCGTCCCCTTCTCCTTATGCCTTCAGTCTTTCCCAGCATCAGGGTCTTTTCCAGTGAGTCCTCTCTTCGCATTAGGTGGCCAAAGTATTTGAGCTTCAGCTTCAGCATCTGTCCTTCCAATGAGCAGTCAGGGTTGATTTCCTTTAGGATTGACTGGTTTGACCTCCTTGCAGTCCAAGGGACTCTCAAGAGTGTTCTCCAGCACCACAGTTCGAAAGCATCAATTCTTCGGCGCTCAGCCTTCCTTATGGTCCAACTCTCACAGCCATACATTACTACTGGGAAAACCATAGCTTTAACTATACGGACCTTTGTCGGCAAGGTGATGTCTCTGCTTTTTAATATGCTGTCTAGGTTTGCCATAGCTTTCCTCCCAAGGAGCAAGCGTCTTTTAATTTCATGGCTGCAGTCACCGTCTGCGGTGATCTTGGAGCCCTAGAAAATAAAATCCTTTAAGTTTTACAAATCTATAATCCTATAAATCTTAATCCAAACCATAAGAAAAGAAAAGAAAAAGAAAAAAAATCATATTAGTCTCATTATCAATCCAATTAAATATTCTTAATTTTTATAAATTGTCTGCCTTTATAATTAACAAGTTAACCCTAATTATGCTTAAAAACAATATAAATTACCAGAACTTATCAATACCTTTTAAATCTTAGAAATCAAAAATCCTGTAAATCATGTTAACCTCATTATCAGTCCAATTAAATATTCTTAACTTTTTACCCCTCCTCAAAATATACCAGGGCATTTAAATATTTCACCATTACACCAAAAGCATTTTTTTTACAAAGATCCGACAGCCCAACAGCCCCCAAAGATACAAACTTTCCAGCGAAAGAGAAAAAAAACTCCCACATAACATACTCTTCTTTCCCATAACATTGATTGAAATAATCATAACATTTCCCCAGCTTGGCAGTTCCTTGTGCAGTCTTAAGGTTAAACAATCGTTTTAACCCCATAAACACCAATCCAGAGTTTTCAGCTGGGAATATTTCAGTCTCCCTCACAGCAGTAAAATCGCCATCTTTTCCAACCTCTTCTTCTTGTTTCATCATAGTATTTTCATATAGTTGTTTCATTTTAGCTAGAATCTCATCTCGAATGTCCCAAACAGTCTGTATATCTTGACAACGCTTTGAAAAAATACCTTCTTGCTGACAGCGTAATTCTCTGAAATCATCTTTAAAATCTTCCATTGTTCAAACAGTAAATTATAGCACACCCTAAAGAGTTAACTCACAAAAATAGAGGTTAATGAATTAATCCAAAATTAACCAAAGAAAATATACTAGCAGATAGCTCGAAAAAAGTAAACAGAAAGCCAAAAGTTTAGAGTAAGAAATCAAAAACAACGTGTAGAAAAATCACTCCAACCTTCAAATTCAGCAACAAAGATAACAACGGAAAGGCAATGTTACAGTTCTCAATATAACCCAGATGGGGAAAAAAGCCAAAACATTTTTTTATAGTTAAAAATCTCCAGAAATAACTATATTCACCAAGAGATTCTGCTTTTTCTTACTATAAAAAGCTTCTCTTAAGGTACAAAACTTAACCTGTTTTAGGTCTGGCAGCGACAGATAGGGCTGAGACTCAGAGTAAACGGAAGAACCTGGTCATTCCTTACATGGCTGGCGTGTCTGAAAAGATAAAACGGATATTTGGCAAACACCACATACCTGTATATTTCAAACCCACCAACACACTGAGACAGAGGCTTGTACACCCCAAAGATCAAACTCCAAAACACAAGGAAAGCAATGTAGTGTATGCAATCCAGTGCAGTGAGGAGTGCTCTGAACTCTACATTGGAGAAACCAAACAACCTTTGTACAGGAGGATGGCCCAACACAGGAGGAGCAACACCACAGGACCAGAGTCAGCAGTTTACCTTCATCTAAAGGAAGAAGGACACTCATTTGAGGACATTAATGTTCACATTTTAGACAGGGAAGATAGGTGGTTTGAGAGAGGGGTCAAGGAATCCATTTATGCCAACTTGGAAAATCCTTCCTTGAATAGAGGTGGGGGCCTCAGGCACAACCTTTCCCCTATCTTCCTTCCTGCTTTGTCTTCTGTGCCTAGGAAGATTAAGACCATTTTGCAAGCTCAACAGCAGCAGGGTAATCTTAATGATCCTCCTTTAGATGATAAAGGGACTTAGAAATAAACAACTCAAAAATAACCATGACCTAGCCCCAGGTGCAAGGTCACACAGCCACCCTAGAAACATATTTAAGGATTCCCTTACTAACTTTACTCAGACTGAAGAAGCTCCTTGGATAAGGAGTGAAACGTTTCTACTGAGAAAATAGAAATCCAGTTGACATGATTCAAGCCACAGACTGTTCCACCTGGATGACTGAGAACCTTCATCGACTTATTTTGTTGTTTTGTTTTTTAAAAAGGAAACTGAAATGGAAGTGAGCCAAAACAAATTTATTGTTGGATAGGTAAGAGATCAAACAAAACGAAAGTGGGCATGGTTGGACTAGGTCCCTTCAAGGTCCCTTCCAACCCTTTGATTCTATGATCTATAAATAATAACTGAAAAGCAAAAATTAACATGGGAAATCCTTGAAAAAAGTCTGTATGGGTTTTTAACTTTATCAATTTATCACATAAAGCAAAGCTGCTTTGATTTTATTTCAGGAAAGGTGCTATAGAAACTATTTGAAGTTTAACTTTAACCAACATCTGTAGTAATTTTTGTTTTCTAATCTGACTTTTCTTATTAT
The DNA here is from genome assembly GCA_023362775.1 of Charina bottae. Classification (NCBI taxonomy): domain Eukaryota; kingdom Metazoa; phylum Chordata; class Lepidosauria; order Squamata; family Charinaidae; genus Charina; species Charina bottae. The sequence goes on along the minus strand of JALMGJ010000020.1, from coordinate 19,020,810 downwards.
TCATAGAAGAGTTGTTATGTGGTTCAATGTTACTGAATGAACATTTTACAATATATTCATTATCATTATAGATATCTTTCAGTGGCTTTGTTCCAAAGCCTGGTTCAGATAGATGTTTGACAGGTCATTCAAGCTCAGAAAGAAGTTTCATTTTTATAAACAGCCGACCAGTGTATCAAAAGGAAATTCTCAAGGTACTGCCTTCTCAGTCCTATTTCTGTGATTTACAAAATATTGTCTAGATCAAGGGTCGGAAATGGCGGCTCGCGAGCCACATGCGGCTCTTTGGCCCCTTGAGTGTGGCTCTTCCGCAGCTGAACTCACCCCCGCCCCTTCCACGCGATTGGATCCCGCCCCCACGCTCTTACGCGCTCTCGCTCTCCAAGGCCGGGGCCACCCGCAGCCGCCCACACCTCGGGCACAGCCCGCGGGGCTCTCTGCCGCTCCCTTCGATGGAGGAGGGACCAGCGTGCCTTGGGAGCTGCTGCTGGCGGCATGTCTGGGCGAGGCGCGCGGGCGGAGCTGCCCGTCTGGCATTTGGGCGCTCCCGAGCCTCTTCCCTTCTCCCTCGCCACATTCGGGCGTTGAGGCCAGGCAAAGCCGGGCGGTCGCGCAGGGGCGAGGCGAGGAGTCCCGCTCCTGCGCCTACCGCCACATCCGTCCGTTCCCGGCCTCTCCCCATGTCCGGCGGGTGCCCATGCCAGAATCCCCGCGACCCGGAGGCAGCGACTGCTCGGAGGGCCCCAGCGAGAAGAGGCGCGTGATCCCCGGTGGATCCCTTCGAGGGGCCGCGGGGCTTCCCCGCTTTCCTCCCAAGGAGGCCTCGACGGCGCACCCTCCCGCCCCATCAATCCCCCCACCCCGCCGTTGGGCGTCAGAGGCTGAAAGGATGTGGCAGGAACGGCCCTGGAAAGCGGGCCCTGCGGAGCGCCACCTTTGGGGAGGAGGGTCCAGCCGGCGAGCAATGGCGGCGCTGGAGTTTTTGCCGGAGCGGCTGGCGCGCTGGCTGGCCGAGGCATCCAGGCGCTGGGCCCAGCGGCGCTTAATGACAGAAGGCCATTCAAGTTGGAGAAACCTCACGGGATGGGCGGAATCTCTACACACAAGCCACACACCCCATTTCGTTCCTCCTTCCCTATCGCTTAATTGCCAGGCGCTCCTCCCCTGGAAACCCCGCGCTGTCTGTGGGGAGAGAAAAGCAGCCACCGCATAGGCCCGCTTAAAAAACAACCACCCCGAAACCGCTTTCGAGCCGCCTCTCCGGAGGGTCCCTGCGGTCCCGCCGGGTGCACCCCCCCACCCCGCCGTTCGGCGTCCTCTTCCCCCGCTAACCCAAGCCCTGCGGTGGCCGGGGGAGCCAAGCCAGGCTCCATTCCGGCGGGGCGACTGTAGCGACCGGAGGCGGCCAAGGGGAGAGCAGGCGGCTCTTCGCCCTCAGCGCGCCGCTGGGCCCCGCTGCACCCCCGCCTGGCTCGGCTTCCCCCGGCCGCCGCAGGGCTCTGGTTAGCGGGGGGAGAGGACAGGGTGGGGGGATTGATGGGGCGGGAGGGTGCACCCGGCGGGCCTCCCGCGGCCGCTTCTCCAGGAGCGCCAAGGCGGGTTGCTCGCGTCCCAGGCCCGCGCCCTTGCCCAGCGCCTGGATGCCTCGGCCAGCCAGCGTGCCAGCCGCTCCGGCAAAAACTCCGGCGCCGCCATTGCTCACCGGCTGGACCCTCCTCCCCAAAGGTGGCGCTCCGCAGGCCCCACTTTCCAGGGCCGTTCCTGCCACATCCTTTCAGCCTCTGACGCCCAACGGCGGGGTGGGGGGATTGATGGGGCGGGAGGGTGCGCCGTCGAGGCCTCCTTGGGAGGAAAGCGGGGAAGCCCCACGGCCCCTCGAAGGGATCCACCGGGGATCACGCGCCTCTTCTCGCTGGGGCCCTCCGAGCAGTCGCTGCCTCCGGGTCGCGGGGATTCTGGCATGGGCACCCGCCGGACATGGGGAGAGAGGCCGGGAACGGACGGATGTGGCGGTAGGCGCAGGAGCGGGACTCCTCGCCTCGCCCCTGCGCGACCGCCCGGCTTTGCCTGGCCTCAACGCCCGAACGTGGCGAGGGAGAAGGGAAGAGGCTCGGGAGCGCCCAAGTGCCAGACGGGCAGCTCCGCCCGCGCGCCTCGCCCAGACATGCCGCCAGCAGCAGCTCCCAAGGCACGCCGGTCCCTCCTCTGTCGAAGGGAGTGGCAGAGAGGGTGGCCCCGGCCTTGGAGAGCTGGGGTGCAGGGGGACGGGAGCGTCGCCGGCAGCCCGCGAGGACCGGCCATGGAAGGTGAGCGAGGACCGGGGTGGCCGGCCAAGCGCAGCGCAGCCCTTCCACGCGATTGGATCCCGCCCCCCAAACCCCGCCCCCTTCCACGCGATTGGCTCCTGCCCGCAAACCTCGCCCCCTTCCACGCGATTGGCCCCCGCCCGCAAACCCCGCCCCCTGGCTCTTGAGCATTTCAAAATGTGCACGAGCATGTCAAAATGGCTCCCGGCATAAAAAGTTTGCCGACCCCTGGTCTAGATCAAACATTAGCTATAGCAAACTTGAACTCAAGTTTTAACTATGTACATTAGAACATAAACCCTGTATCACAAGTTGTTTTGAAATTTCCTTCAGTTTCAGAGTTGAATTCCACTGTAGCATGGGATAGAGATGGCAACGCTTAATTGTTGAAATTAGTCGTCATCCTCCTCCTCCTCAGATAAAATTAAGAGTTCCCACATTCACAGTGTGAAAGTAACTTTTTAAATATAGTCTGTTCCTCACTAATTACTAATGTGCAATAATTTGCCTTTCTTAACATGTGGAACTACTGAGTTAGCATTGTGCATTTAGAACATATTAGGTGAAATAGTATTACATTCTTGTAGCATGTCACTTTACCAGCAACAAGGTTCCGTTGCAACAATTTCATCTAGTTGAATCCTAATAAAAGTTGACTTGTTCCTGTTAGGGATATGATATTTCTTTCTTCAACCCAGATATGTGTATAATTCTTGCTATGCATGCTCAAGAATATAAGTAAACAAACAGGTATAGTATGGAATCCAGTGTCACAGAAGCAAAGCTCTACTTGCTCTAGCACTCTCTACCCCTGTAGGTCCTCCGGAGCAGCTTTATACATGAGAGGTTACCATGGGAAAGGAAATATTAACCACACAGTTTTGTTGATGAAAAATAATCCATTAGATTCTAGCAATAATTTGGCATTGTATTTAATTCAAAGTTAGAAATACTGAGTTAACTCTGTTCTTTTTTATGAATATTTTAGCTTGTTCAACAGTACTATAACATGATATTGCACAAGGATTTTCATCGCTTGTTTCCGATTTTCTTTATCAACATTACTGTTCCTCCATCTGCTGTGGATGTCAATTTAATACCAGATAAATCTCAAGTATTACTGCATAATAAGGTATAGTCTTTCTGTCTTTTTCTCTTTCTTAATATGTAATTAGGTAATAGAGATTTTACTGTGATGATACAGTGAAATAATTGCTCCTGAGTCTATGGTCTTTTAATATTGCTTGGATTTTAAAAAGGGCAAAATTAACTTCTCTTGTGGCTTGAGGGTAAATAAATTGCTCTGCAACAATAAGTAACATATAGATAATTACTGAATTATTCCTTGCATTTCTTTTTAGGAATCTGTCTGCCTTGCTATTGAAGAGAGTTTGATAGCATTATATGGACCGTTAAGTAGCTCTATGTCTTATGAAATGAATACAACTGACATTACCTCAAGAGACATTGTTAATGTAGCTGAACAAGAAGTTACAACTGGATCCTGTACAAGTAGAGAACCACCTGCTTGTACTTTACTGTCTTCACTTAGTAATGACATACAAAATGGTAATGTACAGAAGAACAGATTAGTTGGCAATCAAACAATATATAATCATTCTTCTCATGATGCTTCTACTGAAATTAAAATACCTGATAATGAAATACCTGGGTATGATAGATTTCAGGATGAGCAACCAAATAATGTACTATGTCAAGACCAACAGAATAAGGAAACATTTAATCTAGATAACAATATTATAATGGACGTTCAATCTGAAAATAGCATGGAGAGTGATTCAAGAAATTACTTTTTTCAAGAAGCAGGAGAACGAGAAAGAGCCATAATCTCTGCAGATTCTTCTGAAGTCACTACTTATAAATGGAGTATGGGGAATGCATTTAAAAATTCCAGAGAAGAAAATCTGGAACCTGTTCAGATTTTAATTCCAAATATGAGTGAAATAAGACCTCAAAAGAAAAATGATGGCCCAGCAAAACTTCAAGGAGAAAGTAACAATCAAACTGTTAAAAAAACAAATGTGATAAAAGATAAAATGGGTCAGATTACAGCCTATGACTTAATTAGCAGTAAGATTATCAGGAAATCCATGTCAGCATTTGATCTTTTTGTTCAAGACCATTCTCCTGATTCATTGAGTGAAATTGCCGAAGTAAACTCAGAAAAACTACGGCTGAAAATGGAAGCAATGTGGAACTCATTGAATGAAGAAGAGAAAAAGAAGTAAGATTGTTGAACGTCCTTCTGTGTTAAAACTAGTCAGCAGTTTCCATCCTGACTGATTCAACGTATTCAAAAATAACATGGAACCTTATTATTTTCAGAAATAGAATGGAAATATGTTTGGTTTGAACTTTAAATTGCTATATTACCTTTAATTATTTAGACGGCTTGCTTTTTCAGTTTTTCCAGTGAAATATGTTGATTATCTGTGTGAAATATATTTAGTATCTTCTTTGCACATAAGCGTATAATTTCTTGATATACACACTTGCATAAAATTTGTACTTCAGATTTTGTGTCTATAATTAACATTTGCTAAACAGGCAATAACTAAAATATTTCATACATTGGTAGACAGTACATATGTACTGTTTTACTTTGTTATAAGGGATTCCAGCAAGTCATTTAATATGATTTCAAATACTAGCAATATATTCTGAGTTTCTTTGGATTTCTAGTCATTTAGATTAAAATTTTAAAAAATACAGCAACAGCAGTGCAATTCTATAGATTAAATAGAAGTAACATTTTTCATTACCCCCCTCTAAAGTCATATAGAGATGTTTATTAATCAAATGGAATAAATGTTTTTTTTAAATAAATGCATAAGTAAAACTTTCTACTATTTTTGAAATTAAATAGCACACTGATTTAGGAAGAAGCAGAACAATGTATTGATGGGAGTTAATATTTTTAAATGATAATTTCCTTAGATGCACTTTTGTTATAATGCTCATATAATAAACTCCATCTATCAAATATTTAAATGCTAGAAGGTGACATTTATTTCAGGAGGGAATGTAGCTTCATACTCTAGTTCACTAATAAATCAATTGTACCCAGCCCAACCCACCTCACAAGGTCATTTTTGTGGGGGAAATAAGGGAGTATTATGTACACCACTTTGAGTTATACAGAATTTAAAATAGGCTGGATATAAATCCAACAAATAAATAAATAAATGGTTTCTTTGAGTTTGGTAAGATGTGTTCTCTGATAAGCGTGGCTACAATTACAGGTTCAGTTTAATACCTTGCTTTGTGAATAGCCAGCAAATAGTATCTGAGAAGGAAGCAAACTTCATAGTTTTCTGGATCTAACTCTTCCAAGGACCTAGTAAGGGATAATGTTTTTGGAAAAAGTTACTACATGCGCACATTAGAATGTGGGCAGCATCCAGCAATATGCAGATGGTCTAATTCATGCAAAAGGATTTTCCCTTTTTGCCCTACTTAGTTTCTGCCCACAAGTAAGATATATGGAGGAGGAGATGGGATCCATTTTGTCTTTGGTTCTCTTCCACTGCTGGTGGGAAACGTTGGCTACAATCCATTGTTACTGAACACAAATTCTGACATATAATCTCTTTTATTATTGATAGAAATAAAAGAATCCAAATAATTGATCTGTAGCTGTAATATCCCTAGCCCTGCGTGCGGAGTGAGCTCCCGCACTAGCTCCAGCTCTTGCCGACCTAGCAATTTGAAAGCATGCAAATGCAAGTAGATGAATAGGTACCACTTTGGTGGGTAGGTAACAGTGTTCCGCGCGCGTCATGCGGCCACATGATCGTGGAAGCGTCTTCGGACAACGCTGGCTCTTTGGCTAACAAACGGAGATGAGCACCGGCCCCTAGAGTCGGACACGACTGCACAAATGTGCGGGGGGAACCTTTACCTTTTTAGCTGTAATATATTCTCCGTACTTGTATTAAAAAGGAATTGCCACCATGGTTTTGCCACCATGCTTGAGGGGAGGGGAATAGCCAGTCTTGGGGTTGACTGGTCGCTTAGATCTACTTTGACCAACCTTTCCGACCTATGGAATAGTAAGAACTACCATTACTTGGATCAAATTGTATTAGATATTTTTATTGAATTTTTTGTAGTATTTATGTTTTTTATTGATTTTAAACTTTTTCTGTGAACCGCCCAGGGTCCCTCCTTGTGGGGGAGATGGGCGGGATATAAATATGATAAATAAATAAATAGTTACTGAAAATGTAGCGACCTAATGAGACCTTAAAACTATTAAAATGAAACAGGAAATTTGTTTTCTGTATGAAAAGCAACAAATTATGTATTTGTTATAACATTCTGTGATAAAACTTTTCATGTACTCTCTCTTGTTTTCCATTCCTTTTCTTTATGTAAGATATGAGGAAAAAGCTGGCAGAGATCTGGAACGATACAACAGGCAAAGCAGAAAAGCTATGTGTCAGAATAAACAAACATCAATGAGGGAGAGAGAGAAAAGACACAAGATTAAACTAAAAGACTGCTTAAATAATCAGCAAAAATTGGACACACTTTTTAACTCACAAAAAGGAAAGAAGCATGATAATAACCAAGCTATAAAAACTGTACTGCTGCCTTTCTCCATGGATGCATTCAAACAAAAACTTCAAAGGCTTGAACAGAAAGAACCAGATAAAGAGGAATCTTGCTTAATCCATCTTCTGAATTTTCCTGATGCATGGATACTTGCCTCTGAGGAAAAAATAGAGATGCTCAATCCATACAGAATAGAAGAAGCCCTTCTCTTCAAAAAACTAATTGAAAATCATAAGCTTCCTATAGAGAAATTGGACACTCCTATTATATTAACTGACAGGTAAAGTGAAAGTAACATTCTAGAAGTATATTCATCTTAGGTAAACAGGAAATCATAGGTTTTGATTTCATCGTTTTATTTTCTAAATTAAATCACATACATGATAAAATGAAACAAGTAGAAAACTATAATGTTAAATTAGAACCATTTAGTAATCAAAATGTTAGGTTTTACTGTATTTTGGATGATAAAATACATAAGATATAGGGGTATATAACTGGTGTAAATAGACATAGTACAATAAGGGTTTTTACAAGGCATTTACTATTAGTCTGTATTTTCTTTAAAATATTTATTATATTTATATGGCAGTACAGGAAATGCATATCTTATTCAAATACTGATAGGGATTCTAGATAGATTCTCTGGATGGTTTGATTTTCATAACATTTTAGATTAATTACCCTTAACTGTAAAAATGGAAGTTACATGCAGGAGCTATTTCCTATGCCATTACATTTATTATTTGTTGGTTTTCAAATGTTCATATTCTGTTTCTCCTTTAGAATTCTTAAAGCAGTTTACAAAAATAAATGGTTGATGGCATTACAAGTTTAGAAACCATTTGGCATCTGTTCTTTCACTGTCAATAATCTGTCATATAATGTTATATGTCTGTCGTATAATGTTATCTACAGTGTCTTTTGTGCCAATAGAACATAGAGAAAACCCCATGGTTGTTATAGTGCATAAGGACCTGAGATACACCTGATGAGCAGCTCTCAGTTGAAATAGTGTCACTCAGTTATAGAACTTTAATGACATATCTAATGTTAGAAGTCGTTTAAGCATGGGTAACATAATGAGAGTAAAAAGCAGGCAGCTGGGACTGTGACCCTGGAAAAGAGACAGATAACAAAAAGCAGATTGTTGGCTTTCAATGTTGTGAAAGGAGGCAGTAAATGGGCACAATAAATGCCGTTGTTTATGGTATAGTGGTGCTTAAAAGTATGTGAACCCTGTTGAATTTTCAAAATTTCTGCATAAATGTGACCTAAATGTGATCTATTTTCCACACAAGTCCTAAAACTAGATAAAGAGAACCCAATTCAGCAAATAAGTAAAAAACATACTTGTTCATTGATTTATTGAAGAAAATGATCCAAAGCTACATATTTGTGTGTGGCAAAAATATGTGTACCTTTGCTGGTGTGCCCCCCTTGGGCAGCAATAACTGCAACTGAACGTTTCTGATAACTGTTGATCAGGCCTGCATACCAGCTTGGAGGAATTTTAGCCCATTCCTCCTTAAAGGACAGCTTCAACTCAGGGATGTTGGTGGGCTTCCTCACATGAACTGCCCGCTTCCAGTCCTTCCACAACATTTCTGTAGGATGAAGGTCAGGACTTTGGCTTGGCCATTCCAAAACATTAACTTTCTTCTACTTTAATCATTCTTTGGTTGTACGACTTGTGTGTTTTGGGTCATTGTCTTGCTGCATAATCTACTTTCTTTTGAGTTTCAGTTCACAGATAGATTCCCTGGCATTTTCCTGTGGAATTTGCTGGTGCAATTCAGAATTCATAGTTCCACCAGTGATGGTAAGCTGCCCTGGTCCAGAGGCAGCAAAGTAGGCCCAAACCATGATACTGCCACCACTATGTTTCGCGGTTCTTATGCTGGAATGCAATGTTTGCCTTTTCCCAAACATAACATCTTTCATTCAAAAAGTTCTATTTTGGTCTCATCCATCCACAGAATATTCTTCCAATAGCCTTCTGGCTTATCTACGTGATCTTTTGTAAACTAGACAGGCAGCCATGACCTTTTTGGAAAGTAATGGCTTTCTCCTTGCAGCGCTGCCATGCACACCATTGTTGTTCAGTGTTCTCGTGATGGTGGTCTCATGAACACTGACATTTGCCAATGCAAAAGAGGTATTTAGTTCCTTAGACGTTACCCTGGGCTTCTTTGAGACCTCCTGGAGTATTACACTCCTTGCTTCTTGATGTGATCTTGGTTGGTCGACCATTCGTGGGGAAGGTAACAATAGTGTTAAATTGCCTCCATTTGTACACAATCTGCCTGATATTGGACTAGTGGAGTCCAAACTTTTTGGAAATAGTTTTGTAACCTTTTCCAGCTGGTGAGCATCAACAACTGTTTTTCACCGGTCCTCAGAAATCTCCTTTGTTCAAGTCATGACACACTTCCACATCCCTGTGTTGTAAAGATCAGACTTTGATTGTGAATACCCAGAATTCTGTTCAATACCCAGAATTCTGTTCTTTAACTAAGGCAGGACTTCCTAAACTCACATCTGATTATCATCCCATTGATTGAAACACCTGATTCTAATTTCCCCTTCAAATGAACTGATAATCCTAGAGGTTCACATAGTTTTGCCACACACAAATGGATCATTTTCCTCAATGAATAAATGAACAAGTATAATGTTTTTGACTCATTTGTTTAATTGGGTTCTCTTTATCTAGTTTTAGGACTTGTGTGGAGAACAGATCACAGTTTAGGTCATATTTATGCAGAAATGTTGAAAATTCAAAAGGCTTCACAAACTTTTAAGCAGCACTATACATGGTGTTAGTATCTGTACTTAGGACAGGAATAGAGTCCCATTAGTAGAGGAATGTACAGGCACCACAGATCATTTAGAACTCAGTTAAGGGTAGGAGCTTGCTAGAAGGGGGATCATTCAGCACCATGGAACGTGGACTTGCTCTCCTAAAAAAAAAACTGACAGGATTTTCTGGCAGCCTCATTTAGCTGTTGCAGCACAACATCCTTCTGGACGTTGGATCCAGCACATTCTCACAACCAAATACTTTCTCATCCTTGGATTCTTGGAGAATAGCTTTATCTGAGGCAGATTCAAAAGTAAGTGCCAAAGGACAGAAAGGCACCTCCATTGCACTAAATGTATAAAGGATTGTGAGTTAACTGCAAGGAATAATAAGTCTACTATTTTTTTATGTTCATTTCAATCTACCATTCAATATACCAGGAGATTCCCTCCTCAGTAACTTAAGTATACCTTTGCAAAATCACATTTTAAACTTTAGATTGTTCCACTGATTCTCAGAAGGCTTCATTCAGCCCAAGGAAAAGAATTCAAGAGTTTAAAGAGTCTGATGCCACTAATACATACTTTCCACCTAATGCTTGCTGGTACGCCAACCTTTGGCAGCAACAACAGGACTAAAAAGGCCCTGGATGCATTCCCCTGACCTAATCCAAGCTTTAATGCTGACTGGTAGTTCCAAGTCAGGGAGAAGACCTATCTTTGTTCGCTAACAGATCATGTTCTGTGAAATAGCTGTAGTATGAGATGGAAGTACATGTTCTTGTATTGGGGTCCCTGTAAATCACGTTCAGCAAATGATAGAAAGAAATCTTGTGACTGAAGTCTTTCTTCCTTGGTGCCAAGCTGAAAGGGCATGGCTTCTGCCCTTCAATTCTTTTTTTGTCTGCTCTAGCAAGAATGTTGTGGAGTTCTCAGAGTTTGTTTAGGTTTGGTCTTTCATTTGTAGCGTTTACCTTTTATTTGCATTTTTTTTTTTTTGGTTCTCTCCAGTTAGTATGATTCCTTGCAAGTCTTTGTTGGAACCATATAGTCCTGAAATTCACTTTCCATATATGGCTAAGGTGAGACAACAAACCTCAGTCATGCAGGAAGGTTTAGGCTGATTCTCCAACCAAGGAGCTTGAAGGCATTGAAAAAGCCACAGCCTTACTTGAGACTTTACCCTATGTATCTGGGGCAATATGACCTACCAGGCCTTAGCTGCTAAGTTCCTCATGAGTTTGATAAAACTGAAGAACTGGTCAGCCCCACTCCCCTCTAGTGCTGACAGACTCCCCTACAGCTTGCTGCCCTCTCTTTTGGACTCCTAACCAAACTGTTGTTGCACACACACACACAAAGTACAAGAAAGAAAGTTTTCTTTCCTGGTTTTGCTTTCTCTGGGATTAGATATGATTATTGCATTTGTGACAAGGAAAAATGCAGAAAGGAAATATTGGTGAAAACAAAGAATAGGGCTCCTGAGTCTGTAACAGAAAATTTACAGACTCTGGCTGCAACAGATGTACTTGGACAGCACCTGTAATGAGTTTTTAGCATAGGACAAATGAGGGCTGGAATAAGAATTCTAGTGTGTAGCTTCCTAAACTGCAAACCTCTACAGGTACCATAAAATGTTGATTGAATGGTTTATTCAGGGGCATGGGGTGTTTATTATGCCCAAATATTCACAAAATCTGAAAGTACATCAGTTGTAGTGACTTGCCTCATCTGCACAATGAAATTATGCAAATGATGTAGATATATTTTAACATAAATTTAAGTGCTTTGTCTACAGATGCAACAGACCCAGAAGATTTTTTATGTCTACTGCGTCTGTAGTCTCCTAAATGATGTCTGTTAAATAGAGGTTTTATTGTAATAGAAGCTTTTGTACCATTTCATTCAGGGAGTATAAGCTAACTACAAGTATTTGTAAAAATAAAAAAACAAACAATACTCTACAGTCCTTGAAACACATACTGCCCTAGTTCTATTTTCTGAATCTTTTTTTAAGAATACCATCTTTTGTGTGTGTTTTTTTAAATCCAGTCTTTTTAGTGACTCTCATTATATGGAAGAGCTCTGCAGTATGTCTAGGGAAAGTGCAAGATTTGATGGATCTTCCTATTTGTTGGATTCCAGACTTGTAGCAAATGGATTTAAGATAAAGATAATACCAGGTATCTATATCTTGGTTTCTGACTTATGTAGTTTTTAGTATTTCTTTTTTATATACTCGCGTAGGAAACTGATGATACTTTTGGCATTTATGTCTGAAAAAATATTTAATCCACTTGGTTTTAATAATCTAAAGTATAAATCTAGAGGTTTTAATAATCTAAAGTATAAATCTAGAGATTAAGTTAATTATTCTATATCATGTGCCCATCTTTAAAAGTACCATATCTTAGGACTTCCGGGGGGAAAATGGTGGACTGAAGACAGCTCCGTGGAAAGCAGAGCCAATGACCACAGCGGAATGAAGAGCCGTTGAGTAGACTGGCTCTTTGATAATTCCTCTCCAGACAAGGAGAGGACTTGAGATCATCCACAAGAGTTCTAGATAGCTGCTCCTTACAAGGAGACTAAGACAGCAGTCTCCGGTGGGGTTAGAGCTCTGGGAGCTGAGGGAATAGCCATCTTGCTCAAACTGCGATCGCTGCCTGTAAAAGAACACTAGATTTGCACACTTCCTGTTCTAATCACTTTTGGAAATTGCTTACTAACTGTTTTTCAGTTATTAGGAACCTTTGGATCGACAAGTATTACAGCACTGGATGAGTTTCCTCCAATCCTTAGTGAAAGAAGTTTTAAATACAAGTTTGAGGCTTAAATAATGGGGGGGATAAACAGCAAAAGGGTGATTAAAACTTGGATTTTTGAAAGTTACAAATGGACTAAGGGTCCAAATAAATTTGAAATAACATTTTGGAATTAACTATAAAGAATCCTTCCCATGGGAAAATGCTTTAGTTTTGAATAAAAATTGGACACTATAGGGAACTAGAAGGAACAAAAGAGAAGAACACTTAAATTTGACTTAGTAATACAGAATGAAACAAAATATTTTAACACTGGACATATTGAAGGATATTTTTGAACAATGGACCCAGAGGTTAATTTTAAGAGTGTCTGCCTCTATAGATAGACTGTATTTAAAAGATGTTAGGGAAGAGGAACAAGTTTTACCTGACAAGATTGAGACTGATTTGAAAGTGGATTTAAAAATGACAGGCTATAAGAATGACATGGAAAAAGATGTTACACTGGAGATACAAAAGAAACTGGCTGATGTCTTAATAATTAAGAGGCATATACAAATAACAAACTTTTAAAGCTTTGAAGAATTTTGTAAGAAGGACAAAGAAAAAATGAAAAGAAATCAAGTTGTAGGACATTATTTGAAGGGACTAAAGATCAAGATTGTTAGAAGTAAAAGGAAGGAATATAAAGTTGGTTTATTTGATCAAGGTTAAAATAGATATGTTGTTAGAACTGGTAATCCTTAATGGAATTTTGCTGACATCAGGACTGAAATGATGATGCTTTATGGATTTGTTTATGGATAAGAGATGGCATATGGGAAGAAGAGATCGTTTGTTGTATTTGAAGAGAAGATGATAAGTTACTAAAATTATTTATACTTGTGATGAAGGGGGAAGTCATTTATTTATATATTTTCTTTTTCTTTACTATATTTTTTATTTTCTATTTTTTCTTTTTGTTTTCTTCATCTATTTTTGCTTTTTATTTTTTTATTCTTTTAGTTTCTTTTAGTTTTTATTGTTGTAATTGTAATTTTTAATAAAATTACTATTAAAAAAAAGAAGTACCATGTCTTAGCATGGTTCTTTAGGATCACAATAACATTGCCTGAGAATCTTTTAACAAGTGATTTAATCTTTGACTTTTTAATCTTATTTTTAGTAACAAGTATAAGCTTTTTCAAATTTAAAATAATAAGAAGCTTAAGATCATCATAGCAATGTATGCATGTGGAGACAAACAAGACAGCTTCTGAAACACCCTTGTGAGTTTTGCAAAAGATACAACTGCTTTAAAACTAGTTAAAGAAAAGGTGCTTTGCCCAGACCTAAGGCATTGTGCAAATCTATTGTAAGTGATTTTAGGACAATCATGTGTTTAGGGCATTGCTTGCCAGTGTACCTATTTTGATATACAAATCAGAACAGTATGTAAACTATATCCAGTTATTCCGTATATCATGTATTTGTTTTACTATAAGGTACTTCAGCTGTGGAAAGTCAGCTGGAAATAGAAGGAATGACCAGCTGTCTGCCATACTATGGTATATCAGATTTGAAGGAAATTCTAAGTGCTGTGATAAATAATAATGCACAAGAAGTCTATGAATGCAGACCTCTTAAAGTGGTAAACTATTTGGAGGTAAGAATGTTGTATTATCAAAAGATTGTTCCATAGCTTAATGCTTAAATATAAGATATTGCTCTCTCAGAGGTGAGAAAATTATACCAGAAGCAGAAATTAAATAATTGGAATGCTATTTTTATTATTTAGTATTAATTTGCAGTTATATGAGATGTATGCATTTTAATTGAAAATAACATGGCTATATCTACATTTTAAAACTTATGTAGCTTCTACAATGGAAGCAGTATAATAAACACAAAGCATAGTCCCACATTAAGGGGGCATGGTGGCTCAGTGGGTGAGACGCCAGGCTTGTTGATCGGAAGATCGCAAGTTCGGAGGTTCGAATCCCTAGCCCTGCGTGCAGAGTGAGCTCCCGCACTAGCTCCAGCTCTTGCCAACCTAGCAATTCGAAAGCATGCAAATGCAAGTAGATTAATAGGTACCACTTCGGTGGGTAGGTAACAGCGTTCCGCGCGGGTCATGCGGCCACATGACCGTGGAAGCGTCTTCGGACAACGCTGGCTCTTCGGCTAACAAACGGAGATGAGCACCGGCCCCTAGAGTCGGACACGACTGCACAAATGTGCGGGGGGAACCTTTACTTTACTTATAGTCCCACATTACACTAAACATGTATATATACAGTATGCAGCAATGAGATTGTTGTGATAAATTGTCTACAGGCCATAATAATTAGTACTAAATGCTTAATTACTTAAAATACTTAAATACGTAATTAATATTAAAGTTTTATTTAATGCAAGTTACTGATTATCTAGCTGTGTTAATTTGTATATCACAAAAAACAACTCAAAAAATGCTATAGAAGATTGAGAATTTTTAAAGACAGTTCTGAGTAATGAAGATTTGAGCAAAGGCAAAGATCCAGTGATGAAAGAGGGCATAAAAAGCAACTGGCAGAAAAGATTGCAATTAAATATCGTCCCATTGAATCATGAGACTAATATCTCTATATTTCTAATTTCTTCTCCATTTGATTCTATGTTTGATTTGCCCTTTTTTCTCACAATTGAGAACATCATGTAATGAATTCTTTTTTTTTTTATTAAATTTTTATTAAGTTTTACAATACATAATAAAATTTAAAGTAGAAAAAAGAAATAGAAACAGAAATACAAAATAAGAAAAAGATAAAGAAAAAGTGAAGTCAAGAAATAATAAGCAAAGAAAATATAGAAAATAGATGTCCTCCAATCTATCTTTGAACTTAAAGTACAACAATTGATTTTAAATGTTAGTCCTTCATACAGTATACAGGAACTTTTCTTTGTCATATGCCTTTTGATTTCTTTAATCCAATCTTCTAACCTTCATCTTACTGTCTCCCAATAATCCATCTTTGGCTTCCACTCCTTGAAGTAGTAGTTAAATGTTGAATGTTCATTACTACATATTTTCATATCTTCAATAAAGACCAATTAGTATAACAAATAAAAGCCTTATTTACTTCTAATAAACTACAATATATTCTATTCATATTATGACTCATAACCTAACATGTTATGTAACTTAATACATAATTTAGCAATTCTTATAGTGTTCATACATATATATTTCTATAATATTAATTCTAATATATATATATATCTCCATAAAAAAGGAATTCTTGAATCTCAATTATCCATCTGTAATTTCCATTCCTTGTAGTAGTGTCCATTTAAACTAAGTGCATAATCTATCATATCACTTAACCTAATAGCTAATATATCAATTCTTATAATATTCATACAATACATATTGATATATATCATCCTGTAGTAACCATCATTCTAATTCCATCATATCATTATCTTCTCATAAATATATCTCTAAGGAAAACAATATTCTATAATATCAACTTGTGTTTGTATTTAGCATCTTACATTTAGAATATCACTTTTTATATATCCATACAATTTCTCATAACAATTCAAGTCCATATTTTCATTAGCCTTTATATCCATACAGTTTCTCATATCTTCTGTTTAGGTTATGCCAAAATCACAATACACTGTGGCAGATTCGCAATATACAGCCTGCTCTTTTCTATATCTCATATAGAATATCAGAGCAACCTTCTCTCCCTTTCCACATATTTCACAACATCCATCCAACTGTGCACCCATATTTTCACTCTGTCTCCACTGCCACAACATATCTATACCAAGATTGTAGTGTAAAGCCTTCAGAATGTTCTTCTGAACTAATATACTCAAAATTTCCTCCTTCTGTTTCTCCTCCACTTGAAAAACATTTTTCCTTTCTGTCTCCGTTTCTGTTCTCTGTTCTTTCTCTCTGTTTTGCAGAGTTACGAACAGTAATTCCAACGACCTTTGAATATTTGAAAAAGCCTCAGTAATCTCTCTTCTGAGCTCCTCAGGTACAAGTTGGAAAGCCATCTTTCCTGTGTCCTTCAAATTAAAACAACAACCCTTCTAGTCAAAACAATAATCATGTAATCTGTCCATGGAAAACTACCAGCAGAATCTATTAAGCAGAACGTTGTTGTTGTTGTTGTTGTTGTTTTTTTTAAAGTCAAAAGAAAAAAGAAAGTTCCAATAATCCAAAATACAGGAGAGAATAATATTTTAAACAGTTTATAGAAGGAGAAATAAAAATTATATTCCAAATGAAGCAAAATCCAACCAGGGAGGATGTAGAAAAAGAAGACAAGGAAAAAAACACGTTACCCTGTGTTTTTATTCTTCAAACTGCGAGCTTTCGTTCTTCAAGCTGCAAGCTGCTTAATCCAAACAAAGAGTTTCTCAAAAAATGAATAGTCATTTAGTTTATCAAGCGAAGAATTACAAACAGAGTCTCTTAAATCCCTCTAATACAAAAGAGAAGTAAAAATGTAATGAATTCTTGATGAGAGTATTCCACCTCCCTTTTTTCTTATTTACACTGCTTCCAATTAGAGAATATAATGGCAGTGAAAAAATGTCTTTTACACAATCCTATCTGTATATCTCAAATTGTACATATTCATCTTTTCTTCCAATGAAGTGTCAGTAGAACTGTGCAACTAGGATATATCAGAAAACCATCTATACCATAGCTTTCCAAACTCTGTGTCACGACACTTTAGTGTGTCGCAACACACAGTTTAGTGCAGAGCTTTCCAAACTGTGTGTCGGGACACATTAGTGTGTCGGCTACAGTGTCTGGGTGTGTCGCGGCTGCTGCTGCCTCCGAGCCCTGCCAGGATTCCACGCAGGTCCTAGTGCCTGCCTTGTGCCTTGCTGCCTCCAAACCTGCTGTGATTCCGCGCAGGTCCTAGTGCCTGCCTTGTGCCCTGCTGTAAGAGTGTGTCACGAAATGATGCCCTGCTGTAAGAGTGTGTCGCAAAATGATGCATGTCTAAAAAGTGTGTCACCAACATGAAAAGTTTGGAAAGCTCTGGTTTAGTGTGTCGCAACGTAACCCGGAAGTGGCGGCGGGGGCGTGCATGGTGGGGGGGGGTGTGGCTGTGGCTGCAGCGACAACGGCAGCGGCACACCATCAGTGCTTCCGCGTTTTAGCGGAAAACACGAGGCTGCCGCCGCCGCCATGCATGCCGCCACACCCCCCCCCGTGCCGCCGCCGTGCACGCCCCCACCACCGTTGGTGTGTCGCCAACGGTGGCAGTTTGGAAAGCACTGATCTATACCAATGCGAAACCTTAATCTTTTTCAACACAGTACTAAAAAATAAATCTCCTACTTAAGTGCTTGGATTTGGGACAGAGTCAGTTTCATTGTATTTGTTTCTAAATATTGGTCTTGTTTCTAAAACAAATGTATATAAGATTAGGCAAAGAAGGAAAATAATGTAATGGAAGACACCCACTTACCAAGTTTCTTTGTAGTTCTTGGAACTATCCCACATTATGTTTGCAGAAATTCTTATTTTAGTAGATCAGGTGTGCAGACAAATAATAAGAGTATACTTTTCTAAAGTAGAAAATGTTATTGAGTCATCCACCCCAACTCATTCAGGTATTCAATACATTATAACCACCACTTAGTGTATATATTTTTTATTCCATAGGGAGAAGCAGTCCGACTATCCCGACAATTGCCTTTGTATTTATCAAAGGAAGATGTACAGAACACCATACACAGAATGGAGAAGCAACTTGGAACCCAACTTAATAGCTGTGTCCATGGTCGTCCATTTATTCATTTCTTAACAAACATTCCACAGAGTAACTAGCAAGGAAAAGAAAATACTGTTTAAATCATATTTCACCCTTCTATGCACATTATAGTATAGACATTTACTATTTTTAAAATGAGTATTTGGCTATAATTACTGTATTGGAATGTGTTTTGAAATAATTCCTTGTTATTTGTATAAAAATATGATGTTGAAAACAATCCGTACTTCTTTCCATGTATGAACACTCCAAGTTGATACCAGGTGGACTTACATGTTTAATATTGCATACTTTTATTGACAGACAACCTTGTAAAAATAACAAGAAAAACTTAAAATAAAAAATGCATTTCTATTTTCATAAGCATTGATCACAAAATGGGTAAAAATACCATTTTATATTTCTCTTGTTAGATATATTTTTGATATAAAATACATTCAATGTAATATCTTAATTTTTTTATAAGCTATTCCTGAATAAAATGTGGAGAAACAGTTTTTGGATATGATTATCTTAGATTGGGAACATCATAGTGGCATAGTGGTCTCATGGTCTAAATATTTGAAAAGAATTAGTGAAACATTTCATGAAAACCGAAGTATCTGATCAGTACAGATTAGAAGTATTACCTGCGTGAGTTTGAGACAACCACTCAATTTGTGAACTAAAAATTTCCTCTTAATATGTAGGGTAGCTCTATGTAGGTATGATTCAAGGTAGCCACTGCAGGAGGATTTGCAGACTGCTGATAATTTCAACACTGTATTAAACTGACAAGAAATTGATCTCGATTTGTGATTTTTTTCACTGTGCTTCACCAAGTTTAGATTGATTGATTGATTTAATTTAATTTATATGGCCACCCAACTCAGACACAGTGACTCTGGGCAGCTTACAAAATTAAAATCCACAGTATAAAAAACCCATTGACTCCCCATGGCGGCTAGAAACACAAATCAGTCGCTTGATCAGCTCCATATCAACCTGGGGTCCCCAGGCCCGCTGACAGAACCATGTCTTCAGGGCCTTTCAGAAAAGTATCAAGGTGGGGGCCAATGTTATCTCCGGGGGATTGATGTTCCATGGGGGGGGGGAGCCACCATGGAGAAGGCCCTTTTCGTGGTCCCATTAGATGAACTTCCCTCAGAGATAGGACCTGCAACGTACCCTGCCGCCCCGCTCTGGTGGGCCTGGTAGATGTAATGGGAAGGGCAGTCCTTCAACTAGCCAGGCCCCAAGCCATGTAGGGCTTTAAAGGTGATAACCAGCACCTTGAATTGGACCCGGAAGGAAATCAGCAACCAATGCAGCTCCCGCAAAGAAGGTGACACCTGCACAAATCTAGACTTGGGCAAAACTATGCCGGGCGCAAAACTAAAGTCAAATAATATGAGCAGAATTTCTATTACATATAAAAATAAATTCAGAAATATTCAAAAGGCGGAAGCTGTGGTATGCTATGTCTAATTTACCTACCCAGTACTGTCCAGAACATGAAGAAATAAACGTAACTTACCATGGATAAAGAAGATTAAAAAGATACCTGGGACCCTCCAATCAATTTCCTTAAATTGCACTACCTTCCAAATACTTTTGGTTCTAAAAAAATCTAGACCACCACTTTGAGGAAAGCTGTTCTGGTCTAATCGCATAACAAATGGGCAGTAGAGAGGCCAATTGTAAAAGTAAAATAATATGTAAGAAGTGGCAGTCTGCAGCGCATCTCAAAGATACAGTGCTCTTGGGGAGAAGGCCTGCAAGAAACTGATTCCAGCATGGGATGGGCACATTTTGCGTTCCTTAGGTGTGTACCACTTCCACTTCATTAAAAATTAATACACATTCCTTCAATTTTACTATGATAGTATATTTAAATACAAGAACTAAAATTCAGATTTCCAGCTGAAGTACAGTGAAGAGAAACTTGGTCTCCAATCCTAATTTTGCAGAGTACTTGCTAAACGCCATTGTCCAAAGTATTGGCTGGGCTCATAGGTAGATCTAAAATGGAATATGGTTTGATTTAGCATATTGTGCAAACTCGGTCCTTGTTCATAAACCATGGCTTATGGCTTCCTAATCACTTGTGAATCCAGCTATTGGGGGCTATTCTGTAGACCATGGCTTATCAGGATGTGTGAACCAGGCTTTCAACTAGAGCAGTGTTTCTTAAAAGTGTGGTCCAAGGACCCTTGGGGTTCCCCCAAGACCCTCTCAAGGGTCAGTGAAATCAAAATTATTTGCCAGACTAATACGTGGCAAAAGGCATTAGCAAAAATTTAAAACCATGTTACTCTTCTCATTATCTTTCTTATTTCTTAAAAAAATAGGGTTTTTTCCTGAAAAATATTTATGTTAATATCTAGTGGGTTTAAAATTGTTATTTTTAGATGATTCAATAAATATTCTACAAATGCATCAATTTTAATTTTTAATACAGTAAATATTGATAAATATAACCCATACAAATAAAAGCTCTTTTGGGGGTCCTCCATAATTTTTAAAAGTGGGAAGGGCTCCTTAGAGCAAAAAGGTTACAAAATGCTGAACTAGAGTAATCTTGTCTTTGTAATATGCATGTTACCCTTTCAGGGATGTGGCAACAATAAGCCAGGTGTAACTGCAGGTCTGTTTAGGGAGTAGCGATTAAGCACACATAGGAGCAATTCTATATGTTAAATAAACTTACTTGTGGGTGGGTCACCAGAAGTCGGAGATTCGTCCAAAGGAAACCTCTGTGGATTCATGCAGAAAAGTGGGCTAGCTAGCCTGCAAATTCATGCCGACAAATAGCTGTTTCATGGAAAGAAAAGAAAGGATCTTTAAAGAGGGCCATGTGGATGATAATTGGGTGGGGGTCCCTCTCAATCCTGCCAAATTCCCACAGGCCATGATGGCCAACACTGTTTTTCGCCCTGCAGACGTTTAGGAAGGAGGCAGGAGAGTTGGATGAGAAAATGTGGAGGTAAAGAGTTAAAGGTGAATCCACCTTTTTGCCTTTCTTCTTTCCTGGAAGGATTTGCATTAGTGCCTGCCTGTTGAGCTAAGGGGCTTGCTTTTGAGTATCTACCCCAGCGTTTCTCAACCTTAGCAACTTTAAGATGTGTGGACTTCAACTCCCAGAAAACACTGATCTACCCCCTGCCTGCTGGGGGTGGGTGTGTCTCCCAGATGAATTCCCACCTTTTCTGCATGGCGGAGTGTGACAGGAAGCAAGGGCCAAAGGGCCAGAAGAAGGTGAGGGGGGAGTTTTGAAGTCTCCAAGATGCCCTTTGAAGATGGTGGTGGATGGATTTGCGGGCTGGGCTGGGCTGGGGGGTTGGATAGGCCAGAGAAAGGAGCTGTTATTTCAGTTTTGAAGACTGGCGATTCATGTTACTAGTCAAGGCCTAGGTTTGAATGAGATCATAGTTAAATTGTGAAGAAAAAACATGTCTTAAAACTTCTGCCAAATACTTCAGGAGTCAGTATCAGGCTCTCTTGAAGCAGGCTGAATCACGGTGTAGCCAAACCAAATGTTAAGGTATTTGTGTAAACTCAGCCTGCATGGTTAATTTGTGGTTGGGTTGCCTTGTGAACCAAGGAAATTGGGCTGAGTTGAGGCAAAGCCTGTGTGGTAACATAGTCTGTGAATGCAGGTTGATTTCTTTTTATGCTGCAGAGCAACCTGTTTCTGAAGGGTAGCCCCAATCACAGTGATTCTGTCCTGACTTCGGGCGTAGAAATAACACACTGAGGCTGGAATCAAGTTCTAGTGATTTATTATCCTACTACCCTAACAGAATCCATCTAGACTAAACATGAAATGGCAATGCCCAAAGAATAAGTCCACAAACCTAGGGCGGGGCTTTCTTCAATCTCTTGTGAGAGAAACACAGCGATTCAGTACTACGCATGTGCTTCCCTTCCTGGAGGGAGCCCACTCCTTCCCCGCCCGTTATCTCCCTGACAGATTCTTAAACTTGGGGTAATTCTCCCAAGGTGTGATGGAGCAATTTGAAATTGCTTCTTTGTGAGTCCAGGACCCAGTTTGGGACTGCTGTTGCTGAGGTGCTTGTGTAAACAAAGAAAGAAACAAGAGACAAACAAACAAACAGGAGTTGTTTTTCTTGTGGGGATCATGACAGTGTTAGAGACCATGGAAAGAAGTAATTGGGTCAAACAGTTTAAGAACCACTATCCTATAATTTCTGAGTTTGGGCTGTATTGGCTCAGTCTTGTGGAAATAAGAGTCCAGCAAGAGGAGAGCCGTTGGTTCCTCATCCCTTCCCTAATTATAGATCGAAAGACCCAACATAGTAGTGGCCAAGAGAGAGTTCACCAGCCTTGTGGTAGTTACTACTTAAAGGCAGGCTGGAATACAAGGAACTGCTGATCTTGCCTCAAACCTGAACCAAGGATTCAAATGGAAGTCCTGTTTCCTCATCTCTATATCTGGAATTCATAACAGCTGGTCTTCTTTTCACTCTTGCCACAGACACTTGGAGCTTGTGACTCAATTTGCACATTACATTCTACCATGATGGTTTAACTATGGTTGAGCCATGTTAACTGTATTCGCCCATTACAATAAGCTGTAGTGATGCTTTTTTGGTTTTTATTTGTTTAAACCATTTCTACAGCCACCCATCTCAATGACTTTTGGTTGAACTTGTTCCGTGAACTTAGCCATTGTGATTGTAAAGCACTGCTGATGACTTATTTTTAATTTTTATTTACATTACATTACATTAATTTAAAATTTATTTTTTAATTACAGGTCAGTCATACTGAAAGAAGCAGGTTAATGTTCTGATTCCCTATGTGTAAAATTGAAGTCTTTGAGGTAAACTAAATAAATTATCAAGTCTGAGAATAAATATTTATAAATATGATCACACTGAAAAGGACTTCTCTTTATTTTTAACATTACAGCAGGCAGCAGACATTGTGCAACAAATATTATGTATTGCCTGATATCATTCTGTACCAGTTCTTTATAATGATCCTATAATTGGTGAAGTTAATTAGTATGTATAATAGCTTCAAAATTACACTACCAAGTTTCTCTTTACTTTAGAGCTGCTGAGTGTTTAAAAATGGAAATATCATAGTTTATTTAGCAGACATGGTTGGAAGTGATACAGAAGACTTATTTCAGATAAATATACAGTTTCAACCATGATTGTCATATAAATAGCTTAACTAATGTAGAGGTATATTACTGTTATGAATTTGATACTGCTACTTCATAATTATGGTTTTCTGCAGTGAATCTGATATACAACAGTTGGCAGGGAAATGCTGCTCAGTTGTGTGACTGAAGATTTTATAGAATACATCTGATATAATTAGTTCAGCATAGGACTACCATATCTGGGCTGCAAAAATCCAGACTATCACTATAATTTTATGTATCTCTTTGCTGCCATCTAGTGATTGTCCAGATTTCTGCTACCCAAATATGGTAACTCTGGTTCAGCATATACACAGTATAAAAATAAAACCTCAAATTAAACTTCTTCACTATAGCCTTGGACAGTTTGATCTATAATAAACCGGTTTGTTTTTAAAGCTCCCTGTTTTATTTCATATAAGTTATGGATGAATTAGTATACATTATTTACAATATTGGAAATTACATTTAGAATATTTCTTTTTTTATTATGAATTTTATTAAGTTTAAAGAGAAAGATAAAAGCTATGAAAAAAAACAAAAACTACAAAAAAAGAGAAAACTAAAAAGGTATGAAAGCACAAAAGAAAATTTGTTTACAATACAGAAAGATGTGACTTCCAACTTTTAACAGCAAGGATATACAAAAATTTTCCATAATAAATCTCTTACTCTATATTAAACCAAAATCACATTATTTCTATAAATCATTCCCCTTTAGCACATTATAAAAATCACTAACTACAGTTACTCCCTCCCCTTATATTAAAATAAAGAAAAAAATTCATATAAACCACCTAAACAACTCCCCCCCCAAAATAACACTTATTTAATTATTCCCTTCCTACTGTTGGGATTATCAGAGTCAACTCAGCATTGTCTCATAAGCATAATAGGGGGTCTTTCTGGTAAACACATCTCTACTGTGCTTGTGGGAGGTTACCTGAGTCACCTGATTTCCTCTTCCTCCTCCTCCTTCAGTTTGGGGGATTAACAGCCTCCATTACACTTTGGGCACACCTGCAAGCAGGACAGCTGCAGCATGCAGCTCTCGTCCATTCCATCTCGCATGCACACAGATCTACAATGAATCTATTCGTATCCAGATCTACTGAATAAATGTAAGCTATCTCTATTTTTCTTCATCTAACTAATGTGTGAAGACTGAATTTATTTCTGAACGTAATTAAGCTTAAAGTGTAAGTTCCCTGCTGGTTCACGCTTCTCTGCAAGATTGTTGTTAGCTGCTTGGAGTTCTTTTATTAACCTTCAAGTCTCCATCACCTACTACTATTCTATACATTTCTGTCTACTAAAATAAAAGTCAAACTAATTGTCTGCCATTATACTAAATAATACAACAGTTTTAATAATCTTAATCTTAATAAACCCAAAAAAGAAAAGCAATTTGAAACAATGACCTTAAATCAAATTCTTAGAACCATCCAAATAAACATTTTTATACCCTAATCTTAATCCATATCCTTAAAAACAAATAACATCAGTCAAACACTAAAAGCGATCCAGATAAACATTCTTGAACCCTTATCCCACTTCAAAATAAACCAAAGCATTTACTGTACATATCCCCACAATGTGCACAGAGCTTTTCTCTTGAAAAAATCAAACAGCCCAACTGCCCTCCTCAAAAATTCCAACTTCTCTTCAGAAAACCTTCCACACATAATAACCCCTTCTTTTTCATAACATTTCACCAAAAAGTAAATTTTGCTTATTGCTTGCAGATCCCTTTCTCCATTGAATTTCTCCAAATCCACTATCCAATCTTCATCCAGCATCTCAACAGAAATCCCAATCTCATTCTTAGAAGAAACATTTCTATCACTGTTGAATTTCTCAATTTCATCCACTACATCCACAACCAGATGACACATATTAAAACTCATATTTTCCACAATGTCCTGAATGTCATGTATAAAAACTTGATTCAGAAAAGATCTGTTTAAAATCTTGATGGAAGTCAGAAAAAATCAGTTTGAAATCCTCCATGTCTCACGCAGTAGATTATGGCGCCCCCCTAGGAGCTTAACCAGCTAAAGTCGAAGAAATGAAAAAGTTCTGAAGTATGTTTACACAAAGTGAAAGTGAGATAAACAGACAGTTTCCAAGGGAAAGTAGAAACAGAAAGCTGAAGGTTTAAATCAGCCAATTCAACGTGTAGGAAAATGCTAGTATCTTCAAATTTAATATCAAAATTATTATTTGTTTTCAAAATAATAACAGGAAGACAATTATTTACTCTCAACCCTCCTCTATATTTGGAAGGGAAACGAATTCCAAAACTTAAAAAAGAATTTTTTTTAAAATAGTAATCCCCAAAAAAATGATAAGCACCAAGAGAGCCTGCTTCTCCTTGCTGTAGAAAGCCTCTCTTAGGGTACGCATACTTAAAATATATATATTTTCAATTTATTACGGTCACTGACCAGCACAAGTTGGAATTCTACAAGGTAAACACATTGGGCTTTAAAATATAAACCCTCTGATTTAAAATAATTTTAAATCTAATTTAACAAGTCCCAATTATATATTAAAATGCATTTAGATCACAATGTAAATGAGCCCCTTATCAAATTTAAAAACAGTCTTATTCATTTACATTATCATGACTAATATTCTCTCAGTTGTACATAATTATAAAAATATAAAATACAAATATTAAAATGATACAAAAATAAAATATAATATATAATATATAATATATATACCACTTAAAATTATTACAAGGAATACCATACTACATTTTCATTTTTTTAAATTAGCTTTGAGAGTATCTTTGAATCTCTTTTGCTGTCCACCAACATTCCGTTTTCCATTCTTAAGTTGGGAGTAAAGTAGCTGCTTTGGAAGACGATGGTCAGGCATTCGAACAACATGACCGGTCCAGCGAAGTTGACCCTAACATTAGTCCGCCTATCTTCCCAAGTAATTTGCAGAATTTTTCGCAGGCAGCGTTGATGGAATCTTTCAAGAAGTTGGAGGTGGCGTTTGTAGAGGGTCCATGTTTCACAGGCGTACAGAAGGGTTGGTAGTACAATGGCTTTGTAAACAAGCATTTTGGTCTCCCTGTGAATGTCCCGATCCTCAAACACTCTACGCTTCATTTGGGAGAAAGCTACACTCGCAGAGCTCAGGCGATGCTGAATTTCAGCGTCGATGTCGGCTTTTGTAGATAGATGGCTGCCGAGATAAGAAAAGTGGTCAACATTTTCTAGTGACACACCTTTAAGCTGGATTGATGGCACTGCAGAGGGATTGGTTCGAACTTGCTGGTAAAGCACTTTGGTTTTTTTTAATGTTAATCGAGAGGCCGAGCTTTTCATATGCTTCTGCAAAGATGTTTAGGATAGTTTGAAGATCTTCCTCGGAGTGTGCACAGACTACGTTATCATCAGCATATTGAAGTTCTATAACAGAAGTTGCAATTACCTTATTTTTTGCTTTCAGCCTACTAAGATTAAAAAGCTTTCCATCTGTTCGATATATAATTTCTACACCAGTAGGAAGTTTCTCTTCAACAAGGTGTATAATCATAGCGATGAAGATAGCGAATAAGGTTGGAGCAATAACACATCCCTGTTTAACGCCGGATTCCACTTTAAATGGATCGCTTTGAGAGCCATTGTTTATTCAGGATTGTTGCCATCATGTCGTCATGGAGTAACCGCAAGATGTTCACAAATTTATCAGGGCATACGATTTTCAGAAGGATGGTCCAGAGAGCAGTACGATTTACAGTATCAAAAGCTTTAGTCAGATCAATAAACCCCATGTACAGAGGGCGGTTTTCCTCCTTGCATTTTTCTTGAAGCTGTCGTGCAGTGAAGATCATATCCACTGTTCCCCTGGAAGGGCGGAAGCCATTTTGCGTTTCAGGGAGGATGTCTTCTGATACAGATAGGAGACGGTTTGCGATGATCTTTGCCAGGATTTTGCCTGCTGTGGCTAGAAGGGAGATGCCTCGATAGTTTCCACAGTCTGTTCTATCACCCTTTTTAAAGAGAGTGATAATTATGGCATCCCTAAAGTCTGCTGGAATCTCCTCCCTCATCCAGATTTTTTTGATGAGCTTATGAAGTTGTTGTGTAAGTTCAGGCCCGCCTTCTTTAAAGACTTCAGCAGGAATCCCATCAGGTCCACTAGCTTTGTTATTTTTCATTTGTTTAGTGGCTTTACTGACTTCCTCCAAACTAAGGGGTACTGCAAGCTCATTTCTTATTTGTTTTTGCGGGATTTGCAAGAAGACTTCATCAGCCACAGTAGAGTGACTTTTATTAATTAATTAATTAATTAATTAATTTACTATTAAAAAAATGTAATATCAACATTGAGAACTGGGAAGCCCTAACTCATGAGCGTTTCAATTGGAGGTCATCCTTTATTAATGGCGCTATGGACTTTGAAGAAGCACGAGTACAGGGCGAAAAAGAGAAAAGAGCTAAAAGGAAGGCACGTCAGGCAAACCCTCATCATGACCGTCTCCCGCCCTCATTGTGGGAGGTTGTGCGGATCCAGAATTGGCCTTTATAGCCACTTACGGATCCACCGTTAAAATTTTACCTTTGGAAGACAATCTTACTCGGCTACGAGTGATCACCAATGATGATGAATGACTACATTTTCAAATCATAGTCTGGTGTATCTTCATGGCAGCTGCACAGAATCTGGCTACTTCTGCTGTAACAGTTGGATATTCATCTATAAGTAGCATTTGAAATATATATATATAAATTTGGTGATTTAGAAATGGAGTGGCCGGTCTTAGTGTCCCTTTAAGGCTACAGCACGGCTTGGAAAATGGTGACGTCCCAGCCTCCCATCTAGCTGTTACCAGTCGAATGCAAAACGCTGTTTGCGATCTTCTGGCTGCAAGCAGCAGTCTGGAGGGCAGATGGGGTGATTCCTGGTGTTTTCCTTCATCCGGAGAACACTCCTGGGCTTCAGGAAAACCTGCCTGAGTCTGAAAAAAATTGTCGCATTGTCAGTTCCGCCTGCGGAGCCCGCGGGCACAGCTGCTCATTCCACCATGTCCCCACTGGAAGTCCACATTTAGAATGTTTCAAAATGTATAAAGAGGAAATTGAACTGAGGTTTTCTAAAGGCTCAGATTTTATTATCATTAAACAGATACAAAAAATAATGGAATGTCTTAAGATAATAAGAGAATCCTAATGTTTGCTATAAAATTTTGTCAAAAAATTATTAAGTGTTTAAATATAATACAGCTGTAATACATAATCACAGAATTTACATCAATGCTTTTTATTTAAAATGTAGATTTACAAAGGTAGCCAATGTTACTGCATTTTTATAGTGAAGAAAATGTTCAGACTAAACCATATATATTTCATTTTGAGATACATTTTAATATAGCAATAAGAAATGCGGCTTTTGTTATGTAATTGCTAGATAGGGTAATTCACTAAAGATGCATTTGTCTTTTTAACAGAACAGACCTTTATGTTTCAAATCCTAACTTGTTAAAAAAGTATATTTACAGAAAAAAATGTTAATGTATAGATAAAGCAAAATGGAAGGATGTGGCTCAAATATCTTTAGTAGCTAGCTAGCTTGTATTTGCATGAGTGAACTGGCTGATAGAAAGTAGAAGTAGAGAATCCTTCCTAAACTGATGTATTATCTCTTCAAATTGTCTTTATTTATTTATTTATTTATTTATTTCTCCAGCTGAGAATTAGGATCTTGAATCTAATTTAGACTGCTGAGGTAGGGGCAGAGAAGCAGTTACATGGCTCCAGCAAACGGGAAAAAGATTTTCCTCTTATTCACTGGAAAAACACAAGTGCCAAACAACATCTTAAAGTGGAAGGAATGGGGCTTTTCTGTAACTAAGAGGTTGCCTGGGTATCCACCTTCCTCCACCCCCCCCCCAATAATAATTTTAAAAGGGTCTGCCTCCACGAGGTAAACTTATTCTGTGTGGTGGAGGGCTTCCATTCCCAGTCATCCTGTTAAGATTTATGTTAATGTGTGCAAACTGACTTTTTGTTGCAAAGTCTTGTTTGGAAAGTGGTAAAACTGGGAAATTGGGCTGGATCCACAACAATGGTATACAGCAGTGCTTTCCAAACCCCCGCCGTTGGTGACACACCAACAGCGGCGGTGGCGCGTATGGCGGCATGCATGGCAGCGGCGCGAGGGCACGTGCGGCGGTGGCGTGCACGGCGGTAGCGGCTGCGGCCTCGTGTTTTCTGCTAAAACCCAGAAGCGCTGATAACGCGCTGCTGCTGTCACCGCCGCTGCGCCTGCTGCCGCAGGGGCGGCAGCAACACGCCATCACCACTTCCGGGTTTTGTCGCGACACACGAAAGTATCACAACACACAGTTTGGAAAGTTATGGTATACAGATACTGAGGACCTGCAACTCTGGTATGAGGGGCTTTGGCAAGAGGCAAAGGTGAGATCCAATGCAAATTACAAGCATTGCTTTTTCTTGATCTATCTGGATTAAGTATAAATGGAAATGCCAAGCTGAAAAGAGCTTGACCTTATTGGTTATTGAATAAACTTTATTGATTTCTAAGCAGTGGATAGCTCTGGCCCTGCGCTGGTGTGGTTGATCAAAGGAATATTAACATCAATCACACAAGCAATCTCTAAAAATAATAAAGATCCATTCTGATTTTTGATATGGCAGTTACTTGCTTTCAGGGTGTAGAAGCAATAATAGATATTTCACATAGTAGATATTTTTATGCTAGTGTTGCTCTAGTTTTGGGGAAGAGTAGTATTTTGATGTTAGAAGAAACTCATTGTAGACTCTGCATATATGGCATGGCATGAGAAGATGTTGCTGCGTTGTTAAGGTAAATAATTTCAATTATGTTCACATTCTCTTCATGGTATGAAGCAGGGACAGATTATAAAGAGGAAAGAGTTTGTTTTATTTAAGACAGATAATTTGGCACAGATATACAGTACTAGCAAAATTGTTGTAATCCCTAAATAAATTGCAGATGGGAAATACAATACCATTTTGTTTCTTACTGAGATGGACTTCCTACTCTTAAAATTATTGTCTGAAGATATATTAAGATAATATATTAAGATAATACAATTAAAAATAGCATTTCTGTCAACATTCTCTTAAACATTGTGAATGGCACCATTAATGAAAGAGCATTCAGTTTCCCCTGGTCACATTGTTACTGATTCAGTCAAGAAGTTTGTTTAGAGCTTACATAAACATTGCATAAAAAAGAAGGAGATTAAAATAGTGCTTCTTGGACCAAATCAAATTCGAACAACTACCTGCACCCTTTATAAAGATATTCAGTGTGAATGTGTGGGAACATAATCCTTTGCTTCATATTGCATGATCCCATCTGCATGGAGCTTATGTACAGTATGTACATTTACTTATTACTATCATCAGCCAGAATCAAAGCAGTACAGGATGAATGCCTCTACATATCAGATGTGAATTTTCCACTTTTTATTCTGCAAAAATAAAAGTTAATGATAATGTTAATATGCACAAAAAACACGTATTTTGAGAAAGAAGTGTCTAAGCAAACAGGACATTGAAAGTATGGTGATGAAGATGAGGGTAGTAACCTTGAACTTTTCTACACAATCTAAATGCAGATTGAACATCCCTAATTATAAGGCTTGTATCTGTGTAATTCTCAAACCAATGGATGGGAACCAGAGGATTTTATGCTCACAAGTGAGATTTCCTACCCCTGCAATTAATGATTCTTATACCCTTATATGGAATTATACAGCATGGGGAAAACTACAGCAGGATGGGGAAATCGAAGGAATTTGGCAGGGCTGCTGTGAGCAAGCGGATTATGTCTTTCTGTTCATACTGTATTATGCAACCTCTGGATCCAAACTAATTGCTTTATGTGCTGAACTATGTAACTGACATTCTGACGATCATATTGTGATAATATTTTAAATTTATAACATATAATGTAATGCCTACTATTTTGTAGTTGAATATATTTTTAACATAAACCTTTAAGGATATACTATAAATCAAATTAGGCCAGTATTAATGTTGTATTATGAAGTATGCATAAGTCAGTAAACAAGTTTTATGTATGAAAGTGAGCTTATTCTTTTTAATTTGTGTTATTGGCAGATGCATAATATTTTAACTAGTGTTGTTAATGAAATGTCATGCAACTGTGAACCATTAGTAAGTCATCATTTAGAACAGAATAGAAGCACAGTAGTTGGATATTGTAACTTACGTAGGAGATTATTTCCGGAAATACTGAAACGAACAAACATAACAGCTGCATTGTTAAAATATTGTTCTCAAGCCAAGATCAATTTGTTAATTCATGCGTAAAAGAATTCAGTAATATATTCACTGTGTTTCTGAAGCATTCAATTTAAGTTAAACAAATGTAATTAAATTTTCCAAATGAAGTACATACAGCCTACTTCATTGTGCAAATCTTATTTTTCTCTTAGCAATCATCTAAACGAAGTTAAACAGGGGATAAAGGTACTTTGTAGATAGATAAGATTTTCTAACATCCCCTTTGACCAAAGTAAGCTATTTATGTGCCACTTAAAAAGAGGAAACTAATCTGGGGAGTGAACCATCACAAATACATCTTACTTCATTTTTCATCAGGAAAATACTAATTGTGTAAATAAAGTAATACTTTGCCCTTATCAGAGAAGTGGCAGGGGATCAGAAATTAATCATTTGTTTAATTTGTGCCTGTTTTATATGTGATAAAATGATCATATCAGGAAATCAGAAGCACCAGCAATTGCAGAAAATTTCATAAAGGTCATTAACATTTATCCATGAGGAATGGAGAGATTCAGTGGACAAGAAACTACTGAACAGATAACATAGTGGTCAACTTCTAGCTATGGCTTCTTTCCCTCAGTTTGTAGGTGCCTTGAACTTACAGTGAGTTGGATCCAAAGTTGCTATGGGAGAGCAGAGAGGCCTTGTTACCTTAAAATATCTCTCCGATTTGCAGATGCCTCCCAACTTCAACCCCTACCTCATATTCCAGAGATTCTCTTGGGGTTCAAGGAAGACTTGCTGGCTATTCTTTCTCTCCATCATATATGCAGGAAATCTCTCCATCATATATGCAGGAAATCACTCGCTGGATCGTCACCTTGTTGTGGTGAGTGGGCTTGTGTGTTCCCAATGAACCCTGTGAGCGAAGCCGTCGGGAGTCATGTACTCCTGGTAGGGTCACCCATGGTGGTAAGGTCCAGGGGGAGGAACCAGACAAAGAACGATCCAAGAAAGTCCTCAACGGCAGAACAGGCGGAAGATAACAAGGTGTATTGTTACAACGGCTGCGAAGGGGGATGAAGGCTGCAGCAGACAAAAGGTCACCAATCGTCATGGTATCCATGCCATTGGATTAGAGCCTTTTTCTGTGAAGGTTGTGTGCTGATCATTGTGCACCGATCTCCACACATAAAACAAATTCACGCACAGGCGTCTTCCAACCACACCAAACCCAAAACAACCAAAAGTCCCATGGCGATTGACGAATGGCAACGGGGGCAGGACTGTGAAATCCGGAAGCTCCTAGTCATGGACCAGCACATGGGCGGTGGATACGGATTCAGTCACCCTGACTCAAGGATCGAGGCAGTTGAGTAGTTCGGCAGCTGTATCCACGACTGAGCAGCCCTATTTAGGATCCACTCTGCTCACCCCATATGGGGAGGGGGCTAGAAAAGGTGCCCTAAACATAGTCTGCCTCATTTTCTCCCTGACTGGATTACCGCGACCAGTGGGGTCACCATCTAGCGGTCGTAAAAAACACATGAATTTTGGAACATGGAATATACGGACACTACAAGACAATATGGATAGTGAACGGCCTGAACGTAGGACTGCCATTATTGCAAGGGAGCTGAGACATTTTAATATTGATATAGCAGCACTCCAAGAAACTCGAAGAGCAGGAGAAGGACAGTTGAAGGAAGAAAAAGGAGGTTATACCTTCTTTTGGAAAGGACTGCCTGAACAAGAACGACGAATACATGGGGTAGGCTTTGCTATCAAAAACGACCTTGTGAAGCTCTTGTCAGAAGTTCCCACTGGGATTAACGAACGACTCTCAACTCTGCGAATAAAACTCGCCAAAAACCAACAGGCAACTATCCTAAGTGCTTACGCACCAACACTAGATGCAGATGAGGATATCAAGGAAAAATTTTATACCCAGCTGGACACCATCTTATCAGAGATACCAAAGGAGGATAAAATTATCCTCCTGGGCGATTTCAATGCAAGAGTTGGGCGTGATTTTGATTTGTGGCCAGGGATCATTGGGAAAGAAAGAGTTGACAACAACAACACGAATGGAATCTTACTTCTGACTAAATGTGCAGAGCATAACCTTGTCATTACTAACACACTCTTTCGCCAGAAAAATAAATTTAAAACATCATGGAAGCACCCACGGTCGAAGCACTGGCATCTTTTAGATTATGTAATTGTCCGTGCTAGAGATCGCCGTGATGTACTTCTCACCAGAGCCATGACCAGCGCCGATGACTGCTGGACAGACCATCGATTAATTCGATCCACGATGGCCATAAAGATTGTCCCTCATCGTAGGCTCCAAGGAAGAAAACCAAGGCGTAAAATGAATACACTGGCCCTTCAAGATCCTATTAAACGAGCTTGCTTTCAATCAACTCTCAAGGAACATCTGCCTATGGAACTTCCTGAAAATGTTGAGGAACACTGGATTAAATTGAAGACTTCTATTATTTCAGCATGTGAACAAACTATCGGATACCAGACTAAGAGACATCAGGACTGCTTTGATGAGAACGATAGTGAGATTGAACATATTATTGACAAGAAAAGGAAAGCCTTCCAGATATGGCAAAAAGATATTAACTGTGCCGTTAAGAAAAAAGTCTATGCCAGTGCAAAGGCAGAAGTCCAAAGAAGAACTAGAGAACTTAAGAACATATGGTGGATAAAAAAAGCCCAAGAAACCCAACATTTTGCAGATGCTCATGATGCACGGGGCTTTTTTAATGCCATAAGGGCCATCTATGGACCAACAAACTATGGTACAAATCCCTTACGCTCAGTAGATGGTGCTAAACTTCTAAAGGACAAAGAGTCTATTGCACTGCGCTGGAAAGAGCATTACTACAATCTCCTTAATCGTCACTCTACTGTGGCTGATGAAGTCTTCTTGCAAATCCCGCAAAAACAAATAAGAAATGAGCTTGCAGTACCCCCTAGTTTGGAGGAAGTCAGTAAAGCCACTAAACAAATGAAAAATAACAAAGCTAGTGGACCTGATGGGATTCCTGCTGAAGTCTTTAAAGAAGGCGGGCCTGAACTTACACAACAACTTCATAAGCTCATCAAAAAAACCTGGATGAGGGAGGAGATTCCAGCAGACTTTAGGGATGCCATAATTATCACTCTCTTTAAAAAGGGTGATAGAACAGACTGTGGAAACTATCGAGGCATCTCCCTTCTAGCCACAGCAGGCAAAATCCTGGCAAAGATCATCGCAAACCGTCTCCTATCTGTATCAGAAGACATCCTCCCTGAAACGCAAAATGGCTTCCGCCCTTCCAGGGGAACAGTGGATATGATCTTCACTGCACGACAGCTTCAAGAAAAATGCAAGGAACAAAACTGCCCTCTGAACATGGGGTTTATTGATCTGACTAAAGCTTTTGATACTGTAAATCGTACTGCTCTCTGGACCATACTTCTGAAAATCGGATGCCCTGATAAATTTGTGAACATCTTGCGGTTACTCCATGACGACATGATGGCAACAATCCTGAATAACAATGGCTCTCAAAGTGATCCATTTAAAGTGGAATCTGGCGTTAAACAGGGATGTGTTATTGCTCCAACCTTATTCACTATCTTCATCGCTATGATTATACACCTTGTTGAAGAGAAACTTCCTACTGGTGTAGAAATTATACACTGCTCAAAAAAATAAAGGGAACACTGAAACAACACAATGTAAGTCCAAGTCAATCACACTTCTGTGAAATCAAACTGTCCACTTAGGTAGCAACACTGATTGACAATCAATTTCACATGCTGTTGTGCACATGGAATAGACAACAGGCGGAAAGCATAGGCAGTTAGCAAGACATCCCCAATAAAGGAGTGGATCTGCAGGTGGTGACCACAGACCACTTCTCAGTTCCTATGCTTTCTGGCTGATGGTTTGGTCACTTTTGAATGCTGGCGGTGCTTCCACTCTAGTGGTAGCATGAGACGGAGTCTACAACCCACACAAGTGGCTCAGGTAGTGCAGCTCATCCAGGATGACACATCAATGCGAGCTGTGGCAAGAAGGTTTGCTGTGTCTGTCAGCATAGTGTCCAGAGCATGGAGGTGCTACCAGGAGACAGGTCAGTACATCAGGAGATGTGGAGGAGGCCGTAGGAGGGCAACAACCCAGCAGCAGGACCGCTACCTCCGCCTTTGTGCAAGGAGGGACAGGAGGAGCACTGCCAGAGCCCTGCAAAATGACCTCCAGTGGGCCACAAATGTGCGTGTGGCTGCTCAAACGGTCAGAAACAGACTCCATGAGGGTGGTATGAGGGCCCGACATCCACAGGTGGGGGTTGTGCTTACAGCCCAACACCGTGCAGGATGTTTGGCATTTGCCAGAAAACACAAGATTGGCAACTTGGCCACTGGCGCCCTGTGCTCTTCACAGATGAAAGCAGGTTCACACTGAGCACATGTGACAGACTGACAGGGTCTGGAGACGCCGTGGAGAACGTTCTGCTGCCTGCAACATCCTCCAGCATGACCGGTTTGGCAGTGGGTCAGTAATGGTGTGGGGTGGCATTTCTTTGCTTTTTGTGTGATTTTGTTGTCAGCACATTCAACTATGTAATGAACAAAGTAATTAATATGAATATTTCATTCATTCAGATCTAGGATGTCTTATTTCAGTGTTCCCTTTATTTTTTTGAGCAGCTTATATCGAACAGATGGAAAGCTTTTTAATCTTAGTAGGCTGAAAGCAAAAAATAAGGTAATTGCAACTTCTGTTATAGAACTTCAATATGCTGATGATAACGTAGTCTGTGCACACTCCGAGGAAGATCTTCAAACTATCCTAAACATCTTTGCAGAAGCATATGAAAAGCTCGGCCTCTCGATTAACATTAAAAAAACCAAAGTGCTTTACCAGCAAGTTCGAACCAATCCCTCTGCAGTGCCATCAATCCAGCTTAAAGGTGTGTCACTAGAAAATGTTGACCACTTTTCCCATCTCAGCAGCCATCTATCTACAAAAGCTGACATCGACGCTGAAATTCAGCATCGCCTGAGCTCTGCGAGTGTAGCTTTCTCCCAAATGAAGCGTAGAGTGTTTGAGGATCGGGACATTCACAGGGAGACCAAAATGCTTGTTTACAAAGCCATTGTACTACCAACCCTTCTGTACGCCTGTGAAACATGGACCCTCTACAAACGCCACCTCCAACTTCTTGAAAGATTCCATCAACGCTGCCTGCGAAAAATTCTGCAAATTACTTGGGAAGATAGGCGGACTAATGTTAGCGTATTAGAAGAAGCGAAAACCACCAGCATTGAAACAATGATCATCCAACATCAACTTCGCTGGACCGGTCATGTTGTTCGAATGCCTGACCATCGTCTTCCAAAGCAGCTACTTTACTCCCAACTTAAGAATGGAAAACGGAATATTGGTGGACAGAAAAAGAGATTCAAAGATACTCTCAAAGCTAATTTTAAAAAATGTAATATCAGCAT
This sequence comes from Charina bottae, assembly GCA_023362775.1. Taxonomy (NCBI): domain Eukaryota; kingdom Metazoa; phylum Chordata; class Lepidosauria; order Squamata; family Charinaidae; genus Charina; species Charina bottae. The sequence goes on along the minus strand of JALMGJ010000020.1, from coordinate 18,983,655 downwards.
TGAGAACTGGGAAGCCCTAACTCATGAGCGTTTCAATTGGAGGTCAGCCTTTATTAATGGCGCTATGGACTTTGAAGAAGCACGAGTAGAGGGCGAAAAGGAGAAAAGAGCTAAAAGGAAGGCACGTCAGGCAAACCCTCATCATGACCGTCTCCCACCCGGAAACCTATGCCCTCATTGCGGGAGGTTGTGCGGATCCAGAATTGGCCTTTATAGCCACTTACGGATCCACCGTTAAAATTTTACCTTTGGAAGACAATCTTACTCGGCTACGAGTGATCGCCAATGATGATGATGAATGATGATGCAGGAAAGGTATTACCGGCATGACTTTCCCAGTCCCATCTTGTGATTTTAGGAATTAAACCCTAAATCATTTTACATGTAAAACATATAGGCTGCCACTGAGAAACTCCAGAAATTCTCCAGGTATTTCATACAAAAACATTTTTATATGCTGCTTTTGGCCCTAAAAAGAGTACCAAAGCATTTTAAATAAAAGCAAATGGGACATATTATAAAAACTGATAAAAACATAATGCATGTAGTTTTTTGTTGTTTATTCGTTCAGTCGCTTCCGACTCTTCGTGACTTCATGGACCAGGCCATGCCAGAGCTTCCTGCCGGCCGTCACCATCCCCAGCTCCCCCATGGTTGAGTCTGTCACCTCCAGAATACCATCCATCCATCTTGCCCTTGGTCGGCCCCTCTTCCTTTTGCCTTCCACTTTCCCTAGCATCAGCATCTTCTCCAGGGTATCCTGTCTTCTCATTATGTGGCCAAAGTACTTCAGTTTTGCCTTTAATATCATTCCCTCAAGTGAGCAGTCTGGCTTTATTTCCTGGAGTATGGACTGGTTTGATCCAGTGTCCAAGGCACTCTCAGAATTTTCCTCCAACACCACAGTTCAAAATGCATGTAGTACAGAAGAAAATACCTAGCATAATTATAATAATGTGGTATTTTTACAGATTAAAGCCTGGATGAAAACTTAAGTCTTAACATTTAACCTAAAGGATAAAACATAGGGGGCTAGTTAACTGCCTATATAGATGAAGTTCAACAGCCTAAATGATAAAATGGAAGAGGTTCTACCTTGTGTCCTACGAGAATAAGACTCGAAATAATGTATGATGTGGAAACAGACCTTTGATGCTGAATGTAGCAGAATGTCAGGAACCCTATTGGGAAGCTGTTGGAAATTAAGGAGACATAGAATTATGTAATCATAAAAATAAACTCCAAAGATGAATATATCCACTATATTAAATGCATTCCAGTAATCCAGTTTGGATTGGCCAAATTATGGGTCTTAGCAACCATACCGCCCAGGGTCCCTCCTTGTGCGGGAGATGGGCGGGATATAAATATGATAAATAATAATAATAATAATAATAATAATATCTGCTTTATCTGAGAAAGGACCTAGCAAATACAAACTGAAAGCAGTCCTAACTGTGGCCATTACATTCAAGAGGAAGAAAATCTTTCAAATAGCATGTGGTCTCTTAAGAGGACTGCAATCCTATTTAGAACAGAACATATTATTCCTAGTTTAGAGCTCTTCACCAGAAATCCCAATTTAATATACATTAATATGAACACATCCAATCCTTTGCTGCGCTATTCAGCCAGGTAGCAGTACAGAGTGTCCACTTTTTCCTTGGCATTATGTGTAAAAAAGAAAACTATAAAGCAAATGTTTATTTTATTCCATTTTATTAGGTTGCTTTCTGAGTATCTAGTCTTTCAGCTGTAGATTTAAAAAAAACAGCAACTATTTTGGCATATGATAGATTGATGTAAGGAAGATTTAATAGCTTCTTATATCCTATTTATAAACAGAAGTCACTTAGAGTTCAACAGATATATTTAGGATCAGCATTTGTGCATAGTGTTACCACTAAATAAAGTAATACTAGAGCAACATACTAAAAATGTAAGAAAAAAAATCAAAATTGTCACTTATAAAAAAACAGATATAATTTGAAGACAGATTTTTGCTTATTTAAAAGAAGGAAAGTAGAATATTTTGCAGTTTTCACTTGTCACTGCATATTTTATAATTTTAATATAGTATATAACTTTCAGTGAGAATATGCCAGAAAGTTTCAAAATGTGAGAGCCTACTGCATAAGGTATTATCAGAAGATTATAGGAAAATTACACTGCATCATTTCTAATATAATTTCTGACATGATTAATTCAGAGCATTGGTAGTACCTTAAGAAAATACTTATATTTCAATTTGACATATGCATTTTTCTACCATAAAACCATGGTAATCTTTTGGATTTCTTGATCACATGGATGACTATTATAATCTGATAATAATTACTAATCACTCTGAAATGGCAGCTATGCAAAAGTCAGCATAATAAATGTTCTTGTTTCTGATTTATTTCTTTAAAAAAAAATTTTTTCATTTAAAAATAGTTTACAGGTAGTCCTCGGCTTACATCCATTCATTCAGCGACCATTCAAAGTACAGCGGTGTCAGGACTCCGACAAGCACTCAGAGCCCTGCCATTAAGAAACCATTAGTGAGAACAAAAGAAAAGCGAAACTAGCACGGAAGCAGCAATCAGCGCCGGAACGAAAACAATAAACCACAAGCAACCGCAACCCAACGATGATTGACAGGAAATCAAGAAACGATACTTACCTGACCCGGGCGTGGGAAAAGTTCACATTGGGGGAGGTGGGACCCAAGGGGAAAGAGGTTTAAATATCCCGATGCACCCAAGCTCCACATTCCTGTCTTTCTTGGCGCTAACTCGTGTAAGCAGAATAAACTGTTTACTTCCCAATCCGAGCGTGTACGCATAGTCATTGGGAGAAACGTTGTCGGGATGTGTTGTAGCGTTCCTGAGAAGCAGTGCTAAAAAAAGGAAAATACTGTAGTATAGCATAGATGGAGAAGATCTTGGTTACTCTTGCCTCTCCACCTAAAGAGACTTTGGGGAGTTGAAGCATATTATTTCATGAGTTTTTGTAGCAACTATTGGGCTGCTTTGTTTCCAATTTTTATTAGAAATGTAGAACCCCAAAATGCTATTAAATGTTTTGATAAAGTCTTCAGTGGACTTAGTCCTATTGATAAATGATTTTTTAAAATCCATTCAATCGTATCCAATTCTTGGAGACTGCCTGGACAAGTCTCTGCAGTTTTCTTGGCAAGATATCGGAAGTGGTTTGCCCTTGCCTGCTTCATAGGTCTGAGAGGGTGTAACTGGCCCAAGGTCACCCAGCTGGCTTTGTGCCTATGGCTGGACTAGAACTCACGGTCTCCCAGTTTCTAGCCTGGTGTTTTAACCACTACACCAAGCTCACTGGTAAGTTTACAGGCAGAATTTCAGCATTTTACTCTTAAAGTGTTTTTTATTATTTAGCAATTTTGTTTTTAACAGGTTCTACTTTTAATATCTTGCTATCCATACTTACTGTACTGTAAGAGTAAAATACTGAAATTCTATCTTTTGAAAATTAAATTATTGTGTGAATATAAAGACACATGAATTTTTGTTAATATATGTCAGCCCTATCAGGTCGACCACAGTAAAAAACAGTGTGCAAATTGAAGCAACTTTTATTACTTGGGAAACCATGCTGTCATAAGCCATTCTGGATCCTGACTTTCCAAGAAGGTGGAGAATTATCAGAAAGAATAATATCAGCCAGGGAATTACTGGAAAAATGAAGCTTAAGTCAAAAATAGAGCCCTTTCTAAGTAGTGTGGGTATGTCTCTCTAAATAGTGCTATTTTGAGATATTCAACTGTGTAATTTACTGATGGGGTAGCATCTGCCAGCAGAACAGATTTCTCTCCCCCTAAGAAAATGAGCCTTAACAGGTTTTGTGTAGGCATTCTTTTTATCCATATTCCAGCTTTTTCCCATCCATATTGCTTCCTGCCCATTGGTTCTTTCCTCTAGTGTCTTGCCTACTGCAAGAGGGAAAGCTCTGGAGAATTCTGCAATTTGGAGTTGATAAAAAATACGTAGAAAAAAAGTTAAACAACTCTTTCAATGTTTTTTTAAATTTAAAATCATACTCAAGTTGTATTTTTTAAATATATCTGTATTTCTGTTTCTGTTATATGTATTTATTTGTAATTTGTAATTATTTATCTCCTAAAATGATCAACAGGCTAATGCAGATCATACTGAATTACCAAGTAGGAAAACTTCAATGATTGCTTCAAAGTATCCATTAGAAAAGGACACCAACTATGGAAAAATGTGTTTTTGACTCTAATCAGGTTTTCTATTTAGGAAGACTATATGAATAATATCAGCGGTTTCCAAATTAATATATACAGGCAATTTAGTAATAACCATAAATGTAGACAGGAAAAAGAATTAATAACTTTCCACAGACCTAGATTGGAAAAAATTGATAACAAACATATTAATATAATTATCCTTGAATATACAGGGTTTGGATATTTTTAATATTTTCTGTTTGGTGTAAAACAGTAATCTGTGGAAGGACTGTTGCCTATCACCCTTGTAAACCTGTGAATCCTCTGGTTGGAGGAGATGGGTGGTAATACAAATTTAAATAATAAATAAATATTTAATAAACAATAGAAACAGTTTTTTGAAAGAACTATATTCAGTCTCTTAATGTCCAATCCAGGATGCTTTTATAAGCTACAGAAGATGTTCCAGAAGCTATTCCAGATATTCAGAAGATATGTTCTCTAGACAGTGTACTTTCTTATTCCAAACAGTTTTAGAAAAAAAAGAATGCTAGTATCACTAAATTGTCATTCACATTCTGAGATATTAATGTATCTCTTGAAAAACAGTTCTTGAATTTTGTTGAAAGAAGATATTTCTGTACACCCACAATTGTGTGTCACAGCTTTGTTTGTGGATACTATAGTACTATACTATAGTAAATGAAAGAAATGTATGATGAGCTAGGTGCCAGCTCTGAGTTCCTCGATTTTTTCTAGGTGTTATGACAGATGGCTAATTTTCGTTGTATTTGATCTTATGGACTTAATCATTTTATTTGATTCTGAATTGTGTACAGAATTATATTTTGCCCACATGCAGTGCAGTTACAGATGAAGAAAGCAAAACAGTTGTTCAAATAGGCTGACCATATTTCCTTGAGACAAAAACGGGACATTGGGATGGCAAAACGGGACGGGGTCTTATGTAATATTCCATATTCATGAAAAAGACAGGGGTCCCCACCTCCTGGTCTGCGCGATTGGCCCCCGCCTGCAAACTCTGCCCCCCGGTCCGTGCAATTGGCTCCCGCCTGCAAACCCCACCCTACTTTGCCACGCGCTGATAGGCGGGAGGGCTTCCTCTTCTGGGCTGCCTCCAATCAGCAGCTCCGGCTCGGTTCCTCCTTCCGCGCCATTCCCGCTGGGTTTAAAAAACGGGACAAAATTGAGATCTTTTATCAAAACGACGGGATGGTTGAAAAATGCTAAAAGAACGGGACTGTCCCATTCAAAACAGGACGTATGGTCAGCCTATGTTTAACTAGATATTTTCCTATCCTCTTCCTTTTGGTTGTATCACTCTGTTCCTTTATCAGGTCTGTTTTTTCAGTAACCCATTTAAATCATGCTCTAACTCAGTGAAACCATATTTGGCAATCATAAATAATTTGATGGAGGGGAAAATCATACATTTTGAATGGGGCGCGGTGGCTCACCGGTTAAACTGCCGAGCTATAAAAGACTGCCGGTCTAATGGTCGGCAGTTCGAATCCCCGCGTGGCGAAGTGAGCTCTTGCCATTCACCCCAGCTTCTGTCAACCCAACAGTTCGAAAGCTAATGCGAGTAGATAAATGGGTACCACGTTAAAGTGGGTCAATTTGCTGGCGTCCTGTCGGGGGTCGCCCTCGGAACGAAGAAGATCTGGTGAGCCCCGTGGATGGCAGCGGAGGACGGCAGATCCCGAATGACAACTTCCAGGACGTCAGCAGCCGGCTCGGAAGCGAGGGATTCTGGGGCATGTAGTCCAATACCTGCGGAAGAAGAGCCGGTTCCCTCACCCCCTCCCTAACGCGCGGGTAAACATTGTTAATATATTTGCTGTATAATATGTATGAATTCAATGATTGTAAGCCGCCTAGAGCCCTCCGTCTAGGGAGGGGATAGGCGGGGTATAAATACGTAAATAAATAAATAAATTTTCTAAACTCAGGTGAAATTATCAATAATTACACAATATTATACTGTATACTGTATATGTGTGATTTTCATGATAGTTGTATATTTGCAAGTTTTTGAAAATCTATTTCCTGGCTTTTTATAACAACATTGCATGCAAATAATTCAGCAAGTGAAATGGCCATTAATGAAAGTCAGAACACTTGCTGATTAAAATATTAATGGAAATCTCAATGGCATTTGAAAACTAGTGTTTTAGTTTTTTTCACTATTGCTATAGTAGTGGATTCCTGCACTGGTTGAGGGGTGGACCAGATTATTTACAAGGTTCCAAATTCTATGATTGTCATACTAATTCAGTAAATACTGTATTTTATGCAATAACATGACAGCAATTATTAATCTCATTTTTCTTGTTTTCTTGCTGTTTTAAGGCCATGCCTCATTTCTTGTGTTTAAATTATTTCTATTTGTTCTATATGATAATGCTAAGGTTTCTTTAAAAAAATTATACACACACATGTACACACAGAGGATATACAAAATATCAGGCCGCATAGGCCAATCACAATATGTTTTATTAATTTTTTTTCCCAAAGAAAATGTTACTGTACTTAGAAATGTTCAAAGGTCATGCGTCAAACAAGTAAGGAAGTGTTTAGAAGAAAATGGCAACCAATTCAAACATTTAATGTAATTTATATAATAAATTGTCTATGGGGCCTGACTTTTAGTGCATCTTCTGTGTGTGTATGTATACGTGTGTTGTGCTTTTTTGTCTTAATGAAAAGTTATGAAACCTCTTTTAGGGCTTAGCTTCTGTTTATCTACTACTTTTACGTCTACAGAAAAAAATCCAGTACCTTATACTTGCTATTGAACAGCCTTTCAACATACAGGCATGAGACAATAAATAAATCTGGAACAATTGTTTGGTTGATTATAATCCTTTATTGCTCATAGTTGCTTAGATCCTTGTAGTCCTTTGTACTGTTTGCGTTGAACTAATGCAGAAAAAAAGTAAAAAGACTATCCTGATGACAGATTGTTGGATAGAAGACTCTATAAGGAGTAATCTAAATGGTGTAGAAACTTGTGAAACATATCTCACTCTTCCATTTCATTCTTTCATAAGCCAAAGCCAAGCATTATATGTTAGAAGTTGTGTAGGCTGGGATGTAAAACTAAGGTCCTGAGTATTTGTAGCTGTTAAAATTCCTATGGGACTCATCACAGAAGTATAAGATGTTAATCTGGCTAAATTCCAAAAGGATAATTGCATTCTTCCTACGTAAATTCTCCCTGCAATTTCAATTAGTTATGGTATTCTTCTTACTTCCTTTTCTATGTAGGGCTGCACTGTATACTATGAAGCAGTTGTTGTATTTCATTCCAGAAGTAGTTGTATTTCAGTAACTGATTAAGTGATTGTTGCACATAATCTGTAGATACTATTGAATTAAAAAGAATTTTGAGACCATTCAACTGTAAAATCTTTATATTTTCATGTCAAAGCTCAAGGTAGTGATGATAAAGTTCAAAATAAGCATATATACCAACAGAATGGAAACTATTTCATATGTTTGTTCTTCCAAGACCCCGAGTGCTAGTTAGAGCAAGAAGTCATGCAGCATAAACGGAAAATTGGAACAGCATCTGGACAAGAATAGGGATATGTTTATTTTGGCAGCAATTGGCTTCTACAGTATTTACACTATTCTCTAGCCATGTCTTACTAGCCAAGTATTGCTACAGGTAGCATATCTTAAGCCTAACAAGTACAGGTAGTCCTCGCTTAACTATGGCAATTGGGACCAGCAACTCTGTCACTAACACCACGGTAGTAAAGCGTGACGTCACATAACCACGCTAACTTACAACGGCAGTTGTGGCAGTTCCAGTTGCCATTGTTAGGCAAATCCCATGCGGTTGCAGTGTCCTGCAGTCATGTAATCGCCATTTGCAGCCTCCTGCTGCCCATTGACTTTGCTTGTCGAAAGCTGGCAGTGAAGGTTGCAAATGGCGATCACGTGACTGTGGGATACTGCAACTGTCATAATTGCGAGCCAGTTGCCGAGTGCCTGAATTGTGAGCATGTGACTGTGGGGATGCTGCAATGGCCACAACTACAAGGAACGGTCATAACTCCCCTTGTTTGGCGCTGTTGTAAATTCAAAAGATCACTGAATGAGGACTACCTGTAATAAAATGGAGAGAGGTTTGCTTGAAAATACATAAGTTTTTGAAGCCATGTAGAAATTTCTGTTTTAGTATTAATGCTTTCTGTCCTTACATAGTATCCCTTAACTTGATCTGCAGTCCTTTCTTTTTCCTTATATCCCATTCCTTTCCAGTATTACTAATTTAAGATAAGTAGGAAAGTGCATGGCATCAGTTTCATAATTTATCCTGTTACCTACAGGCTATAACAAGCGAACGTGAAAACTATGGAAACTTCTCTTGCAAGTACCTTGGAACTCTTTGTAATTCCATTAGAGGCAAAAATGCCTAGCCCTCACAAATTATTCAAGGGCATGTTTATGTTCAGGAGTAGCAAAAAGTAATTGGCCCTGGAATCTTCAATTGTTTTATGAAGTTTCCCCTGCCATTATCTTTGAATTGTACCTTAGAAACAGATAGCGGAAAGTTAGGAGTAAACAGGCATATTTTTCTTCAGTTTTGCTTTGATGATAAAAGTCCAGCACTTAATGATTCCCTTCAATCCAGGTTAATTACTGTCAATATTCTGTTCATCTGTGCTGTAAGTTTATATTCTTCTTAAAATTTAATGACAAAAATAATAGGGTATGGGCTGGAATTTATTTATTTATTTATTTAATTAATTTATTTATTTGTCAAATTTCTCTGCCGCCCATCTCGTATACAACGACTCTAATACTTAAAGAATCCTCCTCCATGTGTTTTAATCATGTCACTATTAGTGCCAGAAGTATCCCAAGCTGATAGTGAGAGGGACTCTCTATGGCAGCAGCTCATTGTGGAATTAACACCCCAGAGATACAAACATGGGCTGTTCTATGGATCAGGAAATTGGCCAACACCTTCTTATTCTAAATGCTTTTTGTAATTTTTTTTTAAAAAAAACTTTTATTTTTGTAATTTGTGGGGCTTGATTTTGTTCATTGGCCCAGTGTTTTATTAGGTAATTATTAAAGACATTTTTATACCTTTATATAGGAATAATATGAAGCTCTTCAGTTTAGTACAAGGTTATGACTTATTCAAAGCAACACAATGAAATTTGTATAGTCGAAGGCTTTCACGGCCAGAATCTGATGGTTGTTGTGGGTTTTCCGGGCTGTGTGGCTGTGTTCTGGCAGTTTTTGGTTTTGGCAGGTTGGGAACCAAAACTGCCAGAACACGGCCACACAGCCCGGAAAACCCACAACAACCACAATGAAATTTATTCATTTTCTTTTCTATTGGTTTCACATCTCTAGGGTTTTGTATAAAGAATAACATGAACATTTCCTCTTATTTTACTTGTCTGTAAGATCAGTACCTTAGATTCATACAGAGGCTTTATTGCTGAAAACATATATCCTTGTCCAAAATAGTTAAAATAGCAGATCTGTTGTTCTTTTCTGCAGTGTAATTGCTCTTTTTAAACTACAGTTCTAAACTTTTTTTTAGGAAATAATCCCTACTGAGCATAAGGATATTTGTGTAGGGTAATATTATTAATCTTCCATGTTCTTACAATTCTAATCACACTTTATAGAACTTAAGGTGTGTATTTTTCTTTCCTCTGTAAAAAGATAATTTCCAAATTCTTTTATTCATAATTCTGATGTTTTCAGATCTGTCAACCTCCAGAGGAATAAGATGAAGCATTATCAACCACTATATGGGCTTGAAATATGGAAAACTTTCAGAACTGTTGTCACAAACAAGCATCACAAGAGACAGGTACTTTCAGTTAAAATAATGAATATTGGTATTGAAATGGCTAATGTTTTAGGAACTTATAAGGAACTGGCAACCAAAGCGCAAGACAGCTCAAAGACATGCAGTGTTTAAATTGGGGCTACCCTTGAAGACTATCCGGAAGCTTCAGCTGGTGCAGAATGCGGCCGCGCGGGCAGTTTTGGGTGCGCCAAGATCTGCACATGTAACACCGTTGCTCCGCGAGCTGCATTGGGTGCCGGTTTGCTTCCGGGTACAATTCAAGGTGTTGGTTATTACCTTTAAAGCCCTACATGGCATGGGGCCAGGCTACCTGAGGGACCGTCTCATCCCTATTACATCGACCCGTCCCACCCGGTCATGCAGAGAGGGCATGTTACGGACCCCATCCGTAAAAGAATTCCATCTGATGGGGTCTAGGAGGCGGGCCTTCTCTGTGACAGCGCCCACTCTATGGAACATCTTGCCCCCAGAGTTGAGACAGATTTCCTCCCTCCTGACTTTTAGGAAAGAGCTGAAGACCTGGTTCTGCCTCCTGGCATGGGAAGGAGGAAGGGATAGCTCCTCATGGGGGTGGCTAATTCCCTAATTTTAACGTCCTTCTATTAATGAATGCCTTCGTTCATCTGGATTTTATAATTATTTATTGTATTGTATTATTGTTGTTTTATATATTTTTAGATCCTATTTTAATTATTTATTGTGAACCGCCCAGAGTTCCCCATGTGGGGAGATGGGCGGTCATATTAAGTAAGTAAGTAAGTAAGTAAGTAAGTAAGTAAGTAAGTAAGGCCCTGAACAATATGTTGGCTGCTGCCTGACACTGATGGTGACTGAACAACATCAAAAGTTCAGTATGTTTCTTCTCCTCCAATGAGGCCATCAACTGGGAGGCATAATAGTTGTCAGCTGTGATGAGAGGTAGGAGTTTTTAGGAAGTGGATGTTAGAAAAGGCCAACCCAAATTTGAGAATAGGCTACTCTGTTTTGCTGTTATTTGTGACTTCCTAAAGCAACGTAGGACTGTGGGAACGTTCATCTTCACTGGAATTCTAGAGCCGATTTATGCCATCAGGTAAAACATTATTACTACTTGCAGACGTTTCAAAGGGTTACATATCTCCTGCCTTGCTCTATAAAATATTCATGTTATATATAATCTGGATTCTGAATAAAATATCCCACAAAGTTCATAATTATAATAGGAAAAACATGAAAGCTGAGAATTCCACATCACCATCATTTTGAATTTTGTATTTAAAGGAAAGCAAGAAATATTGTTGATGAAAGAGAATAAATTATAGGAATAAGGCATATAATTCTTTCTTTTATGCCGCAATATTATAAATATCAACTGTCAGACCACAGTTTGTTTTTGTCTTTGTTAACAATTGCTAGGTTTCTACCTTTAATTTCTTAGAAGATGCTTTTTCTGCGCTGGTAAAATGCCAGACTAGTTTTTTACTCAATTAGAACTGAGATTTAGAATTTATGTAGCATTATTTCTAATTCATTCATATTGGACAATTTTCAACAAGTGAGCCTTTTCCTGTTTTTCTGTACAAAATTAAAATACCTAATCAAATCCCCTGAATAATACAATACTAGCATTTGTTGGAATTCTGGCTCAATTGTCTATTCAGCTGCAATTTCATTTATGCTGTATATGGGAGATTACATTGTCATCTGAAACTGTATTGAAGTGGGTCAGCTATCTGTAATGCAGGTTTCTATTCCCTTTGTAAACAGGACTACATCAATTCTTCCATACAGTACTAATACAATAAAGCTTGATCACACATACTTATAAATCTTGTTGTATGTACTGTAGCTATCCTAATTTTTTGGTAATATTTCCTGTTTACTGAAGTCTTCCCATAACAACTATTACCCAATTAGATTTTACAGTTATGGATTCTGATTATTTTAAATCCTTCCCGAATTCCTCACCATATGTTATTTAATCTTGTCTTTAGCTCACAGCCTGATTCCAAAACTAACAGTTGCATCTGGAGCTAGTCAGCTACTGAATTAGTGTTTACTCATTCAGCACCAAAGCAGCCAGTAATCAGCCATTTCTTTTAAGTGTAAGGTTAAAGCCCTTCCATTGTAACTGAAGGGCATTTAGTAGAAGCAGACTTTGTTGTGGAATATTTGGCTTAACCCATTGGGAAAGTAGTAGAAACTGATAGACTAGATATTAATAAATTGTACATGATATGACTTATAATGAAAAATAAAAAATGTTACTAATAAATAGGATACCAACAGAAAAGGTAGAAGGACTGGCAAAACTTTGAAGGGTTGCTTTGACTCAAGTAAGCTACAGAGCATTGGATCACATCAGGTGGTTGTGAAGCACTCCACTGTCTTTTCTGTTCCTTCTGGGGTTATTATAGACCAGGGCTTTCCAAAGTGCCGCCGCTGGCGACACACCAGCGGCGGTGGCGGCAGTGCGGCGGCGGTGCGCACGTGCACGGCGGTGGCACGGGGGGGTGTGCGGCGGCGTGGGGGGGCGTGCGGCGGAGAGCGCGTGCACGGCGGTGGTGCGGGGGGGCATGCGGCAGCGCGCGCGTGCACGGCGGCGGCAGCCTCCGCTAAAACGCGGAACCACTGATCCCGCGCCGCTGCTGCCGCCGCCGTGCACGCGCCGCTTCCGGGTGGTGTGGCGACACACCACGCTGTGTGTGGCGACACACTTTTGTGTCGACACACCACGCTGTGTGTGGCGAAAACACTTTTGTGTCGCCACACACAGTTTGGAAAGCTCTGTTATAGACAATATATAATGATGCAACCTCACTTCCATAAATGTGAGGCCTCTGCAGGAGTATTGAGCAGTGTGATCGGTTTCTCACATTGACACAAGTAGCCAGTTTTATTTCTTTAAAAAACTCTGTGCCTATTGTTTTGGGCTTTGTCTACTCTTCCCAGCTTTCAGCTTTTTCAGTGAGGTCAACTATGAGCTTTTTACCTTGTTCTCTCTAGTGCAAATGTACTGTAATCTTACGCTTATATGCAAGTTCATCCAACAGAATTCAGAATTCAACTCAGCTCTGGGCACATTAAATACAGTTTTAAAACTGACCAGTCTTCGGTCAAATCTTTATTTTAAATTGTACTTGATTAGAACAGGTTTAAATCTGTTGACAATGAGTGGCTGGGTGGTACAAAGCTAGCAGAGGTGTTATCTGAAAAGTTTGCTGCTTTTAAAAACGGGATAGCAGGGGTATGAATGCCATTTTCTCTGTGCCAACCTCTTTCCCTGTGGTCTGGCATCTCACTGTGCTAACCTGCTTCTGCTATCTAACTTGAAGGGTGTCTTGCCCACAAGACGTAATTCTGATATATCTGGGTCCAACCATCTCAGTTATGCCAACAGTCTTTATTCTGCAGAAGATCCAGTGACAGAGGCAGCAAAGTACCACCCCCACCCCACCCCACACACAGACACACACAAATGCATGGCATAGGTATTTTGCAGGCCTGGCATCCCCAAAAAGCGAGAGGAAACATGAGAGCTTACTTTTTGAACATTTTTAGAGTTTTTACCCTTAAATTGGACTAGGATACTTTCTGCATTGGTTCATTCTGCATAATCTGGGTTGCATCATTTGGAGGCTGTTGTGCTGTCCATTTCTCATCCTTGCTATTTCTGCCTTAAAAGAGGTGCAGGGAAGTCTTTGAAGATAAGGTGCTGAGGCAGCTGCAGGCATTTTGATGCTTACCCAATTATAGCCTGTTGATATATTTTTAAAAAATATAATCTTGAAGCAGTTTAAATTGAATAATTTTGCCCTCAAATGTTGAAGTGCAAACTCAACTTGAAACATACTATCCTCAAATCTCAAATCAGATCAGAGCTGAATCATATACACCCAGGAGGTGGGGCTGATAATGATAAAAGTGAATACATTTGCCAGGACTATGGGTTCAGATACCCATAGAAGATGTTCAAGAATAATTTTTACGGATATAGAGATAGCCATGGTGGGAAGTGATTCTGACATGAATATGTTCTACAGCAAAAGTAGGGTGAAGGTAATTATGAATAATAGCTAAACACTTACAAACAGGTGCAGTGCATGTTGTCTTCCCTGGAGGCTTGCCACTGTTATGTGATAGCCTCAGCTTTTGTACAGCTGGGATGGCAGTGATACCAAATGCACATCACTCTACTTAAACCACATAAATGAATATGTTTTAGTAAAGTCACATTAGCGAGGCTAAATTTCTATTCAGCAGCACAGAAATTATATTGTTTTTCTGAAAGTGCTTCATGAAAAGTAATAAAGGTTTTCTTTTTCCAAATGTATTTTTCATATTGTTCTCAGAACATTTCAAAATGCCATAACTTATAGGTGATGGCCACATGCAGAAGACCTCCTCAAACCCAAGAAAATCTTATAATTTAAGATTAATGTATAGTATTGTTTGAACAGACGGACGTCTAACTCTTTGCTGACATTTAGTGGTTATCTGGATTTTTGCACCAGAAATCTGGAAGCCTTTATAGATAGCATGCTACCAGATATGAGTGTAGAAAAGGGTTTATGGATATGGCAGCTTCCTTTTCCTTTCTCACATACCTGAAACACCCCTCATCACTTTATAGCATCATTGATATCATTTTGCACATATGTTAAATGAAGGAATAAATTGCTGTTCCCAGATGGTCATATATTGAACACCTTACTAGTTGGATAGCAAATAGTTTTATTCAGTGGAAATAATGCCCAATGAGAAAGTATAACTTTAAGAGTATAACTTTTATAAGAAAGTATTCTTGAGGCTGATGCTTCCATGGAATAAGCATAAATATAAGCTTTATTTAGGAAATAATATGGTGATTGGAAAGCCAGAATTACTTAAGTCTCTCTATAACTAAGAAGTATTACAACCACATCTGTAAAGACACTGAAAATGGAAAGAGACATGGAAAAACAAGGAAAGTTTTTCAAAAGATCTCTGAACTCAGAAGGAGGTTCCAACCTCAAATTGGTATGCTAAAGGACGCCAATAGACAGATAGTAACCAATTCAAAGAAGATTAAATTAAGATCTATACTGAAATACTGTACAGTCAACATCTAAGATACCTTAGAAGATCTCCCCTACTTACAAGAATCTCTAGTACTAAAAGATGAAGTTAGATCAGCACTCCAGGCATTACCAAGTCAGAAGGCTATAGGAACTGACAGAATACCCACTGAAATATGGCAAGCAAAAGAAGAACAATCAGTCATGGTTCTAATCAAGCTATGCCATCAAATCTGGAGAACAACACAGTGGCCAACAGATCAGAGGTCAATCTACATTCTGATACCAAAAAGAGTCATAACAGTGTGCAAACTATCACACTCTGTGATAGTGAAATTAATATCCTTAATTTCACATGCTAGCAAAATAATGTTTAGGATCATCCAACACAGATAAGAGCCCTATATGGAAAGAGATGCCAGATGTTCAAGCTGATTTTGGATTATCTGATCTATACAGTTTCTGATAATAAGACCTACAATATTATTAATCTTTTAATATTGTAGGTGATTTTACCCATATTGTTCTTTTTTAAAAAAAATTTATTAGATTTTAAATATACAAAGCTAAAAGTTAAGAATGAAACGGAAATAGAAATACAAATTAAAAGAAAAAGAAAAGAAAAGTGCAGTAAAGAAAAAAAAAGAAAGAAAAAGACAAACAAAGAAATTGGATAACCTCCGATCCATCTATGGTCATAAGAATAAAATAGATACCGTATTTTCCGGCATATAAGACGACTGGGCGTATAAGACGACCCCCAACTTTTCCAGTTAAAATATAGGGTTTGGGATATACTCGCCGTATAAGACCTCTCCTGGCCAAGTGCAGCCGCTCGCCGGAACGCAGCCCCCAGGGAAGAGCAGGAGGACGAGCGCGGGGCGGCGTACTGCATTGGGTCCCGTCCCAATGCTAGGACTGGCAGTGTGAATACGAAACAGTACAGTGAAAGGAAAGAGAGGAAAGTAGTGGTATTGCTGCATTGTTCTGATCATGAAATTACATTAATGCTCCAGCCTCGGAAGGTCCTCTCCAGTGTCTTCCTGGCTCCTATCCCTTTCATATATTAATCTCCTTAATGCACTGAGCAAACAGACGTTAGAATTATAAAACAGGCAGTGGGCCCTGTCATTCCTCTGACCTATGTTTTAGGCTTCATACTATTCACCAATTGCACATATGCATACACACACACACACACACACGCACACACACACTTACTTGGACAATTACTGGTGCAGGAAAAAAGGTCATCTTGACAGGAAGGTGATCTCATGGCATATAACAAACTTCCATTAAAATAAAAAAGATATGGGAGTTGGATAAGGAAAAAAAATTAAAACCGTTAACACTTTAGCTGTACCTTTGTCTGCTCCATAAAAGAAAGTGAAATATTTTTTGACTTGAGATAACAAATGAGGAGTCATTCTGTAATACTCCCTGCCCCAAACCTAGAGCTGGGTAATATTTTATAAGGGCCAATCAAGCAACGTTCTTAGGTGCCTTTTTGGTTAGCCCTAATAAAGGTATTATGACCCAACAATTGATTGATTGATTGATTGATTGATTGATTGATTGATTGATTGAACATTGAGATTTCTAGCAGGCTCAGAATAAATACAAGTAAAAATATTATTTTGTATTTTAAAATGCAACACACAAACATATCCAAAACAGCACCAGAGAAATATAAGTGCAGTGATAAAAATGTCATTGTTTAAAATGGCAACTGATAAAAAATTAATGATGATTAGACTTTAATTTTGCATCAATGAATGTATCTCAGTCCAAAATTCTTTTGCAATGTTACAAGTCCACCACATATGGTAAAAAGACCCTTCTTGTTTTATACATTTCCAACATATGTTCCCGTACATTTTTGAGAGTTTTTGTGGGGTCATATACCATCGATACATCATCTTATAAAAATTTTCTTTTAGGTTGTAGCATAAGGTGAATTTTAATCCTTTAGTCCACATATCTTCCCATTGATGAAGTTGTATATTGTGGCCAATATTTTTCGCCCATTGAATCATACAATCTTTAACTTGTTCCTCTACCATTTCTCCTTTTAACAATAATTATACATTTTAGCAATTAAGCGTTCATCATTTTCACATAATTGTATTTCAAATTCTGATTTAGTTTGTTCAAATTCTATTTTTTTTTGTCTAATTTAAATTTCTCTATAAGTTGCATATAGGAGAGCCACTGAAAGGTATATCCTTCTTGAGCAAGTTCTTTTGATTTTATCACATAGTGTCCTTGTTCTTTTTTTAAGAAGTCCTTATATGTCAACCACTTATCTTTATTTCTTACTTCTGTTCTATAAAAAGCTTCTTGCGTGGAAATCCATAAAGGTCTCTTATAACATAAAGTTGATTTATATTTATTCCAAATTCTCAACAAGGATCTTCTAATATAGTGATTTTTAAAGTCCACATTAATTTTAGCCTTATCATACCACAGATATCCATGCCATCCAAATCTCAATTCATGACCTTCCAGATTTAATAATTTTTCATTTCTCAAAACAATCCATTCCTTAAGCCATACCAAACCACCAGCTGCATGGTATAGTTTCAAATTCGGGAGTCCTAAACCACCTCTTTCTTTTGAATCTTGCAAGACTTTATATTTTATTCTTGGTTTTTTCCCTTGCCAAATGAACTTAGAAATGTCTTTCTGCCACTGTTTAAATGGTTCCTCTGATGTCAATATAGGTATTGTTTGAAAGAGATATAGAATTCTTGGTAATATATTCATTTTAATCGCTGATATTCTCCCCAATAATGATAGTTGTAGTTTTCCCCAACGATCTAAATCTTTTTTAATATCAATCCAAAGTGGGATATAGTTATTTTGAAATAATTTAACATTTTTCGATGTTAAATAAACTCCCAAATATTTTACTTTTTTCTCCAAAGAATATCCTGTAATTTCTCTCAATTTCTCTTGTTGGTGATAGTTCATGTTCTTAGTCAAAACTTTTGTTTTCTGTAAGTTAATTTTGAACCCTGCTAACGACCCAAAGTCCTTCAATTTCTGCATCAGTAATTCAATTCCATCCAGTGGATTCTCTAATGTAATGACTAGGTCGTCTGCAAAGGCTCTTAATTTGTAAACTTCCTTTTTAACTCTAATACCATGAATACCATCATCCTGTCTGATATCTCTAAGTAGAACTTCTAAGACCAATATAAACAAAAGCGGAGATAAAGGACAGCCTTGTCTTGTACCTTTTTGTATTTCACAAGGTTTACTAAAATCTCCATTAACAATTATTTTTGCAGATTGAGGTGTATAAATTGATTTAATCCACTTAATAAAATTCCCACCAAAGTTCATAATCTCCAATACTTTAAACATAAAGGACCAATTTAAATTATCAAATGCTTTTTCAGCATCTATGAATATCAAGGTGGCTTGTTTTTCATTATGTTGTTCTAAATACTCTAATACATCCTAAACATTTCTAATATTATCTCTAATTTGTCTTTTGGGTAAAAAACCTGCTTGGTCTTGATGAATAAAATTTCCAAGAGTATTTTTCAATCTTTCTGCTAAAACTGTCGTAAATATCTTATAATCATTATTCAATAATGATATTGGTCTGTAATTCTTTGTTGAATTCAAATTTAGTTGTTCTTTCGGAATCAAAGTAATATGAGCCTCTTTCCATGTTTCTGGCATAATTCCTGTTTCCAAAATTGAATTTATAGTTTTTTGGAGAGGAATACTCAATTCATCTTCAAAATATTTGTAGTAAGCTGCCGATAGTCCATCCGGACCTGGTGCTTTTCCACTCTTAATTTTCTTAAAAGCCATTAACATTTCTTCTTTTGTTATAGGATTATTAAGTAATGTTCTTTGTTCATCATTTAAAACAGTTAATCTTTGCTTGCTCATATATTCATCAATTTCAGCTATTTTAACATCCTGTTTTTTATACAATGCTGTATAATAAGAATGAAATGCTTCTTGTATCTCCACATTGTTCACTAAGATTTTCCCTTTATGTTGTATATTAGAAATTATATTTTTTTGTCTTTGTTTTCTTAACTTATGAGCTAACCATCTTCCTGGTTTATTTGCAAATTCAAAATATTTCTGTTTTGTAAATTTCATTTGAGTTTCTATTTCCTGTACCAAAATCATCGATATTTGTTTTTGTAGAAATTTAATTTGAGTTATCAATGTATTATCCATCGGTTTGTCCCTCAGACATTTCTCTTTATTTTTAATTTCATCCAAAATCAATTGAATTTTTTCTTGTTTCTTTTTCCTCATTTGAGCATTATATTGAATAAAGTAACCCCTCATATACGCTTTACTTGCATCCCAAATTACTTGTGTACTAGTATCCTTATTTGAATTTAGTAGAAAGTATTCTCTTAATCTTTTCTTACATATGTCAACAACATCTTCTTTCTGGAAAATTGACTTATTTAGCCTCCATCGAAATGCATTCCTTTTTCCTTTAATAGTTAATAAAACAGGGTTATGATCTGATAGAGTTTTAGGTAGTATTTCAACCTTATTTACATCCATCATTAAGGTTTTAGAGATCAAGAACATATCTATTCTGGAAAATGATCTGTATCTGTATAATGGGGCGCGGTAGCTCAGCGGGTTAAACCGCTGAGCTGGTAGTCTGCCGATCATAAGGTCGGCAGTTCGAACCCGCGTGGCGAGGTGAGCTCTCGTCACTAGCCCCAGCTCTCTGCCAACCCAGCGATTCGAAAGCTAAATAAGCAAGTAGATAAATGGGTACCACTCTCATGGGGCAATATGCTGGCATCCTGTCGGGGAGTCGCCTCGTAGCCGAAGACGGAGACGGAGATCTGGAGAAGCCGGAATGGCGGCTGAGGACGGCGGCAGAGGACGACGGATCCCAGCTCAACTTCCGGGATGTCAGCAGCCGGCTCCAAAAGCGAAGAATTCTGGGACCTGTAGTTCCGATGCCTGGAAAGAAGAGCCGGTTCCCTCACCCCCTCCCTAATCGCGCGGGTATAATATGATTGTATAAATGAAAGTACATGATTGTAAGCCGCCTAGAGCCCTCCATTAGGGAGGGGATAGGCGGGGTATAAATAAGATAAATAAATAAATAAATAAATAAAATCAGCTTTTGCACTTTCTTCTTTCACCTTCATCATAAGGCTCCTCAGCTCCTCCTCGCTTTCAGACATCAAAGTGGTATCATCTGCATATCTGAGATAGTTAATGTTTCTTCCAGCGATTTTAACTCCAGCCTTGGATTCCTCAAGCCCAGCATGTCACATGATGTGTTCTGCGTACAGGTTGAATAGGTAGGGTGAGAGTATACAACCCTGCCGTACTCCTTTCCCAATCTTAAACCAGTCCGTTGTTCCGTGGTCTGTTCTTACCGTTGCTACTTGGTCGTTATACAGATTCCTCAGGAGGCAGACAAGATGACTTGGTATCCCCATACCACCAAGAACTTGCCACAATTTGTTATGATCCACACAATCAAAGGTTTTAGAATAGTCAATAAAACAAAAATAGATCTTTTTCTGAAACTCCCTGGCTTTCTCCATTATCCAGCGGATATTGGCAATTTGGTCTCTAGTTCCTCTGCCTTTTCTAAACCCAGCTGGTACTTCTGGTACAAGCTGGTATAATTTGTATATAACATGGTTCTATTAATTTTGTCTAGATCCACTAGTTGTTTTAATTTTTTTTGCTTTAATAACTTCAGAATCTTTCCACATCTAGACTGTTTATGCTTCTGCACTAAATCCCTTGTCTTTATCAAGTACTTGATTGTTCTTTATATTTATATCTACTTTTTACTTTTACTGATTCTGATATTAGCTCTCCTCTAATTGTTGCCTTCATTGTATCTCATATAGTACTCTTTGGCAAGTTTGTAGGAAGATTCAAATCAAAATCTTTTTGAATAGATTCTGTAATTTTAGTAGCTATTTCTGTTTTTCTTAATAAAGAGGGATCGATTCTCCGTATTCTGGTAAATGGTTCTGCATGATCAGACAACAATTCTGTGCCTATCATTACTTGATTGATATAATTTTCTCTCATCAGATTTGGTTGATTACGGCAATACACTCATATGGACTTACAGTTATGCAAGAGGAGTTTCCCTTCCTCTGGTGACCCTGAATACCCTGAATCTCATTCAAAGGCTAGCAGGCTCAATGGGGACAAAATATCCAATCTGTCATGGGGCCTACTCTACCAGGCAAACTTACACAATTGTGTAGAACTTGATGATGATAGTAGTACATGTACATAGTACTTCACTTACGATGATGATGATGATGATGATGATGATGATGGTATCCATTCAATCATGTCCGATTCTCAGTAATTTATGGACCAGCTCTCTCCACATTTTCCGATCTTACATGGCTTGTTTTAGTTGTTTTATGCTCTGGCTGGTGTTGGCTTTGATGATGTCTAGCCACTGTGTTTTTTGGTGGCCTCGTTTCCTTTACTACTGACCATTCCGAGCATAACTTTGGGTCTATGATGTCATTGTATTTACTATGTTTTTCCTGACCGGTTAATATTATGTAAATGCAAAAGAAATTAGAATATGTAATTTAAAATATATATATACTGAAAGAACAAATCTGGGAACAGTATGTAAGTGTAAACATGAATTTTAATGGTGTAAACAAACTGTATGGAGAGCCAGTTTGGTGGAGTGGTTATGGCACCAGGCTAGAAATTGGGAGACCATGAGTTCTAGTCCCACCTTAGGTACAAAGCCACCTGGGTGACCTTGGGCCAGTCACTTTCTCTCAGCCCTAGGAAACAAGCAAGGGCAAACTACTTCTGAAAAACCTTGGCAAGAATACTGCAGAGACTTGTCCAGGCAGTCACCAGGAATCAAGACTGACTCGAAGGCACCCCCCCCCCAAAAAAAACACCAGGCCCAATTTAACATGCTGATATTTGTTTATAAAGACCTAAATAGTCACAACCCAAGTATTTAAAGATGTCTCAATACTTTCCAAATGATGCTTTTTGAACAGCTGGGCTGCCTGTGAATCCACTAGTTTTTTCATCTCAGAATGTAGAGGTTAGGAGTAGGTCTCTAAGTATGGAAAAGCTGTATTTTATCAATGTTTAAAAGAAGATGAAAAGTCCCCAAACTAGGAAGTCCATATAAATTTTGCTCTAATGCTGTTGTCAAACTTTGGCAGCAAAAGCAAGTAGAAACCCTCATGGTGCTAGGAGACCATTATAGTAAAAATAATTATAACCATTATATGAAAAACCTTGTCAAGAAACATTTAGGATTCCCTTACCAACTTTGCTCAGACTGAAGAAGCTCCTTGGATAAGGAGCGAAACGTTTCCATTGAGAAAATAGAAATCCAGTTGACATGATTCAAGCTACAGACAATTCCACCTGGATGACTGAGAACCTTCATAGACCTTGTCAAGAAAACTGCAGGGACTTGCCAGGCAGTCAATAGGAGTCAAGACTGACTAGAAAAGGCGTGCTCACACACACACACACACATACACACGCGCGCACACACACACACACACAAAGAGTAATATGAGTCTCCTCCTACAATGTCTCTAATAGGAAGCAGAAGATGTAAAACTGCAATTCAGTCAGCCAGGACACTTTCAGGTGCAGATTGTGAAACAGACTGTGAATTATACAGTACGTGTAAAATTAGAAAATTAGAAGGTTGCTATGCCAGAAAGATTTGACTTGGAAGACAGAGCCAGGATATAACAATCAGTGGGAAGAACAGATTCAGTACATTTTTCTTACATGAAAAAAACCTGAGGCATTATGGGAAGAGGCAAGAGAGAGCATGAAAACCAAAGTAGCTTTCAGAAGAAGCAGTCATGATAGCCAGGGAAAGATGGAGAATGAAAGACTGGGGCAGTATGAAGGGCGTACAGTGACAAAATGGCAGGATTAATCAAGAAAAGAAAAGGAAAGCTTTCTCAATCAAGAATGTCAACAAAGACATATCAAGAAAAGAGATTGTTTTAGAAAAATCAAAGATCACCGATACATTTACAGCTAAAGTAAGACTACTCAAGAATAATTATACCGAAGTGCCAATAGAGGCATAAGAAATTAAAGATGATAAGACTGTCTTGAGTGTTGGAAATTCAGCAAATCAACATGCCTCAATTGCATGTAGATGACTTCATCCCAGGATGCTATTCTCCATGTCTTCGAGGAAGTTGTTTTGTTGCCACTCCCACTTCCTCCTTCTCCCTTCATAGTCAGCTCTCTCTGATTTCTTCCACCGGAGGAGTAGGACGCATGTGCCTGAGCTCCTTCCATCGAGAGGCCATGCCTAGGCCTCAAGCCCCTTTTCTCCACACAGCCCTGGCAGCAACATAGGGCCAGGGGTCTAAAACAAAGTTTAGGGAACCAAAGGAGAATAATTTCTCAACAAAATGGATGTAACTGGACCAATAAACGTAAGAACTCTTTTGTACTTACTTTTTGAACCTACTATGTCTAAGCGTGTGATTCTTTATGCTTGGATGGGCTAAAAGTGTAAGATTAAGAACCTGGATCTCTCTAACGTGCTCACTGGCTCTGTTTTTAAACAATATTCTTTTTCTGTGCACGAGCTTATACTACGTTAAGCTCTGCTCCATTCACTGGTTCTAACAGGCCTCTGAATGATCTTCATTGAGACCATTTAACAATGAGATTATAAAATGACAAACTATTTAGAAATTTTTTCCACTAGAAGCAGAGGTGGATGATTTTCATGCATTATAATCTAAAAAACTATCTTTTGGAAAAGATTGATCATGCAGTGTCCTGGAATATTACCCTGTGAAATGTAACCATTTGACCTCATTTCACAGTATCATCTAGAGCAATTTACATACTGTTGAAATGTTTTCATATGTACATGTCTCTTGGATGCCAAACATTTGAGGGGATTGACCCCTATATCTTTTTGTACTATGGAATGTTCCAAACCACTCTGAACCTTAGTGGTATTAATAGCATTATATTCAGCTGGCAGGCAAAACTTTTACACACACACATGCACAAAATATATGAAACAATCTGTATCCCAATATCCTTTTCTTAACTCAGCACTGGATCTAACATTATCATCCAAGCCATTCATTTAAATACCTTAAATTCAATATGGCATAACTGAGTATTTGTAATTCACCTGGCATATACTGTATTAAGGTAGAAGTTAATATGTGCAGGAAAAAAACTGCACAGACTACTTCCTATATGAGCAGCACCTCTTTCCTACACTCCTTCGGTTCTCCTGAATTTACAGTGGTGGTTCTGGAGCCTTTCAGTGCAGGTTTCAGGAGGTTGATGGAAGGTGGAGAAGGGATGAGGAATTTGAGGATGGAGGGAGAAGGAAGAATTTGTTCTATGCTAGATGCTGTTCCACAATTAAATGACCAGCATTGGGTATAATCCCATATTGTAATATCTGTTCTTAATTAGAGAGTAGAACAATGATTCCCATATAATCATTATATTAGGAGTTTAAACTTTATTTTCTGTATTATATTCCTCTTCAAAAATACATGTCCATGACACAATATATTTTTGTTGTTTATTCATTCAGTCGCTTCCGACTCTTCGTGACTTCATGGACCAGCCCACGTCAGAGCTTCCTGTCGGCCGTCACCATCCCCAGCTCCCCCACGGTTGAGTCCGTCACTTCCAGAATATCATCCATCCATCTTGCCCTTGGTCGGCCCCTCTTCCTTTTGCCTCCCACTTTCCCTAGCATCAGCATCTTCTCCAGGGTATCCTGTCTTCTCATTATGTGGCCAAAGTACTTCAGTTTTGCCTTTAATATCACTCCCTCAAGTGAGCAGTCTGGCTTTATTTCCTGGAGTATGGACTGGTTTGATCTTCTTGCAGTCCAAGGCACTCTCAGAATTTTCCTCCAACACCACAGTTCAAAAGCATCTATCTTCCTTCGCTCAGCCTTCCTTATGGTCCAGCTCTCGCAGCCATAGGTTACTACAGGGAATACCATTGCTTTAACTATGCGGACCTTTGTTGTCAGTGTGATGTCTCTGCTCTTAACTATTTTATCAAGATTTGTCATTGCTCTCCTCCCAAGAAGTAGACGTCTTCTGATTTCCTGGCTGCAGTCAGCGTCTGCAGTAATCTTTGCGCTTAGAAATACAAAGTCTGTCACTGCCTCCACTTTTTCTCCATCTATTTGCCAGTTATCAATCAAGCTCGTTGCCATAATCTTGGTTTTTTTGAGGTTTAACTGGAACCCAGCTTTTGCACTTTCTTCTTTCACCTTCATTATAAGGCTCCTCAGCTCCTCCTCGCTTTCAGCCATCAAAGTGGCATCATCTGCATATCTGAGATTGTTAATGTTTCTTCCAGCGATTTTAACTCCAGCCTTGGATTCCTCAAGCCCAGCACATCGCATGATGTGTTCTGCGTACAGGTTGAATAGGTAGGGTGAGAGTATACAACCCTGCCGTACTCCTTTCCCAATCTTAAACCAGGCCGTTGTTCTGTGGTCTGTTCTTACCGTTGCTACTTGGTTGTTATACAGATTCCTTTAGGAGGCAGACAAGGTGATTTGGTATCCCCATACCACCAAGAATTTGCCATAATTTGTTATGATCCACACAGTCAAAGGCTTTAGAATAGTCAATAAAACAGAAATAGATGTTTTTCTGAAACTCCCTAGCTTTCTCCATTATCCATCGGATATTGGCAATGGCTATTGTGGGTCTTCCGGGCTGTGTGGCCGTGTTCTGGAAGTTGTGGTTCCTAACGTTTCGCCAGCATCTGTGGCCAGCATCTTCAGAGGGCAGGAGCACAGATAGAAGCAAAATCTCTGTGCCCAGGTAGAGTGGCAATGTTCTATTTATAGAGCTAAATTATAGGAGATTAGGTGGGGTTTTTTTTTTGTTGTGTTGAAATGTTAACGAGTGGCTGATGAGCGTGATTAGCATGTTCATTGTGAGAAGTATTCCCATGTCCTGGTGGTTGGACTGAGTTCGTTGACCTTTTGCAGGCTGAGTTCAACGAACTCAGTCCAACCACCAGGACATGGGAATACTTCTCACAATGAACATGCTAATCACGCTCATCAGCCACTCGTTAACATTTCAACACAACAAAAAAAAACCCCACCTAATCTCCTATAATTTAGCTCTATAAATAGAACATTGCCACTCTACCTGGGCACAGAGATTTTGCTTCTATCTGTGCTCCTGCCCTCTGAAGATGCTGGCCACAGATGCTGGCGAAACGTTAGGAACCACAACTTCCAGAACACGGCCACACAGCCCGGAAGACCCACAACAGCCATTGAACTCCGGCCGTGAAAGCCTTCGACAATACATTGGATATTGGCAATTTGGTCTCTAGTTCCTCTGCCTTTTCTAAACCAGCTTGTACATCTGGCAATTCTCGCTCCATGAATTGCTGGAGTCTACCTTGCAAGATCTTGAGCATTACCTTACTGGCATGTGAAATAAGTGCCACTGTTCGATAGTTTGAACATTCTTTAGTGCTTCCCTTTTTTGGTATGGGGATATAAGTTGATTTTTTCCAATCTGATGGCCATTCTTGTGTTTTCCAAATTTGCTGGCATATGGCATGCATCACCTTGACAGCATCATCTTGCAAGATTTTAAACAGTTCAGCTGGGATACCATCGTCTCCTGCTGCCTTGTTATTAGCAATGCTTCTTAAGGCCCATTCAACCTCACTCTTCAGGATGTCTGGCTCTAACTCACTGACCACACCGTCAAAGCTATCCCCAATATTATTATCCTTCCTATACAGATCATCCGTATATTCTTGCCACCTTTTCTTGATCTCTTCTGCTTCTGTTAGGTCCTTACCATCTTTGTTTTTGATCATACCCATTTTTGCCTGGAATTTACCTCCAATGTTTCTAATTTTCTGGAAGAGGTCTCTTGTCCTTCCTATTCTATTGTCTTCTTCCACTTCCACACATTGCTTGTTTAAAAATAATTCCTTATCTCTTCTGGCTAACCTCTGGAATTTTGCATTTAATTGGGGATATCTCCCCCTGTCACTGTTGCCTTTTGCTTTCCTTCTTTCTTGGGCTACTTCCAGTGTCTCAGCAGACAGCCATCTTCCCTTCTTGGTTTTCTTTTTCTTTGGGACATTTTTTGTTGCCGCCTCCTGAACAATGTTGCGAACTTCTGTCCATAGTTCTTCCGGGACCCTATCTACTAAATCTAGTCCCTTAAATCTATTCTTCACCTCCACTGCATATTCCTTAGGAATATTAGTGAGCTCATATCTAACTGATCTGTGGGTCTTCCCTATTCTCTTTTGTCTGATTCTATATTTTGCAATAAGAAGTTTGTGATCTGAACTACAGTCAGCTCCAGGTCTCGTTTTTACCGACTGTATAGATGTCCACCACCTTTGGCTGCAAAGGATGTAGTCAATTTGATTTCGGTGTCGACCATTTGGTGAAGTCCATGTATAAAGTCGTCTTTTAGGTTGTTGGAAGAGAGTGTTTGTTATGCACAGTGAGTTGTCTTGGCAAAATTCTATCAGCCTATGTCCCACTTCATTTTGTTCTCCCAGACCATGCTTGCCTGTAATTCCAGGTGTCATTTGACTACCCACCTTAGCATTCCAGTCTCCTGTAATGAAAATAACATCTCTTTTTGGTGTATTATCCAGTAGGTGCTGCAGATCCTCATAGAACTGATCTACTTCTGCTTCTTCAGCATCTGTGGTTGGGGCATATATTTGGATCACTGTGATGTTAAATGGCTTACCCTGAATTCGAATTGAGATCATTCTATCGTTTTTTGGATTGTATCCAAGCACTGCTTTAGCCACTTTATTATTAATTATGAAGGCTACTCCATTTCTTCTGTGGTCCTCTTGTCCACAGTAGTAGATCTGGTGGTCATCTGATGTGAAGTGGCCCATTCCAGTCCATTTCAGTTCACTGACACCTAAAATGTCTATATTTAATCTTGACATCTCACCACTAACCACATCCAATTTGTCCTGGCTCATAGATCTTACATTCCAGGTTCCTATGGTGTGTTGATCTTTAGAACATTGGATTTGTCATTCACCACCAGCACCGTCGGCCGCTAGCCATCCTTTCGGCTTTGAGCTAGCTGCGTCATCACATCTGGGGCTAGTTGAACTTATCCTCTGTTCCTCCCCAGTAGCATTTTGACCATCTTCCGACCTGGGAGTCCCATCTTCCGATGGTATACCGACATATCTCTGGTTGTACTGATCCATTTCGTTTTCACGGCAAGAATACTGGGGTGGGTTGCCATTACCTTCCCCAGGGATTGTATTTAGTCTGACCTCTCTGCCACGACCTTCCCGTCTTGGGTGTCCCTTCACGGTTTAGCTCATGGTGTCATTGAGGTGCTCAAGCTCCAGCACCACGACAAGGTAACGATCTCCTTTGCTGGAGGACACAATATATAGGGTCAGTATAAGGCGTTGTTGTTGTTGACTTGACAGTATAAAGGAAATTTGACAGAAACTGGAGTTTGTTGACTTTTAAAGTCTAAAAATTGAGATCTTGTATTCAGAAGATGGTTGTTTTTCATTTTAAGTTTTGTGAGTAATATTACTATCCAGACCAGATGTATGTGCATTATATATAAAGTCGTTCTTCCTGCCTTTTCTTATTTAACAAATGTATCTATATTTAGATAGATAAAAAGCATTTTCTACAATTGATAATACTTGGGGTAATTACTAATTCATTGAAGACATACTGAGATGCTTTAATCCAAGGCTGCATACTGACTGCATCAGCAGAAAGTTTAGAAAGGTGAGAAGCTCCTTCTGTTTCCTGCAGAGAGTTATAGATGCCTCAAAAGATCACATTCACAAGCTTAGCACATAAATTAGGCTTTAGGCATTTATAGATTTCATTCTTTATCTGTGTGTCTATCACATACATGTACAAACATACTGTCTCAAACATATAACACATACAATCACAAACTCACTGCCTTGAAAACTTAACTGTTTTTTTAATCTTGGAACTCTTATACTCTATATGTATTAAATATTTTTAATAGTTAACCATAGTGAGAGATACTTTTGAAGGTTTCAGTATTCAAGATATGACAGTGTGATGGAAATTACTGAAAAATATGTAAAGATAATTTAAACATGTTTCTGAAATGTGATACTGCATTTTAGTTGTAAAATTTCCTTTTATTGTATTCATTCTGAGCTAGTGAATACATTTGCAATTTTGGAAGCCTGCCATGCATGTTGTTATAAAATGTTTGTGATGGGGGAGCTTGTCTGTTCATAAAATAGATGCTGTGGTGGTATAGCTGGTCACAAAATATCAATTTAACAGAAGGCAAATCTGTGAAATTGTTCGCTGCCACTGTTGCTGTCTCCACCGCTACCCCCTTCCTACTTACCCGCCCCCCCCCCAATAATTGTATTTTTTCTTGTTATGTGGGCACCTTTTCAAACGAAACCCTAAACTATATTTAACTGCTATTTTTTATTTTGTAAAACAGTCTTCAGTGTCTATTGTAGGAATTCTGGGATGGTAGTACCAGAACTCCACGCAGCTTCTTATTAGTATGTAGCAGAGTAGAAGTGTTCCCATAAACTTGCACAAGGCTTAATCAGTTCAAAACACAAAATAAACACACTTCACACGTTAATGTAAAGTAACATAAAAAAAGAGTTTACAATTTTATTGTAACTCACAGTTTCTTAGTAGAAAAGGTCCATGCGTGCGAGCAATTGGTTCTGATGTGACCCACATGCTTCCTTAATGTGGCCCACCTGGATGGAAGTATGAGCAACATGCGGGCCATAGCTGACCCATCCTTGGTAGGAGATTCAAGCAGAAAAGGGGGAAACAGAAGGGAACAGGAAACAGGAAACCGGGATTCAGCCCCTCCCACACAAAGTAAGTAAGATTAGGTTACAGCAGAGGCTGCCTCCTCTTTCAAGCTTGTGTGAGACATGCTTGGTTGAAACCCGATATCTCTAACATCTATGTGGGTCACAGAAGCCGCCACCTTGTTTTTTCCCTCCTAAGTAATCCCAGAGGCTTACTTTGTAGCTTTCCAGCTTCCCATTTATTAAAAAATGATTTTTTAAGTGTCCATATTTAGTTACAGAATTTTTGCATTTTTATAGGACTTGAAAACAGGAAAATATGACTTTTGTTTATATTATATGTAATTTTTAAAAGATTATAAGTGGACAACATGTCCTACCAAATTGTCAGCATATTATATTAGAGTCACTAACTTTTAGATACTGTAAAATGGTTATTTTCTAATTTATCTACTCCAATTGCCATCTACAACCTTTGCTTTCTTTTCTGTTTTTCTGAAGTAGAAGGTAATAATGCTATCTAAAGTTTTCTCTCAAAAAGTGTGCCAGTGCTTCAAGTGTTCCTTGTGATACAGAGACACATTCATACTGGAAATTGATAATCATATAGAACCAAAGTCCTACATGAGAAATTAGAAATGAGGTGAACCAGCATTTTCTGAAGTCTTGAGTCATGGTGCTGATGGCCTGAAAATTGAAACAGCGTGACAAAGAGGATATACATGAAGGCCTTGCGTTCCTAATGCAATCTTCTTTGCAAACCATAAAGGCAAAAGTGAGCATATTTCTGAAACTAACAAAAGTGAGGCAGGTTAACTGTATAGTTTTATAAATTACTTTGTCAGATGTGTATGTTCACATCTGCAATATTTAAAAAAAGATTTTTGGAGATGGAAGTACAGAAATATTTCATCCACGTGATAGAAAAAACGAGTTTGAAGCTAATGATTAATTAGTAATATTTAGCATGTGCATCATCTTTCTGTACTAGCGATCAAGGAAACTTTTTCTATTTTAAATGTTCACATAGATAGCCTTATTTTTGTATACAGTACTTGATATAGCTTTGCTAACATTAGAACCACAATTGCAGTATGATCCTTTAGGCAGCTGGCAATACTCTAATGCATTTTGTAAGTGATTTAAAAGGGAAAGAGATATATCTTCTTTCAGTATGCATGTGTAACTCCAATTAGTGTTAATAGGAGTTACGTGCTTTAGGATGAAAACATGTCTCTGAAATATGTAACTATTTGCAGTTGAAAATAAATATACCCTAATAGCACTTCATATTACTTTTAATGTAAACATCTTTTCTCAAGAAAAATGTATGCACTCTTACAAAGTCTCATATTTATTTCATTTTATATTCCCTTGTTTTATCAATAGAAAAAATGAGGAATGTACAACTCTTACTTTATCATTTTATCTAAAATGTATGCCATGCATGTTTTCCACTTAAACTACTGATAAAGGTTTGTAAAAGTGAAGAGTTTACTACTATTCCCCCTTGTGTCATCATTGTACATAGATAAATAGAGTCTCCCCTCAATATAATAGCATCTATATGCATAATAGATTCCTCTACTCTTGAAATTGCTTTTATAATGATCTTCCGGAGTAGAGGAGGGGGGAGTACAGGAGGGAAAGAGAAGTGAAAATAAATTTTGGCTTCCTTCGTTACTCTTCAGTATTCAGTAAAGCAGAGCTTTCCAAACTTTTCATATTGGTGACACACTTTTTAGACATGCATCATTTCATGACACACTCTTACAGCAGGGCATCATTTTGCAACACACTCTTACAGCAAGGCACAAGCCAGGCACTAGGACCTGCGCGGAATCACAGCAGGTTTGGAGGCAGCAAGGCACAAGGCAGGCACTAGGACCTGCACAGAATCCTGGCAGGGCAGGTTTGGAGGCAGCAAGGCACAAGGCAGGCACTAGGACCTGCACGGAATCCTGGCAGGGCAGGTTTGGAGGCAGCCAGGCACAAGGCAGGCACTAGGACCTGCGCGGAATCACAGCAGGTTTGGAGGCAGCAAGGCACAAGGCAGGCACTAGGACCTGCACAGAATCCTGGCAGGGCAGGTTTGGAGGCAGCAAGGCACAAGGCAGGCACTAGGACCTGCACGGAATCCTGGCAGGGCAGGTTTGGAGGCAGCCAGGCACAAGGCAGGCACTAGGACCTGCGCGGAATCACAGCAGGTTTGCAGGCAGCAAGGCAGGCACTAGGACCTGCACAGAATCCGGGTAGGGCAGGTTTGGAGGCAGCGAGGCACAAGGCAGGCACTAGGACCTGCACGGAATCCGGGCAGGGCAGGTTTGGAGGCAGCGAGGCACAAGGCAGGCACTAGGATCTGCACGGAATCTTGGCAGGGCAGGTTTGGAGGCAGCGAGGCACAAGGCAGGCACTAGGACCTGCACGGAATCCTGGCAGGGCAGGTTTGGAGGCAGCCAGGCACAAGGCAGGCACTAGGACCTGCACAGAATCCGGGCAGGGCAGGTTTGGAGGCAGCGAGGCACAAGGCAGGCACTAGGACCTGCACGGAATCTTGGCAGGGCAGGTTTGGAGGCAGCAAGGCACAAGGCAGGCACTAGGACCTGCACGGAATCCTGGCAGGGCAGGTTTGGAGGCAGCCAGGCACAAGGCAGGCACTAGGACCTGCACGGAATCCTGGCAGGGCAGGTTTGGAGGCAGCAAGGCACAAGGCAGGCACTAGGACCTGCGCGGAATCCTGGCAGGGCAGCGCGACACACCCAGACACTGCAGCCGACACACTAATGTGTCGCAACACACAGTTTGGAAAGCTCTGCAGTAAAGAATAGATCCCCAATCTCTTTATTCATTTTTTCTACTGTCATAGCCCAGATAATGACACATTGCACCATTCTCTTCTGCATCCCATCTACCAATTTTTTCATTTACTATGATACTGACTAGAGAAAAAGAATGCAAGTAACATTAGATTCTCATTTCTATGGAAATATGGTTATACATTATATTATCTAGAATTGAGGTTATGAAGAACATAATGAACTTAAGTAAAGGGTCATAGAAAACAGTAGAAAATGGTAAATGGAAACAGAGATAAAATAAACACATTGCTTAGAAGAAAAAGTATATAAGTGGCCAAGGAAAGAGACTATGGCAACATAAAATTTTGATTCAGAAAAAGAGAGAACAGATCAAAGCAAGTAGAAATTGCAGTTAGCTGAGGTAGAAGAGGCAATAAAGAGGAAGGAATGGATAAAACCTGATGTTTTATAATTGAGGACAGATGTTTACTGTTTGGGTCTGGAAACTTGGGGTTGTTTCATATATATCTGTTATTTGTTACATAGTTTAAGAGTGGATTGTACATTTCTTCCTGCCATTACCTCCTGTGTTGTGTGCACATGAAGGAGATTAAAAGCGTACTTGGTCTGTTTGGTAAAGGCAGTAGCTTCTCCTGTCTTCAATGGAACCATGTCTGTGGGCTGCTACTCCATTTTGAACTCTAAGTAGAGATGGATTGATCAGTATGTTTCTAGTACCTGTCAGTTTCATAAATTTATTTTGAATTCTATTCTGGCTTGTTCGTGTACAATCTATATTTTTTTACATAAACAAATGCCTGGCTGGGGACAGGCGGGTAATGTGATCCAAGATGGATTAGCAGTCAGGCTTTCTAACAGAGGCTTAAGGATTTCTGGGGCCAGCAAGAGATAATGCAGCCTAAAGATGGGCTGGAGGGCAGATTCCAGAGGAGGGGAGAAGAGAGAAAAGGAAAGGATTCTGTATCTATTTGCAACAGTGAACTCTCTCAAGCTGAGATATTAGCTCTAAAATAAGGCTTTATAAGGCCTGATATATCCATATTATCTTGAACTTTCATCTAACAACATACTGACAACCTAGATGGACTAGTGCTTCAAGTTAGTGTTTCAAACCCAATCTAGTAGGTGAAAGAAGAACAGCATCATTTGCATATAACAAAGCACAAATTTTCCTTTTGCCTAATAATGAACGGTGGCTATCAACTTGAAGTAATGTAGTCTCCAGATCATTGACACAAATCTTAAATAGTGTTGGGGCAGAATACAAACTTATCTCACACCCTTAGTAATTATTATGTTGCCTGTAAGTAGGCCTTTTCTGTTGCATCTAACCTGCATTATACTGTCTTGATATAATGCCTGTATTAAATATGTAAGATGCCTGCCAGGAACCAAATTCTCTAATTTAACCCAAAGTATGTTCTGTTAACAGAATCAAAGGTGGCCTTAAAATCTTGTGACAGAAAACAATTTGTTTTTCAGGAAAATAGATTATTTTCCAGACAGGTAGGCTAATATAAAATATTGGTCAATTGTTGATCTGCCTTTTCTAAAAGCAGCCTTTGTTAAAACAGTGTTCCTCAAGGTAAGAGGTTAATTTTTCATTTAACTATCTGGCATATACCTAGTTTTCCCAGGACTGATAGCAAGCTAATTGGCCTATAATTGATAGTGCCTTCCATCTTTCCCTTCTTACATAGAGGATCTATTATAGCTCTAATCCAGCCTGAGGGGATTAAACCCAAACTATTATAGTAAATAGGGCCACTAGTAAAGAGCCCCACCAATCTAGGTTTCATTTGAGAAGCTTGATGGGTCTATTATCTTCGCTGGGTGCCTTACCAGATTTTACTTTTGAAATAAATAAGATCAACAATCTCTTCCTCAGACATGGTTCCTAGTGTGGAAAGGTGAGCAGCTTTGATCCGATATTATTTGCTCTATTTATGACAGGCTGTTCCTGATCTATAAAAAATTATTTGAAATATTGTTCCCAGATCTTTGATGGTATACAGCAATCTGGGACTGAGAGAGCTATGAAAGCCCTGGAAATTAAACCACTTATCTAAGTAATGACAAATAAATAAGGCAACTTGGTTACTAGAGCTTCATTATTAGTACCAATTCTGGCATTTAAATCACCCAAAATTGCAAAGCACTTTGTTATGTAACCCAACTCCCTATGTTAAAGGTTGCAAACCAAGTTGTGCATAGCCTCTGAATGAGAGCCATTATATATAATAAATTGTAATAACTTTGTATCTTAATTTGTTTTAGCATATACATGCAAAGGACAGGCAGGCTAACTGGCTGAGAAATGTACAGCCATTATTAGTTCTCAGAAGATTTTTTTAGTCTAATTGGCATTTTCCAAAAGTATCTTAATATTTATTGCAGTAACAAGTTGATGTCCGAGGTTGGATTAGGTTGATTACCTTAACTTTCTTCTTATTAAAATAGCTTTTGATCACTCACTTTGACAAAAAGTTTGCCAGAAGAATAACATTGGGGTTTTTTTTCTCCCTCAGAGGAACTATTGCAAGGCTCAGATTCTCACATCTCCATCTTAACCAGTCTATTTTTATTATTATTTTGTTATAAGGCATTTGTTGTCATGTCAATATAAGAAAAATCCTGGTAGAAATAAAAATAGTAAATTGTAATAATTTTATTAGTATCAACTAAAATGTCACAAAGATAAATGCAAGCAGGGGCAAATTCATTCATTTCTTGATTTAATGAAATTAACTGAATTAATCTTCAACTTTAAGATTAAATCCTCCATTACATTCCAATGGACTTAAAATATTGCAGATCCTTTGAAAATGCTTGCACTGCTTCATGAAGGTAAATCACCAGTTTCATGGGTTCCCTATATTGCAGAGATGATTTTTGCTTATGCAAGAACACTCTGGATCCAGTCTAATGTTGTAACATTTGTGTAATTACTACTGTATGTGCAATAATTATTAACTAAATAAGTAAAATATCAAAGAATCACAGCACAACCTAACACTTCATGTATAGCAGATGTCTAATCTCTGGTATGAGAACACAGCTTGAAAATGTGGAAGATACTGGCTTTGATGTATTGTCGAAGGCTTTCATTATACTGGCTTTGTTTCAAGCTTTCATTGCAAAGGATGAAACCAAAGAACACCAGGGGTTGGGTGTAGATTATGGAAAGCTGTTTTGGCATTAATAAAAGTGCTTTTAATTAAATAAAATGTGTACTCTGCATTGGAAAGTTATTTGTGCCAATTTACAGCAGAATAGAAACTGCTATTAAAATATGAGATAAAGTTGCAGCGTATTGTAGCAAACAGTATGTCAAAAGCAACGAAATATGACATTTTGTCCATAGCTTGTAATGCATAGCCTATTTGTTAGGCTATGTAGTGATCCCATATGGCAATAGCATTATGACCCAACAAACATTTTAGCTATCTTGGTCCCCAGACATCTACTGTATGTAATAACCTTTTACTGTCAACTGAGATTGTTTGGAATAGTTCTATTAAGTCCTGCTAAATAGCAATGTAATGAAAACAAATGTTTGTGTGACTGTGTGTGTGATTGCATTGCTTTCATCTATATAACTCAGGGTACAAATTGCAGAGTCAGTTACAGTCATTCAGTAATATGGATTATTTTTTGCTGTTTGGTTTGGATGAAAGAGTGGGTGCTGCTGAGAAGTAGAAGGCTCTTGAAGTTAGAAGGACATGAGCTGAGATTTAGGTGGCATGGATATTTGTGGTATGACAAAGTCAAGGTTAATGTGGATTTTAAAAATCATTATGTTAGACATGCCATATTGAGAATATGGCATAGATACAAACCCAGCTGGTACCCAAAAATACCTTTGTGGCTCTCAGCACAAGAAGCATTTTATAGACAAGAAATAATAGGCAAACACAAATGGCTAACTTATCGTGAGATACTAGAATATTGTCAAGGGGAATATAAAATAAAATCAAGAGAAGAACTGGTGGCAGAGAGATATAGTTGTCAATTGTTTTCTTATCTACAGATATTAGAAAGATTTAAAGTAGACAAAAGAGTTTATGGTTTTAGAACACTGTAAGACTGAGTTTGAAACAGAATTGTGTACAAATTATGAACATGTAATTGCTAAAATGTATAAACTTTTATTGAAATTTGAAATAGAAGAACAAGTTAAGGAATGTATGATAAAGTGGGCTAAGTTTTTTGGTTATAATATACAGATGGAACAATGGGAAAATATATGGTTGAAAGGATTGAAATTTACACTATGTCATCTTAAAATATTAATACTGCCCTAAAGCAAATGTATTTATTCTTTTTGACACATTGGTATACTGTATATCACCAGAGAAATTGTCTAGAATGTATAAAGGCACTTCAAATTTATGTTGGAAATGTGAACAAGAAGGGACATTTTATCATGCTTGGTGGACGTGTAAAAAAGCTAGAAAACTTTGGATTCAAATACATACACTGATTCGGAGGATTTTATTTATTTATTTATTTATTTATTTTATTTATTATTCAGATTTATTCTATAATTTTAATTTTAAATTTTAAAGATTAATATACAATTGAGAACAGAGATTTTTGTTTTGGGATTGATGGACAAACAGTTGGAAAAAAGTCATGGAACTTTGTTTTTGTATATGATAAGTACAGCAAGATTATTGTATGCACAAAGATGGAAAGATTCAGCATTACCCACAATGGTGGAATGGTTGGTGAAGATGATAGAACTTCCTGAGATGGCTAAATTGACTTCTTTGTTCAGAGAAAAGACAATATCTACGTTTATTGCTGACTGGAAACCCCTTATAGTCTTTTTACATAAAACAGAAAAAATATTTTTTTAATTAATTAACCATGATTTATGGTTGTGATGATTAGATACGATAGATTATAGAGAGTCATGTTGTAACCATAGAGTAAGAGGTCAATTTATAATTGTACTTATAACTGCTCTAAAGCAGATTGGAACTACTTCTTTGCATCTTTTTTCTTTCTTTTCTAATTTTTTTTACTTTTTTCCCCTTTGTTGCACTTTTAGCTTTCTCTTTGATTTCTTTCTTCTTCTTTTCCCTACTTATATTAGTTAGTATTAGTTTTTATCTTCCTTTTAATTTTTTTTAATAAAATTATATATTAAAAAGTAATATGGATTATTTTTCATCACTTTATAACAGGTAATAACTGGATAAAAATGTGTCAAAAAGAATAAATATATTTGCTTTAGGGCAGTATTAATATTTTAAGATGACATACTCATACAGCATTTGATATGATTTTGTGATGAGAGGGGTTGCGGCAGAAAGTAAATTTTGAAAAACTTATTTTAAACTGTTGAATTTGATTAGTGAAGATTCTCTTTCAGACTGAATTATAGAATATTTTGGAAGAACAGAATCTGCAGTTTTAAGAAGTAGTCTATTTAAGATGATAGCAAAGAAATGTTGGAAGAGCTCAAGTTTGAGTTAAAATGACTACAAAGTATCAAGAAACTTATATATTCATCGTAATGTACAGTATGTCACATTTTCTATACAATAAAGAAATCTAGCATTTAAACTTGTGTTATAAAGATTATCAGCTATTGCGTGTAAGATGAAAATAAGATCTTTTTCCTCTTTGTAATATTAGTGATAGATGTAAGAGACAGCACTTCTGTAGAGTAAAAATATAATAATATAATCAAGACTGCAGAACTGTATGTCAAATGAAATGTTAAATAGCAAAACTGAGGTGATGATTCCTAGGATAGTCTGTGAGCTCCTCTTTCTTAGAAGATCAAGTACTCTAATGTACTGTTCTAGAAATTCCATTACTTCATCACGAGTTCTCTGGCTCATCAGTAAGACAAATATTTGTATACTATATCCTGAACTCAGTGTATAATAAATATGTGAAATAGTTGGTGAGTGGTGGCAAACTGTCATTGGGAAAGTTCCCCTCTTACTCAAGTTCACATTGGCCTGAATCCATGGAAATGCTAGGGCTCCTAAGCTGCATGGAGATCCGCTAACAAAATTTGGCATCAATGTAGAACTGTGTTAAATGCTGTATGGCACGAGCGTGCATGAAATATTACTAGTACTTTAAATAAAACTTTTCTTGAACAAAGAATGCAGTTCATAGAATACAAGATGAACATCATTTAGGAAGTGCTTTTTTGCTATTAGAACTAAATAAACTTAGCCTTAGCAGAAATATATGTGATTTGGTATTTGCAAATATTAAAGTAAGGATCTATTTATTTAAAGTACAGTGAGGATCTATTTCACATAACTATAGCTTATTGCAGTATCAAACTACCATGGAACCCAGGAGCTATGTTATTTAGTGAATCTATGTGTATCAGTATGTTATTAGCATATTAAGAAACTGCTAGCTGTTAACTTCCATACTAAAAAGTCCTCCATACAGCAGAAGAGCTTTTTTAACCAGCCCTTTCCTATTTCTGCCTCTGATGCCCCAAATAGCTATGTACTGTATTTTTAAAGCTAGACCTTCTGAAGTAATATTCCATTAAGCCCAAGTGTGGCTGCCAGAAGGTAAAATCAGCAGCCTGACTGTGTTGCCTTGGTTATCTTCATCAGACTTTAGATCTTAAACAAGCATAACTTGTTTGGCCACGATATGAAACCAGAAAAAAAAAAGTTTGAATATCACTGAAATAAAAAATGTTACTTCACATAGTTAAAAAAAGGTAAAGCTTCCCCCCGCACATTTGTGCAGTCGTG
This sequence comes from Charina bottae, assembly GCA_023362775.1. Classification (NCBI taxonomy): domain Eukaryota; kingdom Metazoa; phylum Chordata; class Lepidosauria; order Squamata; family Charinaidae; genus Charina; species Charina bottae. The sequence continues at coordinate 18,944,140 of JALMGJ010000020.1, read as the reverse complement.
TCCGACTCTAGGGGCCGGTGCTCATCTCCGTTTGTTAGCCAAAGAGCCAGCGCTGTCTGAAGACGCTTCCACGGTCATGTGGCCGCATGATGCACGCGGAACGCTGTTACCTACCCACCGAAGTGGTACCTATTCATCTACTTGCATTTGCATGCTTTCGAATTGCTAGGTTGGCAAGAGCTGGAGCTAGTGTGGGAGCTCACTCCGCACGCAGGGCTAGGGATTCGAACCTCCGAACTTGCGATCTTCCGATCGACAAGCCTGGCGTCTTACCCGCTGAGCCACCACGCCCCATACTTCACATAGTTACAATACTATAAATACAGTGGGAAGAGGGAAAAATATTAGTGGCTAATATCTATTTTGCTGTAGTCTCACACAAATAAAATGTTAGGTTGAAAACCAGAATATAACAAGTGAAACTTTGATACTATAAAAAAGTTAAAACCTTTTAACAGAAATTACAATGGTTATTGACTGCATTTCAATAATATTTCATATTTAAAATAATATTTCTAACAGGAAATACAGTAGGTAAATTATTGTGTTGAGCAAAATATACAATAATATGTGTATTACATATGTTTATTACATACATATAAAATAAATCTAATAACATATTATATACTATTTTCGCTCTTGAAAACAAAGACCATCAGTTTTAGATTGTGAGCAGTATTACAGAGTATGAATAAAGTATTTTTTGCGATAATTTTATCAATACAAATGTCATTATTTGTACAATTGGATCCAAAAAATTGTAAGTGAAGAGGAATCATGATGTTCTGAAAATGCTGTGCAAGATTTTATGGAAGAGTTCAGCTTCACCCATTGCTATAGTCATTTTCTTTGTAAAAAAGGTTCATGCAGATTATTCAAATTCTTGTGGAAGACCATACTGGGACTTAGTTTCACTTTTCTCATGTAATGTTTTATTGCAAAATATAAAACATTGCTTCTACATCTGCAAGGGCATCTTTAGACAGACCACATAAAGTCTCTTATCTGTTTATTGTATATCACACTAATGCAAACAAGCAAAAAATGTATATTTACTTGTTTTATGGATTATTTTGCTGATGTTCCAGTAAGCATATCAACAATTACTTTGTTCCATTAATCTTCCCATGCAACTTTTTTGTTAACTTTGAATGAAAAAGTAGGTATATATTATAAAATAAGAAAATAACATGTGAATGAAGCCATAAGTAATATGGAAGATTTAATGTGCATATCTGTGCTTTCGGGAGTGCATGAATATATACTGGATAAGAATGTGCTTATTGCAAAAGAATAAAAGAATTTAACATACTAGTAATCAAAGTACAACTTTATGTGGTAGAAAAAGACAAACCCATGTGGTGCACCATATACTCAGAGTAAATAAAAAATAAACATTTATTTACAATATAGTATTTTGTGTGTGTGTGTAATAAACAAAGCTTATAACATATCAACATGTTATTCTTACAATATTGTGCTCATTAATTTTACCAATTGGTATGTCATTAGCAAACAAAGTTGCAGTATGGCTATAATAATTTTGTAATAAAGAACCATTTCTTGCATTTGCTTTTGTAATCGTTTTGGTACAATAAAAACCACACATAAGCATACACAAACGTTAATTAAAATTTCCATACGTTGTGAATAATTAATAAACTAGAATTGAGAATTAGATTTATTGTGCTATATGTGTCATGAACATTAACACCTGAAATCCTATTGGTGTCTGCAGTTCTACTACAGTATTCAATTTAGTTACATTGTGGTAATCTCATTTTGGGCGCTTGCAGCAAATATTAGGATTGGATATTATATCTACTGTGATAGCACCATTGCCAGAAAATAATTAAAATAGTAATTATAAAAGGAATGAAAAGACAATGTAGTTATTGTAATTTATGGATTTATCTGCTTTGTGGAATTTCATCTTACCTGTTTTTATATATAAAATCAATTCAAGTGTTTGAGGATAATTCAGTGGTACTCATCATTCTTTGTCAGAATATCCTCTAGTGTAAATACAGCAGTAAAATAAACTGTTAAGACTATATATACTGTATTAGCAAACTCCTTTTAATTCTCTGGAATACAAGGAGGTTATTTTATCTATTTCTATTTGTTGAAGTTAGTATATGATTATGGTGTCTGCATAAATGAAAAGATAGCTCTTTTCATAGCAAGTAAATCATAAAATCTTGAGGGGTTGATTGTAGCTTATCATATTCACTGATTAAAAAACACCACTTGCATAAAAAACGTCTTTCAGTTCATATATTGTAGTTTATCTGTTAGGAAATCTTTACAATAGCCTAAAATGTAACCTATTAGAGGTAGGCCTATTTAAAAATTCACAGTTTCAAAAATCGCTGAAGGGAGAGAATATATATATATATATATATATATATATATATATATATATATATATATGTAAATTCCATATTTTATGAAGCAGCAAACCTAATGCAGAATTCATGAGCAGCCACAACGATCTACTACCATAGCTGGTATTTTCCCATATATTATTTGTTCTTTTCCATTGAAATACAGCATATTTATTGGGGACATCTTAGTAGGCGTGCAGCAAGGGCCTGCTGAACCTCTTGGATTTGCTTGGTGTACCAGATGAGTGTGTGGATATTTTTGTAAAAATACAAATTCACATTCTCCAGAGCAGTAGTTTGCTTTATATCTTTTGGGTGCAATAATCCAGTCCCATCCAAAGGCTTCAAAATCCACTGTCAGTGGGTAACGACAACATCGAGATTCTGTTGAGTGTTCATCACAGTCAAGCCCAAAATCTCTACGTGATCTTTTCGGTGTATCTGTAATCCTGACCTCTAAAAAAGGATTCTATGAATAAAAGAACATGAATAGCATGTTGGGAAAAGACCAACAGAATTATGATAAATTATTCAACATCTGATATACAATACATTTTTTCTACACATTCCTCGGCATTTAAATACTGTCATCTTGGAATGTACAATTTTGGCTCCAAAACAATAATCCTGTGCAACTGATTCTAGTAACGTTCCTATAAACTTTATTTTTGTAAGGAATTCTAAATTTTGAACTATATCAAACATCTCTTATCCACTGAATGGTATCCAGGAACTGCACAATACTTTTAAGCTCAAGTTTCTTGAGCAGCAGCACCCTCTAGTACAGAGCTTTCCAACTGTTCATGTTGGTGACACACTTTTTAGACATGCATCATTTCACGACACACTCTTACAGCAGGGCACAAGGCAGGCACTAGGACCTGCGCGGAATCACAGCAGGTTTGGAGGCAGCAAGGCACAAGGCAGGCACTAGGACCTGTGTGGAATCCTGGCAGGGCTTGGAGGCAGCAGCAGTCCCGACACACCCAGACACTGCAGCCGACACACTAACATGTCTCGACACACAGTTTGGAAAGCTCTGCTCTAGTACATGGTAATCAATTTTTGAAAACCAAATGTATTTTCATGTTGTTCAAAGAATAAAAAGACCTAACCATTGTTCAACAACAGAACAGGATTTCTCTTTGCTTTTACAATTTCTCATGTTCTCCAATCCGTTCCAAAGGACCCCTCATTTCTCTGAAGCGGAATAAGGGGTGAATGGGGAACTTTAATCCATCCACTAAGAACATCCACTCTGCTGATGTCTGAACATACAGCCTTAATTTAAATATTCCCCTAGCAATAGTCAAGTTTTTGGCAGAGGAGCATTTAGTCACACTTATTTCCCTCCCACCAATCGCATATAGGAGAATAAAAAGAGATAGTAGCAAAAGGGAAAAAAATAGACTAAGACTGTTGATTTTAAAATCTGTATTTTTCTTTGTTCTGAATATCCATAAAGTTTCCCACACTTACCACAGACAGGCAATATATGTTTATATACTTTACATTATGGGTTTATTCCTCAAATAACATATAACAGTTCTTGAATAAGATTTGTACCTTCTTTTCTTTGCATCCTTAAAGTATTTGTCTCGGTCGTATCAAAATATATATGTGGCTATTACCAGAATGATACTGATTATCTGGTTACAAATCAGTTATTTTGTGATATATAGTTTCTTTGAGATGGAAATGTATGATTCCACGTCTTTGTGTACTGTTACATTTACTATTAAACTTGTCTGATGTTTTCTGAAAAATATTTAGAAGCTGAAACTTCCCCCATTTAAAGATTTATAAAAATCCTGGACACATTAATGGCATAGCAATTTTACCAGCAGAATCAATACAGTGCTAACCAGCTACAGATAATTATTTTAAAATAGCTCTATTTAATCATGTTTATTGTATCCAAATTAATAAAAAGGCATAGTAACAGGTTGAGATAGAATAATTAAATTGTATCTCTTAGAAGTGGGAAATGGAACTATACTTATTGAAATATAATGTTATGAATTTAGAATTTTTGATAGTTATTTAGTCATTGATGAAATAACTGTAAAACCCACTGCAGAATGAATAGAATAATCACGAAAGAAATTGGTGAGCAAATGAGCACCCCACTGAATTTCTCCTTTCATTAAATAAGTTATATCCTTTCTTCACCAATGTAGTATCACATGAGATTTCAGATCTAGTACAATGTTATTGTTGAGGACTACTCTTCTCGAATTTAATAATAAAATTACTTCAGGATTTGCATTCTATTCAATACTGTACAATCGTCGAGAGGATAGGCAGTGTTTCTGTCCCTTCCCATCATAGTGGCAGAACCATAGTAATCCAGTGAAGTAGAATAATGACAAAATATTTTTAGAAAACATTAGACAATAACGTAACAGCCCTTTCATTTCAATTAGTAACTGACAATTTTAATAGTGCACAAAGAGATGGAATCACAGCTTCCAGTCTCTGAAGAGGGAAGCACTATCCTAACAGAACAGGTCTCCACTGCTAGATAGGCAGGTGCAAGCCATGGCTAGGGAAACTTTGCAAGTTGAGAAGATGCACCAGTTGCAGCCCTACCTGCAGTGCAAGGGCCTTGCAACAGTAACTCATGCCCTCATCACTATGTGTATAGACTACTGCAATGCTCGATACCTAAGTCAGCCTTTGAAGATCACCAAGAACCTGCAGTTCATAGTGCATATGGTGGCTTAGCTACTGGTAGGTGTTAACCACTAGCAGCATATTACACAGAGCCTACAGTGGTTGCTGATACGTTTCCAAAAGCAATTTGAACTGTTGGTTTTGACTTATAAAACCTATATGGCTTGGCCCCAAAGTATCTTCATGACCATCTGCAACTAGAATAGGGTTGTACATCACAGAAGAAGTTCCTGGTAATCCATACTTGTACAAGATCAAGGGATCTGAGGCTAAGAGACTATCTTTTTTCATGATAGCACTAACATGGAAAGCTTCTCTTTGGACAATAGATTAAGCCCCACTATGTAAGCCTCCTGGAAAGACTGAGCTACTGCAGAAGATGTGTGGCATTTGAATGTAATCTTCTTGTTACATTAGGTTAAGATGTAGGCTGTTGGGTAACTGTCATACAATTATTTTCTTTAGGGAAATTATTAATTTATTTAGTCAGGAGGATGTATGGTGTTTTTCTTACATTGTTTACTGTAAACATTTGATATTATTGTTTACTGTGGATGTTTGATGGCTAAATTTACTGTGGAAATATTATAGTTTTATACTGTTATATGAGCCATGTATGTATTCATAGCTATATGCCACAATGAATAGGAATAAAATTAGCAGCACATAAATTTTATAAATGAATAAGGCTAATAAAGGCTGTGCATAGCATTCAGAGAGGAGTAGGCTTTGAAGCAGCCACACAAACCTTGCAAAAGACACAGCTGCTTTAACCATTAAAGGAGAGATGTTTCATTTGTGCTCTTCATTGCGAAGCTCCTTTTCCTCAAAGCTACCAGTTGTTACTATTGTAATGGCTCCAGTAATACCTCCAGTATCAGAAGCAGCATGCATGTCAGATTCCAGGGAGAAACAATAAGAGTGGGCAATTTGTTGCTATGTGTTTTGTAGGTTTTTCCTAGGCATCTTGTTGTTGGAATCATGATTTTAAGGCTATATATTTTTCTCTCTATGGACTCCTTTTGAATATTATTAACAAACTGAATATGCTGACCTATATAAGAGGTAATAAATACTAGCTCCATTTACAGATAAGAAAATTAATAAGGATCATATTTAATTTTACTCCATTAATTTGCCAGTGCTTTCCCATTACAGTCCTAAACAAAATGATCTGGAGATAAACCCCAGGATATTTAATGCCAAGTAAATATGCTTAAACACAACCTTAAAAGAGCTGTGGGTCCATTCCTCCCCCCCCCCCCCCCATCTAAAACTTTCATTACAGATGCTAAGTGACAAAAATGCCCAGGATTTTAAAGTAGAACCTACCAAGCCATCCTCTCCTGGTCCTGGATAAGTCACTGCAAGATCTCTTCCTTTTTCATCCAAAGCTTTGATTTCAATGCCCAGGTTGGATTCAGGTTGTTTAAGCCAATTTTGCAAAACAGACTTCACATCAATACTCTGCCAAATACCGGTGCCTGGGTTCATGTCAAGTTTCAAGGATCGAATTGCAGTTGAAGTTGTACCATCTTTCATAGGTCTGATGAGTCTCAGAATCTGCACAAATACTGTTGTAGGCCTCTGAACTTGCCTTAAGTATATCCACAACTGGGCTTTCACTACTTTGTTATACTGTATTTTAGAACTAAATTTAAAGAAGCAACATTTGGGTTTTCCGTCCACTGGTATAGGAAAATCAGCTATAAGTAAATGAATAAGAAAAAAAAACTTGCTTGCAAATGAAAAATATTTTTTTTAAAGCATAATCATTACATCTATTTTAAATCTTCATAAAACATCTTCAGAGTGATTTTCGTCATTGTATATTAGCAGTACATTAGTAAGGAGACTCACTCTGAACTGTGGGAATGATCCACAAAGTATGCCATTTCAAAAATCATCCCTAGATCCCATATTATACCTTGGTGCATATTAGTCCCAAACCATTTCTTCTATATTATAATTTTGCTACCACCTTCCCACATGCTCTTGGTATGAAATTAATTTCATGGTTAATCTGAATGACTATAATTTCTATGTAGAACCATTGCATCAAATTGTTTACCACATAGGCACAAGCTGTTGCAGTGGTGAAAAAAAAGTGATTTTTCCCCCCCACTGGAGGGGATTACATTGAATAAAAAGGAACAGTGAAGAAATGCTGTTTACCACTGCAGGAGGAGGGAACTTGCCCTCAAGTACACAAATTCAACTCCCTGCATCTCCAACTTCTGCATCTCTCATCATGGACCATGCTGGATTGGGCTGCTAAGAATTATTGTTTCTCAAAATCTGTATGTGCCCCATCCTTGCCACAGGGATTGTAGTGGACTTCAGCATGCATCCTGTGATCTCTTTATTTAGTAAGAATAAAAGTTAAATTACTGAAGTTTCTAAACTGGTTCACAGTACTCATAACATACAATAATTATTTTAAGGAACTTTTAAAAACAGCAACTCAAAAAGAAATGGCCCTATAGAAAAACATAATAAGAGAAAAATACAGAACTTTGAAATACTGTTGAGTTATTTCAAGTTTATTATATTTGAGGAATAAAAAGTCCTGTGGAACAAATTCATTAAAATCTTAGGAAAGCTAATAGAAATACTCAATCCAAGGACTGCAGAGCAAATGAAAATTTTCATGACACTTGCATCTACATAGATTTTTTTTCTTTATCTTTTAGTCTGGCATTTCATGTTTGCAATGTACAGTGTTTTTGTGAAAAGTTACTTAAGAAGAAAACAGATTCTAAAGTAGTACAACCTGGGTTTTTTTGGGGAGTTTATGTAGTTAAACTAACTGACCAGCTGTACAAATCACTCTTCGAAAAAAACTCACTCAAAACATCAAGAGATATTGAACACGCTGTATTATATATTCAGTCTGATAAAGGTTGAGCATCCGAGAACTTAATTGAATATTTATTAGACTTAATTTAATATAAATAAAGTTGTAAAGAAGCTATAACAGAAATCAGTTTGATTTTGCTTGTGTGGTAATAACACATAAGTAATTATTTTAATGCTTTTATCTAAAATCATTTAGCCATGTCTAACCTGGTTTATGAACCCTGAAATAACATTACAGAATGCATATACATGCCTGCAAGGTGTATTTTTGTGTGTGCCTCAGTGTGATGTGGTTTATATTAATAGAATCACATCACATCACATCTATGCACACAAAAACATACCTAGAAGGCACATATATACACTTGTAGCCAAGTTGCTTTTCTTGATATTAGCAGTAAGAGTATTAAAATAGCACCTATTCTTTGTCTCCCTTTTTATGCATGGGTCTGCTTCCTGATTGATGAGATGAGAACTGGGACTGGTCTGCAGATTATGGAACAGCACACCAAACTGCACAGAAGAGCTTCTGTGCCTGAATGCCTTGCTGTGGTTTAACAGCAGTGTTTAAATCAATTTTATAATCCTGGAAGTAAGATCCATTGAATTAAATTCTTGCAGATAAACTCAACCATATATGCATATTTAATATACCATAAATGAAAATTCAAATAAATGGGAAAATTCCAGAAGGCTCTCCAAGCAGCAACGATAAATAATTTTTGAAACAATAATTTGCAATATAAACTGCAGATATTTCCTAACAAAACTTTAAAACAGCAATTTAATTCCTTGTTAATATTTATAATCACTTTTAAATATATTTAGATTATTGCATTTAGATAAAATAGATGCTATTCTTAGTATTATATCAAATGAAATCTGAGTATAGTATATCACTGCTGTCTGCTGGTAGCAAATCTGTGTCATCTGGGCCCAAGTTTTCATTTTACAATATTTCACCATTGCCTTAAGTGTTATTCTGAAGACAGCTGCCATATCCAACTTTAGCTAATGAAGAACATAAGATACTATAATATAAATTCAGCAAAGGATACTTGATAGGAGCTGTGGCAGATGTTTAGCACTAAGGAGATAATGAAGAACATGCTCATTCAATAAATAACTTCATTTCTTCTTAACACAACTAACAGAACTGACAGAATTATGCATAAACATTAAATATAGCACTGTGACAATTAAGGAGTGAGTTTCATTATGTGGCTGCTAAAACTATATAGTTTATGTTCACTGACGTCTGTTGATAAGCCTGTTAGAAAAAAAAACTGTGTACAACAGTTGAGCCCAGGTTGTTCTGAACTTTTGTATACTTCTCAACTGATTTCAGTGATCTAGGGGGAAAGGCTTCATTAGGACAATATATCTGAAGGTACATTCCAACGTTTTGAGTATAATTACAACTGGAATAAAGTGTCAGGGTGAAAACCTTATGGCTTTTTGCCTTGGTAGTGAATGGTAATAACTCTGAGGTTAAATTTAATTGGCTCTTTGGAACTATGATGTCATTGTATTTGCTATGTTATTCCTGACTGGCTAATATTATGTAAATGCAAAAGAAATTAGAATATGATAGATAGATAGATAGATAGATAGATAGATAGATAGATAGATAGATAGATAGAACGAACAAATCTGGGAACAGTAAGTGTAAACATGAATTTTAATAGTGTAAACAAACCGTATGGAGAGCCAGTTTGGTGGAGTGGTTAAGGCACCAGACTAGAAACCAGGAGACCATGACTTCTAGTCCCACCTTAGGCATGAAGCCAGCTGGGTGACCTTGGTCCAGTCCCTCTCTCCCAGTCCTAGAAAGCAGGCAATGGCAAACCACTTCCAAAAATCCTTGCCAAGGAAACTACAGGGACTAGTCCAGGCAGTCGCCAGGAGTCAAAAACTAACTCGAAGGCGTGTGCATGCACACACACACACACACCTGTATAGGCTTGAAAAATTATTTTTATATAAATAAGTTTACAAACCTCTAATTTATATAGCTCTGTAATGAAAACATTAACATATGATTTATGAACAGATTGGAGCTACAGTACTTGTTTTATAGTGTCATTTATATTAATGTATTTTGTTTACCATTTTTCAGAAAAACGTTCTTAAAAACTCTCCTCAGAATGTTTCAGTATATGTCTTTTCTATGTATTTCTTGTTCTTCTGCAGAAATGCCTCAATAGCCTTTTTACATATCTACAGCAAACAGATGTTCATTGTAGAATAGTTTTTATAAGAAAATATTATCGTTCAATTTCTAAAAATACTCTCTGTAGTGTGTGCTTTAGCCAGCCGTTTGTTTGAAAAGTCTGAAATGTGGCTTCTCAGCACAAAGACAAAATGTCTGTTAATAAAGTAGTATTAACAGAAGTTACTTACAGTCTGTAGGCATTGTAATAATAGTTTCAGTTGTAGCATGATAATCATCATCTTCCAAAGAATCATCACTACTGTCATCTCTCTGGATATCATACTGGTCAATCAGTTCTTGCAGTGGAGGTGCTCTAGGTAAAAGTTGCCTTATAATATCCCGGCTAATGTTAGGTGCTTGTTCTAGACGCAGTTTACTGAGGATCTGAATTTTTATAGCTTCTATTCTTGAAGATTTTGTATTTTGCCTCCATGTACATGCGTTGCATAGTCCACCTTTTTCTGTATTCTCATTTGCCTGATTACTTTCATTAAGTTCCACTGGTATGATTAACATGAAAAGATAAATATAAAGATACATTTTTAGCTTGTGCATAATCACACATTCAAAACAGTTCTTTTTCCTTCTTTTCTCTTTCTGTTTCTCCTTCTCTTTCCTTTGGTTCTTTTTTAAATCTTTCAGTAATCTGTGAACCACTGAAGGCAAATGCAATCTGAGACAACTCACCACTCCGGTGAATCTTGTATGTTCCAAGAGGGCTTTTTATATTCCGACCTTCATTAGACTTGTGTCGTCAAAACTAATGATTGGCTGTTAAACCAATAATGAATCTAGCTGTCAGATGTTAAAGCCGTGTTTGTCATAAGTTGCTTGGCTGCATTTTGTTTCTGCCAATGATGAACTGGTTTGCTGATTATTCCATAGAGAGTGTCTGCTCACATGCTGAAAAAATATTTCCCAAGAGCGAGCAGTATCAAAAGATAATGTTACCATTTTTAAATGTGAATCAGCTGCTTCTTTTATTATGAATTTGTTTCCTTCTCATATCTAAAAAAGCCAACATACAGTATGAATAAAAATGAATCTGAAATTTTAAAGACTTTATCGTAAACATTTACCCCAAATATTATGTTATAGCATTAGTTGGAAAAAATGAGATTCATTTGATTCAAGAGACTTAGAGCTTAATACCCATATCAGAACAAATGTTAGGAATGTTTTATTTCATTTAATTACTTTTAAGATCAGCATATAATTATTTAAAAAATAAAGTGTCCCTCCATTTGAGTTCTATTCTTGTTATCTGAATCAACACATTCATGTTGTTTTCTTAAAAAGAGTTTGCCATTTTATCTTTCAAGGATGTTTTCTCAACTTCCAAGTCTAGCCTACAGTCCTAGGATTTCCTAGTGGTTTCCCACCCAAATACTAACTGGACCTGATCATGCTTAGCTTTTTTTAGATCAACCAAAGTTGGCTTGGTGCTGCCATGTGATGTGGTCATATACTTATTTAAGCAGAAGGAATTCCATTTTCTTTGTAAATCTTACATTCTTATCAGTTCTAGCTCTAAGTTTTTGGGAGCTTAGCCAAGATATTGTCAGTGAGGTCCCATTGTTATCCACTATGCTCCTGTTCTTTCTTATGTTTTTAGGCATCTGATTGCTTGCTATGTAGAGAACCAGTGAACAAGCTGTAGCTAAGATTGCAATTGCTCCTTCTTGTTACCATTGTTTGTTTACTCATACCCCCCAGGTTAAAGCAAGAGGTGAGTAAACAAATAGCTGAGAAGACTGAGGTCCTATCCTGGACTTGGAAGTGTTAGAGCAGCCTTTCTCAACCTTTTGACCCTGGAGAAACCTTTGAAATATTTTTCAGGCCTCAGGGAACCCCTGCACATTCAGGTTCAAATATAGGCCACAAGTTACAAAATTATTATATTCATTTTATGTGTAGGCCTGTACATATGCATTAACAGTGTTCTTAAACTAAAAATAAAGAATGAAACTTACCTTTTTAATGTGAAGTTGCCTGAATTTGAATAATTTTCTTAATAAATTGTGATCTCCCTAGTGACCTTTCATGGAACCCTAGGGTTCCACGGAACCCTGGTTAAGAAACCCTGTGTTAGAGTCTGGATGGGAAGGATCAGGCTCAGAGTCAACCCTAGCAAGATCAAGTAACTGCATTTAAGGACTTTTCATTTCCAGGGATTCTCCAACTTTCGTTCTCAATGGAGTTGCACATCCTAGGTGGAACTTGTCTGTAATTTGGGGATCCTCCTGGACTCTCAGCAAACTCTTAGCTCTTAATCAGTGAGCAAGTTGCAGTTATGGCCAGGAGAGCCTTTGTACAGATTCATGTGTGCACCAATTGTGTCCTTCTCTGAATCAGGAGGCCCTTCTCATGGCCATTCATGTCTTAGTTACCTCTTGTTTGGACTACTGCAATGTGCTCTACATGGGGTTACCTTAAGACCACTTGTAAACTACAGCTGATATAGGATGCAGGAGAGTGGATAGCTATGAGCAGACACCATTTCACCCATGTAACACCTCTGCTTCACAATCTGCACTAACAATTGGCATCTAGATGCAATTCATGGTGCTAGTGACACCTATAAAGCCCTTCATGACTCAGGCTCAGGACCTAGATACCTGTGATATTGCTTTTCTCTGCCCATCTGATAAGATTTGGCACAGTCAGCACATTCCAGGTTCCATCCTTAAAACAGTATCATTTTCTGGACCTCAAAAGACTGGCCTTTTCTGTAACAGCCCCTGCCCTTTGGAAGAGCATTCCCCCTTAAGTCCACATGGACCTGAACCTGTTATCCTTTAGTCCCAGCCCTTGACACTAACCCTGATCCAAAAACTACATTTATTACACAAAAGTAACAACCACTCTTCATTGAGGCAAGTCTTGAGTGTAGTTTTATGTAGATTTATATTGTTGATGCTAAATTTCATGTGAGCATACTTTAAACTGTTTAGTGATATGGGTAGCTTTAATAGCACTAGTTATGTCTTCAGATATGGACATAGATAAATAAATAACATAAATAGAATGAATGAATGAATGAATGAATAAATAAATAAATAAATAAATAAATAACATAAATAGAAGGAGAAGAAATGGAAGCAGTGACCGATTTTATTTTCTTGGGCTTCAAGATCACCGCAGACGGTGACTGCAGCCATGAAAATAAAAGACGCTTGCTCCTTGGGAGGAAAGCTATGGCAAACCTAGACAGCATATTAAAAAGCAAAGACATGACATCACCTTGCCGACAAAGGTCCGTATAATTAAAGCTATGGTTTTCCCAGTAGTAATGTATAGCTGTGAGAGTTGGACCATAAGGAAGGCTGAACGCCAAAGAATTGATGCTTTCGAGCTGTGGTGCTGGAGAAAACTCTTGAGAGTCCCTTGGACTGCAAGGAGGTCAAACCAGTCAATCCTAAAGGAAATCAACCCTGACTGCTCATTGGAAGGACAGATGCTGAAGCTGAAGCTGAAATGCTTTGGCCACCTAATGCAAACAGAGGACTCATTGGAAAAGACCCTGATGCTGGGAAAGACTGAAGGCAAAAGGAGAAGGGGACAGCAGAGGATGAGATGGTTAGATAGCATCACCGATGTAACGAACATGAATTTGAGTAAACTCCAGGAGACAGTGGAGGACAGGAAGGCCTGGCATGCTATGGTCCATGAGGTCACGAAGAATCGGACACGACTAAACGACTGAACAACAACAAAATGGACATAGATAATAGGTTTTGCTATTTGACCATCTTGAGATGCATTTGCTGACTTAATCATCAATGTATTACTATGTGGAGAGGGAAGCTTCTGTATGTAGCATATTTGTATTTGTTGATACTACTTGGGAAGGCATTTTCCAGTCCAATTCACCTTTGCTTCTCTTAAGTAATTTTAAGAAATTCCTTTTTGTACATCCACCTCCTGTGGTAGACAAGTATTAAAAAACCTGTATATATTATTTATTTACTGCTTTTCTTGTCTATCTTTTAAAATTGCAGACATTAAACATAATATATTAGTGTGCATGTGGATATTTAATACCAACTGAATAGGCAATATTCTCTATTTCCTTTCAATTCAGATATGATGCTGTAGATATTAAAGGAATATGTCATCTGACTATACAGTATGTTCCAAATCTGTCTTCAGCATGCTGGCAGAAAAATTAAAAAGTCCACTAGCATGATCTGGAATAAAAAAAAAACATTTTCTGAAGTAATGTGTTATTTATTATTATTCAGGAAAATGGCATAACAACCAATTTCTTTATGAAGCAGATTTAGAAGAAGCAAATGTTCAGAGATCAAATCCCTCTTCTAGGAAATATATCTTCTATTCATATATTGGGCAAATAAAGATTCTAAGTTTCACTAGTTGACCTTTGTTAGCTATCATCAATGTCCTTTAATAAAGCTGTGATTTTTTTCCTTTTCTAGTTTACTGTCTGACTTGTTTGCATATGAAAACTTATAAAAGACCAACATTATGGAGAGGACTGCATCAAAATTTTATCCTGAAAATACATGCTGTAGATGGCAGGTTAGAACCTAATTGAGCCTTTGTTGCTTCTCCAGCATAATTATCATCTTCTAGCCTATTTACCGGCCAGTTGAGGGAGGAGATATTACAAGTCCCAAGTTAATAGACAATATGTTGATGCTTTGCACTGAGATTAAAAGCAACAAGAAATAAACGCCCATGTTGCCAATGCAAACAAGCTATTCCACTTCTTGCTGCTATGTGCTGTGGAATTATTAATTTTTTATCACAATATGGAGAGACAGGAACATTATCCTTAGTTTTATTTGGTCCCACATTTTTAATATATAGGACTCTTTCTTATAAAATATTGCCATGACAATTTAAACCACCCTTCCTGGGGTCCTGTTCCCCCTCCTCCCAGTTCAGACTTGAGTAAATGTAGTGGTCTAAATCCTTAAATAAATTGACTTAAAGAAATATACAGGACAAAAGTTATCCCTCCCTTCTTTCCCCCTGCAGCAGTCTACATCTCCAACAAAGTGGATCTTTGGAGTATCAGGGGTAACTCCTGAAAAATATACACATGGAGGCTGCTTGGAGGCCACAATTGCCTGGGCAGATTTCCCATCTTTGGTGGCAGCCTTCTTCCCTAGAAGCTACAGGGAGAAGGCATGGAAACTGTCCTTTCATGTAGTTTTGTAATTCTGGAGTTGTGGGATTAAAATGCTAGTTTTTTTTCCTATTCAGCTTTTTTTAATGTTGCAAAGAAATGATTTAAAAATGAACTAGAAAACAGAATTTATTTCTGTTACAAAACTTTGTGTGCCAACTATTACGCTAGAGGAAAATTCTGTAAGTATTGTGCAGTGTTGAAAAACAAGATTCCCTGTGGAATCAAGAGTGGACATGTTCTCCATCCCACTATTGAAATAATGTCACCTGATGGATCCTGGGAAGTGCCCATTCTGTGTCCTGGTATCTGCCTTTTGGAATGGTCTCTCTCCAGAAGTTCATCTTGCCCCAACCCTACTGTCCTTTAAGTGAGCCTTGAAGATCTAGCTCCTTCCTTCAGATAAGTTGTAATTCTTACCTAAGCCAAATATTCCCACCCATTCAAACTGACCCAGCAGAGGACTTCATTGGGGGTAAAAGTATTGGGTATGCATGTGCTTATCCTTATCCATTATAGTTTGGGCAGGAAGAAAATAAAGATACTCTCATGTTTTCCTCAATATTAAAAAGTTTCTACTGTTCTGTTAACTCTCCCTTTGTCCATTTTTTAAAAACAATAATTGTTAGCTTAAGCTAACAAAATCAGATTTTGAACATAACTATTTCTGTAATTCTTCTGCTAAAAGAATGTATCAGAAAAAGAATGAGCCATTCTTTCTAGACTTGTGAATATTATAATTATGACATAATGTAAGGTTTCATTTAGTCTTTGTCAATTTAATAAAATAAAATCATGTAAAGCTGTGGCTTCCTGTAGAGATAAGCCTGTGTAGTCCTCTGGTATCAGGACAAAGCATAGAAAAAAGTAATTACAGTGGTGTACAAGAACCTTGGATGCTGCTGGTGGTCCCGTTGTTGTTTTTTTAACTCCTCCTGATGCTCCAAATATCCTTAAGCTTTTTCACTAGAATAGCAGGTTATTGGCTTTTATTATCAGTACAAAAGGAAGAAAAGTTGCAAAAAATACCTTAATGACTTGGTGAAATAAATTAGAGAAAAACTTACATTAATATTGTTTTAAATATCTTGGCTATGACCCAGATCACTATTTAAGATGTTCCTAAAGCCTTGGGCATAGAACTCAACCTTCTTTTTCTTGTACAATATTCCCCCAAATGGTTTGAAAAAATAAGTATTACTCTTCATTTGATATATGTGGCAATGAACTGCAGTATTCTCTGGTTTCTAACCTTCAATTTCAGTGTTTTCCTCTTCATAACAAAAAACCCAACCATTTCCTTCATTCAAGGACTTTATGCTATAATGAGATGCTTGAATTTTGTCTAATTTTGAAGACTGTCAGTATAAAAAACATTAGCAAAAATAAACACCTGAATTACACACAGTATATACATATACTGACCTCTGCTGGAATACTTAAGACCCTAATATCATAAGAAAAAATTATTTTCCACTTAATCTTTTTTTTAAATAAATAGATAAATCGATGCTTGACAAATTCCTTTTTAATTAAATATTATAGGTTAGCATTTTTTGAATTGCACTACTATCATTTTGTAATTCTGCTTATAATAGATATTTATGTGTGTGTGATATTAACAATTAAAATAACTTGTATCTGTTTAAATTAGATCTTTTTTCTGTCTGCCTGTTCAAGTTTCATTTTTTCGAATTGTTCTTATTTGAATAGATACACTGATTAAGTAGGGATGTGCATACAAATTGCCTGCCCTCTTTCTTTTCTTTTCTCCCAGCATGTAGTATACAAATAGGAAGGCACAAGTGAGACATCTCTTAACAAAGTTAATTGCAGTAGAAATACTTGCTTATTAAATTGCTTATTGAATATATTTTGTTGTTTATGTTGTTGATTTAATAGCCTTTGGGTGGGTTACAAAAATGATTTAATATTTAAAACAGAAAAGATAATATTTTTACAAAGTTTGCACACATCCATTCTGATTGAACTCATATTCTTTTTAGTAGTATTTTTTTTTAAAATACAGTATTGTAAATATGAGAATGTAAACTATATCCAGTATCAGAGATATCTGCATGTACAACACAAGTGTAATGAGAGTTATCATTATGCTTCTCCCACCTGAACCCTCAGTGCCAAATTTATTCTAGGAGCTCCCCTGTACTGTGATGAAAAGACAGAAGTAGATAAAACTGAGACTCAGGATATTTTATAAGAAAGTATTTTAATATTATTTAAAATCATGCTTCTTTGAAACCTGGAATTAGTTTTCTTACTTCCTCTAAATGTAAAATTATTGGCACAAAAAAAATTTTTTTTATATGAAAAAGGAATATTGTGTTCAGGAAAAAAGCATTATTATGTAAAAAAT
This sequence comes from Charina bottae, assembly GCA_023362775.1. Taxonomy (NCBI): domain Eukaryota; kingdom Metazoa; phylum Chordata; class Lepidosauria; order Squamata; family Charinaidae; genus Charina; species Charina bottae. The sequence continues at coordinate 18,926,474 of JALMGJ010000020.1, read as the reverse complement.
ACAGTAATACATTTCAATATGTTTAGGAGGGAAAAATGTTATTGTCTCAGAATAAAAATGGTTTTTTCTTTGAACATCTTTTGTTCAATATGATATATGAGATCTATGAAACCAATGTAATTAAACGCTTTGACTTGTTTACCCTACTTTTCTATGCTTACTGACTACACATAAAATTGACAGCTCTTGCTGATATTACATCATTATATCAGTTAATGTATTTTCATCAGTTTTACTTTATCAGCTTTGGATATGATATTGAAACAGTGGTGGACTGATTTAAATCAAGGTGGTTAAAATTCTGGATGCCACCTGGAAATTCTTTGACTGACTTGGAGTCTTTCTTGTCTCCACCACCTTTTCTCTTCAATATTCCAATGCTACTTTATCTCCTGCCATATGTACACCTGTGTGGTTCTGAAGCTTTTCTTTACAGCTGGGGGACTTTAAAAGTTTAGTCCTTGGCTAAACTGAAGACCCAGAATTGAAATGGGGGAAGGAGGGGCTTCTGCTGGCTGCCATGAGGCTCTCCTTCCAGAGGGCCAGGCTGTTCTGCTTGCTGTGATAATTTTATTGAGGACAGACTACAGCAGGGCTTTCCAAAGTTTTTCCCGTGGCGACACGCCGCGGGAAAACCCGGAAGTGCGGCAGCGTGCAAAAACCCAGAAGCGCTGCTGCTGCTTTCGGGTTTTGCGCGCCGCCATTGGTGTGTCGCCACGGGAAAACCTGGAAGCGCTGATGATGATCAGCGCTTCCGGGTTGTGTGGCAACACACCAGACTGTGTGTGGCGACACACTTTTGTGTCACGACACACAGTTTGGAAAGCTCTGGACTACAGTCTCCTAGTGATGATGACAGAGGGACAGAATACACTTCTTTTCTGCTGTGTCATGCCAGGGCATTAATAATTTGAATTGATGTACTTAAATGTATCTAAATCAATTTCAGTGTTAATAAATAGTTTTACTGAATAAAAGCTGTAAGTCTTTGTGAGAAACATCTATCTATTGATTTCATTCCATATTAAGACAGAGCAAAAAAATAATCCCTTCAAATAATAGGAAATGTGTCCTTAACAAAGTAAACTATATCTGAATTAAGAAATTAAATGTTTCATTGATTGATTTGTCAAAAAGATTGATGAGTGCAATGGTAGTTCAGTTGTCCATTATAAATGAAGAAGCTGGAGAGCTTTGTTTTCTGTTCCTATATAGTTATTTCTCTACACTTTCTCTTAATTGGAGCCAGTCTTACACTTTACTGAGGGCATGCTGAATGAAACACTTGGGGATAATTATTTTCACCAATTTCCAGTTCCCTCCTCATCTCCTTTAAACTTGTTTTAGAGAATTGGTGAATCTCTAGAATAGCATAAGATCTAACAATGAGAAGGGGAAATTTGCAGAATAACAACCCTGGTCCTTTTCTCTAGAATGCTCTAGATCTATAAAAGGGAAGACTCCTTTTATATAGAAGGGCAGGTCTGAATGCAACCTAATATTTCTTCAACATAAAACAAATAAGCAATCAGCAATTAAAATATCAAAGTATCACTTTCAAGCTTTGATTTGAATAAAACACTTTTATTCTGTGTTTTTTAAATATGTAATAAATGCGAATGAAATGCATTTGTTGGAGTCTAGTGTAGCACACAATGAAAGGAAAGAGCCTACATTCTTACACTCCTCTATTGCAAATAGGGTTCATAATCGCAGAATCAGTAAGTCTGTTTATAAGAAAATATTGTTCCCTGAATTTGAAGGAGAAGTCTGGGATTTCTCCTTCAGTTTGTGCAGTTAGGGCTTGGACTGTACAGTAGAGATAAAATCCAGGGTCAATACAGCATAGCCCCACCTATCAATAATAAAGAGAATAGAGAATTCCAGATCTAAACTATCTAGCTGCATTATTTTGCTCCTTACAGCTAATCCTGTCATTTCAAATATTTGATTAAAACTCATCTTGAGCGACTTGCCATCTGAAGAGATCCAAAATAAAGACTATGCTATAAGACTTCTATGAAACAAAATTATATTGTGGTAAAACTGGCTCTATAAAGGAGATACAACAATTTAAAAATAAATAAATTAAAAGAACATAAATAGCCACCCCTTTAAAATCATAAATGTGCTTATATTTTCATAGCACAAAACAGAACATCAATCTGTGGCTTGAATCATGTCAACTGGATTTCTATTTTCTCAGTAGAAACTTTCCCCCCTTATCCAAGGAGCTTCTTCAGTCTGAGTAAAGTTAGTAAGGGAATCCTTAAATATGTTTCTAGGGTGGCTGTGTGACCTTGCACCTGGGGCTAGGTCATGGTTATTTTGAGATGTTTATTTCTAAGTCCCTTTATCATCTAAAGGAGGATCGTTAAGATTACCCTGCTGCTGTTGAGCTTGCGAAATGGTCTTAATCTTCCTAGGCACAGAAGACAAAGCAGGAAGGAAGATAGGGGAAAGGTTGTGCCTGAGGCCCCCACCTCTATTCAAGGAAGGATTTTCCAAGTTGGCATAAATGGATTCCTTGACCCCTCTCTCAAACCACCTATCTTCTCTGTCTAAAATGTGAACATTAATGTCCTCAAATGAGTGTCCTTTTTCCTTTAGATGAAGATAAACTGCTGACTCTGGTCCTGTGGTGTTACTTCTCCTGTGTTGGGCCATCCTTCTGTACAAAGGTTGTTTGGTTTCTCCAATGTAGAGTTCAGAGCACTCCTCACTGCACTGGATTGCATACACTACATTGCTTTCCTTGTGTTTTGGAGTTTGATCTTTGGGGTGTACAAGCCTCTGTCTCAGTGTGTTGGTGGGTTTGAAATATACAGGTATGTGGTGTTTGCCAAATATCCGTTTTATCTTTTCAGACATGCCAGCCATGTAAGGAATGACCAGGTTCTTCCATTTACTCTGAGTCTCAGTCTTCTGTGCCTAGGAAGATTAAGACCATTTCGCAAGCTCAACAGCAGCAGGGTAATCTTAACGATCCTCCTTTAGATGATAAAGGGACTTAGAAATAAACATCTCAAAATAACCATGACCTAGCCCCAGGTGCAAGGTCACACAGCCACCCTAGAAACATATTTAAGGATTCCCTTACTAACTTTACTCAGACTGAAGAAGCTCCTTGGATAAGGAGTGAAACGTTTCTACTGAGAAAATAGAAATCCAGTTGACATGATTCAAGCCACAGACTGTTCCACCTGGATGACTGAGAACCTTCATCGACATAGAACATCAATCATAAAAACAGAAGATGCATCAGTATACAGTTAGCCAAAGTCTTGAATTAACTTTATGCATCTTCTGCTGGCACTCAAATCTTACAAGTTTAGCACTAACTACAACTGATCACGAAGGAAATTCCAAATTAAGAATATTGTCTCTCAAGTTGCGCATAATGAATGCCTGGCAAATGTAACATACTCCAGAGAACATGGGTATTAGACCTTAATATTCAGGCATTTACATAGGGGAAATGGTGAAAAGTCAGATATCCAGGCCCTAAAATTATAGGCTTTATATAGCATCACAAATACCTTGACCTTTTCTCAGGAGCAAATTAGCATTCAGTACAGCTTCTTCAGAATAATATATATACATATACATATACACACACATACATACATACATACTGTATATATTATAAAATTTTAAACAATGAGACTAATACAAACTAAAATAGAGTGAGAAAGAAAAAAGGAAAAAAGGAAAGAAAAAAACTAAAGGTGCAAAAAGAAAAAGAGTAGCAGAAAAATAGCAAAGAAAGAAAAAGATATGAAGAAGTGGCTTTACAGCAGTTGTAAGTATAATTATAAATTGACCTCTCTCTCTGTCAGACAATTTATATGTCTTTAGTTTGATCTTTATTATAGTAGACAGGAATGTATAGAATAGTAGAAGGAAGGAAATAATTAAATAAATGTTTTCTTTGTTGATTAGGAAGTTGATTAGGAGGTTTATATTTTTTTCTTTTCTTTTAATATAAGGGGAGGGAGCAACTGTATTTAGTGATTTTTATAATGTGCCAATGGAATGATTTATAGAAATAATGTGATTTTGGTTTAACATAGAGTAAGGGATTGATTATGGAAAATTGTTGTATATCCTTGCTGTTAAAAGTCGGAAGTCACCTCTTTTTGTAATTTTGAAAAAAAATTCTCTTGTGTTTCTACACTTTAGTTTTTTTCTTTGTAGTTTTGTTTTTCCGTAGCTTTTATCTTTGCTTGAAACTTAAAATTCTTATTAAAAATAATAATAAATTGACCTCTCTCTCTAAAGTTACATCGTGACTCTCTTCTTTCTATAATCTATCCTGTCTAATCATCAAAACCATAAATCATAGGTTCATTTTTTTCTTTTTTACACAAAAAGTCCATAAGGGGTTTCCAGTCACCAATAAATGTAGAAATTGTCTTTTCTCTAATCAAAGAAGTCAATTTATCCATTTCAGCAAAATCTGTCAACTTCACCAACCATTCCTCCATAGTGGGTAGTATTGAATCTTTCCATCTCTGTGCATATAGTAATCTCGCTGCAGTAATCATATATTGAAATAATCTTCTATTGCTTTTTTCTGTTTATCCATTAATCCTAAAAGGAAAAGTTCCGGCTTCAATTGAATATTGATCTTTAAAAACCTCTGTATCAAAGAATGCTCTTTAGATATGTCTCTATAGAAATTAAAATACATTAGAATATGAGTTCATGTTTCAGTATTATCATCTTTACAAGGGTGGCACCTTTCTGTATGCAGAATTTTACAAAATTTTCCATTCAACAGAAAAATAACTGGTAGAAAAGGAAAGTCAATATTTGGGACTTGTTTTATCTTGCAATAGATCATCCTACAGAATAATTGAGCTTAATGACATTGTCACCCAATATGATAAAACATTATAACTTGATTTTTACATATCCAACCATTTTCTTAATGTGTATTGTCCATTTTAACAATCTTCACTGAAGTAATGTACCAGCGGAAGAACATCTTGTACCAGTTAGTTTCCTTTTGTCTTCCATTGATAATCCCATTGTTGCGTATCAGTTGTCCTATTTAAGATCTTCAGATGGTTTTGTCTTGCCACTGACTCCTAGTAATAATTCTCTGCTCTGAGGCTTGCAAGACATTTTGCATCTCTGATAGTACCTGGCATTTTACCGTGCCTTAGTACAGTAGCCTAAATCTATGCTTGTCATTCTTTATAGATAAAGAGGGGGGAGATGGGTGGTGACAAAATTTGATAAATAAAATAAATCCTATTAAAAGAGGTTTGGAAGATGAAAAGTTAATATTTCAGGCAGAAAGCTTTGGGGTTCTTTTCCCCTTAAAACGTTCAAACATGTCATACTTTCTGAGAAAATCTGTTGAATTTGGAGCTCTCCTGAACTCTTTCAATGCAAATAAAATCAGGTTTCGAAAATTAAAAAAAGGTAAAGGTTCCCCCCCCCCCGCACATTTGTGCAGTCGTGTCCGACTCTAGGGGCCGGTGCTCATCTCCGTTTGTCAGCCAAAGAGCCAGTGTTGTCTGAAGACGCTTCCACGGTCATGTGGCCGGCATGACGCGCGCGGAACGCTGTTACCTTCCCACCGAAGTGGTACCTATTCATCTACTTGCATTTGCATGCTTTCGAATTGCTAGGTTGGCAAGAGCTGGAGCTAGTGCGGGAGCTCACTCCGCACGCAGGGCTAGGGACTCGAACTTGCGATCGACAAGCCTGGCGTCTTACCCGCTGAGCCACCACGCCCCTTTCGAAACTAATAGATGTGTTCAAATTTAAACCCCATAAATTTGAACAGTGGAATTTTGTGGCAAACTACAAAGGAAAAGCTATCCACTCTTTATTCCACAGGCACAGGAGGAGGAGATTTCCAAAATACACATCTCGAAGAAGTGACTGATAGTCCATCTGTAATTTTATTTGCGTTTCTCTAATCTATTGTTGCCGGGGTCTTTTACAGAGGACAAATTGGAAAATCTCATGGTCCTTAGGCGAGTTAGGCTCGCTCTCCTCCGGGTGTCGCTGCAGAATTAATGCGCGCGGCTGGATTTGCAGATTGCATGGTTAATTGCGCAGGTTAAGTGCAAGGAGGAGCGGATGAATTGTACGATAGCAAGGAGGTGGTTGGCATTTTCCAAACAGCCGGCAGCCTCAATTCCTGGTTTGGCTGGTTGGTGGATACATAAACTCTTGAGGCGTTTAAGTGATCCCGACCTTGGGCCCGCTGTATTCTGTAAAAGATGCGTTCCTTTTATATCACCAGGCGAGCGGAGGCTGGAGCCGCAGCAACCGCCTCGAGAAGAGTGAGTAGCCCGGGCAGAAGGACGCTTTGTACTCCGAAGCCCGTCTCTTTTTCGTTAAGCAGTCACTACGGGAGGGGCTGCTGCCGGTGCCCTTTGGTGTATTGGCAAAGCCGAGGCAGAGGGCTGCGTTGTGCCCGCCTAGCTGCACAGCAGCGTGTCGCTCTTGGGAGGCAATTGCTCTATGAGCAACCTGAGTGGAATCGGAGAAAAGGAAGTTGGGCGGGAGGGCGCTGCCCCAAAACAAATGGTATGACGTTGCTGGGCCACCAGGGGGTGAAGAGCAATCTGTGGCTTGGTCGGGGACGGCTCGCGTTTGTTTTTCTGCACAGATGTCCCCATCACGATCAAAGTATCCGGAAAACTGTTTGCGTTCCCGGCGTGGCCCCAGCTCCACCCATAGTCAGCGCTTACAGTAATATCTATTCCACCGCGTTTTCCCCTTCCCCCATTAAATAGTTGGAAAGGAACAGCCACCTACTCCGGTTAGCTTCTCTGAAGCCAACAAAACTAAGGCGGGGCGGGTAAGTGGGGTTGATCCGATTTGCAACCATCCGTTGCAAAAGGTGGGCTTGGGAGTCGTCAGCAGGGTGGAGAGCAGGGCTGGATGGTTGGTGTCGCTGTGTACTAGTGAGAGGAGCTGCTCAGGCCGGCTGTCGAGTTCCTTCCATGTCTACTAGGTTCAAACCACCATTCGTCAAAGGGCTGTAATGCGTGCCCCTGGTCCATTAGGCTTAGATCTTGGCGGGGTCTAGCCGTGCACCTCGCAAACCCCTGTTCTGGTGCCGTGCTGTAAACTGGACAGCTGGGCTTAAACTGGCTGACTAATATATCCCTGAAGAGCTCATTGTTCCCTGACTGTGATGTAGTTTATTACTGGATAGAATTTGCAAAATAAAAATCTGTACAAGTGGAGTCACCAGGAAATGTGGCGCTAGGTGAAGGTTAGCGCTTGCTTTACATCCATCTTGAAGGCAACTATTGGGGGGGGGGGACCTTGCTTGGTTTAAATTGATTTAAGCGGGCTCTTATCTACCTCTAGAGGATTGCTCCCCCACCTTCCCTACAGTAATTTAGAAGATAAGGCCTGAATTGTGAGGTGAACATGGCTAAAAGGCAGGCTTGTGGATAGTAACATTTTTTTTCTTAATACGATTTAGCTCCATTGCTCAATCTGTGCCATCTATGTGTAGGTGTTGGTCCTACAAGTAACTTTCTTTTATAAGATGGATTTAGTCAGAAATAATTAGTTCAAAAACTAACAACAAACTGTAGCTCACCCTTCCCCTGCTTTTCATAAATAAATGATGATAATATATTCTATTATTATGAAGTTATAATACATTCATTAGTTATAGTGAAAAGAGCCAATATGGATATAGTGGTTAAAGGTACTGTGCTAGAAACTGGGAGACTGTGTGTTCTAGTCCTGCCTTAGGCACAAATCCAGCTGGGTGACCTTGGGCCAGTCACTCAGCCCTAGGAAGAAGGTGATGGCAAACCAGTTCTGAAAACGTTGCCAAGAAAACTGCATGGGCTTGTCCATTTGATTGCCAGGAGTTAAGACGGACTTGCACTGTATACTGAAAGCCAGTTCAAACTGTATGCCTATCTGATGTGCTAGTATCATGCTTGTTAATCAGTTTATCTCTTAATCTAATTTACATTAATAGAATTACAAGGAATATTTTGAAGTCTGAGGAAAACTATACATATTTAAATTACTAAAATTAAAACAATATTTTTTAATGTTTGCGTAATGCAAACAAAGACCTTGGTTACAATAATTCAATAGAGATAACTGATCTGGGCTGCAAAAAAAAATATGTTCACTCAATAACATCAAAGAGTTAGAGCTTTTTGTATATCTGTGTTAATGGCTATCTTGATTTTTGCAACTCAGGCTGGTAGTGCTTAATAATCATCTAATATTTAAATTTGTAGCCATTTTGGATGATTTCTTGTTCTGGCAAATATATCAACTGAATTGTTGAAAGTTAATTATGTAGCAGTTACTTTTGAGAGAACAAAATCCTGTGAGAGATCTTAGGTTAATTAAAAATATGTTTGCATGATGTTATCAGTATGGGACTATACATAGGGTTTTTTTGACTAATGCATATTTTCAGAAATATATTTTCTGGGTTTGAGGCATAAATTTGGTTGACATTGCTCCAGCTCATTGGATATGTTGCATTCAATAACTGAGCACAGATTACAATAGTTTCTTCATTGGATGTAGAAGTATCTCATAATAGATAGTAAGGGCTAACCTTCCTTTCTTATCTGCGCATCCCAGCTTATCTGTAAGGAATAGATTGTAAAATTGAAGTCTGCTCCACTATTCCACTTAGATTTGTTGCTTCTCCCAACAAATCCTTTAAATTCCTTTCCCTATCTAAGCACTGCTGCAGTCCAACTCACAGGAAATTCTGCAGATAAGATTCCTATAGCTATGTTTGTTAGATACTGCCATAGTTCCTTACCATAATTTACTCAGATAATACAATTTTCTGGATCTACACATAATTATAAAACATAAACTAACCATAAGAATTTGGTTTGCACAGCACACTAGGTTGAAATGTAGCTTCTGTTTCAGTGTGTTGTGTCAACATGTTGCATTTGAACATTTGGGCAGTGGCTTACAGTCACAGTTAAAAGATAGGTGATGTAATGTACATTTCTCTTAAACAATGTGACCCAATTATGTTGGGAGGCCTCTGGCATGGTGGAGGTGCAGGATAGTTCCCCCTCCACTGCTCCAATCCCATCTGCCTGCATCTCTGGCAAATTGTAAGCATTACTTCCCATCCAGTGAGGATGGAAATTTTCCTTTGGTATATATTTATATAAACATGTCTCATTGAATCCAGTAAAGTTTACTTCAGTTGAAGGGAGCCTAGAATTGGGCTAACTAGGGCTCAAGTTAGTAAAGGAATGTCTGCAGCTTCATATTTATTGGGTTCAAACATGGACCTAAGGTAGTGTTTATTTGACCATGGTTTATTGAATAATCATCTGGTGGGGTTCACACAAGATGCTAAGCTATAAGGCAGTCTAAAATAATGGAGCATTAGGGCCATATGACAATATAGGAATGCTTATATCAGTCATCAACAAAATCTTGGGGTTCTGAAAACAGTCAGTATGTGGTTGCTAGGAAAACAGCAAATTATATTTTAGGAATTATGAGAGTGATGAAAAAGGAAACTGACAGTATTGTAATGCCTCTATGCAGATCTGTGGAGTAGGCACATTTGAAATCATTTCTGGTCATCCAGATTGAAAAAAAAGTGTTATAGAACTCAGAGAAAACCAAAAAGGCTCTCAAATTGAGCATTTTCTTTGTGAAGAGCATCTTTAGAATCAGAAGAATACTAAGTTATCCAGGAAAGCTGGCAGGAAATTCAGGACATATAAAAGTGTGTTTTCTTATATATCACAAAATTTTATAGAATTCTTATGACATGGTAATGACTATAGCTTGAAAGATCAAGTTTCCTTTGTGTTGGGCTTGACTCCTGCTGTCTTCATGGGTACATCCATACAATTGTCATATAGGGGGCTTTAAAAGTGAATTTGATAAGTTGGCCTATTAGTGGCTGTTAGTCATTATGTGTTTATGACTGAAATCTCCCCAGGATGTTCCCTCTGTATGTAGGCAATCCCTAACAAGGCCAGCAACAGATTCTATGAGCACATGAACCTTGGGGTAGATGTCATTCAGGAGTTTGGCCCTTGTCTGAAATGGAATAGACAGGAGAAACTATGTCTACTACCAATCTTTTGTATCACAGATGGTTCAAGACAGATCTCTGTGCTGTTTTGTTGGGGAAATGGTCAAACATTCTACAAAGTAAATCATCTGACTCCCATCCCAGATCTGCGCTTAGGAGAACAGAGACAAAAGACACTGTGTGTGATGTCTTCTTGGAGGAGGTCCCATTTAGCCCATTTTCACAAATTTTTCACTGGTTTTCCCTGTAAGAAATAGACAGAGCCCACTGAGACAGAGGCTGTTTTATTACACGGACATGTATGAATGAAAGAGAAGCAATACAGTATCACTTTGTGACCATGTACTATTTGCCTGGGCCCTAGGTCCAAAATATATCTTTTATCCTCCAGACTTCTACTGAGTTTGAAAAAGAACTCAAATGTGAACCCTAGCCATTAATTCAACAATTCAACAAAAGTAGATATAAACTCTGGTAATCTGGTGAATTATTTTACAGTAGAATTTAAGCAACCCGGTGTGATACTGTAAATACACATGCCAGAGGAAAGAAATACTGAAATCCTATTGTGCCAATAAGGGAGCATTTATGAGACACAGCCCAAGGCCACTCTTATAAAACGTTGCCTGTCGGTAAAAGTGGAAATGTAGGAATACTATCTCTTGCGAACCTAGCAATTTGAAAGCATGCAAATGAAAGTAGATGAATAGGTACCACTTCGGTGGGTAGGTAACAGCGTTCCGCATGCATCATGCTGGCCACATGACCGTGGAAGCGTCTTCGGACAACGCTGGCTCTTTGGCTAACAAACGGAGATGAGCACCGGCCCCTAGAGTCGGACACAACTGCACAAATGTGTGGGGGGAACCTTTACCTTTACCTAGGAATACTATTACATTCTGTGACACGAAAACTGTAAGAAAGAAGTATAATTTTAATAGTTAATATTCAAGTTTGTTTTGGCTTTTTTGCGTGGAATTGCATTTCTGTACTGTATTTAAGAAGTGATTTTAAGGTCCTTTCCCCACTACTGAGTTAAAGGCGCTACCCATACAACTTTGAGTAGGAATAAAACAGTGCCAGCATGAAATACAATTTCCCAACTGCCACTCCCTCTCCTGCCTGTTTTGCACCTATGTGAAATCACTCCTGAAGTCGTCCTGTGTTTCATGTGTGTCACTCGTTACAGGCAAAGAGGTCAATTTCTCTCCTCATTTTGCTGCTATTTCCTGTCAGCATGTCACAAGCCAGGGGGGAAACCTCCATCAAACAGGTATTACAGCAGGAATACAGTAGGTCTGACTTCTGAAATTAGTGTGGGCCTCTCAGGGGTGATTTGTTTTCTCTTCCACACTCTTATTTGGGCATCTTCCAGGTTAAAATAATGCCAAATAAAGAAACATTTGGGGAAAAAAATGCCAGGACAGAAATATCTCCAGAAAGGAAAGTGGCAAACCATCACATGATTTTGAAACTAGCCAGGATCTGCAGAATCAGAGAACTGAATTAAAACTGGTCAGCTGCTGGTCAGCTACCTCTGTTCATGGTTATGGCAGAGGGAAATGATTGAAAATAATAAATGCAGAGAAGCTTGTTGGAAGCCTGGAAGGAAGTTGATGTCAAAAATAGGAAATATGGTGATGGGGCAGAGATGACAGGTATGAAGAAAACTCCGGGGGAGGGGTGCTGATGGAAAGCGCAAAAGCTGGAAGAGAAAGGGCTGAAATGGATGCCATCTAGTAACCAGAGGAGAGGAGATGTTCCAACACCACACAACACTCCAAAAACAAACCTCTGATCAAACTCTCTATTGGTCACCTGACTTTACCTCCAAGTTAATAGATGGTGAAGTGTTAATATCAATAATTATATCTATCCATATGCAGAAACATGTAAATACATTTACATATCTTGATTCTGTCCTTGGACAATGTTGAAATAAGGGAGAAAGTACTACTTTTATACTGGTTTAGCTAACTGTAACTTAATACTTGTGTGTCTCACGGGTTGGTGATGGAACAAGGCAGTATCATGGGGACACTAAAAATTGGTTTTGTCAATTTAGTCAACAAGTGTTCCCTGTAAAGTTGCAAGTTGGGATAGGTTCTAAATTCCTGTAACCCTGTAAATCCTGTAAATATTTGTCATCTTGATAGGATTCTTTTTTTTAAAAAAAGACAACTGACACATAGCTTCTTGCACCATTTGTACCACTCTCAGTCACATCTACATTGATATTGGTCCCACTCAGATAATTAGGAATTAATTACTTCTAAAGATGTCTGAAATGTATGCTTACATGTGACTTACATATGCAATTTCTACTTAAGTTTTAGAACAATTATTGCATAACGTTTGAAATGTAGTTTGCAATGTGTTGGGATTATGTTTGACTATAGAAAACTTTGTGGGTTTTTTGTTATACTGGAATTGCCTTTAATTCTTCATGTGTCTAAAACATCAATAAATACTGTCAGTTATTCTGAAGACCTTTGTTCTTTACCCTTACAATAAAAGTACAGAAGTATCTTTTGACCTATTAAGGTTGCATTGCAAAAGGAATGCAATTGGAAGGCAGTATTTGCACATATAGCACCTTTGCTCCGTGAGCTGCATTGGGTGCCAGTTTGCTTCCGGATTCAATTCAAGGTGTTGGTTATCACCTTTAAAGCCCTACATGGCATGGGTCCAGGCTACCTGAAGGACCGTCTCATCCCCGTTCAATCAACCCGTCCCACCCGGTCCTGCAGAGAGGGCACGCTACGAGCCCCGTCTGCAAGAGAGTTCCATCTGACGGGGTCTAGGAGGCGTGCCTTCTCTGCAGTAGCCCCCGCCCTTTGGAATATTCTTCCCCCTGAAATAAGATTGGCCCCGTCTCTCCTGGACTTTAGAAAAAACCTAAAGACCTGGTTATGTCACCATGCTTGGGGAGGGGAGGGGAATAGCCAGTCTTGGGGTTGGCTGGTCCCTTAGATCTGCCCTGACCAGCCTTATCGACCGGTGGGATGAGATCTACCATTCCTGGATCGATTTGTTTTATATAGATATAGATATAGATATAGATATAGATATAGATATAGATATAGATATAGATATAGATAGTTTATTATTGATATTTATTGTTTTAATTGATTTTAAACCTTGCTGTGAACCGCCCAGGGTCCCTCCTTGTGGGGGAGATGGGCGGGATATAAATGTAATCAATAATAAATTAAATAAATAAATCTTAAAAGGTTTGTTGTCTTCAACTGGACATCTTTTAAAAAGTAGTTATCTAGTTGTGTTTCTGTAGCTGTAAAAGGAAACCCCACATTTTTAACAACTAAGTTTTATGCATGCTTCCTGAAGCACATTCATCTCAGTACTACATGCTCTATGTTGTGTGTGTGTAGAATTGCCAATTTTTGTGTTCTTCAGAATTGTTAAGACATTCAGGAGCACTCTCAGATTTTAACTGCACTTACAAATACACAGAGCACTCTTAATACTGTGGTCCTTGCTTTGACCTCATTGAATGCATATCTTTCTGCTGAGAATTCTTGCTAAATTAAGGCTGTTAGTCTCAAACATGCTTACCAAAATGTAAATTCCATTGAACTTGGTGGGATTTACTTCTGTACAAACATGCATTGGATTAGATTTTAGGAATCCAATTTGGGGGCAAAGAGGTGAGAGGAGTTGTAATTCATTTGAAGCTATTAGGTTTTAACAAGAACAAATTCTCTCTTGCTACACAGGAATCTAAACTTGTTGTGCCTCATATTCTGTGGATCATTAGGAGAAATATATTCAAAACAAGATACTAATTGGTAAGTGGCCTTCATAAACCCTTATAGAGATATTTGTGGTTACATTTTCTCTTTCAGAAGAGGATCTGGCACATCTAGCTCTGTCACTGAGACAGAATACTCTTGCATATGCAAGGCTTTGGCAGCTATAAATCACAATGAAAGAAAAGTTACATGCCTAGCTAATCAATTAGGCTTGAGCACACTTGAGTTAGTAAAGTGAATAAATAATAAGCTAAAAATCTGTATTGGAAAAATGCAGAATATAGCTTGAGCCGAATGTTTAGGTACTCAGCAATACTCAAATGACACACACAAAAGACACACAGAAAAGTGTGTCTTACTAGAATATTGGATTCTAATCACATGGTTCTTGTATAGAATATACAGTTATGGTGGAGTTTTGCTCAAAATGTTACAAATTCAGCCAAATTTAAGCCTATATCCACTGTTGTCAATGGAGATTTAGACATTTGAGTATTGCTTCTTTTTCATATCAGTTGTCTTCTCTTTACTGGTTTCCAAATATCTGACAATTTTGTTTTGTGTTTTATACACTAGCTTAATTCATGGATTGTAATGGACAGAACCTGGGGCTGGGGAATGAGGCCACACAGTGAAAGGTCCAGATCCAAAGTGTGGTTGAATATTGTAAATTATCACATGGCTTCATAGGTTTCATTTAAGGTAGTAAAGATTTAAATAAAGTATTATGTAGTTAGAATACAATCTGAAGTTATTATGGTTTTCCTACATACTCTAATTTATTAGCCATCTGATTTAAATGGACGGGAAAAATAGTGGAGTGGAAGTTTGTATTGAGATTGGATGCTGTGAGAAGAAAGAGGAATGACATGAAGATTCTACCCCCAGGTCTCTCAAGAGTCTTAGAAGTCCTCAGTGCAATCATGACCCAGCTAGGTGACAACCCATAGTTGACCTTGACTGAACTTGAAAAGCTAAACAGGATTAGATCATTACTTGGATGAGATACCACTATGAAATTATACCACTATGAAATTCCAGGACTCTAGGCTAGGCTCTAAAGTTAGAAAAACACCCTGGAAGAAGGCAGTGGCAAGTCAGTTCTGTCCTATTGCCAATAAAATTGCACGGACATATCCATGAATTCATCAAAATTGACCTTTATTCAAATGAGATTTTATTTTACATGCTACTTCTGTTCACTTTGCATGTGAGAAAAAAGGTTTAAAAATTCACTTCATGGTTTCTTCTGAAGTTTCCATTTTGTTTGCCAGGATATGAAATTAAAATCTCATTAGTTACTGTAGATTTTAAACCAACCTTAGTTTACACAATCTAGTTGTCCAAGTTAACTGTGGTTTAAAATTAACTAGAAATGGAAATATTAAAATAATGTTTCTTTATGTATTAATAGCAATTAATTATGATGGGTTTATATCTGTAAGCAACTATGAAAATACTATATTCAAATTAAGTCAAATTATGGAAAGCTGCAGCACTTGTTATTCTTCCAGCATTGGGGATTTTGTTTTGTATTCTTGAACTTCTTGTTTAAAATGTTAAAAAACATGGTAAAAGCAATTAATTGAGAATGTGTTTTTAAATAGGTATATATAATAATATACCTGTAAAAGAAGAGGAATTGCTTTTAATTATTTTACAGTAGAGAATAGTACAACATTGGTGGAAATGAATTTTGGAATAGGATTCTGGTTTTGGTTTTTTTAAAGATTAATTGCATATTTAAAAGAGGATTTTTTAAAAGCAGGAATACATGAAATTGTTCATCATTTGAGACATTGTAGGGCAGAGCTTTCCAAACTGTGTGTCGGGACACGTTAGTATGTCGGCTGCAGTGTCTGGGTGTGTCGGGGCTGCTGCTGCCTCCGAGCCCTGCCAGGATTCCACGCAGGTCCTAGTGCCTGCCTTGTTTGTGCCTTGCTGCCTCCAAACCTGCTGTGATTCCGCGCAGGTCCTAGTGCCTGCCTTGTGCCCTGCTGTAAGAGTGTGTCGCGAAAAGATGCATGTCTAAAAAGTGTGTCACCAACATTAAAAGTTTGGAAAGCTCTGTTGTAGGGGGAGAGCCTTGTTAGTCTGTGGTGGCAAAAAGTCAGGAGTCTGGTAACACCTTTTCTGACTAACCAATTTTTATTTAAAGGCATACGTGGCACACACCCCTGCGCCATCGCCGTGCGCGCACGCTGCCGTGCGCACCGCCGCACGCCCCCCCGCGCCCCCCCGTGTGCACGCGTGCCACCGCACGCCCCCCCGCGCCATCGCCGTGCGCGCGCCGCCACTGCCGCTGGTGTGTCACCAGCGGCAGCACTTTGGAAAGCCCTGTCTTAAAGCATAGGGGCGTGGTGGCTCAGCGGGTAAGACGCCAGGCTTGTCGATCGCAAGTTCGGAGGTTCAAATCCCTAGTCCCGCGTGACGGAGTGAGCTCCACACTAGCCCCAGCTCTTGCCAACCTAGCAATTTGAAAGCATGCAAATGCAAGTAGATGAATAGGTACCACTTTGGTGGGAAGGTAACAGCGTTCCGCATGCGTCATGCCGGCCACATGACCACGGAAGCGTCTTCGGACAATGTTGGCTCTTCGGCTAACAAATGGAGATGAGCACCGGCCCCTAGAGTTGGACACGACTGCACAAATGTGCGGGGGGAACCTTTACCTTTACCCTTAAAGCATTTCCTTTTCAGTGAACTGTAGCAACAATTTGGGATATGATGGGATGCTCCATAATTGATAAAGGATGTACCTGTGAGCCCCAGTGTAAAAATTATGTCATGTGTTTTTTTATCCAACCCATCATTTTCTTAGTAGTTTCATATATCAGTAATTTCAGAATGGTCACTACTATGATAGGGTGTTGTTGTTTATTTGTTCAGTCGCTTCCGACTCTTCGTGACCTCATGGACCAGCCCACGCCAGAGCTACTATGATAGGGTAGCTTGATTAAATTCATTTATTTTTCTTGGCTTACGTACTGGATTCCATGTATCTGAGTAAAACTAGCCAAAATAATAAACTGTTAAGGAATCACAAACACAGAGTTGCTTATCATAATGATTTCTCTTACATGAATCAATGATTTGATATGGTGAATTGGTGAGCTTTTTATTATACCCCATCATAGCAGCATTGATGGATACAGTACTCAAAACAGTGAATGCTTACACCATCAGAATATAACTGATAAATACAATAGGATCAGAATATAATTAATAAATGCCACAAAAAGCCTACACTTTTTGTGGTATTTATGAATTATACCTAAATCAATCCTTACTTTTCCTGTGAACAGGTTACATCAATATAATACAGTATTTTCAATTTCAATATGCAGTTTTCTTGAGGAAAACCCCTCAAAGCATATGAATTATTTCTGAATCTGTATGGTTCATAATTAACTTAATTAGATAAAGTGATGGCTTTATTTGTTTGTTTGTTTGTTTTATTTAATTTTTATCCCGTCTTTATTATTTTTATCCCCCTTTGTTTAATTACTGCTGCAACATACATGGCAATAGCTATTTATATCTAATGTTATTGTTGAGCTTTCCTGATTCAAGCACTCCGAATTTTCAAATATCAGGTGTTGTAGTTACAGATAAAAGGTATGTGCCAAAAGTACAGAAAAAAATGCAGTGGAGAAGATACCTGAACATGCACAGGAAAGTATTTTCTTAGTTCCATAATAATAGAATTACACATTCTCTCTCTCTCTCTCTCTCTCTCTCTCTCTCTCTCTCTCTCTCTCTCTTTCTCTTTCTCTTTCTCTTTCTCTCTCTCTCTCTCTCTCTCTCTCTCTCTCTCTCTCTCTCTCTCTCTCTCACACACACACACACACACACACACTCTGGCAGAATGGTATCCAAAGTAATTTAGAGTTCTAAAAGTTAATTTCTTCACCTTAAATTGTACCTGATAAACAGTTGGCAACTGACAAGATTTACAATATACAGTAGGCACTATATGAGTCTTGTACCTAGCACAAATTATAATTTCTAGACATTTTTCAAGACTAAAAGTAAAGGTAAAGGTTTTCCCCTGCACAGTCATGTATAAATCTCATTACAATAGTCAAGATGGGATGTAACCTAACATATAAAGGTAAAGGTTGCCCCGCACAGTTGTATCCGACTCTAGGGGCCGGTGCTCATCTCCGTTTATTAGCCGAAGAGCCAGCGTTGTCCGAAGATGCCTCTGCGGTCATGTGGCCAGCATGACACGCGAAGAAGGCTGTTACCTTCCCACCGAAGTGGTACCTATTTATCTACTTGCATTTGCATGCTTTCGAATTGCTAGGTTGGCAAGAGCTGGGGCGAGTGCGGGAGCTCACTCCGTCACGCAGGGCTAAGGTCTCAAACCTCCGAACTTGCAACCTTCTGATCAACAAGCCTGGCATCTTAACCGCTGAGCCATCGTGCCCCCTTTAACCTAACATATGTCACCAAATCTGATGGTTTAGGGCAGGGGTTGGCAAACCGCGGCTCGCGAGCCACATGCGGCACTTTGGCCCCTTGAGTGTGGCTCTTCCCCAGGCAGGCGTGGTGGGCGTGGCGGGGGCAGGCGCGGCAGTGGGCGTGGCGGGGGCAGGCGCGGCAGCAGGCATGGCGGCAGCAGGCCCTAAGTGTGCGCGATTGGCCCGCAAACTCCCACCCGCAAACCCCGCTCCCGCGCTGGATTCCCCACCTGCTTTACTTTGCCTGGACTGGGGGCGTGAGCGGCTCCGGAAGAGGAGCGACTGGAGCAGTCGAGCCTCTCTTTCCCTTCTCCTTCCAAACCTCCCCCGCCCCCTTCCACGCGATTGGCTCCCGCCCACAAACCCCGCCCCCTTCCACGCGATTGGCCCCTGCCCGCAAACCCCACCCCCTTCCATGCGATTGGCTCCCACCCTCAAACCCCGCCCCCTGGCCCTCGAGTGATATTATAAATTTTATAAATGTCAAAATGGCTCCTGGCATAAAAAAGTTTGCCGACCCCTGGTTTAGGGGCAATCATAGCTGCTATAGTGGTCATAATTGTGCATACCCAATTAAGCTCCTTGCCAAAGCCACTACTTGCAAGCCAATGGGAGCTAAAGATCAAGAAGTACTTCTAGACTTTAGCCCCACTCTTTCACTAAAAGAGCAACCACATCCAAAGGAGTCTGAACCTCCATTCCCAAGAGTAGTTTATATCTGCTAACAGCACCTCCGTCTTATTTGGATTTAATTTCAGCTTGGTCTCCCTCATCCAGCTCATTATCCAACTTGGGCATCATTGCTTGGAACTGGATAATAAGAAGCAATAGAAATAACTCTCCTCAGCATACTGCAAATCTCCAAATCCAAATCTCCAGATGAACTTTCCCAGTAGTTTTATATGTATATTGAGCACCATGAGACCCAAGGCAGAGCCCTGAGGGACACCAGAAGACAGTATATAGGTTTTGAAAAATAAACCTTTGCTCTACCTTCTGGACCTGGCAGAACAAAGATGAAAACCATTGCAAAACAGTCCCTCCCAAACCCAGTCATGCCAGATGATTTAGAAGGATATCATAGTTGAGGGTAGTAAAAGTAATTTCGTCCTATGGAATCTGAAGGCAGAATGTCCTTTAGAATTTAAATACATTTATTTACTAATAGTTTAAGGTTACCTGTTGCTTTCAACTTCCTGCCTGTCTGCCCAGAACATTAAATGAGTCTCCAGTGATATGCTTAGTGACATATGCAGTGACCAAAGCTAATAGCACCTGTAGGTTTAGTGTTAGCTAGCCTTTCCACTAGCCTTTCCCAGGGTGCAAATTATTAGATTTGGAATCAGAATGAATTTGAGAGGCACTAGGTTAGAGAAAATGGTCATGGATTATTTGCTACTGTACTTTTAGATGATCTGAAGATTAACAAGGTCTATCTCTTTTTGGAGGGAAGTATTAAATAACATGTTAAGAAATAGAGGGATTGTCAACTTTTTTGAAATCTCATAGTGCATTCCATTGTTCCTGACAGACTTCAGTGTTGAACATATTCTTGAAAAAACATATTAAGCCTAGTTCAAAGCCTTTAGTAAGGTTTAAAGACCTGGCTGTTCCTCCAGGCATTTGGGCCAGGAGGTTGAACGAGCTCTGTTGGTTGATTGATTTGTAGTGTTCTTTTCTGTAATTGGAATGATTTCTGTGATCTCAGACACTTGTTATTTGGTTTGCTGATTTTTCTTGTTGGTTTTAATCCTTGCATACCTGCAAAGTCATTTCCATGAGATGGGTGGCTATATAAACTGAATGAATGAATGAATGAATGAATGAATGAATGAATGAATGAATAAATAAAAAATACTTAGAACTTTATTTAGATTCAAAGATGAGCTGACACTCTACCATTTGGGGGTGGTCTTTAGGTTGTACAAGGTAAAACTCAGGCACAGTTTGGTTGCAGCTATTTGTTCTAGAAAATTAGTTGTAAGCTCAAATTAATTGATAATATTGCTTAGAAGAACCATATCTTCAATAAACCTGGGTAAGCTAATCTTGAAAATACAGGAAAACGTTTGCAGCCCTGACCAAAATACTCAGGCTGTTATTTCTCAGTTTAAAAGTCTATGTTATCAGTGGTAAGTAGTGGGTGGGGGAGGGGCTTTTCACCTCTTCACCTGTGATTGGTCTAAGTGCTACATGGTCATAAGGGTTTTATGAGCTAGAATAATACCATATTTCTATATATAGTATAAAGTAATCTTGATGAATCTGAACAATATTGCAGTGAGTATCAGTATTAATTGCTGCTTAGGCCCAGCTGAGTATGGGTTTCATTTTTTAATACTTGTTTGTATGTTGATACTTCGAAATATGCAGAACAGGTTTCCACATGCTCCACACAGTATCATAGTGTTTTAAACAACATTGTGTCTTCATGAGCATTTTAACATAAACCATTCTGCTTCCAATACCTTGTCTACTGTTGGATAGACTATTTTTAGATTCAATGTCTACTTCCACAGTGCAATGAATTGCTGCTGCAAGGCTGCCAGTATTCAAGGAAATCCTCATCTTCTGCTCCACCTCGTAAAAGACCAACGTGGGTCAATGTAAGCTTTTTAAATAATTAAGGAGTTAATGGGTGAGGCAAAGCAGTAGGCTGAGAGGCACTTCTCCAGAAGAGGTCTCAAAGGCTTTCCTGAGATTTTACAACAGAAGGATGTTGTATTCAAAAATTGCGAACATGAGTTGGAATGTACTTTCATGCACCCATAATTTCTTTCTTCCTATCTTTGTAGCTGCTGTAATACTTTGCCAACAGCCTATTGACTTTTCTTAAGAAGTAGTTAACAATTATAAGAACTAGTGGCTATTAATTGAACATAATAATCAATGGTTGCTGAGTTATTTTATTTATTTTATCATTAAACCACCTAGAATCCCAGTAGTGTCTAGAAGCCCACACTATTGAATTCTCTTCTTTATCTGTTATGCTCTCCGTTGGGGGAGATGGGTGGTAATATAAATTTAATAATAAAAAAAAAAATCTTACCAAGACTTTGAAAATTTAATAAATAAATGTTAGTGAGCTTTCTTCTATGTACTCCAGAATGTGGGAGTGCTGTGTGTCTGTCTTAGATGAGGTCATGCATGTTAGTATGCCGCAGCTACCTTTTTTGAGTATTCAATATTGAATATCCAAAACCGATTCTAGCTGTAAGGTGATACCATTGGTAAGGTCATTATTTCAAGCCCTGTTCATTATAAATAGGATGAAGGTGAGATTTTGAGTATTTATGGCAGTTAAAGATGCTGAGTTGAGAGAACTCAGTTGAGAGCCTAGATACTTGAATTTGGCTATAGATGACAATTATGAAACAACTAGTTCCATTTAGGGCCGAAACAGAAACAAACTCCAAAGATTTCCTTCCTACTCGCAATTTTTTTTAATATAAATCTGCTTTTATATGTGCCAAACACAAAAATAAATTGAAGAAGTAACATTCTAAACCCTGCAATGTAATTTTTTTACCCACAGATATTGGGAGAAGTGCATACTCTCATCTCTGCTTGCAAGAAAGTGACATTCTGTACCCTTCTAAAGGACAATACATCAAGGCTGACTGTGCAGCTAAATTGAACAGCAGTCGTACCATGGGATGTATAAAATCCAAAAGCCCCTTCCCACATACAATTCTAGACGATGGAAGCAGGGAAGTCGGCAAATACGATAGTGGATGTAACCTAGAAAAATCTTCCCTTATTCAGACAAACTCTGGGATGTCATCTTCAACAAACACTGCAGTGCTGGACTTTGCTCACCGTCTTTCCCTTGAGATTCTGGATCAAGCTGTGAAGCAATGGGCAATGAATGAAAGCAAATACAGTGACATCCCATTCATAGAAAGCGATGAGCCATGAATTGCAGGGCTTGGCTTCCCAACATGCCTGTGAGGCATCTCATGTTTTGGTGCTAGCACAAATAAAGCAACATTCATATGATAGCAGTTGTGGTTTTAAAAGTCATCACACACAGAGCTAATCTTGACTGAGGTAAAATCTTGCCTTTAGTTGTAATAGAACCACAATAACATCAAATGGTTCTAGGCAGGGCTTTCCAAAGTGCCGCCGCTGGCGACACAGGAGTGGTGGCGGCGGCGGCAGCGCAGCAGTGGTGCGCGCACGGCGGCGGCGCGGGGGGCGCACGTGCACGGCGGTGCGGTGGGCGTGCGGCGGTGCGCACGCGCACGCGCACGGTGGCGGCTGCCGCCGTGCACGCGCGCGCCGGCGCTTCCAGGTGGTGTGGCGACACACCACGCTGTGTGTGGCGACACACTTTTGTGTCGCCACACACAGTTTGGAAAGCTCTGGTTCTAGGGCTAGTGGGTAATTCACTATTCCGGTAAGTCCCATTTCAATATCTACAGGAGCATAACAGTGCACCAGAACAAAATATAGGGACCCTTAAAAACAAAATCAACCCTCCCCCAACCAAATAGGCATGGGGGGGGGAGACAATTTTTGGGCCAGGGTTTTGGAATAAGGTTTTAGCTATATAATTGCTATTGAGTTATAAAATATCATGGAAAAAAAAAGAAAGGAGAAATATTGGTGCTTGATTTTGCTGTTGATATAAAGGGGATTCCGTTACTTACCATGAGTCTGAACCATACCAAGGCTTTGTACCGCTATCCAAAGCTTTCTTTCTGATCATCTTGTTGAAGTGAGACTAGTTATTTTACAATTTTACCCAGTTGAGCATACTAAATTCAGACCAAAGAGCTGCACATGCAGGTTATATAAAAGAACATACAAAATAAACACACATTAATATTTGGAAGAAAAAAAGCATTTAAATTACAATGACTTTGCAAGTTATTGCATGTTGTTAGCAAAGTAATCAATATGAAAGCGTAATAAAGAACACTGTTTAGCTTAGCATCAAGAGAAATTGGGAAGAGCAGCCCGGATTTTAAAGTCCTATTATCAATAGGAAAATAGGAAGAGTAGATAAAGTAGAAGGCAGAAGTGCAATACAGAACAAGAGTAGTAATGTGTATATGGAGAAAGGTGACTACTGAAAATGTGGAAGCATCGTACTATATTAATTTAATATTAAATTCCAAGAAAGCACAGCCATCATGCTCTTAGCTATTCAGACAACATAATTAACTCTTAAAAAGGAGATTATGATGAGCATGAACTGCTGTTCTTAAACTAAACTATATGGATTTCTCTAAATAAATACAACACCATTTCTAGAATACCAGAGTATATTTTCAGTGCAGAATTGAAAGGAGGAGGAAGCCAGTATTATTCCTAGGAGAGGGCTATAGTTTTGTTTTGGTATATATCATTATAGCAAAAATATCAGCCCTAATAGATGGAATTTATCTGTTCCAGATACTCTATATTGTAGTTCCCCTTTGGAGCAGAAGGTTTTATAGCAATTCATTCTTCAATAATATTTGACAAGCACATGCCAAATTGGAAATTGTTCTGGCAAGTAGTAGAAAGTAATTTGACTTCTCCAGAGCCAGAACTCCCTCATTTCTAATAAATATACATACATACATATTTCATTAGTGGACATGGCCCAAATACAATTGTACATTGAATGTCAGACTGACTTCGTATTAGATTTTGTCAAAGTGGTACCATAGCAAGCGTTATATAAAAGTATCATCACAAATGGTCTGATTATGACTGTGCCATAAAATCGTTGTCGACTCTTAGCAACCACAGAGATAGATATTATCCATGATGATCTGTCCCTACAGGAATTAACAAGGTACTTTAAAAAAACAGTTAATAACTGGGCAAATAATAGGGATACTAATTGAGCCATTGTACACGATACAGCCAGGGCCTGCCCAATGATCTCATTTCCCTCTTCCTGCTCTTGAAGAGGTCAGAGCCAGCAGTATAGGATCTCCAAGATTGGATCTCTTCCCATAGGTTCAGTAGGTTAAATCCAATCTGTCCCTTATTCCTTAAACCACAGTAGCCATATTTTAAATCACTATTTGCAGTATGACTCTCATTTAGGTAACAGTTTAAGAAAGGAAGCCCCACTCCTAAACTACCACGTAGTTGCTTTTAGCTTATGCATTTTTCCTTCTAATCAGCTAATTCCTTGCAGTTGTGTTTGAATAAAGAAAAAACCTTATACCTTTGTGCATTTATCTGGAACCCAAATATACATGAGAGCCCTAAAAAGTTTGGGCTCTTAAATATTCATATAACAATTACCAATCTAGGAAGTAAAATTGGCATGTTTAGACACACCACATTTAAGTATGAAGATTGTGAGATTTTCTTTTGTTTTAGATGTGAATGTTGACTCTGACACCTGACAGAAGACCTTTACATTTCAGTCTGAAAACTGGCTGCAAATGTATGGAAATTTGCTTCCAAACAGAATGGCTCCCTGGCAAAACCCTTTTAAAACTTAAGAGCCAATCAAATACTAAATGTAGTACATCTACTAAAAGTTCTCAGAGTGCCATTTGGATAAGATGTTGGGTGGAATGTAGAAAACAAAATACCACCCATGCTATGAAATATATGAGTGTTTTGGGTAAAATGAGAAATGTCCATATTTCTGCTTCCGGATTTTTCAAGAAAGAGTTCAACACGTTTGGATTAAACGTCATCAGTCATTTCCTGGTGCTTAAGCCAAAAAGGGCACTTTTTCTTTGAAGCTGGGAAGTGGCTGAAAAAGCCAAGGCAAAGCAAGTTATGCTAACAAGATAGTTATCTTTCTAGCTGGCCATATAAATTTTTTTTCACCTCCAATGAGAAATGCTTCAGGAAGAGAGTCCTGCTTTCTAAATAGTCTGGCACGTGAAGAAATGGACACGTGTGGTGAACACCCCAGCAACAATAGAAACATTCACAGCGATCCTTGGGGGAGGATTGCACGTGTAGGACATTTTGCCCCTACTCACTGAGGTTAGGAAGAATTCCCTTCTATTTCTTAAAATCTTGATTGGAAAGGCTGCAGGTAATGGTTACTGCTGTCTGGTGTTCTGTTGTGTCATTGCACCTTGTTACTTCTTCATGATTACTGAACACATTTCAAAGATTTCCCAGTCCCTTCTATTTGTTTTTTTCAGAAAAATCTAAATTCCAACATTATTACATCAGCTATTGCCATGGGAACTTGTGGAAGAATGGTGATACGACTTACCTATTCATGAAAAGCATATTAAGGAAGTCAGAACAGAGATTTATACACAGTTGTAATATATACATTTTTACTGACTCATCACCAGTTACTGAGAAACAATAGAATAATTATAGAACATGGTCATATGAAAAAATAATCAGAACAGAAGAATATTAAAATACTAATAAAATGTTGTAATCCTTGAATAGGATTGTGTAGTGAAAGAATATGGGCCTGTCTGGCCTTTGTGCCTATATCCACAATTTGTGTCCGTGTATTATAGCACCCCATCTCTAGGGATTATTTGCACAAAAGCAGGACAGTATTGTTCTCCTTACAATATATTTGCAAATCCTCATCTTTCATTGATTAATGACTGTTGGATCCCAAAATGTGCACTTTTTAGTCATAAGCGTGAGACCACTTATCTACCCTGATCCATATAGTTTTGGATGAATTATTTTTTGCTGTAGCTGTATTTCACATTACAGCTATTTAGAACAAAACCACTTTTTAGTTGAATAGCCATCATCCTGGTTACAATTCTTTATCTTTCTAGGATTTCCTTCTAGATAAGAACCCAAGAAGTAGATTATCTAGACCCGTTCATTTGGATTTCAGGCTGGGATTCAGTACAGAGATAGCCCTGGTCGCATTTGTACATGACCAGTGTAGATTACTTGTGGCAGAACCAGGATGGTGGTGTTAAATTCCCAATGGTATGAGCCAGCTCAAGCATACCACCGGGAGGAACCATCTCCAACTCAATCCTACGAAGACCAAGTGCCACCTAGATCTGGGGATATTCCATCTTTAACTTTGGACAGGGTAGCACTTCCCAGTTCAAGAACGATGTACGATCTGGGGTCTGGACTCACAGCTCCTGCTCAATGAGCAGGTAGCAGCTTTGGCCAGGAAGGCCTTTCCACAGCTTCACCTGGTGCACGGTTGTGCCATGTCCTAGATTGGGAAGCCCCTCAGTCACTCATGCTCTAGTCACCGGACAGTTTGATTACTGCAACAAGTTCTACATGTGGGTGACCTTGAAGACCACTTGGAAGCTCAACTGGTCCAGAATCAGTGTGGACAGTGAGCTGAACTGGCTGCCAGTCTGCTTCTGGGTGCAATTCAAGGTGCTGCATATGACCTATAAAGCCCACATGGCATAGGTCCTGGTTATTTCAGGGACCGCTTATTTCCCGTGGTGTTGGCCTAGCTGGTTTGATCCAACAGGGTTGGTGCGCTCCAGGTTCCTTCAATTAAGCAGTGCTATCTGGACCCTGGAAGCGTGCCTTCTCTGTCACAGTGCCTGTCCCCTGGAATGGGGATCCCCCTGAGATCTGGGCAGCTTCCACTCTAATGGAGTTCCAGAGGACCTTAAAGACCTGGTTCTTCTCCCAGGGTCTGAGCTAAGATGGTTGGAGCCACTTGCCTGGCATATACAGTATGTTTTGTTATGGATGATTGGATTTGCCCTCTCGTTTAATGTATTTTCTATTTTTTGATTATAGTATTTGTTATTTTGTTTTCATGATGTAAACCACCCAGAGTTGATTTGGAGTTGGGTGGCGTCTAAGTCAAATTAAATAAATATAAATGGGATGTTTTTCAGCCATTGTAGGCTAAGAGGTCTTTGAAGACAATTCTGGATGTGGAGATGACTCATTCAGATTTTGCCTTGTGAGACCCATAGTCTGCATCTTGTCCTCCATGTTGTTTTATATCCAGAAAGTGGTTTTGCTCTGGCATTACACACATTTCTTTTCTTTCATCTTATTCTAGGGAAAACTCTGGAAGTCCTGAATAAGGCCAGAAGTAGAACAAACTGAAAGTATTTGGGAGGAATATATTTCCTTTAAAAAGGAGTGAGCGAGCAGTTTTGAGTGGTTTTAGACCCATCTTTACTCTTAGATGGGCAACTGAAAGCAATGTAGCTTTTGCTTTGGTTAGCTAGCCATACTGTCTTTTTTAAAGACAACTCATCCTGCCACAGTTGCACATATCCTTCTTACTTCCAGATTGGAAAATAGTATGTATTCCAATATACATACTATAACTTATAGTATGTATGTATAGTATGTACTACAGTAGTTTCTCTAGTATGTAAAACATAAGGTAAAGGTTCCCCCCGCACATTTGTGCAGTCGTGTCCGACTCTAGGGGCCAGTGCTCATCTCCATTTGTTAGCCGAAGAGCCAGCGTTGTCCGAAGACGCTTCCACGGTCATGTGGCCGGCATAACGCACGCAGAACGCTGTTACCATCCCACCGAAGTGGTACCTATTAATCTACTTGCATTTGCATGCTTTCGAATTGCTAGGTTGGCAAGAGCTGGGGCGAGTGCGGGAGCTCACTCCGTCACGCGGGACTAGGGATTCGAACCTCCGAACTTGCGATCTTCCGATCGACAAGCCTAGCGTCATACCCGCTGAGCCACCACGCCCCTTATGTAAAACATAAGCTGATGCAAAATACAGTATCAAAATGTTGGATAGAAGCTTTGGTCTTGTGTTGGCATTAATCAATCTATTAAAGAAGCATCATATGCCCCAGTTGCCACATGCACTTGGTCACAGATTTCAATTAGCAGGAAGAATCCTTTCATATATTAGTTTTGTCAGTGAAATTGAACTGGTAGAACAGATATTTTTTTATAGCTGTACCTGAACTGCAGAGGACAATTATAGAACTCTCTGAGCACCTCCAGACTGCAAGTAAAAACCAAGTATCATTTATAGTAAAAGAGAACTAAGATATACTGCATCAACGTCACTCGTTTTGGACTGCTGCTCAACTCTCCTTTGAATTAGTGCAGTTCCTACTTGTCATATTTAACTGCCTATATAACATAAATTATTTTAGCTCGTCCAGAGTGTCTCATTCTACATGCAGTTTTACACAGAGAAAAATGTACAGGTACCAAACTCCTGGAGTCCAGAATTACGCTTGTCTCTGAAAAACATAAGTCCTCTTCAAAGTATTTCAATCAATTCCAATTCTTTCTTTACATGATGGAATAATTTATTGGATTAAATTCACTATGCATTGTATTGGATTACATAAAACAGGCTTTGATTTTACAATAGTAAAACACTATTATAACTTGAGGTCATCACTTCCAAGAGACTTAAAGCATGAGTCCAAAAATTCATCTGTTATTTCTTCAAGAACAGCTGGCTTCCATTTAGGGGACTGGTCTTTGTCAATAAGTACTAGTAGAGAAAAGAAAAATGTTTTCAGTTACAATGCTTTCCTTAATTATACCAGAAGCATCAGTTTATATTATTCTTAGTGCATAGCAGAGGCAAACCATTGTAGAGATCAGCACACTATGTATGATTTATAGAAGATGGAACTAACAATTCATTGGATTTCTTGAATGGAAAAGTACCTTAATTCCTATCTCCTGAAAACAGAATGAGAACCCAACATTAAAGCACTTATTTATTTAATGTATTTTTTGCAATCCAGTAAAGGAGTTTTACTATTTATATTCCTAATCTGAATGGTGAATTTCTGTCTGAAAGAGTATCTGGGCAAGAAATAATAAAAGATTATTTTTAAGCCAAACACCCACAAATTATTTCGTATAACGTATATGCATTTTAAATTTTGTTATGATTTCTGTCTATGGTTTTTTATTTGATAGACAGTTAATGCCTGCTTCAATATTCTGCTGATAATGCTGTTAATATTTGGATGAGAATAATATGCTATCCAACATACAGCAGAGAGGCCAATTCTCCTATGACTATACAGCATGGAGCGCAATTACAGAGTATTGCATTCCTCTATCATTATAATTCCTGGATAACTAAATTCCAACAGTTTTATTTATGCTTTCAGACTTTACTGTTGTGCAACTATATTTGGAGTGGTACTTAAGGTCAACCAATTAGTAATCCTAACTATGTATGTACAGTATATGCAAACATCCCTACTGCAATAAGTTAAAGTAACATTTGGGGAGGGCATTTTTGCTAGATAACTCTCAGCATGAACAGGGTAAATACAATAAAATCAGAATTGTACTGTACTCATAACTAACAACATTAATATCGAATTATTTCAACAACTCTGGGATATATGGCAGCTGCAGCTTAGATGACTTAGTCCCATTCAGATACTGTACACCCCTTCTGGTGTGGTACCTCTGTCCCACTTACTGTGAGCACAGATATAACACAGCTTTTCCTCTCAGTTCCGCCCTGATTGCTGAATCTATCTCAGTGATGGGGTACTCTTTATACCTCTCCCACACTGCATGTCCTTAACACCAATGCCTCCATGTTTGGATTGAGAACTCTCCTCCAAACCCTCTGCATTGGTCCTTTGTCCAATCATAATGAACCGAGGTGCTTCAATGAACTCAGACTCCTCATATCTTGGAAGGCACTTTGAGCCTTCCAAGGTTGTCTCCATGGCTAGACTATGCAAGTTATACTAGCCAGTTATATGACAGTCTAATAATAAACAGAGTAACACAAAATATGGCCCTGTTTTGTATCTTCTGTTACAGATTCTGCATTGGCAAACCATAATCCTGGAACAAACAACCTTGCAGACTAGCTCAGCCACAACAGAACATTATTTTTCTTGGAATAGCCCAATTTTACACATTGCTAACTATTTTGCTACCCAGAATTCTGGGAAAAATCAATAGGAATTTGACCAGCTGCATTCCCAGCACATCTTAGCGGACTTAGCAGCCATTGTTTGCCCTGCCTTGCCCACTGACCACCTTCTAGATGAACCATACCTCCTCTGTATCCATCAGGGACAAGTTTTTCATCCAGACCTTGATTCCCTCCACCTTACATATTCAAAGGATTTGAGGAAGAGTAGGCTATGTTGGAAAGGATTTTCCACAAGCACTTTCCACTTGCAGAATTAGCTTAACCCCATAACGCTTTGGCCTTTCTCTTGCATTTAAAACAGAAATGTTTGGCTTATTCTTTGATCAGAGCATACCTTATGGCCATCTCGTTTTTTTCTTTTACTGGGTGGTACTTCTCCTTTTTCATACCTGCTAGTGAATCATTTCATGCTAGGCTAGTACATCTTTTTCCTCCAGTGTTTCTGACACTTTTGGTCTGGAGTATTTCTCTTGTTCTAGATTGCCAAAACCTTTTAAGCTCATTGCCAATGCCCCAATTCTCCTCTTCTCATGGAAGATAGATGTCCTGGTGACCATGATAATCTATTCATTGAACTGAAAGCTGTGTACATGACAAAGGCATCCTTCCTGGTCCCAATCTTCCACTTGAATCAAGACTCATATTGGTTCAGCACTGCTATCGTTTAGCACCATAGACTGGACCTCTCCTCCCACAGAGATGCAATCTTTGAAACAGTCATCATCTTTTCTCTCACTTTATGACAATCAGACCTTATTTATTTATGTTATCCTCCAGATAACAAAACTACTATTCACCTATGTATATGAATACCAGGACTACTGGTATAACTAATTATTCACCTGCAAGTGTAGGTTTTTGAGTAGTCATCCGTGAATTCTCACACACCATCTACCCCACTTTGTCTCAGGTTACTTCATTGTTCCTTCTGTTCCACTATATCCAGCCTTAGATACTGAAAGGATTTGTGGGAGCTGCACCTAATTATCTGGTATGCATAAGCAATGCTATAAGCACTAGAACAGTGTTTCCCAACTTCCTGATGGGAAGGCTTCAACTCCCCAAATTACCCAGCCAGTAAAGCCATTGCTGAGAATTCTGGGAGGTAAAGCGCAACATCTAGAAGTTGCTGTGGAGGAGAAACAGTACTGTGCAGGACTGTTAATGGGGCTCTGCATTGGCATATAACTTGTATGGATTCACGTAAGGTCACTCAGAGATCTGCAGTTACAGGTAACTGCAATTCTTTGTACATAGCATACTAATATGCTGTTTTCTACAAGGCATACTTGTAATATTTCTTGATCAGTAAGACCAGAACAAAATAATCTAAACTAAAATTCAGACAGAGCTCTTCCTGTAACTCAAAGGTAGGAAGCTTGTGATTTTCCATGTGTTTTCAGGACCAAATCTTTGCCTGTAGAAAGCCTACCTAGAGACCAGGAATAATAGAAATTGTAGTCTAAAACATCAGAAAACTACAGATGCTCCATTTCTGCTACAGAATGATCTTAATTTACAAGGGAAAATTACAAAGAAAAAAGTTTTATCACAATAAAAACTAGTTCAATATCAGCATCCATGTGTATATCAGCCTCTCCCTCACCCCCCCCCCAAAACCCCACAATCCCATAGTATCAAACTTACACTAATTCAGACTGCAGGAAAGAGAGTAATTTTAGAATGTGCATGCACATTAAACATTTCCAGGAGAAGGGGAAAAAATTAGCTTCCACAACCAAGGGGTTACTTTTGGTCTTTCACGTTGTGATATGTAGTTCTCTTGCCTGCATTCTGAAGTGGATTTACATCTTCATTTAATGTTTGTGATACACTACATCAACATTCTCAAGTACTGGAAGAGAGGATAAAACTTATAAAAACACCTGGCAATAATTGTAAAACAGTAAAAGAATCTTTAGTCAAGTACCTTTTTGGTCCAATAGGTATAATGTCAAAAAAATAATCAGAGACATTAATAGATGTTTATTTCAGCAAAGTGAATGGATTAATTAAAGCAGATTAATTAGTTCACACCATCCCTCTGGCATCAGCAAAAATAAACTGCTTGAGGCCCTGAATAACTACTTTAATTATTTTAATAACTTAATAATTATGCTCTGCCATCATCTTTATTGTTTAACATTATTAAAACTATCGCAAATAAGAAGAGGTCACCAGGTAACACATTTTGCAAGTGTCCTAGAGAAATACTGTGATCCTAAGACCATGCCTTAAACTGCCCCTGAGACTTCCTATGCCACTAGTAACATGCCTGAACAAATAGTTTCTGAAGGATCTCACTAGGTCTGGATTGTAATTTACTTGAAATGGGCACTCTGGCTTCAAATTTACCTGCTCGGACACCTTCATAGAAGTCATGGCCTCTCTGTAAGATAAAAGAATTCATTATAGCAATTCCATAGCACACTTTTGAAATAACATTCATTTTCTTCCTAAATTTTGTTCCCATAGCACTTTGTCACAAGAAAAAATCTCATCTAAATGCTGTTTTTGTGTATCGATTTTCAGTCTGGTATCATATGTAGCTCACTTCTTTGAGATTCTGCAATGAGATCCCTATGGAGGTATGAGATCCTGCACAGGATCAGTGGGAGGGTTGTTTGAATGTACAGATTATTACTTGAAGAATCAATTGCAGATAAGCCACCGGTTGTTTTTCACTATGGTTTCTGAGCTTCACATACAGTACATGAGAGAATAGCAAAGTACACTTACTGGTGGTGGGTAGGCCAGTCAGTGGAGGACCCTTTCAAATGCAATATCTCGCCTGGTCTGCGTTCCAGATGATAGTGCCAGAGGTTGAGAGCTGGGACCAGATGGCAGTATCACAGATAGCAGGAAATGGCTATAATGGAGATTGTCATCACCCCTGTAATATGAGTCTTCACTGAATGTAGTGGTGGACGTTTTATTAATATATAAACTAGATGAGCCAGTTTGGTGTAGTGGTTAAAGCATCAGGCTAAAACCAGGAGATAGTAAGTTCTAGTCCCACCTTAGGCACAAAACCAGGTGACCCTGGGCCAGTCACTCTCAGCCCTAGGAAGGAGGCAATGGCAAACCACTTCTGAAAAACTTGCCAAGAAAACTGCAGGGACCAGTCCAGACAGTTGCCAGGAGTCAAAAACTGACTTGAAGGCACCAAACAACAACAACTAGATGAACAGTCTCTATCACCCAATGGGAAATTCTGTCCATAGAGGAAGGAGAAAATAGTTCTTTCTTTGCCTGTAACATAACAACAGCTTTTCCATCTTTTGAAAGTACCAAGCATAGTCAATATAGAATGCTAAAGCTTTACAAACTTTCAGAATGTATAGTGCAGTCAACTGAGATTGCTGGAGGTGGGGGAAAATGGTTAACATGTTTTGATTGAACTAGAAACTGAAAACTACTTTAGGGGAAAAAACACACATGCATTCTTATTTGGATGGAACATGCCCTTATGTTTATGAAAGATACATAAAGTAGGGTCAGCCTGTAGCTTATCTGCTTTATTGAGTTGATGCAATAACCAAAGGAAGGACACTTTCCAAGATACAGTCTATGGTTAGTAATCACTCAAAAGGTTTGTTCATCAACACTGACAAATCATAAGGACTCCACTGACGTGGCAATGGCAATCTAGGTTGTTTTAAACATTGAATTCCTCTTATTCTTTTATAAGCTCTTGGGAAGGGGTGAGAAAAGAGATATCTCCTACAAAGAGCCATGGAAAGCTCTGGAAAATAAAGCTTTAGTGAAAGAATACCAACCCCCTGAAAAACATGCAAAAGAACTGTATATGGTGAGCCCCCAAATCCTCATTCTCGTAGAGAAAGCACACCACTCAGCTTAATATCACTTTCCAATCAAAGTTTTTCTCACAGCCCACAAGGCAACAGCAACATCAAACATCAATCAGCCAAATGGATCCGAAATGTGGAGATATATGGTTAACATGACTATGGGGTGATTGGTACGGTCCCTTCACGTCTTGGCTATCATCCTCATTATTAAGGTTAATATGAAACAATACTGAACAGAGCCAGTGGAAGAACAATGTGCCCTGTAACTTGCTTTGCAGAAGATAAAATGCTAACATTTAAAACCAATGGAGTAAAATTAAATGACTGAGATCTTTGAAGATCAAGCACCAGAGGGACACCGCTGTCCCATTAAGGAATAGTAAAATAGAAGAAAAAAATCTGGTATTCTGGTATGGTAGAGGAGAGATACTGTGTTTACCTTTCGCTAAAGGGTCTGCCCCTTGCCTAATACGTTCACAGTGTACAACAACAGAATGGAACAGAGAACAGAATTCCAGTTCCTATCCTTACTGGACTACAGGAAATACCAGTGGCCCTGTGAGCCATACCTACTGACATAAAAACATACTGTAAGGTGCTCAAAAGGTGCCAATATGTAACATGTCTTACCATGCATGCTTGGCTCAATCTATATTCCATTGTGAGTACATCTTGCAGGCTCAAAGAAGCTCCCTCTTTAAGCTGCCGGAAGGTTATCTTTAAAGAGGTTGGGGACATTTTAGCGATAGTCTGTAGAGGAAAAAGCAAGAAATAGTTGATGTGTGAATATTTGATTCCAAAGAGGAGAAACTGCAAGCTACAGTTTCAGGTCAGAATATAAAGTAATGAGTACATTAACTATACAAGATAAAATTAAAGATACAGTTGCAATCGAAATTATTCAACCCCCATTGCAAATCAGGTTTATTGTCAAAATTAATAAATAGTGTGTCCCTCTTTTACTTTCAGCTTTCACAGACTTTCATGAACAAATCAAACAAAAGCAATTGAAATAGCTCAACACAACAAATGCTTCAAGTGGTGTCCCCAAATTCAACTGAAAATGCAACTTATAATGACTTCTCCAGCCTCAAAATTATTCAACCCCCTGAATAGAATCCGACACAACAGCACACATACAGTACAGTATGCAAAACAGGTGTTGTCTCAAGCACACCTGATGCAACTAATCAAGGGCTTCATTAGTTGCACCAGGTG
The DNA here is from genome assembly GCA_023362775.1 of Charina bottae. Taxonomy (NCBI): domain Eukaryota; kingdom Metazoa; phylum Chordata; class Lepidosauria; order Squamata; family Charinaidae; genus Charina; species Charina bottae. The sequence goes on along the minus strand of JALMGJ010000020.1, from coordinate 18,891,359 downwards.
TGCTTGAGCTGGAACACATGAAATACCTGAACTGGCTAGGGGTTTGTTGAGTGTCATGTTTGACTGCATGTTAGAAATATGGCTAAGTCAAAAGAATGGTCCAAAAAGGTAAGAGATCATTGCCCTTCACATACAAGGAACAGGATACAAAAAGATAGTGAAGGCACTGAATGTACCTAGAGACACCTTTGGAAGGATAGTTCGCAAGTTCAAAGTTAAAGGAACAGTGGTCACACTACCTGGACGGGGCAGAAAAAGGAAGCTGTCAACGGCTGCAACCAGATTTCTGAGAAGGCAGGTTGAGAGAAACCCTTGAGTGACTGCAAAAGATCTGCAGCAAGACTTGGTGTCAACAGGCACTAAGGTTGCAGTGAGCTAAGGCGCGTACTAAACACAGAAGGTTTCCATGCCAGAACTCCAAGACGTACACCACTACTGACCCAAAAGCACAAGAAAAGTCAGCTCCAATATGCTCACAACCATATAAATAAGCCACAGAAGTTTTGGGATTCTGTTCTGTGGAGCAATGAAACAAAACTGGAACTTTTCGGCTCGATGGATCAGCAGTATGTCTGGAGGAAGAAGAATGAAGCATATGCTGAAAAGAACACTCTGCCTACAGTTAAGCATGGTGGTGGCTCAGTGATGCTCTGGGGCTGCTTTGCATCCTCTGGCACTGGAAACCTGCAGCGTGTGGAAGGCAAGATGGATTCATTGAAGTATCAGGAAATCCTAGGAGAAAACATCATGCCATCTGTAAGGAAGCTGAAGCTTGGGCGTCACTGGACCTTCCAGCAGGACAATGATCCCAAGCATACCTCTAATTCCACTAAGGCTTGGAGGCAGAAGAAGTCCTGGAAGATTCTACAGTGGCCATCAGAGTCACCTGACTTGAACCCCATAGAAAATCTCTGGTGGGATTTGAAGAAGGCGGTTGCAGCACGCAAACCCAAGAATATTACTGAACTGGAGGCCATTGCTCATGAGGAATGGGCTAAGATTCCTCAGGAATACTGCCAGAAGCTGGTGTCTGGCTATGCATCTAGTTTTCAGCAGGTCATAACAGCAAAAGCGTGCTCTACTGAGTACTGAAGATGCTTGCCATGAAGGGGCTGAATAATTTTGAGACTGGAGAAGTCATTATACATTGCATTTCCAGTTGAATTCGGGGAAACCACTTGAAGCATTCGTTGCGTTGAGCTATTTCAATTGCTTTTGTTTGATTTGTTCATTGCAAACAACTGAAAGTCTGTAAATTTTGACAATAAACCTGATTTGCATTGGGGGTTGAATAATTTCGATTGCAACTGTATATACCCTAATAAAATTGAAAACTCCTGGAAGACATACATTCAAACAAGGTTTCAATCATGAAATGAATACTCTTCATCTCATCCTCATCTAAAGGTCTTTGGTTCATTATTTTTCTCATAATAGACTTATAATACTGTAATTCTTCTCGTAACATTTGGCTCACTCACATAAGATAAAGCTATACTATGATGGCCTAGAGAGGGGACAGCAAATCTGAAATTGATTCTTAAGTAACATGCTTTAGTTAATGGAGCTCTGGAATCACATACAGGGGCAAAACTAGTCATTTTCCATGTGCTAAGGTTTTTTGTCATCCTCCATGCATACAATGGATGATTAGATACAGCTTCCTCAGTTTCCGTGGCCATAGTGAATCCCTTCAGTAAAACAAACAAAAAAACCCTGATGTCACTGATACTGAGATAGGACAGGTTGTATGAATTCACAAATGGCCATTCAAACAACCTTAGTTACAAATAACTCGTTCTTCTTTATTGTGTTCTCTGTGGGCCAGTTTGTTACCTGGAGGATGGAATAATGCTCAAGAAAGACATTATGAGAGTAGACATTCAAATGATGAGTGTAGAAGGTTGGCCATGGATAGCTGCACAGAACAACTCTAGTAGAGAAATATAATGAAGAGCTGCAAGTGTCACCATCATTTGTGTGGAGTGACCTTAGATATCAAATGGGCACTGCTGCTTGGACAGCTCATAATGAAACTTTATAATAGCTGTAGTAACCATTCCAAATCTTTTAATTGACTTTGAAAAGTCAAAGGATTGGTTGGTGGATAAGTCCCCCCTGGAGTGAAAAAAAGGGACAGCTTTCCCTGCACCTGGGCTCTTAATAGGAGGGAGACAGGGGATAGGAAGATACCAGCTAGGATAGAATGGAAGTAATGGCGCCTTCATGGCTTGGGACCAGGTTACCTAAAGGGCCGTCTTCTCCCAGTTGTTTCTACCCGTCCAATTCGATCTAGTAGGTTAGATATGCTACAGGTCCCGTCAGCCAAGGAATGTCAGTTGGCAGGGACTAGACGGTGTGCCTTCTCTGCTGTAGCGCCTGCCCTCTGGAATATTCTCCCTTCAGAGATCAGGATGTCCCCGACCCTGTTGGCCTTTCGTAAGGCCACGAAGACCTGGTTATGTACCCGGGCCTGGGCCCCCGAGAGTGTTAATGGCCCTGTTTCTTGGCTATTTTAACATCCATGCATTGCTTACTTGGCGGCCATGTATATTTATTTTGTATTTTTAATTGTTTTAATTATTTCAACTGTTTTATAATTTTTATGATTGTAAGCCGCCCAGAGTCACTTGTTGAGATGGGTGTCTATAGAAATTAAATAAATAAATAAAGTTGAGTACAAATTGGCAATTGAAGTGGTTTTTACCAGAGGGCTAGCCATAAAGGTTGGCCAATAGTGAGTTTGGGTTGTGAAAGAATGGGAGTTAGGTTATTAGAGTATTGGTGACAGATGGGATGTTGAGGGTTGGTAACCTGATGTTGAGGGATACAGTTTAGGGCACTAAAGAGGGGAGAGGGGTGAACAGATCCTATTAGTGAGAGGTTGAGACAGGTATGGTGGCAGACACTGGGCAAGCCATTATAGAAAAAAGGGAACCAACCATTTGGTGCTGGTACCCTCTCTTCACCCATGTCTCAATCCTAGATCCAGGTCAGATAGCTAGTGACTTTGGCCTCAAGCTACTGATGGTAAATCCGTTGCAGTAAGACTAAATTCAGCCATGATTTGGCAGCGGATGAGCGGGAAGACCTGCCATGCATTACTGAAACCTGACTAGATGAGGTGGGGATGTCACCTTCTAAAGGATTTGTCCACCTGGATTTTGATCCTTCAGCAGACTCAACTCCAAGTCTGGGAAGATATGGTAGCAACGGTCTTGAGAAACACCTTTCTTGTGACCAAGTGCCCTGATGGAGTATGAGTGGCTGTGTATGAAGTTGTGCTATACAGAAACCTGACAGTTAGTAGTTGGAGACAAATATTTTACAGTGACTCTACTGTAAAACTGGTAGTTCTAGTTAAGAGGGGAGCAGAGGAAAGACTGGCCTGATGAGTGCTCCCTTGTGAGCTGCCAAAGTTCAGTCCTGCCACTTCTACTTCTCAACATTACATGAACATTCTGGGAGATGTCATCCGTTGGTTTGGAATGAGGCAAACAGGCTATTGTTGGATTGAGAGTTACAGGACACGGGTGGGGAGGGCTACCTAGAACAGAAGGACATGCCAGTGATCACTCATACCCTTATCACCACACAATTAGACTACTGTGATGCAAAGTACTGTACATGGTGCTGCCTTTGAAGGTCATTCAGAAATGGCATTTGGTGTAAAATGCTACAGCCCATTTATTGATGAATGAGACCCACTGTAGCCACAAAACACCTGCGCTAAAGGCCATGGATTAGCTTTTAAACTGTTTCTGGGCACATGTCAAACTGCTGGTTTTAACCTATAAAGCCTTATATGGCTTTGTACCCAGGTATCTCAAGGACCACCCCCTCCAAAAGGAATGGCATATTCCTCCCATGATAATTTATTAGTAGTTCCCCATTTCTGAGAGGTGGGAGAGATTGGGGCCTGGAAACAGTCCTTTTCTATAATGGCCCCAATGCTATAGGATAGCCTCCTCACTGAAATTAGGGTAGCAGCCCACCAATGGCATTTTGGAAAATAGTTAAAAAATCAACTCTTCTGAAGAGCTTTTGGAGACGACAGGGTTGGTGCAGCCTGTGGTTTGCCTTTCGTGGTACTATTATTGACATGCTTTTATGCAGTAATATTATATTGATACATGTTTTTATGTTTTTTATAATTTTAATCACTGGGAGTATTTGCTAATTATGGCAGTATATAAAACAAACAGATACTGTATACATAAATGCTCTCTGGACATCAAGAGAATGAAGAGATCTGCATGTATAGAAGAACTAGGAAAGCATGCAAAATAATATTGTGTCTCGAGAAAAACGTGGAACCAAACTCATGTAGAAAGAACATGTTTCTGTGAAGAACTATTTAGTTACGGTGCAGTATGAGAAAGGATGCATCTCTGTACTGAAGCTATCAATATACAACAAATGTGCCTACACAATTCCTATTAAGAAAAACAGTATTCCATTAAAACAAATGAATGGGAGTTCTAGTAATTGAAATGCAGGGGTTCACATGATAACATGGAGAAGACCAAGAAGGACTTGTCAGGAGACTACTGGATAATGGTGAGTTTAATCCTTCCTAAATGTTTAACCAGTGGCCTAGAGAAAAGAGAAGTATCATCAACAGAACAGTAGAATGAAGAAATGGCTGCCTTCTTCAAAATGCTGGATTGGAACTCCCACAATCCCAATTAGCATGGCTAATGGCTGGGAATTGGTGTATGGGTAGTCCTCATTTAGTGACTGCCTCACTTAGTAACCATTTTCAGTTACAATGGTGATGAAAAAGTAACCAGTCCTCACATTTACAACGTTCGCAGGTCTGTAAAGCAAAGGAAAGCTGAAGTAAGATTGTAAGCACAGTCACGGTTTCACTTAGAGACCACTTTGCTTAGGGGCCAAGTTGCTGGTCCCAACTGTGGTCGCTAAACGATAGTAATTGGGACTGGCAACTCATAAAGTATGATGTCACGTGACTGTGCTGACTTACAACAGCAGTTGTGGCAGTTCTGGTTGCCACTGTTAAGTGAATTCCCATGATCGCCATTTTTGACCTCCTGCTGGCTTCCCCATTGACTTTGCTTGTCGGAAGCCAGCAGCGAAGGTCACAAATGGCAATCACATGACTGTGGGACGCTGCAACCGTCATAATTGTGAGCCAGTTGCCAAGCGCCCGAATTGCGATCACATGACCACGGGGATGCTGCGACAGCCACAGCTACAAGAAACGGTTGTCTCCTTGTTCAGCACCATTGTAACTTTGAACGGTCGCTGAACAAGTGGTCGTTAAACAAGGACTACCTGTATGGATATACCACCATACCGGAGCCAAGGTACTCCAGAACTGGGGACAGCCAGGTTCTATCCCACCCTCAACTATGGAAACTTACTCTGTCTCAGCACAACCTACCTCATAGGGTTGTTGTTATGGGGAAAAACAGGAGGAAACACACCGTACACTGCCTTGAGTTCCTGAATGAAAGGCAGACTATAAATCAAATAAAGAAATAACTGTATTACAACACATCTAGAGTGGGAAAAGCTGTCTAGGAAGATGGTTTGGTTCTACCTGCCTGTGGGCTTCTGGATAAAATACCTGAAGCACTATTGTTTGATATTAGAATGGGCAGTATTTTTGATAAGACGTCTGTTTGCTTGGTGCTTGTTGATGGCCCTAAAGTCACAGAGCAATAAAAAGGATAGGATTGTTTTGTTCCCCACCCAAGAGAGGAATTGTGCTTTTGGGACAAATTGTGCTATTTCTTCCCAGTCTTTGCTTCAGTTGGAGTCACTTTGAGGCGCATTCTCCTTTATTTCCTCATCACATTAAAGAGAAAAATGAAGAAGGGAGGGGGAAAAACCTGAATTTGGTAAAAAGAAAGGAGTAAAGTCAACACTTTCTTTTTTAGCTGAGCGGGACTACAGAAAGTCTCTGTCCTTGGTAAGGTGATGTTGTTGTTGTTTATTCGTTCAGTAGTTTCCGACTCTTCGTGACTTCATGGACCAGCCCACGCCAGAGCTTCCTGTCAGCTGTCACCATCCCCAGCTCCCCCACGGTTGAGTCCGTCACCTCCAGAATATCATCCATCCATCTTGCCTTTGGTCGGCCCCTCTTCCTTTTGCCTTCCACTTTTCCTAGCATCAGCTTCTTCTCCAGGGTATCCTGTCTTCTCATTATGTGGCCAAAGTACTTCAGTTTTGCCTTTAATATCATTCCCTCAAGTGAGCAGTCTGGCTTGATTTCCTGGAGTATGGACTGGTTTGATCTTCTTGCAGTCCAAGGCACTCTCAGAATTTTCCTCCAACACCACAGTTCAAAAGCATCTATCTTCCTTCGCTCAGCCTTCCTTATGGTCCAGCTCTCGCAGCCATAGGTTACTACAGGGAATACCATTGCTTTAACTATGCGGACCTTTGTTGTCAGTGTGATGTCTCTGCTCTTAACTATTTTATCAAGATTTGCCATTGCTCTCCTCCCAAGAAGTAGACGTCTTCTGATTTCCTGGCTGCAGTCAGCATCTGCAGTAATCTTTGCGCCTAGAAATACAAAGTCTGTCACTGCCTCCACTTTTTCTCCCTCTATTTGCCAGTGATCAATCAAGCTCGTTGCCATAATCTTGGTTTTTTTGAGGTTTAACTGCAACCCAGCTTTTGCACTTTCTTCTTTCACCTTCGTCATAACGCTCCTCAGCTCCTCCTCGCTTTCAGCCATCAAAGTGGTATCATCTGCATATCTGAGATTGTTAATGTTTCTTCCAGCTATTTTAACTCCAGCCTTGGATTCCTCAAGCCCAGCATGTCGCATGATGTGTTCTGCGTGCAGGTTGAATAGGTAGGGTGAGAGTATACAACCCTGCCGTACTCCTTTCCCAATCTTAAACCAGTCCGTTGTTCCGTGCTCTGTTCTTACCGTTGCTACTTGGTCGTTATACAGATTCCTCAGGAGGCAGACAAGATGACTTGGTATCCCCATACCACCAAGAACTTGCCACAATTTGTTATGATCCACACAGTCAAAGGCTTTAGAATAGTCAATAAAACAGAAATAGATCTTTTTCTGAAATTCCCTGGCTTTCTCCATTATCCAGCGGATATTGGCAATTTGGTCTCTAGTTCCTCTGCCTTTTCAAAACCCAGCTTGTACATCTGGCAATTCTCGCTCCATGAATTGCTGGAGTCTACCTTGCAAGATCTTGAGCATTACCTTACTGGCATGTGAAATAAGTGCCACTGTTGGATAGTTTGAACATTCTTTAGTGCTTCCCTTTTTTGGTATGGGGATGTAAGTTGATTTTTTCCAATCTGATGGCCATTCTTGTGTTTTCCAAATTTGCTGGCATATGGCATGCATCACCTTGACAGCATCATCTTGCAAGATTTTAAACAGTTCAGCTGGGATACCGTCGTCTCCTGCTGCCTTGTTATTAGCAATGCTTCTTAAGGCCCATTCAACCTCACTCTTCAGGATGTCTGGCTCTAACTCACTGACCACACCGTCAAAGCTATCTCCAATATTATTATCCTTCCTATACAGATCTTCCGTATATTCTTGCCACCTTTTCTTGATCTCTTCTGCTTCTGTTAGGTCCTTACCATCTTTGTTTTTGATCATACCCATTTTTGCCTGGAATTTACCTCCGATGTTTCTAATTTTCTGGAAGAGGTCTCTTGTCCTTCCTATTCTATTGTCTTCTTCCACTTCCGCACATTGCTTGTTTAAAAATAATTCCTTATCTCTTCTGGCTAACCTCTGGAATTTTGCATTTAATTGGGCATATCTCCCGCTATCACTGTTGCCTTTTGCTTTCCTTCTTTCTTGGGCTACTTCCAGTGTTTCAGCAGACAGCCATCTTGCCTTCTTGGTTTTCTTTTTCTTTGGGACTTTTTTTTTTTTGCCGCCTCCTGAACAATGTTGCGAACTTCTGTCCATAGTTCTTCTGGGACCCTATCTACTAAATCTAGTCCCTTAAATCTATTCTTCACCTCCACTGCATATTCCTTAGGAATATTAGTGAGCTCATATCTAACTGATCTGTGGGTCTTCCCTATTCTCTTTAGTCTGATTCTAAATTTTGCAATAAGAAGTTTGTGATCTGAACTACAGTCAGCTCCAGGTCTTGTTTTTACCGACTGTATAGATGTCCGCCACCTTTGGCTGCAAAGGATGTAGTCAATCTGATTTCGGTGTCGACCATCTGGTGAAGTCCATGTATAAAGTCGTCTTTTAGGTTGTTGGAAGAGAGTGTTTGTTATGCACAGTGAGTTGTCTTGGCAAAATTCTATCAGCCTATGTCCTGCTTCATTTTGTTCTCCCAGACCATGCTTGCCTGTAATTCCAGGTGTCGTCTGACTACCCACCTTAGCATTCCAGTCTCCTGTAATGAAAATAACATCTCTTTTTGGTGTATTATCTAGTAGGTGCTGCAGATCCTCATAGAACTGATCTACTTCTGCTTCTTCAGCATCTGTGGTTGGGGCGTATATTTGGATCACTGTGATGTTAAATGGCTTACCCTGAATTCGAATTGAGATCATTCTATCGTTTTTTGGATTGTATCCAAGCACTGCTTTAGCCACTTTATTATTAATTATGAAGGCTACTCCATTTCTTCTGTGGTCCTCTTGTCCACAGTAGTAGATCTGGTGGTCATCTGATGTGAAGTGGCCCATCCCAGTCCATTTCAGTTCACTGACACCTAAAATGTCTATATTTAATCTTGACATCTCACCAATAACCACATCCAATTTGCCCTGGCTCATAGATCTTACATTTCAGGTTCCTATGGTGTGTTGATCTTTAGAACATCGGATTCGTCGTTCACCACCAGCACCGTCAGCCGCTAGCCGTCCTTTCGGCTTTGAGCTAGCTGCGTCATCACATCTGGGGCTAGTTGAACGTATCCTCTGTTCCTCCCCAGTAGCATTTTGACCATCTTCCGACCTGGAAGTCCCATCTTCCGATGGTATACCGACATATCTTTGGTTGTACTGATCCATTTAGTTTTCATGGCAAGAATACTGGGGTGGGTTGCCATTACCTTCCCCAGGGATCGTATTTAGTCTGACCTCTCTGCCACGACCTTCCCGTCTTGGGTGTCCCTTCACGGTTTAGCTCATGGTTTCATTGAGGTGCTCAAGCTCCAGCACCACGACAAGGTAACGATCTCCTTTGCTGGAGAAGGTGATGTAGAACTTCCTTTCTCAAAGAAGGGGTCTTCCTGTGTTTGGAATGGCCTTCTGTCTGCTGCCGAGTAAGATCTGTGTATGTTTTTCATAGAATGTAGACACAGAAGCTCAAACTTTATAGAATGTTATTATAACATTCAGCTTTTCAAGCTAGGCTGTGCTCAATAGGCCAAGGAACAGATTTACCAGTTGTTCTTCTTTTTATAATATTAAAACTCCTAACCCATAGAAAGAAGTGGCAGGTTTCCAGCGCTCAACCATTTTTCTGCTCCTGATTACTCAGCTCCCCTGCTTTTTCCAGATGTCAGTTGATAAAAGCAGTGACCCATTTTGCCTAGGCCTTTATATCTGCTAATATGCAGTTGCTGGGCAGATCCTGCAAGCACAAGCAGGATAGTTTTGTACCTCTGATTTTGAATACATGAGTCACTACCAGCTGGCTTAATAGTGGAAGCAACGAGAGGACAAATATTGCTCTGCAAAATAGCAAAACAAAGCAAACAACAACACAGACAAAGCTTATTAAAAAAAACCCAAAACAGACAAGCTTATTAATAGCATCTACTTTCACCCTTAATGTTCCAGTTCCTTTATTTTTCTCTACAGTCAGGAGACCACCGAAAGAGGCTAATTTGATACTGAACTGTCCTTCCGATAAGGAACTCATGCAGAGGACACACTATTTATCAATTTTATCTTAAGAATCCAAACTCTTATCACCTACAGTGCATGAATATCTGGTCTCTTGCTTCCTGTACCAATTGAGGAACTAATGTAGATGCAACTTTCTCTTAAGCAGTGACCAGAGTGAGCTTAGCTGAAATCTGAAGCCTACTCATAACATGGAATGAATGGAGTGGGCAATGGACTGAGAATCCTGAAAAACTGCAACGTGTACCAAAATAATGCTGGCAACGTTTGGCAAAATTGGTCCTAGAAGCAATTCAGTAAAGCTTACTTCAAGGGGAGCTTTAGAACTCCCAATTTCTTCAAGACATGTAATTCTCTGTTTGGCTCTAAAACATCTGACAAGGAGCAAAAGTATTGAAAGACCTTGGAGCAATATAGAGCATAGCAATGAATTACTATTTCCCCACTTCTCACTCCCTACTGGTTTCTAGGCAGCAGCAGCCTCTTTATTCACTCTAAGATCACTATAGAGTTCCCGGCTTCTGTCTGCTTCCAGCAGCTTTTCAAGCTGCAGCTTTCAAAGCAGCACCTCTGCAAATTTCAGGAGACCTATGCTCTCTTCTTGTTTGCAGGGGATCCTTTGAAATACTGCACTCTAGAAAACTAATAGTCAATGTGGATTTCTTCAAAAAGTAGCTTATTTTCTATTTTTGTGGGATTCAATTCTGAGCCAATCCTACATGAGTCAGGACAGTTTATCCATCTCCAATCTTTTAAGTCTACAGACTAAACTGGAAAATCTGTTTCTCTTTTGTCCATGCTTCATCCATAGTCTTTTTCAGAACAAGATGTTCCTGAAGCATTAACAAGCTTGACAGCTTTCTGCACTGGTGGTTCAAGGTAGTTCTAATGTAAAAGAAAATATGAGAGGAAACAACTGAAATATGTGAATGGTAGGGAAAGTGCTAAGAAATGCATCACTGACCCTTTCTATTAATACATATATATTGCTCAGAGGAGGTGGCAGTCAAAATTAAGAATCTGAACAGAGGATGGAGGAAGAACCAATCAGTTAAGTGAAAGACAGACTATATGCTAACAAGGGAGATTAACTTGCCCTTGATAAAAATGCTGTCTAGAGAGAGATCCTGATTTTTGCAAGGAGGATGTAAGCCCTGGTAAGCTGCAGCACCTGATATTCATCAACTCAGTGCAGACCAAGGAGACTCTCAGAAAAAATTGGGCAGACAGGCAGAACAGCAGCATCCAACTACAACATTTAGTTCTTCAAGAAACGGCTTCTATTCTCATTGTGGAAAGAAGAATAGATAAATGAACAGCTGTGCTGTCAAGAGAGGGCTTGAAATGAGGCTGCCCCAGATTAAGGGATCTTCTGGGAAATTGCAGCTTTACTTATCAAGCATTTCTCCTGTGTGCAGTGTTTATTAATCGAGTGTAGGAATATCAGCCCTTTGAGTTAAGCAAGGTCACAAAACGGGTTCTAGAAATGCTCTTTATTGTTGTAGAGTAGAATAACAGGCGCTCTGCCCCATCTTATACCTGAACTGAGTTCCGCTCTGACCTGTCAATAAACGTAACGTATTATGTATGCCAAGGTGTCTTAAATCAAAAGGTCCAGATGACAGAAAACTATTCCATTTTTTCCGTTTGCCCCTTAATAAGCACTTATTAACTCTGCACAGCAACAAAAACAACACATAGAAGATAGGCATCTGTTACATCTAATCGTGCAGTAGATTGAGTTTTATTAAATAACTGGTTTAGGGTGTGTGGTAAGAATTAACATCATGTGGCTGGACTGTGAATGAACATAGCTACACTCATCCCACTGTAACTAAAACTACAGTACAAGCAATAGTTGAATCCAATCTAAAGTTAAGTTTTACAAAAATAAACAAACAGAAAAGAGCAATATGTCTATTCACAATTAAAGCTAAATGGATCTTGTGGGATTTGCTCCCAGGGAGGTGATTACAGAATTGAAGCCTAAGTAGGAAACAGTGAGAAATATCCTAGTTTTGCCTAGTTCTCATATACAAAATCCATGTAAGAACAATTATGGTTCTTGTATTGCTAATTACTGATGCAAGCACATAAGCATTGCAAAAATTATTATTATAAACTCTAATTATTAATCTCTTAAATAAGAAAGCTTTCTGTGATCACAGGCAAGCATCTATACTGGAATAATTGGTCAGTACATCTGCAAAAAAAATGCCCTGATGTTGTTCTACCAATAATAAGCCTCCTATAGCAACTTGTTTAATGTTGTGCCTTTAACATTAACTATATATCAGACAGAGCTGTACAACCTGAAAAGCTATATTTCAACAAAAGCACAATGAAATTAGAAGTAACCATTTGAAGCATATATACACACACATACAAAGTATGTAAATTAGGACATGTAAGAAATAGAAATAACAAAGTCAGTTCTACTACAAACAAATAAAACTTGGTTAAAAACCAGATTGTACTTCCAGTACAATAGTAATGTTATTTTTATATATTATATGTTATACAATAAACTTTTCTTATGCTTATGCATGGGTACAGTATATATTTGTTAGCCCAATTCATTAGTTACAACTGTACTGAATTTAATATAAATTAGTTATATAACTAATATAACTGTATTGAATTATATCACTTAGGGTTCTGAAATGGAAGGAAGGCTTAGGTGAGATCCGAATGACTAGGGAAGTATGAAGCCCCCCCATTCAGGAACAGAACATTCTAGTGCATTCTGGAACATTCTGTCCCCCTTTGGACCATGCCAAGTTTCCTCCTGGGCTATGCTGTTCCAGGAGTGGTTCAGCACTTTCCAGAAATAAATCCTTTCAACCAGAAGCAGATCGAGATACTCCAGACATGATGCTCCAGATAAAATGGGCCTGAATCAGTGAGGTTTTCACATCCCTACAAATCATATATTTCTGTGAAAGGTAACATTTGGAATTCTTTTTTTAAAAAATGAGGTAAGCTGGGAAAAAGAAAGAAAACTCTGCAGTTTATATATTTTTAAAAAAGTAGGACATAGCTCAAAAACTTTGAAGGCTACCCATTCTAGAATGGATTTTTAAAAAGGAGATAAGCAGGGAAAGGGGAAATCTGGCAGTTTATATATACAAAATAGCTTAGCTGAACAGCTTTGAAGACTACCAAGCACTTTCAATTTTTTGTAACTGCATAAGCCCCGTGGTGTTTGGTTAGTGCTTCATGGCAATATATACCCACTGGCATTTGGTAAGTCCCTGCTCCTCTCTTAACTGGAGACAATATGGGCATCCACTAGACTCAGGGACTTTTCTTTAACAGCTGGGCACTTGACAGGGCTCTCTTTCTAGGAAAATTCTAGCAGCCTTGCCTGCTGTCCTATCCACTGATTTTCCTGCAGCTTTCCAGTCCTCTTCTGCAATATTCTGTTGGAGGGTTAACTCTTATTTTTACTTGTTTTATTACTTTATTCACTGGATTCCATTTGGACTTGTTTTATCCTACTGATGTTAGCCTTAGACCAAGCCAGATCAATACTAAGGCAAAGGATCTTAGACATAGAAGGCCAAACAGAAATTGCTGCCTTTTCTCATAATATATTTGTCAATAACCAAATCTTAAGTGTCCAAACCAGCTCCGTGTTTATATTACATTACAGTTCCCAAATTCAGGAGAGCCCGATTCTCTAGCCCGATTTAATGCCCTCCCCACAGCTGTTTTGGAAGGGAAATATAGGAAAATCCCATATGAAACCCGATATTGCCCCCGTGACATGGGTGCCATAGAAACCATGGCCCATGTTTTTATATTGTCAGTTTTACAGGGACATTCGCCACCAGTTGATTACCCCCCCTTTACTTAAATTCCTGGGGCATTCTGATAACTGATAATTTTTACTTACATTATCTGTTAAACCACCAAGATAAATGTATTTCTTTGAAAGTAGCAAAATTTTGTTACATTATGTGTAAGCTTCGCCCACAAATGGTTGCTAACAGTTATTGATATTAGGGGATAATTTTGTTTATTTTATAGAATGTATTTTATTGGAACCTCATTGTGGGAGGTTGTGCGGATCCAGAATTGGCCTTTACAGCCACTTACGGATCCACTGTTAAAATTTTACCCTTGGAAGACAATCTTACTCGGCTACGAGTGATTGCCAATGATGAATGATTTTATTAGTCAATGACCGAAATAAAGTTTCTATCTATCTATCCTTCTGATGAGTGCATCAGCTATTATTATGCACTTCTTGATAAAATAGTTGCATATGTTTTATTATTATTTAAAAGAACTGCTTCAAAAGATAATGCTTAAACACACTGAAATCAAGAAAAGCTCAGCGGGTAAGACGCCAGGCTTGTTGATCGGAAGATTGCAAGTTTGGAGGTTCAAATCCCTAGCCCTGCGTGCGGAGTGAGCTCCCGCACTAGTTCCAGCTCTTGCCAACCTAGCAATTAGAAAGCATGCAAATGCAAGTAGATTAATAGGTACCACTTCGGTGGGTAGGTAACAGTGTTCCACACGCGTCATGCGGCCACATGACCGTGGAAACGTCTTCGGACAACGCTGGTTCTTCGGCTAACAAACTGAGATGAGCACCGGCCCCTAGTCAGATATGACTGCACAAATGTGCGGGGGGAACCTTTACCTTTATATGCCAAATATCCTTAGTCAGTACAGGTAGTCCTCGACTTATGACCATTCGTTTAGTGACTGTTTGAAGTTACAACAGTACTGGGAAAAGTGACTTGCGACTGGTCCTCACACTTACAACTGCCACAGCGTCCCTGCAGTCACATGATCAAAATTCAGGCACTTGGCTTGCACTTATGATGGTTGCAGCATTCAGGGTCATATGATCACCATTTGCAACCTTTCCAGCCGGCTTCCAACAAGCAAAGTCAATGGGAGAAGCCGGATTTGCTTAATGACCATGGTGATTCACTTAACGACCACGGCAAAAAAGGTCGTAAAATTGGGCATTACTCACTTAACAGCTGCCTCACTTAGCAATGGAAGTTCCAGTCCCAATTGTGGTTGTACGTCGAGGACTACCTGTACTCAATTAACTGCTGTTGCAAAGCAGGAGAAATTTATGCATTTTATTACCTACTTATCAGTAATAAAGAGTAACAAGAGAAGTATGTCATCTTTTAGAATTTTTTTTCCAGAAATTCTATCATTTTTTTGGGAAACCACGCCATTCCAATCTCCCAGGAGACACCAATTTTCATATGGAAAGTCCAATAATGTATCCATAAGTCCTTTATAAAATGCTGTTTTATCTTCATTTGGGACATAAATTTCCAATATCAAAGTCTTAGCCCCCTCTAGATTAACTTCCACCTGAACATATCTGCCATGATTGTCAGTCAATATAAGTTTTGGATATAGTTGAGGATTTATATACAAAATAACTCCATTTCTTTTTTTCATCCCTGCTGAAATAAATTCTTCACCCAAATTTTTGTCACTCAAATATTTTATAACTTTTTTCCTAATATGCATTTCTTGTAAGCAAATCACATCTTATTTTAATTTTTTCAAATAATGATTTTTCTCTCTCTTTTGACGAGCATTTTCTCCATTTATATTCCACGTTAAGCATTTATAATCCATAGTTACACCAAGATTTTAGAAAAGTCAATACCTGTAGTGCCCAACGTGGTATTAGCTTCAGTGTCTTGTTGTATCAATTGTGGCATTTGTTTAGTCACATCTGTCATTGTCACTTCCATTTGGATTTCCTCCAATTCTTCTTTAAATTTTCCCAAAAAACCTCTTGCTTTCTGCAGATTTCAGTCTGTATCTCTGCTGTTTAAAAGTAAAAACCACCCCTTCCAACCTATCCCATCTAAATGGAATCTTCTTCTGTTTAAGTTTGTCAGAAAAAAATACTCTTTTCTTTTATGTAGTATTCTAATTGGAATTTCCTTAAGTACAATTACATCTGTATTATCAATCCTCAGTGTAGTATTAAAATGCTGCTGCAAAACTTGATCTCTAGTCTTCTTCCTGACAAAGTGCAGAAGCACATCCCTTGGAACATTTTTTTTAATTTTGCAAATTGTGTATTAATCCTATAAACTTTATTAATCTCTGTTTCAGTATCATCTTCCTGCCAATCCAGGAAATTAGACAGTGACTTAACAATCTTTTCTTTAATATCTTCTCCAGTAGAGACCTAGCCCAGGTTCACCTCCTTTAAGCCACAACTTAAAGCCAGGCTCTCTTTTCAATAGTAAAGAGCTTATATCAATTACTTCAGTGGCATGTATATCACATGCACAGCTTTGGGGGGAAACAGTCTGATGGACAGACCCTCCCTTTGTCCCATAAGGAAGGCATGGTGACGAAAATTTACTTCTTCAGCTGCCACACAAAAAACAACTCTCAGCTCCACAGGCCAATTGCCTTAATGACAGGCATAAAGAAAAGGAAGAATCCTTTCTCCCATCTGTTTGCTGGAAATTAACAGATGCGTGACTGTCTAGGACAAGGGTCGGCAAACTTTTTGAGCCGAGAGCCATTTTGGTATGCTCGTGCACATTTTTAAGTGCTCGAGAGCCAGGGGGCGGGGTTTGCGGGCGGGGGCCAATCGCGTGGAAGGGGGCGAGGTTTGCGGGCAGGAGCCAATCGCGTGGAAGGGGGCGGGGTTTGGGGGCGGGATCCAATCGCATGGAAGGGGCGGGGTTTGGGGGCGGGATTAACGCGATCCAGGTGGGAAAGGGGGCGGCATTAACGCGACACAGACCGGGGATAGGCCGGACTCGGTCCCGATGTAACCCCGCCGTTAGGTCTCAAAAGCATCTGCTCGGCCCAGCAGCAACTCGTCCGCTGCAAGCAGAACTCCGGCCGGCCTCCTTCCAGAGGACCCGCCCGCCCGCGCTGTCTGTGGGGAGAGAAAAGCAGCCACCGCACAGGCCCGCTTAAAAAACAACCACCCCGAAACCGCTTTCGAGCCGCCTCTCCGGAGGGTCCCTGCGGTCCCGCCGGGTGCACCCCCCCACCCCGCCGTTCGGTGTCCTCTACCCCCGCTAACCCGAGCCCTGCAGTGGCCGGGGGAGCCAAGCCAGGCTCCGTTCCGGCGGGGCGACTGTAGCGACCGGAGGCGGCCAAGGGGAGAGCAGGCGGCTCTTCGCCCTCAGCGCGCCGCTGGGCCCGCTGCACCCCCGCCTGGCTCGGCTTCCCCCGGCCGCCGCAGGGCTCGGGTTAGCGGGGGGAGAGGACGCCGAACGGCGGGGTGGGGGGGTGCACCCGGCGGGACCGCAGGGACCCTCCGGAGAGGCGGCTCGAAAGCGGTTTCGGGGTGGTGGTTTTTTAAGCGGGCCTGTGCGGTGGCTGCTTTTCTCTCCCGACAGACAGCGCTCCGGCGAAAACTCCGGTGCCGCCATTGCTCGCCGGCTGGACCCTCCTCCCCAAAGGTGGCGCTCCGCAGGCCCCGCTTTCCAGGGCCGTTCCTGCCACATCCTTTCAGCCTCTGACGCCCAACGGTGGGGTGGGGGGATTGATGGGGCGGGAGGGTGCGCCGTCGAGGCCTCCTTGGGAGGAAAGCGGGGAAGCCCCGCGGCCCCTCGAAGGGATCCACCGGGGATCACGCGCCTCTTCTCGCTGGGGCCCTCCGAGCAGTCGCTGCCTCCGGGTCGCGGGGATTCTGGTATGGGCACACGCCGGATATGGGGAGAGAGGCCGGGAACGGACGGATGTGGCGGTAGGCGCAGGAGCGGGACTCCTCGCCTCACCCCTGCGCGACCGCCCGGCTTTGCCTGGCCTCAACACCCGAACGTGGCGAGGGAGAAGGGAAGAGGCTCGGGAGCGCCCAAGTGCCAGACGGGCAGCTCCGCCCGCGCGCCTCGCCCAGACATGCCGCCAGCAGCAGCTCCCAAGGCACGCCGGTCCCTCCTCCGTCGAAGGGAGCGGCAGAGAGCCCCGCGGGCTGTGCGCGAGGTGTGGGCGGCTGCGGGTGGCCCCGGCCTTGGAGAGCGAGAGCGAGAGCGCGTAAGAGCGTAAGAGTTTGGGGGCGGGATCCAATCACGTGGAAGGGGCGGGGGTGAGTTCAGCTGCGGAAGAGCCACACTCAAGGGGCCAAAGAGCCGCATGTGGCTCGCGAGCCGCCATTTCCGACCCTTGGTCTAGGAAGATGTGGAAATTTGTCTCCGTTTTGGTTACTGCGATCAGCTGCAGGTTACCTTCATTCAGTCTTTCAATTTAATTCCAAGCAACAAAATAGATAAATGCAGTCAAACTCTAAGAAAGCCTGGAAATATTCTTATCTACGGTTGCAGTGAAGCTACTGGAAGCCTAGACTGAAGGAGCAAAACAAGTCAGCAGCAGCCATGAATGAAGAACAGCCTCATTCACTTTGAATACTGTGGCACACAGAGAACATCATTAGCAGAAGGCAGATTTAGGGCAAAATGTGCTAGCCACTTCATTGTCGATAATTTCATTTCAAATGAGTAAATCTCAGCAACAAACCCAGATGTAGTAAAAAAAAAAATCTGGAACTTAGCCTATCTAAAATGTGTAAACTATGAAGGCAAAAACATTTTCCAGACCCTTCAACAAGGCTTGCACACTCCTTCTATCCTTCATTTCACACATCTGATTTCCTACTCTTCCATTTCTCTCAGAGGTGACCATAATACAGTGCTATATATAGAAATTCACCCTAACCATGGTTAATGGAGAAAAACGATGCAACCACTACTTGATAACATTAGTTGCACTCTTTGGGGGATCCTAGCTAATGGATATGGAACAAATCTAGATGTTCTGCAGAAAAGACATGATGATCTGGGACTTTATTAAAGGGGCAAATCCCTTCAGTTTGAAGTTTCAACACTGCATAGATCAAAGGAGATTCTCCAGGTCTCTATACGGAAAGAAACAGCTGGAGATGTGGTGACTTTTTCAAGGTTATACTCTGTCATCATGTAGGCCAAGGGTTGGCAACATTCTCCAGAACGTGAGCTACATCTGTTCTTTTGACTTGTGTACTAAGTAAATTATTATTACTATTACTCATCAATAGGACTTCTGGTTTGGGAATGGAATCCACAACAATACGATTTAGTGAGCTCCTTGGTTTTGAAATTGTGTAACTTATCTACTCCTTTGTACTATACTTTTTCATTATCTATGAAGTTCTTAGCTTCAGTTGCAAAGAGGGAGGAACGAGCAGAAAGAAACAGAAAATCCCTGTAAATAAATATAGTTATTCTCAGTATCAGCATAGCCAAAGGCCACAGTTGGCTTTACACATATGGGCTAATAACTCATTAATATAACTGCCAGTCAGTATTGGTGTTTTTTCTAACACCTAATTTCATAAGCAAATCAATTTTCAATTTGACTAATTTAAACAACTCAGACTCTTCAGAAAGGGAGCAGCATAGAAGTCGAACAAATAAATCCATAGCTTTGCATCACACTCTTGGAGCAGAATACAAGCCAACCAGGTAGGCAGGCAGGCAGCTAAGTAGACCGAGAGACACAGAGTCAGGCAGATAAAGAGATCTGAATAGCACCCTTTGTAGGACTCGCGTCAATAGCAACTTTGTGTCTGTGAGTTGCCCCTGGCTGGAGATAGACAGCGCTCCGATACCCTTCACGTAGAGCAGGGCTTTCCAAACTGTGTGTTGTGACACAATACTGTGTCGCCTGGGGGCCCCCAAGTGTGTTGCATGACAACCCGGAAGTGCTGATGAAAATGCCCTTGGTTCTGGCAGGGAGGCAAAAATCGCGTGCACACGCTGCCGGGCTTCCCGGCACACAGCTGATTGGCGCAGAGAATTTCCACCCCGCCCCCCCGCCCCAATCAGCTGTGCACCGGGAAGCCTGGCAGCGTGTGCGGCGAGGCTTTTCACCTCCCTGCCGGAACCAAGGGCATTTTCGGGGTCCCCGGAGCCTGCCCTTTTGAAGGGGCAGCCGCTGCCGCCGCTGCGGCAACCCGGAAGCACCGCCACTGGTGCTTCCGGGTTTTTGCGCGCCGCAATGGTGGCGGCGCTTGCGGGTTTTTGTGGGCCGGCTGTTGGTGTGTCGCCAACAGCAAAAGTTTGGAAAGCCCTGACGTAGAGAAAGAAGCAGGAAGGTGGAAGGAGAACATGACTAGCTGTGTGGGAAAGGCATTCGTTCCCCATTCAGTGGGGAATTTGTATGTGTGCTATGGGGGAGGTAATCAGAATGAATTTTGCTGGATTTTAAGGCTGGAGAGAATTCTAATGGAAAGGCATTCCAAAGGATCCAAAGACAAGGTAGAGACCTGACTTTTTTTTTCTGAAGCCAGAGTTTGGAAGGTGGACAGTTTTGTGACATACTGTCATGATGGCACCCTGTCAGATTTCTCGTATGAAATTAGCAAATTGTTTTCTATACAAAGCACAGCTTTCTGATGATGACGTGATGCCAGGTGGCCAGATAACAACAAAGCCTTCCCATAGCTTTGAATGGCTTTGCTTATATCTTCTTTAGATATGAAGCTAGAAGTTACCATGTGATGTATTGTTTACATCTAGTCTCTAAACCTTCCCATGGGAACAGTTTGCCATGATGCGTCTGTGGGAAGCCTTGCTCTGTGTAGAGCAAGGGGGGGGATCACATGCTTGCTTAGATGCAGCACTGCCACCCAATAGTAGGTCATGCTATGTGCTATGGCCTATGCTTTAGGCCTGGTGTGTCTCACACCTAACTTCCAGCCAATCAGAAAGCTGGAAGAACTGAATATCTAACCATGCAAAATGGTGTTCTATGCTTCTTGACTTCTGTCCAGTCTTTTAGCCATGTTCGTGTGTGTGTTCTACTTCTGAAGACTGGGAAGTGCGTAGCTATGCGTGGCTGTGTGTGTAGGCCATGGCATGAGCCCCTTCATGTCTGTCAATGGAAACAATACACGAAACTCTGCTTGTAAGTTTGTTTTTCCTTTTGCAATGCTGTACCATGTATATTCAACTTTGCTTTTATCACAAGTAAAGATTTTAGAGCTTTTACAAGCTGCACTCTGTCTGTTTACTCTCAAGCCTTGATTTTTCCCTATAAGCCAGCGTACATCCTATCACACCCATGCCACCCTGACATGGTAAAGCAGGTCGCCTAAGCATATCACCCAGACAAGGCGCTGAAGCTTTCAATGGGAAGGAACTCAGTAGCAAACCGCCAGACAGGCAAATCCCCGAGAGGTGTGGATTAGCCGGCAGGCATTCAGCACCTTCAATGGAAAGTGCCAGCCAGCGCAGAGCAGGTGAGAGACAGAGAGGAATGTAATTGATTAACACATTCTAAGGGGAGGGGGGAAATTGGTTACCTATTACACTGCAAGATCTTGTAACTACAATTCGCTTGAATCTTTGAAGTGAAATGGATCACTTGCTGTAAATAAAGCTTTTACATACCCTACGTGGCGTGTGTTGGAGCTTTCATTTATTAGTAGAAGGATCGGAGCCTCACACATACACCTCTCCTCCTTCTCATAACGTAACTGCAGAATGCAGCAGCCATTTATGAGTATCTGTTCTTGATCTTTTTTAAAGACAAATTGGCAGCATCATTGTGTCACCGTTTGGGAGGTGGCTTTCGGGTCTATGCAAAAGTATCCTAAAGGCCACGTGTAGGCTACAGGTTGTCCTCCCTTCCTTAAGACGATGCAGCAGGCATCAAAATGCCACTTAAAGTGACTTGATATCGGCATCCTTCAAATAGGATAAAAATCTCATGCAACATTACCTTTAACTGGTTAAGTGCAAAAGGAGATCCATCTTTCTTCAGGTTTTGGACAATTTCTTCCATGCTGTTTGCTGAAAACAGACTGGAAGGAGAAAATGTTCTTCAGTCAAAATGAGTCACATTTGAGAGGGAGGAAAGTGCTGCAACCTATGATGAGCAATAGGTACTTTAGCATACAAAAAAGCCATACAGGGAATGTAACATATAAACCCCAAGGATATAGTACCTTTAAATCAAGATTAAAATAATCTGAGCAGGAAAACTGAATTTCCCCCTAGCCTACTAGATGTTCTGAAAGCATCGAAACAAAAGGCTAGTTGCGCTTTCCCACTACTGACTGCACTAACTGACAAGTACCTGTTAATTTTGTCCATGTGTTCACCAAGGATAAATTCTTTTTCTTGATCAAGTTTGCACTAAGAGAAAAAAGATAACAGAACTCCTTTCAGTACCAAATCAGTTAAAACAGTAACAAAAAGCAAAGGCTGTGCTATTTCTTTTAATGCAAGAAAAACTAATCATTATGCTCAATAGCTCATCTTTATCTTTCGCATCTCAATCAGATTAGAAACTGGTAGTTTTTAAAAAGAAATGTTTATTATTCATAATCTGATCTGTAAGAGGCATCCCTGTGCAATCCCACTGATATACCAGGGACTGTGTTTGTGCTA
Organism: Charina bottae; assembly: GCA_023362775.1. Taxonomy (NCBI): domain Eukaryota; kingdom Metazoa; phylum Chordata; class Lepidosauria; order Squamata; family Charinaidae; genus Charina; species Charina bottae. The sequence continues at coordinate 18,869,130 of JALMGJ010000020.1, read as the reverse complement.
GACCAGGGGTGGGCAACGTCAGGCCCGCGGGGCTCCCGCCCGCAAACCCCACCCTTCCACACCCTTCCACACGATTGACTCCCGCCCACAAACCCCACCCCCGGTCCGTTTTTTTGGGGTCCTCCATAATTTTTAAAAGTGGGAAACAAGAACAAAAAGTTTAAGAAACACTGCAATAATGGGAAGCCCATTCCTTTAAAAGCAAACAAATCTAAGGATGAGCCACCCAGGAGATAGAAAAATTGGAAAGAAAAGACTGCTGCATCTGTTTGTGAGAAGAGATGCACTTTCCAAAATTATTCCTTCTAATTTTTCAAAATTTAGCATCCAGCCATCCCATCAAGGGACCCTCCTAGTTACCTACAGTAGCTCACAGTGGAAAGGAAACTATGCTTAGACACATTTTGATGATGAGAAATGTCAATGTGATGACTAACAGCCTGCCTGCAGATAAGAATTGTCTGAATTGTAGTTCTTGACAAGTTACATGCCATGTTTCGGTAATATGAACATGTCTGGAATACAGTAACATTAGCTACAAATTAGAACAAAAGGCCCAACACTAGTATCCTGGACACTCTCCACGGACTGCTTCCACTCCATTAAGTTTAATCTTTGCAGATCATCATACCCTCCCCTCTTTGCTGAAAACGTCTTGCCGTGGACATAAATCCAGTCTTTTCTGCTGACTGAGAACCTGAGTGCTGAAATCTGTAGCCAAACTGACAACGTGTAAGAGAGAAGCACATGATTTATAGCTCAATTTCTGTCAGTGCACAAGGTTTCAAGCAACACAGAGATGAGAGTCAGTCATCATCTTTTTTTTCCATTTAAAGATGCATTCTCTGCATTTCAAAAGCCTGCATTGCTTAAAAAAATAGCATCTTACAGAGAAGAATCCTCTATGTATCTATTCAGAAGTAAACCAATGAGTTTGGAATTAGAGTTACATCCTGGAATATATATATAGAATTTACATATTTCTAACAGAAAAAGAGTAAACATCCTTCTAAGCACCCCATGCAGGAATAACACTGAAACAGAAGAGCAAATATTTGGGAACAATATTTTATTTGACATAAAGAAAAGTACATTGAGAGATTTTTTTATGCTGCTTCCTAAATCAAGAAGGAAACAACCTCAAACTTTAAAACTCAAAGGAATAATGCAAAAGGTTTTATTTACTTCAAGCATAGCATGCCAAGTTTGCTACACCAAGCAACTGCAGCATTCAGTTGCATATCAGTTCCTGATCATTCAGTTCTTTGATCATTATTTCAACACTTCTTTGTGTTAGAGTACTTATACTTTGCACTTACACCTTTTAAATAAATATTAATTCAGGATTGCTTCTAGTTTATTTTATTTTAAAGAATCAGTGCATCAATCAAACTAAATGTTGTATATGGATATTTAAAAAAAATAATGGGATTGTACTGTATCTGAAATTTATCTGTAATTAATGTTTATTTATGTATCTTGCTCCAATCACATCTGACTCTAAGCAGCTTACATATTTAATTCAGTAATTCATGTAAAACAGAATACAATACACAGAATACAGAAGCCATAATAGAATAAAATCCAATAAACCATAGTAAACAATAAACAAAGTTCACAAACAATTACAAAATCCTCAGCACCAGGAACAACACTTAGCCATATACTGTAAATATTCCCTTGCAGGAAAGGTCCATTCACCAATCAGACCCCAAAGCCTTGTTGAAATAGCCAGATTTTAATGGCTTTACAAAACCCCAAGAGTGGTGAAGGCTATTCCAGAAAAGGGGGCAGTGCAGTCCCTGCAGATGGCATCCCCTAGGGGTGGGGACCTGAAGAAACCTTCTCTTCTAGATCTTATCGGGCAGAGAGAGGCCCCTGGGAGAAGGTGTTCTTGAAGATACCCAAGTCTTGAGCCATGAAAGGCTTCAAGATGACAACCAGTATCGTGAAATGCACCTAGAACCCCACTGGTGATCAATGTAGCTCTCGGAATAATGGCTTTACATGGCTAAACCATCTAATAGCTGGTGCCATTTCATTTTCTATATAATTAGCTTATACACAGAACTCTAGGCTATTTTAGTATATGAAGAGCAGGTTTGCCAGACTTAGAACATTCCTCTGCTGCACACAGACCTGCCAAAAATTAAAAATGAAGACAGACTTTCTTAATAGAGATGTGCTTTTGTATATAAAGATTCTCTATTATGAAATCTACTATACATTTAAATTTCCATTTACCTTCTTATGATATGAATCCAAAATATCTGCAACATTTGCTTTTGAGGGGGATATTAATTCTGTCAAATCTTTTTCAAGAGCAACCATCTGCAAATAAAAGAATACTTATAAAAACTATACAAATCTATTGCCAAATGCATTGTTTCACAGGATACTGCTACAATATGAAACCTTATCAAAAGATCTAACATTCAAACATTTAAAACAATTAATGAGGGAAAAAATAAAAAGCCAGAATTTTGTTTAATACAGGCCTTAATATTATCCAATCACATTTCTGTCAGGAAAAGTGAAGTAACTTTTCTTGATGATGTCAAAAGAGAAGAGAGATTTCAGATACCTACAAAACAGTGTTACACAAAAAACTTGGCTTCTCCTTTTTGAACCCTCAGCCTTTTCTCTACAACGTTCTTGAAAAATTATAAGCTAATTTCACACATGTGATTTCAAGACTAATGCTATGAAGGATAGAACAGTTCGAAACCTTGGGGACGCTAGTTCATCTTCATTCTCTTTCACTACATTTTATAAAAAGGGAGGGGGAAAAGCAACTGAACTTAGGTGTGTCTTCACTTTTTTTAAAAGTTCCATCTTCAGGTGGACCCTAAGGGAGAAAGCAAAGAAAGGCCTTCCAACAAGGGCACAGACTTCTGAGGAACTAAACCACCTCACAGTAAGATGTTCTAAAGTCCACCGCATTGTATCCTGCCCTGGTTTCTATCAACAGAAGAGCTTCCAATAATCGGTTAAAAAGGTAAAGGTTCCCCCTGCACATTTGTGCAGTCGTGTCCGACTCTAGGGGCCAGTGCTCATCTCCGTTTGTTAGCCAAAGAGCCAACATTGTCCGAAGACAATTGTGAAAGGCAAAAATGTCTTTCTTCCTGTAGCCCACAGCCTATTTTCCAAAGGATCCTCCCAACCTATGGAACAGATGTTTGGAGACACAAAAGTAGGGCAGGGGGAGGAAAAATCCAGCAAAGTCTGAATACAATATATTGAAAGCAATGGGTTTACATGCACTTAGCTCTGAATGGCCTGGAAATTTACTCTTGAGTGCCTAATTAAACCAGACAGGATTAGAAGACAAAGGGAGAATTGATCACCTGATCAGAAATTGCACATGGTTGTCTAAAAATATTCCTGTCTCCCACAAAACCAGAGCTAAGGAACTACCAGATGCAGCATAAGCAGTTACCTACTTTGGCAGATTTACCTTCTCTGCTTCTACAAAGTGAGTTGCAATTCCTGCTCTCTGGACATCTCTTCCTTTCAGCCTAAATCCTGTAAGACCAAGAAAATAGCCCAGCTTCCTTGGAAGCCTAGGCAAGAAATAGCCTCCACCCACATCGGGGAAAAGACCTGCAATTAAGGAAAAAAAGATATGCAAGATATGCGTAATTAAGACTTAAGTGCCTCCCCCCCCCCTCATAACTAAGCCTTCTAGGTGGGCTGCTTTGCCTGGAAATGAGTCCTTTGCCTGCTGTTTTGCTCATCTTCTGGAAAGACATGCCACACCATTTCTGCCTGCACAATTTTCCTAAGAACTCTGCTGAAGTTGATGGCCACAAAGAGGAACATTTTCCCCCCTTTTAACTTGAAGAGCTTACATGCACAAATATTAGTAGCAACATCACAAAATACAGTTTACTGCAGATCATGTGTAAGATACTTTCCTCGCAGTTTGTACTCATGTGAATAATCTTTTAAAAGCTGTCCTCAGACTTTAGGGTGGTATTATAGTGGAAAATATTGTTCATACACTAGGCGCCAATGGGCCTTTTTCTTTTGTGATTGGAAAGGTAATTCTCAGAAACCAAATCCATGATATTTTTTCATACCATCTATTTTAAAAGCCAGGTGCTTAAACATTTAGTCATTATATGAGGAGTCTCAGGATCAAATAAAATGGGACGCCATGGATTGCATCCAATTCTGACTTATCCGAATTCTGGGAGACTCTGGGTAGTGAACAAATACAAAAACAAATTATAAAATCGATATCCAATCCATTGGTTTTATGAATACTGGGAGAGGGGGGGTGATCTGGACCAGATTTTGGCACATATGTTAGGGAGACCCTGTGTTTCCATGCTGCAATCCCCAAACTGAACAGCTCCCTTTCATGTCCATATTGGAAGAAACATTTTCTTAACATATAAATAGTTAGCCTAAGCCTCCGATATGGATTTAAGACACAGTGGGGATAAAAAGTTAATGGAAGTTCTACATTAGTGTCTCTATCCAAATCAGACCTAACCAGCATGCCACAATTTACACCCCCAGAACTGCTACTTGTTTAGCCTTTTTCAGTTAAAAAGAAGGCTGCCTAGGGAGTTTCTTTCTAAAGCAGTTTATTTACTGCAGGGATATTCTTGCTCTGCCCACCCTTATATTTGTTTCATTAGATCTTTGAAGCCAGAAGTGCAAGCTCAACAGACACCATGGAATGACAGCTACACAGATCATGCTGTGGGATCAAAACATTACATTTGATTAGTGTAATCATCCCCAAGCCTTTGGCTTTCTCTCGCTTCAGTTCATCAAGTTGCTCTTCTTCCAGATATTCTAATGACATCCTAATCTTCTCCCCATGAACGGAAGGATTACTTCTATTCATAGAATGAACTATGAACAAATGACTCCCAGCCTGTGGTCTGTGGAGTAAGTGCTAAAACGATTTCTAAAAACGAATATACTGTATATTTCTGGAGATCATCAAATCTCACAGGATGTTGGTGTTCTTAACCTAAATGTAGTGAGATTTCAGGTGACAGTAACAAAATCTGGCAATATATTTCCTTTTTTTAAAAAAAATCACCATTTCCCCCTAAAAAGGTTTTCCCCATTTTGGGATTCTGTAGACATTATGCGGTACCCCCATGCATTATATTGTTGCCCCTTAGTTAATCTGGTAGTCATCCTTTGATGATGATGTTCTGCTTCTACATAAAATAAAAGGCTAGGTGATTTTTGTCATGTTGCCCTTCCACCTATTGCTCTGTTCAGATTTCCAGAATAAGCAAAGGGCTGTCGGAGCAACTCCCCCTTTGCTACCAGAAAGCATACCCCATGAGTGGAAATTAAGACCAAGAAATTAATTCAAGAAATTAAGATCAAATCATTACTGTTATTCACATATTATCCAATGTTTTCTCCTGAAGTTTTAAGTGCTATACATGGAACTAAGGGATACTTCTCACAAAGACCTTCTGTGGGATGTTAGTGTCAGAGTGTGTGAGTAGATCAATATTATTCATTAAGTGTCACAACAGAGCAGGAACTTGAATCTTCATATCCCAGCCAGTACTGTAGCTTCTGCTTCTCTATGAAAAGTCAATATAAAATACAATGTGTGGTACTTACCTATTGCTGTCTCTGGCATTGCAAAAATGGTCCTCTCTGTAGCAACTCTGAAATGCCCATGGACAGACAAGCCCACACCCTACCAAAAAAAAAAAGGAAGGGAAGGGAAAGACTTAACCTGTAATACGTTCTGGTGGTTGCCCTGGTAGCCAGTCTCCTATTGTAGTCTATACTTAGGCCTAACCACTTCCCCCCTTCTCTCCATTTCTCTAACAAAAGACTGCCACCATTTTTATTGGTGCTTCAAGGCTTAGGCAATGCATTGGTCAATCATTTGAAAAGCATTTTAAAGTGACTAATAAAGCTGTGCTTGATTTAATTAAGCAGCAGATTTAATACAGGTGCTTAGAAACCCTGCAGATGTTAAGTGTCCTGTTTCAGGTCTCAAACTCACAGATATAGTTGCTAGGTGAGGAAAGCAATTTACTCAAGGCTGAGCAGATAACAGCAGACAAGGGAAGAAATGTAAATCAACAAAGTCTCTGGTAAAGAAAGCTTGCCTGAGTGGTTTCGCTTTCAACAGGAGCAGGCAGAAGAATAGTCAAAATCCAGTCCAAATTTCAGAAAGCCAAGTCAGTATTCTCTTAAGCCCTGCTTAACATAATGCCAGCTGCGATATATACATACTTCTTGCAAGCACATCAGTTGTGCTTTTATTAGTTTATTTATTTGTACGATTTACATCCCATCTCTCCTCTCAGTACTCAAGACAGCCTACTTGGGAATCCTTCTGTGTTTCATCCATACAACAGCAACCTTCTTCTTTTCATTCATTCAGAAATTTACGCATACTTAAAAGCTTGTACAACTGAAGCTTACTAGTAAGCACATTAAAAAATCCTTTAATTTGGTCACACCATTGCTTTCATCTCTGGAAACAAACCCACTTTTTCTTCCCCCAAATCCCAACATTTCTCATCAGATATTTCCATGCAAGTTGCGAAAACTACAGGTGCTCCCTCCCATACTTTTGAACGTGTGTGTTCAAAAGTATTCACTATTCACTGTACTGGAGAGGTCAGAAGTATTTGGTTCATTCTCTCAGTACAGGAAAACACCCAGCCCGAAAAGGAGTGTTTAGACAACCCATTTCTTTCAGTCAGGAACTATCACTTCTGGCACCTGAACAACTCAACCTGTCATTGTCAATAGTAGTTTTAAGGAATAATTCAAAGAACTGAAATATGAAGGGGCATAATCCAGGAGTAGACAACTTGTGGCACTCCAAGTATTTCTGAATTATATCTCCCAGCATCCCTCACCACTGCCCATGCTCCCTAGACAAGCTGGGAGTTGTAGTTCAGCAATATCTGGAGTGCCACAGACTGATTACCCTTGCTTGAAACCAAAGTGCATCTCCAATGGATTATCAGCTCTGTTGATTGACCTTCAAAATTACAATAAAATGCTAATTAATTTACTTAAGCCGTTTCCTAGCAGGGCATCATTGTTGGGAAACCAAATTATTTCAGGAGATGGTCTATTTATTTCAAAGCTGTTAAATGAATCCTTTAGTAGGCAATCAAAAGCTTCCTCCATATGCATATTGTGCCTACAGAAAAAGGATGCCTTGCTATTCAGTAAGGTCAATTCAGGTAAGGATGAGCTAACTTTTTGTAACATTTAAAGACCAGGCACACACACAAAAAAAGAACCACAAAATGCAAACACAATCCACATTTTTGATCACACTTAAAGCTACTGCTCATTAGAAGAGAGGAAAAAGCTTTACTGGGACTCAAGCATCCATAACACTGGAGCTAAAATTTTAAGAGACATGAAAGCACAGCTCTGCCTTGCCAAACAGCCCCTAGTTTATAACTTTATTACTAAACGATTCTCTTTTTTATAAATTACACAATGGTGCAAAAAAATAAACATTACAACAGGAAAGGTATAGTATAAAAGGTAAAGGTACCCCCCGCACATTTGTGCAGTCGTGTCCGACTCTAGGGGCCGGTGCTCATCTCCGTTTGTTAGCCAAAGAGCCAGCATTGTCCGAAGACGCTTCCACAGTCATGTGGCCGGCATGACGTGTGCGGAACGCTGTTACCTACCCACCAAAGTGGTACCTATTCATCTACTTGCATTTGCATGCTTTCGAATTGCTAGGTTGGCAAGAGCTGGGGCTAGTGCGGGAGCTCACTCCGCACGCAGGGCTAGGGATTCGAACCTCCGAACTTGCAATCTTCCGATCAACAAGCCTGGCGTCTTACCCGCTGAGCCACCACGCCCCTATAAATAAATTTATAAATTACACAACGGTGCAAAAAAATAAACATTACAACAGGAAAGGTATAGTACAGGTAGCATCTATTTTATGCATTTGCATGCTTGCATCTGATGAGTCAGATGTTTAAGTCAGTGAATTATTCAGCCTCTATTTTGTTTACATTTCAGTTATTGATTCAAGCTTCTCAAGTCAGAATTACCTCTATCAGATGCCAACAAACCTTTCCCTTTTTGATATCCAGTATAAAATATACACTGTCACTGACTAGCAAGGCTAGCAATGTCTGAGAACATCTCAGTTCATTCCAGACTACCAGGAACAGTCACTTGTGAGAACCTCTGTAAATGCCAGAGGTAAATCAGAGAACCGTGATTCAGACTGAAATGGTGTCATGCCAAGAAATGACAAACTTTCGAGTATACGAAGGGGGGGGGAGGGGGGAGTTTAATTATTTTTTCCAGTTTTAAAATTTGAAAAGTCAGTAACTTTGTCTGCAACTGTTTTTCTCTTCTGATAAATTTCTGTAAGGAAACCTCACCTCCATTCCCATCTCAGCATCTTTGGATGCAGCCTCCATGACCCCTTCCAAAGTGGTAGGTTGTAGTGAAACAGAAAACACATTACATACATATGGAGTGCTCATATTAACCAAAGGCAATTAATTTATTGCTATTCATTGTAGATGGAAATTAAAATTAATTTAATTTAATTTAATTTAATCAAAGTTCTCCAACATCAGCTACTTCGTTTATTCTGGAACATTCCAGTTTTGGAACGTGGCCTCCAGCACAGTGCTCAAAGGCCAACTAAGATCCTCACCTAAAAAGTGCTCTGCGTTTCCCTGAGTTAGTAGAAGGGAACAGCAACAGAACACTACATTCTTTGAACATGGCTCAACCTCTGCCATCAGCAATTAAAAGATGTATTACATGATGCAAGAGCAGCAGTTGATCCTGGGCACTGCCATCCAAGCTAGGTACATCTGGCACCTCATCAGTCTTACTGCAGGGAACTTCATTTCAAAACTAGATAAAAATATAATTAAAATATTTAAAATATCAGGAGGGATTGCTACAGCCATTGTATTGGAGCAGCCAGTATGTAGCCTGGAGTCTATAAGCTTTTCATGTCTCCAGTATTCTTCTATGATGGTGTAGACGCCAACACACAAAATATAAACACTCCCAAGATCTTATGAGATCACCACATTTTGAGTGGTTTCAGCAATCTCATCCCTGAAACCTTGAGAGATTCAGGTGGGAACATTAAAATCTCACAAGATTTGGCCATTTTTAAGATTTATTTTTCTTTTTAAATTATTCAACTGGGGGATTCTGGGGACATTATCTGGGGACATTGCAAATTTCATCACATTCACTGACATAGGCCAGTCATCTATCTTGGTAAACTACTGCTTCAAATGTACACAAAATAGAAATGGGGAACAACCCTGTAATGAGTAAAATGAAGTCATCAGAGTTCCCAAACACAATTACATTTTGTCCTGCCTCCTCCAAAGAAGATACAGCAATGCAGTTTCTTCCATACGAGAATTGTAGCCTTCAGCAATCCTCTAAGGTAGTTTCAGCTGAGACAAAGGGTAGGCCTGTGACCCAACTTTATAACTGATGGGGGATAGCAACCTACCTCTTCTCCATGATGATTCTCAAAATACTACTGTAAGGAATATGTAATACATGTACTTCACATCTTGTTTTATTCAACCAATTACTGAATTTCTCTACTCAGAACCCTTCCTAACTGGTTAGACCAGCCTTTCTCAACTTTTTGACCCTGGAGGAACCCTTGAAATATTTTTCAGGCCTCAGGGAACCCCTGCACATTCAGGCTCAAAAATAGGCCAGAAGTTACAAAATTATTATATTCGTTTCATGTGTAGGCCTGTATATATACATGCATTAGCAGTGTTCTTAAACTAAAAATAAAGAAACTTACCTCTTTAATGAGACGTTGCCCAAACTTGAAATAATTTTTTTAATAAATTGTGATTTCCCAGGGAACCCCTAAAGACCTCCCGTGGAACCCTAGGGTTCCACGAAACCCTGGTTGAGAAACCCTGGGTTAGACTGTAGTGCCTGAGCCCTGAACAGAGATGACTTAGTATTAAAGCTTACACACTGAGCCAGCAAAGGACGCCAATGATTGGTGTACAGCTTCAAATGCTTTCCCTATCTCTGCCCCCTAACAGTCATTTTAACATATGGGGAAAAGAAATTGTTATTTAGCGTTTTAAATACTGTTTGGGACTTTGCTTATTAAATCACTATTCCATTCCCCAAAACAGACATTATTCAACACATTTGTTTTGCAGTGATTAAAATATTATATCCTGCAGGGATGTTGAAAATGCATTCCAGTTCTGGAAAAAGGTGTGCTTTAACCTGTCACCAACTGGTGCTGCATTCACGCTTCTGATGCTCTGAAACAAGTTTTAGAATCAAACGTGGAGCACAGCATAGTCCTAGGTCCCTGCTTGAAATATGCTAATTTTTGACAGAGTCCTACAATTACAACTTACTTCCTAACCATAGATAAGCAAGAATGTCTTCCAGGTGGGTGACCAGGGCAATATGCAGACAAGCACAAGCAACTTTACCCTTCCTCTGCCAATGTACTTTCCAACAATACTCCCTGTAAAGCAGGGATGTACAATTAACGATATGGGCTGCATCTCTTCATCATCATTGTTGTCATCATCACTGAAGTCAGGAGGACAAAGATTTGGGTCTTTTGATTTGAGAGGGGCTGAGATGGGTTTTAAGGGATAAAATGGGCAATAATCTTAATCTTCTGCGAGGCTTAAGTCACCCATTTTGCCATTTAAAATTTGTCAATTCCCCCAATTCCCCAAAAGCTTTGTGCTGGGGAGCACAAGGAGGAGAAAAGAAGGAGTGCCTCCATTGGCTTTACAAGATGGAGAGCAGTGGTAGATGTTGTATCTCTGCCCTACCACCACGCTTGGTTGAAGTGTTCTTTAACGATCAAGTTGAGCCCAACTTCTTTAAATGGCGAAATGGGTGTCTTCATAGACGTGTTCATGTAGCATGTTTGGCAACATCACAGAAGTGCTTTGCTCTTGCCTTCTCCTGGGAAGTTTTTTTCAACTTCCCAATCTAATCTACAGCCTTGGGATTCCCTCGGGTCTCCCACCACAGTCCTACCTATATCCAACCCTACTGAGCTTTCTGAGATCAGCCAAAGATGGCTAGCTGCTGCCACCTGCTGTTTTACAAACTAAGTCCATAATGCCAGTTGCTTATCTTCCCACGCTGGTTGCAGCTGCAAGCATTTTGCTTTTTCCGCAGCCAGCAAGGAAACATAGGCTAGCAGCCTCTTCACAGACATGGCTTTTTAGGCTTACTGAAATATTCCACAGTGTTACTTGGGTCAAGCTTTTCCATTGTGAAAAAGGTAAAGGTTCCCCCGCACAGTCGTGTCCGACTCTAGGGGCCGGTGCTCATCTCCGTTTGTTAGCCGAAGAGCTAGTGCTGTCCGAAGACGCTTCCGAGGTCATGTGGCCAGCATGACGCGCGCGGAACGCTGTTACCATCCCACCGAAGTGATATCTATTTATCTACTTACATTTGCATGCTTCCAAATTGCTAGGTTGGCAAGAGCTGGGGCGAGTGCGTTGCGCTCGGGTCTCGAACCTCCGAACTTGCGACCTTCCGATCGACAAGCCTGGCGTCTTAACCACTGAGCCACCGCGCGCCCCCTTTTCCACTGACCAGTTCCTTAATCACCTTTTCAATTATCAGGAGTTATTGTGAGATAACTCAGGATTAGCTACAAAACTATCTGCACCATTTGTCTCTGGGATTATGTCTGCAGCCATCTGACAGATTCAGAAAGATTTCATTTTTTCCAGCCTTAATTCAATGCTGCTTCCAGTGTTTCCAGCCTTTACAGCTAAATAGTGTGCAGGACGATCTCATACAAATGCTATTGTAGAAGAGAAATTTAGATTGCCCTCAACCAGGTTAGGTGTTTTGGGTTAAGAACCAAACTGAATTTTCAAAACAAAGAGTCAGGAAAACAGTTGGAAATTTCTAGATAGGTATGCAAGGCATACATATTGGGAAGGAATAACATAGCGGGCATCAGCCAATGATTTATCTTAAGTTTCTATTAAACTAACTTCAGACTAATTAGAGATCTTCAAAACAGGTATTATTGTAAACTGTGGTTTGAAACCACAATTTGGCCTTGGAGAAACAAAAACTATATATCGTATGAATATAACAGCATATGAACATAGTTTTGTTCAGGTTCCAACAGAGCAAACCACATCTATTTCAAAATGGAAGCAAATGTTTTCAATCTTCTTATGGCTATGCCAAGAGAGGTGAATGTACAAACCCTGCATTGATGGACATAATCCTTTGCTACAGACTGAAGACAACCAATACTTTCCAAATTACATCCCGGGCTGATAAGCATTTGCAACCTCAGTGACTGGAAGTCTTCCAGCACTTTTGTAAACAAAACGAAAAGCATGTATCTTACTTTGGGAAAAACTGCATTAACAGCTTTTCTGATAAATACAAAAGGTTTGCTCCAGTAGCACAACTATTTGTGACCTTAGCTGGTTTTTTATGCTTTTACTTTTATGAACTATAGGAGAACAATGCACTGATTATATGCTGAGCTGCATGTGTTATCTTTCATATTAGTCTCTATCACCAATCATTTGTTCAAGGCAATTCAAAATTCAACACTTCTTGAAGGGATGGCATCCTTCAACTGCATTCTTTCAGTGACTGCATTGACTCACAACATCCCCCTATAGATTATGTTTTCTAAATTTACACAAAGCATTCCATTATTTTGTACCAGGCCTGAAGGGTTAGCATAGAAATAAGTCTTCTTGCAATCAAAATAATTAACTAAAATCTCTGTAAGAATACGCAGTGACTACATTTGCATAATACAGCTTGACTAATCATGTCACCCAGTCTTGGAAACATTACTCCTTTGTGGTTAGTGAAAGGTCATTAACTACAATCGATTTCTGGTTAAGCAGTATCGGCTGTAGTGTATAGTGTATATCATTGAAATGTAGACTCATGTTATAATTTTTTAATCCTGCAGGAAAGTGACCCGGGGTTAGGGTTCGATTCCTGCTGCAGTCTCTTCATTGCTCCAGATTGGTTTTTTACTTTTCTTTCAGCTTGTTTTTGAAAACAAAGAATCTTGGGGAAGGATTAAGCTGCAGTGGCTCTGACCTAAACTGGATAATCATAGGTTTTTGTTAACTGTAGTTTGTGGAGAGGGGCAGGAAAAATTGATTAGCCAACCGTTACTAAGGTTGCCAGGATACAAAGCAAAACTTGTGAAAGGGATCGCAAATATTTCAGAAACATTCCTCCCCCATCCATCCCACCCCTCATTTCAGAACTGGGCACTGAATACAGCTATAACTCAAGAAGAAAAAGCCAAAAATATCAAGAATTTATGCGGAAGACTGAAAATAGGCTCTTCAGAGTTGTAGCACCCACAAGCATAGTACTGACAAATACTGTAGATCTGATTGGGTTTTAAACATATAAGCATAGCCTAAGACAAGGGTCGGAAATGGCGGCTCGCGAGCCAGATGCGGCTCTTTGGCCCCTTGAGTGTGGCTCTTCCGCAGCTGAACTCACCCCCGCCCCTTCCACGCGATTGGCCCCCGCCCGCAAACCCCGCCCCCTGGCTCTCGCACTGAGCGAGGCCCGGCGCGGCAGGGGGAGGCTGTGTTTCCGCCCTTTGGGTTGCAAACGGCCTTGCATGTGGGCCTGATCAAAGCCAAAACGCTTTTTTTTTTTTGAAACGCGGCCCAGGACGCGGCGCGTGAAAGTCAGCTCCGGGGGTTGCGGGGAGGGGGAGGCTGTGTTTCCCCCCTTTGTGTTGCAAACGGCCTTGCATGTGGGCCTGATCCCACATGCAAGGCCGTTTGCAACCCAAAGGGGGGAAACACAGCCTCCCCCTCCCCGCAACCCCCGGAGCTGACTCTCACGCACACACGTTGCCCCTGCAGCCGCTCCTGCGCCGCCTCCAACAGCGCCGCATCCTGGGCCGCGTTTCAAAAAAAAAAAAAGCGTTTTGGCTTTGATCAGGCCCACATGCAAGGCCGTTTGCAACCCAAAGGGCGGAAACACAGCCTCCCCCTCCCCGCAACCCCCGGAGCTGACTCTCACGCACACACGTTGCCCCTGCAGCCGCTCCTGCGCCGCCTCCGACAGTGCCGTGTCCCGGGACGCAAGCGGCAGGGCGGCGCAGGGTGAAGAGCCTGGGACGCCGAACGGCGGGGTGGGGGGATTGATGGGGCGGGAGGGTGCCGCGCCGCGCGCCGCCCTTGACGTCAGGCACTGGCGAAGGCCTTTCCCCTTCTCGCCTTCTTGGCCGCGGCGGTGGCGGAGGATGTGCGGCCCGGGGATCCTGCCGCAGATGGGAAACCCAGCCTGCTCTCCCCACCCGCTTCCCACGCTCTCCGCTCCCCAGAATACCCCACGATATCCTGGGGAGCGGAGAGCGTGGGAAGCGGGTGGGGAGAGCAGGCTGGGTTTCCCATCTGCGGCAGGATCCCCGGGCCGCAGTCGCCTGGGACTTTCGCGATGGCGAGGGGAGGGCGCCGAAGCTGCGGGCCGGGCTGGGCTGGGGCCAGATCCTGTGCTCCTGATGACCCCTCTGGGCAGGTTTCCCTTTGCCCCACGATATTCTGGGGAGCGGAGGGTGGCAGCTGTTTCTCCGCCACTCCCGGTGGGGCGGCCGGGCCGGGTTCGCGGAGCCGCTGGCTGCGCAGAGCCGCTGGCTGCACCCCCTCCCGTGAGCCCCCCGCCCCCTTCCACGCGATTGGCTCCCGCCCGCAAACCCCGCCCCCTTCCACGTGATTGGCTCCCACCCGCAAACCCCGCCCCCTTCCACACGATTGGCCCCCGCCTGCAAACCCCGCCCCCTGGCTCTCGAGCACTTCAAAATGTGCACGAGCATGTCAAAATGGCTCCCGGCAAAAAAAGTTTGCCGACCCCTGGCCTAAGACATAATGGAAGGAGAGCAAATGAGGTCTCAGGCAGGTGGGTATGTTTTTGCTTACAGGGAGTTCATTTTTTCTGAGATGTTTATTGTTTACAGCAACATAGGAAAAGCGGCATGACAGATTATGACTTTGCAGTCTTTGCCATTCTGCTGAAAACTTTTTGCAGTTCAAGCAAGATTTCATATAGCCTCCAACTGACCTCATTCCAATGAGGCTTGTGAACTTGTGACCCAGAAAATAATGGAGTATGTGACATGTTCATAAATCATCTTTTCTAGAGCAAAATAGGGATGTGTAATGGAGACAGAACAATACTCTGAGGCTCCTTAATTCCAGAAAATTTCAGCCTTCTCTTCACAAGCCAACCAGCAACTCATTCAAAAACTATATTTTCCTGTGTCATCTAAACTATGACACTGTAATTTATAATTTCAGAAAATTGCTAAGATTATAAACCACAATTGGAAACTACTTTGAATCCTGGCTTATTTTGAGTGTTACTCACAGTTCTCGAGATTGGAGGAAATAGGAACTACAGGCAACTTGTTCGTCTGTTTACAAGAAAGGGTGGCATGCTGAAGCTGCATGCCCAATTCTTATTAAGATCAGTTATTTATTCTTTATTTAATTAATTTATTTATTTTCTATCCTGCCTTTATTATTTTTATAAATAACTCAAGGCGGCGAACATACCTAATACTCCTTCCTCCTCCTATTTTCCCCACAACAACCCTGTGAGGTGAGTTGGGCTGAGAGAGAGTGACTGGCCCAAGGTCATCCAGCCGGCTTTCATGCCTAAGGCGGGACTAGAACTCTCAGTCTCCTGGTTTGCTATTGGCTCCTTCCTAGGGCTGAGAGAGTGAGTGACTGGCCCAAGGTCACCCAGCCGGCTTTCATGCCTAAGGCGGGACTAGAACTCTCTGTCTCCTGGTTTGCTATTGGCTACTTCCTAGGCCTGAGAGAGTGAGTGACTGGCCCAAGGTCACCCAGCCGGCTTTCATGCCTAAGGCGGGACTAGAACTCTCAGTCTCCTGGTTTGCTATTGGCTCCTTCCTAGGGCTGAGAGAGTGAGTGACTGGCCCAAGATCACCCAGCCGGCTTTCATGCCTAAGGCGGGACTAGAACTCTCAGTCTCCTGGTTTGCTATTGGCTCCTTCCTAGGGCTGAGTGAGTGAGTGACTGGCCCAAGGTCACCCAGCCGGCTTTCATGCCTAAGGTGGGACTAGAACTCACAGACTCCTGGTTTCTAGCCCAGCACCTTAACCACTAGACCAAACTGGCCTAGATTATCAAGCAAACTCTATTTTCAGGGGGCTAGCTTCTTGTTTTGCAAACTGTAGCATCTGCAAATGAAACTGTTTTCCTTGAAAAAGCTGGATCCTTTATAGCTATTTTGCAGTAATAACTTTTCAGGAGTAATGTTGCATTTTACATGTTGCAAACCTACATGAAAGAATTTAATAAAAAAATTCACAACTCCTGTTGTCTATCATTAACAAATCTAGAAAACTGGGCATTTTGCTTTTTTTTCCTTTTTGAAATCTTCAGTTTTGGAAGGGTTGGCAACAAGTAGCAGCAACATGTGTCAGATCAAGTCTGCAGCCCAGTAATTTGCTTGTTTGATTTGCCTTCCACACCCAGAAACTAGAAGCAACACCCTTTGAGAAAAAATGCATTTGGTAATGGAGAAACAGTTAACCTGTACAAACAGTTTAGATTCTCTATAAATATCTTCTATCTATCTATATAATTCAATTTTGAGGCCGCCCAACTCCTCCACGGCTTACAATTAAAAGGAAACAACGTACATAAAAAGAGAATACAGCCAGCTGGAAGACCAAGTCCATATTAAGAAAAGCCCGAAACCATAGGGACTCGACAACCATCTTATCCAAAGGCCCAGGAGAACCACCAAGTTTTTAACAGTTTACGGAAGGTCATTAAGGTGGGAGCAGTATGAATCTCTGGGGGGATGTCATTCTAGAGGGCAGGGACCGCCACCAAGAAAGCAGCGCCTTTTCGGTCCTACAAGATGACACTGCTTGATGGACAGGGCCCAGTGTGTGTCCACTCTGTCCGACCTCACCAGATGGGCAGAAACATATGGAAACAACTGGTCCCTCAAGAAGCCAGACCCTATGCCAGTGCTTTCCAAACTGCTGCCACTGGCAACACACCAATGGCGGCAGCGGCGCGGGGGCAGCGTGTGGTGGCGCGGGGGGCGTGTGGCAGTGTGCATGGCGGCGGCGGCCTCGTGTTTTCCGCTAAAACGCAGAAGCGCTGATGGCGCACTGCTGCCATCGTCGCTGCCGCCACGCGCACCCCCACACCACCGCTGTGCACATGCACTTCCGGGTTGTGTCACGACACACAGTTTGGAAAGCTATGCCCTATGCTGTGAAGGGCTTTATAGGTGGTAACCAGCACCGTGAACTGCACCTGGAGGCCAAGTGGTAACCAGTGCAACTTGCAAAGCAGAGAAGAAATGTGAGCATACTGCAACACGTCCATCACTGCCCGCACCACTACATTCTGGACCAGTTGTGGCTTCCAGGTGGTCTTCAAGGGCAGCCCCTTGTACAGCGCAATACAGTAATCCAATCATGAGGTAACCAAGGCCTGAGTGACTGAAGGACATCCTGGTCCAGAAATGGGGGCAACTGGCACACCAGATGAACCTGTGCAAAGGCCCTCTTGGCCACAGCTGCTGCCTGCTCTTTAAGCAGGAACGTGACTCCAAGATGACCTCCAAATTGCATACAAGTCTCACATGGGGGAGTGTAACCTCACTGAAAACTAAAGATGGAATATCTCTAGAAACAAGATATTCCATAGTACAGTAGTGATGCTAATCTAGTCATTTCACTTTAGCATTAAGTGCAAATACTAGCATTTCTCAATGCTAAATTTTGCAGACTTTCATAGACTTTTTTCTCTCAAAAATATCTCAAGCCTTGAATATCCACAACAAGTGGCAACACATAACACAAAATAGATGTTACTCTAGAGCATGTATTTAACAAAGCTTTCTACTGGGGAACACAATATATTGTTCCCCATCTCATCCAGCAAAAGACCTGTGAATGCTAAGCCATTTTGCTACTTTTGATCTCTCACACCTGCCTTGCTAGAGGAATGCTTGCCAGATTTATGATAAACCATAAATCCACATAAATAATGTACTTTGTTCCACAAATAAAGAAGCACCTTCCAGTTCCTGAAACTGTCACTTTACTCTTTCCATGCAGACAATAATAATGCACACATGGGCTACCCAAGCAAATTCCTTCTGCAAAGCATTCTGAAAGGTTTTCTCTAGCTAACTAAGATGTGGAAAACCATTTGTGATTCTCCAAATCAGTAAAAATATGTCTTTCCTAGTAAAATAAGAAAATAATTTATTTATTTATTTATTTATTTATTCAATTTATCACCACCCAACTCCCTCAAAGGGACTCTGGGCGGTTTACAATCCAGCACAAACCAACTCCAATACAAATATAAATAAAATTAAATAAACATTAAAATACGCAATTCAAAAATACAATAAATATAATAAAATCAAGATGGTAGTATCTTCTTTAAAACAATGGAAAGGGCATTCTAGGGCCATCCTAGATGGTCCTAAGGTATTAGCCATCCCCAAGAGTGTATACTCTTCTTCCCACACCAGGCCTGTTGGCAGAACCAGGTCTTGAGTTTTTTCCGGAAGTCCAGGAGCGAGGGGGACTGTCTTAACTCTGGGGGGAGAATATTCCACAGAGCAGGCGCTACTGCAGAGAAGGCACACTTCTGTGACCCCAGATGGAATTCTTTGACCGATGGGGTCCGTAGCATGCCCTCCCTGCATGACCGGATGGGACGGGACGATGTAATGGGGATAAGATGGTCCCTTAGGTAGCCTGGTCCCATGCCATGAAGGGCTTTAAAGGTCATAACCAACACCTTGAATTGGACCCGGAAGCAAACTGGAACCCAGTGCAGCTCGCGGAGCAAAGGTGTTACATGTGTCCGATAAGGGACTTCCAAGATTGTCCATGTGGCCGCATTCTGGATCAGCTGAAGCTTCTGGATACTCTTCAAGGGTAGCCCCATGTAGAGCGTGTTACAGTAGTCTATATGTGAGATAACCAGGGCATGAGTGACCATTCGAAGGGCCTCTCGTTCCAGGAAAGATCGTAACTGGCGCACAACATGAAGTTGTGCAAAGGCCCTCCTGGCCACGACTGCCACCTGCTCTTTGAGCAGGAGTCGTGAGTCCAAGAGGACCCCCAAGTTACGCACCGGGTCTGTCTGGGGCAGTGCCACCCCATCCAGAACTAAAGATGGCAATTTCCTAGATATCAAGGAGCCATTAATCCACAGCCACTCCGTCTTACTAGGGTTCAGTCGAAGCCTGTTTTTCCCCATCCAGGCCCCTACAGCCCCCAGGCACTTGGACAGGGTAGAGACTGCATCACTTACTTCCCCCGGGATGGAGATGTATAATTGAGTATCATCAGCATACTGATGATATCTCACCCCATGGAGACGGATGATCTCACCCAGCGGTTTCATGTAGATGTTAAAAAGGAGCGGAGAGAGTACCGAGCCCTGTGGGACCCCACAAGAAAGGGCCCGCGGGCTGGATCTCTCCTCCCCTATCATCACCGACTGAGAGCGGCCCCAGAGGAAGGAGGTGAACCAGCGCAAAACTACGCCGCCCACCCCCAACTCCCTGAGCCGCTCCAGAAGGATACCATGGTCGACAGTATCGAAAGCCCCTGAGAGGTCAAGAAGAGCGAGAATGGATGCACTGCCTCCATCTCGCTCCCGCCAAAGATCATCCATAAGCGCAACCAATGCAGTTTCAGTCCCATGACCAGGCCTGAAACCTGACTGAAAGGGGTCCAGATAATCCGTTTCATCCAGAATCCTCTGGAGCTGCAACGCCACCACCTTCTCAACCACCTTCCCCAAAAAGGGAAGGTGGGAGACTGGACGAAAATTATCCAGTACAGTAGGGTCCAGTGATGGTTTCTTGAGGAGAGGGCATACCAGCGCTTCCTTAAAAGCTGCTGGAAACACCCCCTCCCCCAACGATGTATTAACCATCGTCTGGACCCAACTACAAGTCACCTCCCGAGCTGCTTTCACCAGCCACGAGGGACATGGATCTAATTGACAGGTTAATCACTTAATTGTATAGACACAGCATGATTGGGGCATGTATGCTTTAAAATATGTAAGTAAATGCTCCTCAGTCCTTGTTCTGAAGTATAGGTCAGAGCAAATTTTCAACTCTAGATTAAGAGCCAGTTTCTGGGAGGACCAAGACATACACATTTTTTCTATTACATCAAGTTACAGACACATTCACTTAGGCAGGGTTCCTCAACCTCAGCCATTTTAAGATGTGTGGACTTCAACTCCCAGAATACTCCAGCCAGCATTGCTGGCTGGAGTATTCTGAGAGTTGAAGTCCACACATCTTAAAATGGCTGAGGTTGAGGAACCCTGACTTAGAGCATAGCTTTCCAAACTGTGTGTCGCAATACATTAGTGTGTCGCGACAAAACCTGGAAGTGCTGATGGTGCGTTGCTGCCGCCATAGTGGCGGCGGCAGCGGTGGTGTGTGTGGCGGTGGCCCATCAGCGCTTCCGGGTTTTAGCGCAACACATGAGGCCACCACCGCCGCCACCATGCACACCACCGCCATTGGTATGTCGCCAACAGTGGGACTTTGGAAAGCACTGACTTAGAGGGAGAATGGTTTTGTACAAATAACTTTAATTTAATTCATTTTTACTGGGAAGTAAATGAAATTTACATTCCAGACAAGTCTGCATTGGAGTGTTCTAACTGAAAAATGTCCTGCTTTCAAGTAGCATTACTATTATATTCTATGTGTACTTCAACACAAGAACAGGTCACTTTATGACCTTTTTACCATTACCACTTTACCATTTATTTCCTATCAGAGAGTATAGCGTGAGTTTGTTTTCCCTGTTCTCCCTAGAAACTGAGAAAATTGTCCCAAATTTGTTACACAAACCAAATGATATTCAAATGAGCAACTGTCTGCAACTGAAAAAAAACTTGCTTCCAACAAAAAGCTCCCCAATTCCATTTATTGGATGCACTGCAATTTCACTGAAGATCAAAGAACTAACACAGAAGATAAAATGGTAACAAAGATGGGAGGCTCTGTATTGTCGAAGGCTTTCACGGCCAGAGTTCGATGGTTGTTGTGGGTCTTCCGGGCTGTGTGGCCGTGTTCTGGAAGTTGTGGTACCCTAACCCTAACCACAACTTCCAGAACATGGCCACACAGCCCGGAAGACCCACAACAACCATGGGAGGCTCTGCTAACCTGCTGACCTCCAGATGCTCTGGGCTGGCAACTTCACTAGCTATGTACAGTGGATATAAAAAGTCTACACACCCCTGTTAAAACGCCAGGTTTTTGAGATGTAAAAAAATCAGACCAAGATAAATCACTTCAGAATTTTTTCCGCTTTCCATTTTTTATGTCCACTGTAGGCTAAGAATGATCAATGGTGCAGTCCAACACATGTAGAGTACATCAGTTTG
Organism: Charina bottae; assembly: GCA_023362775.1. Taxonomy (NCBI): domain Eukaryota; kingdom Metazoa; phylum Chordata; class Lepidosauria; order Squamata; family Charinaidae; genus Charina; species Charina bottae. The sequence goes on along the minus strand of JALMGJ010000020.1, from coordinate 18,847,681 downwards.
AAGACAGCTGAATTATAATAATCCTTTCCCATACATTAAAGTACCAGCATTTAAAATTTCTTAATATTTTATTTTATTATTTTATTTTTATCCTGCCTTTATTATTTTTATAAATAACTCATGTTGGCAAACCTAATATTCCTTCCTCCTCCTATTTTCCCCACAACAACAACCCTGTGAGGTGAGTTGGGCTGTTGCAAGATTTGTATGCAAAAATGGAACAACCCCATCTCCCAAACACAAGCATTATTTCAAATGCCACCAAACTAAGGATTTTATACTAAGCACACTTCATAGAAATTATAAACCAATTTCAATGGAAGGATCATAGCTCATAGCCACCCACGTGGTTTGCACGCAAAGATCCCTGGTTCAATCCCTGGCAGTTCCATGTAGAGCTGGAAAAATTAATTCTGGACACTCACTGCCTAATGACAATACTAAGCTACATGGAATAATAGTATAAACAGCTATAAGCAGCTTTATATGACCTTACCTCCTATGATGCTAGGAACAGGATGATGTTTTAGAGCTTCTAAGGACAACTGAGTCCTATAGGATGTGGTACTAGAATAGTTGTCTAAAACTTAAACATATTCTGAATTGTTCCATCTTGAACCCTAAATCCTCATCCTTTGCAATTACTTCATTATATCTTCTGTGTGTGAGCTGAACATTTTATCAAGTATACAAAAAAAAACAAAAAACAGAAATAACAAAAAATGAAAAATGGCATCCGTGGCTATTTATCAAATTGTACAGTTGACAATACCACAGCAACATTCAACCAAGTGCTAATTTAAAAAAGGTTCAGCTATCTTTACCTGTGTGTCATTATCACAACAATTGCTTATAACATTTGTCATCAAGCTGCAGATACTGGGAAATGGGAGATGGATTCACTTAGTACAAATGCATAGGAGAACGTGGCTAATTGAATGTCACTGAGCCGTGAATATATTAATAGCTTCATCACACATTTCAATGAGTGAAGTATTTTAAAGCTGTTCTTCAGAGCCATCACAAGAATTCATTTATTATTCTTAATTTTACAATCCTTTCCTTCTCAGAGTACAGAATCTTGTTTGAGATTTTCATGGGGGAGGAGATATAAAGAAGAGGGGAAAAAAAGAAAAAGGGCATAGCTCAAGTTAATATTTTAATCCCAAATCTAAATTCAGTGGCCTACCGCAGTGTGCAGAACCTAATATCTTGAATGAAATTACAGAGAGCAAAAAGTGACATAGCTATGGGAAGAGCTACATCTCAGTGGGCCATAACAAGCCACTGGTGACCAAACTGGATTGATTAATGCTCCCAATTGTCAACAGCCCCACTAACAAAGGTTAAACTATAATTTCCCAATCCAAAGAGCTTTCTATCCCTGTGTCAGAATTCCATTTTTCTTTACTGGTCTTCATCCAGTCAATTGCCGTACCCAAGGACAAGTTACGCACTCTCAGATGACTCACCTAACTCAGAATCCAGAAATAGAGTCTTCATTTACATACTGTTGACATATTTAATCCCTAAATGACTTCATCTGGCACCTTCATGCAGATGTTAACATTTACAACAAAAAAGGATTCTATACCACAAATGCAATACTGTACCACTATATGGACCTGGCTCTACAGTTAAAAGAATTAGATACTAATGACCAGTATGATTAAGAAAGAGCTGCGTGTAAAACCTTAGAAAGCTATTGCCAAACAATGTAATAGACAATACATATTAAATGCTGTGATGTACGGAAGGGCAATGAGGAGGAGGGGAACAAATAATCTGTCACTCAGAGCCACTGCAGGAACATTAATGGAAACCAGGCTATGACTCTAAGCTAAAAGACCTCATGAACCCAGTTGGCAGGGAATTTAATGGGGAAGATGCTATTCCACTGCATTTTCCCTTAGGTGCAGATGCTTCCAGGGAGGCATCTCCTTGACCACTGTAGGAACAGAATGCTGAATTAGATGCAGGTTTTGGACTAATCCAGCAAGGTTTTTTATATGTGCTTTTAGTTTGAGCTTTGGATAAGGAAATGTATTTCATAAATACACCAACATGCAACACACACACGTCTATTTATTTATATGCATTAATTAAATATATATCTATCCCACTACAATGCAAAAAAGTATCAATGCACACATACAGACCTTACCTTTCTTCCTACCCACATTAATACAATTTTCAGCTCAAAACCACATTGTGTTTCTCCAATATTTAAGCTATATTGGCACATATTTAAATATGTGATACAAAAACGGGGAAAAGACAACACATCATGAACAGAAACAACAAATATAATGCACTAGAGTGGCTTTAGCTGGGAGATGAGTGGGCTATCCCCAATCACTGCAGTATCTCGTTTACTTAGCAATCATTTAAGCTGGAACAGGATTGTCATTACCTGTACTTTTGGCTATTGTAATTTAAGCTGCATTTTAATTCCCATCTGTATATACACTTCCCACTTGAGGATAATATACCAGCATATGTAATGAAGGGGCTAAGAAACATGCCACACCTGATCTGTTAAGTCTTTGAGCTGCCTCAAGGCTCTTAGCTGTTTCATTCAGCAACAGCCCAGCCCAACCCAGCTGCCCCTTTAGAAATTCTAGGCATTTGCACATGGAAGCAAACTTATAGAAGTCAATGAGATTTGCTCCTCAGATGCCTTTTGTTGTTGTTCTGGATGAGAAAAATCTTCTATAAAACCCAGGGAAAAAATCCATATGAGGACATTTTGAAAAACAACAGATAAACCGCCCCTGCTGTAGATTAAAACTGCTGGTATCTCAATTTCCTTTGCACGTTTTACCCCAATAAGTTATCTCTCCTTCACTATTCTCAACAGAAACATGCAGTCATTGGCCTTCAGTTCATTACATTCGTTCCACCAGGGGCTAGTCACAAACAGAGAAATCACGATCTGCTTATATTTTTATACAGCCATCTGTGGCTTTATTTACTGCTCCTCCCTGTAACACAGCTTTTACTACATAGTGCTAAAAATACCATGCATACTCTTAACATATTTATATTTTCACGCATGCTTGTTAAGGCTCAGCTGCTAACACTGCCTAGCTTTTTGGCCTTGTTCAAGGGCATTTAAAAATTAGTGGATAACAGTACTAAATAGAGGGCTCTGAATATTCACTACAGGTATTATATGACCAAATAAAACATCCTTATTGCCAAATCACCAGTCGGAACATCCGGGGGGAAAAAGGGTTCTCAGAGACCTCCAAATCATATACACTTCCTTGCCCAACCTATTTCTCACTTTTGGGGTGGGGGTGGGGACTTCAAGTCAGTGTTGACTCTTGGCGACTGCCTGGACAAGTCTCTGCAATTTTCTTGGTGACATTTTTCAGAAGTGGTTTGCCCTTGCCTTCTTCCTAGGGCTGAGAGGGAATTCCTTTCTCAAAAATCATCCAGTTGGCTTCTGTGCCTAAGGCAGGAGTATACCTACACTTTTATAAACAATGACTCCATGATAGACCAGATTTAATAAATAAATAAATAGACAATAAAATAATACATCTAAAAACCAGCCTTGTGAACACCAATTTGCTTCCTGCGTGATATGCCTTATTAGACTAACGTAATTCATTTAAAGCTCAATTTATTCCATCTACATGCGTTTCTGGTCAAACGATGGCCTGGAAATTAGTGAAATGTTCTTAAAAGCTTCAGCTGCCTTGTTCCAAAGGAAGTGGTCTGTTTTCTGTTCTGTTCCACCTCCAAGTATTTTATCTGGATTGCTGTTTGCCTCTGTTCTTCCATTTGGGCACAAGCCCTCTGAAACCATATGATTTCAGCAAGGAAACAACTATAGGTCTAAGTCAACTGAAGAAAAAGGTGCAATTACCTAATATTTCAGGATGCATTTTCACCATGCATGGCCCTTAAGCATCAACAGTTTTGGTTTAATTCAGCTGCTACTGCAAACAATTGTGAGATAGTTTTACACATTGCTATGCTATGCATCATAGTGTGATCTAGGCATAGTGTGTTGAATGAACATTAGCTAACTGTCATTTATTTAGTAAACTATGGTTAAGCTCACTCTGGCTTAACACAATGTATAGATCTAGTCTGCATTTAAAGATCCTGTCCTTTGAAATATGTCAATACTACAAGACCTTTTAGGTATAAATTGAAACAAATAATTTTGCCTTCATCATTGGTTATGAGCAGGTTACTTGATTAATCAAACAAACACTTATTCTCCTCTTTAATTTCAATTTTATTCATGTTATTTATTTATATCATATATTTATTTTTATTTATTTATTAAAATTTGCCACCGCCCATCTCCCCCCGAGGGGGGGACTGGGCAGTTTACAACAAAAATAAAAAGATTAAAATATCATAAGCATAATTAAATATCAAATATAAATACAATATGAAATATAAATAGAATATAAAATCCAGATGATCATAATAGTTATGGTACCGCACATGTGTATTTAAAGGGCCATGTTAGGGCACCAGCCATCCCCAGGAGTGGTTGCCTTCCTCTCTACCCCAGGCAAGATGGCAAAACCAGGTTTTCAGGTGTTTCCGGAAGGCCACCAGAGATGGGATCTGTCTTATCTTTGGGGGAAGGATATTCCAGAGTGTGGGAGCCACTGCAGAGAAGGCCCGCCTCCTGGACCCTGCCAGATAGAATTCTCTTGCAGACGGGGTCCGTAGCATGCCCTCTCTGCATGATCGGATGCAATGGGGACGAGGCAGTCCCTCAGATACCCTGGACCCATGCCATGAAGGGCTTTAAAGGTGATAACCAACAGCTTGAATTGCACCTGGAAGCAAACTGGTACCCAATGTAGCTCGCGGGGCAACAGTGTAACGTGCTGATCTAGGGGCATCAAGAATTGCCCATGCAGCCGCATTCTGTACCAGCTGTAGCTTCTGGATACTCTTTAAGGGTAGCCCCATGTAGAGCGCATTGCAGTAGTCTATATGGGAGATGACCAGAGCGTGAGTGACCGTGCGAAGGGCCTCCCGGTCCAGGAAAGGGCGTAACTGGCGCACAATAAAGTTGCGCCCTTGAGAGCCAGTTTTGTGTAGTGGTTAAAGGCACCAGGCAAGAAACCAGGAAGCCGTGAGTGCTAGTCCTGCCTTAGGCCCAAAGCCAGCCAGATGATCTTGGGCCAGCCACTACCTGTTAGCCCTAGGAAGAAGACAAGGGCAAACCACTTCCAAAAATGTTGACGAGAAAATTGCATGGACTTGGCCAGGCAGTCGCCAGCAGTTAAGACTGATATGAAGGCACCAACAACAACAAAAAAGTGTTTACACTGTAAATTGCTAATTTAGATCATATAGTTAATTTATTTTTAATTTGACATTTATATTCTTTTATTTATATCATTATTATGTAACTATTACTATTATTATTTTTTATTGTTTAATAAGGCAAAAGCACCCACTTGCTGCCACAGTACCTGGCAGCTAAACCTGAAGCAATTCCACTGACATCCTTGTTTTTAAGAGGATAGAAAAGTGCTTAATGTACACCTGATCCTCAGGAGCACATTTTGGAGTGCAAGTCACCACTTAATGCTGCAAACACTGAGCAGCCCCAAATACCATTCTGGGTGTGGCACAAGGGTTCCTGGCCCAATCTAATAATAGACCATTCCCCTATCCCAAAAAAAAGTGTGACATTTTAGAATCAAGTTGTACAAGAAGCCAGAAATGGAAGAGAGCAAGCAGACTTCAACCATGTCTTGCCATGGGCTGAAGTCTTATGGCATTGGTCAGCACAGGAGCCAAGCTGGAGGAACTGAGATCAAGTCTTGATTAAGCATTGTTTCCCTTGCTCATTCCCCTCCTTCAATATCAGATTTAGCTGGCTGGCTCAAATAAGTGTGTGAAAGTCAAGGAGCAGTATCAGCTATTCTTGCTACACTGTTTTCTCAAGACTTACAAAGCCTACAGCGATTATCACAGCTTGACAACCTAACTGATCAGAAAGCCACATCCAATCTTGCTTTGTGCATAATGGGTGACTGTCTCCACCATCACTGCCCCCAGTGAGGACAGTTCCAGAGCCTAGAATGCAATGAGGTAATTGACATGCTTTTCGCAAACACAGCTGTATGAAGTTGTTTATTGGATCTCTCTTTGCTTTAGTCCTTTGTCCGAATACTCTGAATATTGCCTAAGTCAGAGCTTTCCAAACTTTTCAGGTTGCTGACACAATTTTTAGACATGCATCATTTCGTGGCACACTCTTACAGCAGGGCATCATTTCACGACACACTCTTACAGCAGGGCACAAGGCAGGCACTAGGACCTGCGCAGAGTCACAGCAGGTTTGGAGGCAGCAAGGCACAAGGCAGGCACTAGGACCTGCGCGGAATCCTGGGAGGGCTCCGAGGTAGCAGCAGCCGGGACACACCCAGACACTGCAGCCGACACACTAACGTGTCCCAACACAGTTTGGAAAGCTCTGGCCTAAGTAAATAAGATACACAAGGAAGGAAGTTCCAGAGCTTGTCTGGTCACTAGTTTCAAAATCCAGAATGTTCAGTTAAGACCTCATTTAGGATCAAGAGAAAGCAGTATAAGATGACAGATTGTCACAGAGCCTGCCCACAGACAAAAGTGCTCAGCTATACATTTGAAGTCTAAAGCTGGTCCTAGGATCAAAGGAAACTTTTTTTGAAATCTCAAAGGAAAACACTGTCATACGACAAATCACAAAATGTCAGTGCTGCCATTTAGCAAGGAAGAATTTAGGGGAACGGAAGTTTACCTACTCAGTTCCTACAAGATGGAAAGGGGTGCCTGCCTCCATACAATGAAAAGGGTGTTTCCTAAAGCCAGGTGACTAGACTACAACGTTTGGAATCAGATAATTATTACACACAGCCTTTCAAGGATTGACTTCTCCCAAGGGAGCAGAAGAAGAGGAAAGAGACAAGAGACAACAGGAGAACATTCCCAACCCTATTTAAGTTAAAGCAGGCAACTGCTTCTCTTTGCAAAAGGCATGTACAATACTTTGTACTCAAGCACTGCCTATGTGACACCATCCAAATGCTAGCAGAAGGAAACAACTAGATTCTTCAAGCAGAAAGCAGAGTCCTCGCAGCGCTACAGAGGTAAGATGGTCACTGACATCATAGTGCAGCAGTAATGGGACAAACAGCACCAGGTAGAAGAAATTCCTTCCGTGTCTTTCTCAAAAGATATTAGTATTTACAACCAGGTACAGTCCCTGATTATTCTATTTGTTTACTCTTTATTTCCAAACTTTACTTGCTGTAGAGATTGTTCCTCCCAAATGCTATGTCTTAAGATAGTTTCCCCTTACTATTTCATCAGCTGTTTTTGAATACACTTTTCATCTTAAGCCTTCAGCTACTCTGCCTCCTGGAATATCCTCCCCAAGAGCATTCCCATCCTTCTTTGCCAAAAATCTGTGTGGAGATTCTTTGCAGCCAAAAAGAGTTTTGACTTCAATTCAGCAGCAGTGGTGAACATTTAGTTTGAGAAAACAGAATTATTGTGAAATGTCCAGTATAAAGAAATGTCAATTTTATCCTTCAAATAAGATTGCACTGAAACTGCTGTAGCTGGTTCACCCACAATTTTTAAGACTATTTGTGAACACAAGGCAAGCCAATCTGTTTTTTTTACAAAATGTTTCCACTTACACCACCCATTGTAATTCCATCGATAAGGGCCACGTATGGTTTCTGGCAGGTACCTGTCAAAAATGATACAACACATTAACCTATTTAAAGAGTCTACTGTGGTAGAGATGGGCGGTGATAAATTTGATTAATAAAAAATAAAAAAAATATTAGAATGCACAGTTCTCTAAGGAATTACATATTTAAATCTTTATAATATGACTAAAATGTTCAGAGGGGTAAGTTATAAAATTTCAGTCCTGCTTTTTCATCATTAAGAGCATTTTAAAATATTTAAAATATATTTTTATTTATTTATTAAATTTCTATGACCGCCCATCTCTCCCTCAAGGAGGGACTCTGGGCGGTTTACAACCACAACAAAACATCATTAAAATACAATATAACAATAAAAATACAAATACAAATACAATAAAATCCAAGTGGCAGGTGGTTCTTACAGTGAAGATAAAAATATTTAAAATACTGTATTTGAGGCGGCTCTAAGAGATCAGCCATCCCCAAGCGTGACCACTTTCCTTCTTGCCCCAGGCAAGATCACAGAGCCAAGTTTTTAATTTTTTCCTGAAGTCCAAGAGTGAGGGGGCCGGTCCTATCTCCGGGGGGAGAATGTTCCATAGGGCAGGTGCCGCTGCAGAGAAGGCTTGCTTCCGAGATCCCGCTAGATGGAATTCTTTCATAGAGGGGGTCCGCAGCATGCCCCCTCTGCAAGATCAGGTGGGACGGGATGATGTAATGGGGATGAGGCGGTCACTCAGATAACTTGGGCCCATGCCATGTAGGGCTTTAAAGGTGATAACCAACACCTTGAATTGGACCCGGAAGCAAACTGGCACCCAATGCAGCTCACGGAGCAGAGGTGTTATGTATGTCGATCTTGGTGCACCTAAAACTGCCCGCGTGGCCGCATTCTGTACCAGCTGTAGCTTCTGGATATTCTTCAAGGGTAGCCCCATGTAGAGTGTGTTACAGTAATCTATATGGGAGACAACCAGGGCATGAGTGACCGTTCGAATTTTTATATTTAAGATGCTGGGGTTTTTTTCCATTCCTAATGTTTTGGAAAAAAATAGCCACCTGTCCGTTTAACCTGATCACAATAGTCATGCTATCTTGTAAAATATAGCAGAGAAGTAAAAACAGGGCAGAATGAAAAAAAAAGCTGGCAATACCAGAATTAATAATCAGATTAAGACTGCTAGAGATGGCACACAAGAGACTGATTTTTCTTCATTGTCAAACGAATAACATATTAAATGTCAGATTAAGTCTCACTAAAGTGGGCATTCTGTAATCAGAGTATTACATCTTAAATTTGGAGACACTGTTCTTAGAATAACTTAAGAAAAAATTAAGAACAATTTAAGAAGGAAATTGGTTTAAATATTCCATCTTTAATAATTTCATTAGTTTTATCTATATGCTATGCAGTATAACAATGAAGTAGGAACACACTTAGCAGGAACTGCAAGTAAACACACCTCCCTACTAAGCATATATTCAAAGAAGATAGATTTTGCAAATGAGGGTTTATAGCACTCACTCTTTATCTGTTGGGATGTGACATTAAAGCAACCTAAGAATAGACCTAATTTTAAAACCCTTTCATAAAGTTTCACTCTCCTCTGCTATGTTCCTTTAAATGAACCAATAGCTTTCACTCCTAAACATGGAAAGGGCTTCCCCATCAAAGATACAGGACAGAACAGGCTTTAATGGCTACATAATAAATATGTATTATTTAAAAAAAATTTCACTGCTGAGATGAAGTTAAAGTAAGTTATGATGGGGATACTATTATACGATTATCTCTATTATCTCCTTTATAAGCTATTTTAAACTCTGACTAGGGCTAAATATGGTGAACTGGTATCAACCTAGTAAAAGGTAAAGGTTCCCCCCGCACATTTATGCAGTCGTGTCTGACTCTAGGGGCCGGTGCTCATCTCCGCTTGTTAGCCGAAGAGCCAGCGTTGTCTGAAGATGCTTCCACGGTCATGTGGCCGCATGACGCACGTGGAACGCTGTTACCTACCCACCGAAGTGGTACCTATTAATCTACTTGCATTTGCATGCTTTTGAATTGCTAGGTTGGCAAGAGCTGGAGCTAGTGCGGGAGCTCACTAGGCATGCAGGGCTAGGGATTCGAACCTCCAAACTTGCGATCTTCCAATCGACAAGCCTGGCGTCTTACCCACTGAGCCACCACCACGCCGTATCAACCTACTAATATGGAAATCCAGGCCCTCTCACATCCAAAACACTGTTATGTATTCTGTTGTAATTAATTAGTACACACCGACGGCATTGTTCAAGGTGTATTCTTCTCTGAAGAAGTCTTGTGTTAATCTGCCTCCACTTTTTCCTGCTTCAGTGATAGCTAAAAAAACAAAACAAATGTCAAACTTAATGACTACATTTAATGTCCTGAAATATTCAGCAATTGATTCTACCTGAAACGTTCATCATGAACATCACATTATATATAATGCAGCAAACTAAGCTTCCAACTTTTCACAAACACCCTCTTTTAAAAAATTGTGGAACAAACTGGGAATAAGCAAAATCCAATAACAACCAAAGAGATGCAGGGGTTAGAGCATTAAATTAGACCTAGGGAGACTGAGTTCAAATCCCCCTTCAGTCCTGAAGATTATATAAGTTTGGAATATTCATTCTCTCTGTTGGCCTACTCAACTTCACAAGTTGTTGTAAGAATAAAGTAGGGGAACATTCAACATGTATACTGAATCATCTCTGCACAGGAAAGGCAGGATGTAGATGTAATATACAAACTAATAAACGCAAGGGAGTAGATGCAGAAAAGAGCCTATAAAAGTTAACGAGCAGAAGATGGCTTCCTCATCCCTCTTTTCCTTCTGCCTTCCACAACTCCTCTCGCAAGAGTTAGAGAATCCTGCTGACTATGATGGGCTAGGATAGAGAGTGGGTCACCAAAAATCAAATGGAGGCCTAAGGAAATGGCTTTCCATGAGCTCCTCCCAGGTTCAAAGATAAGGAGTTCAGGTCAATAGGCCATCCTGGCACTAGCACTGAATGTGGAGCAGTATGAAATTTCTTTCTTTCAAAACCAAGGAGGAAGCCCTGAACTTTTAAAAATGTTCACATTCTCACCTCTTACATCGCCCCCTGCACAGAACGCTTTTTCACCAGCTCCCTTTATTAGTATTAAGAAAGTCTTGGGATCCTGCTCCCACTTCTGAAAGAAATAATGGAAAAGGTTATGTCAGAGCATCAGAGGTTTTTAAATACGCTGCCCCTTTTCTTTCAAATTATGCAACACATGTAAAAGTCACCTAGGCCAGGGTTGGATTGTCCAGAAAGAATAGAAAGTCAAAGCATTAGAACTGTTTATAGCAGGCATGAGGAACTTTGGCTATTGTCAGCCCCACTCGGTAGACCAGACCAGGAAATCAACTCCACAGGAAGGCTAAAACTACTTCTATTGAGCTTGGCTATAATAACAGAATTGTGGAGTCCTTGGTGCTCTCTGAGCCTTGTTGTTTTCTTGCAGACATTTCATTGCCAGGCTAGGCAACATCTTCAGTGCGAAACTTTCGCACTGAAGATGTTGCCTAGCCTGGCAATGAAACATTTCCAAGAAAACAACAAGGCTCAGAGAGCACCAAGGACTCCACAGTTCAACCCTGAGCTACAAATATTCTCTTTGATTAATAACAGAATCTTGCAAGAACAATTGTGTTGTACTTCCTCCCCCTTCTTATAATCCAGTGAATCAGGGAGGTGTCTGTCTGACCCCCTTCCAAATTTTATCTTGTTTCTCCAGTCTTAAAAAATGTTTCAGCCCCTTTTGCCTAGGTAACGGTTTCTGCATACTTCCATCAAGGTCGCCTTCCTTTCCTTCTAGAGTACCCAGTCATTGCTGAACTGAATTACTTGCATTCCCAATCACTGCATTTCTGAATGAGAAACTATAATTCAGCAATATACGGACACCCACAATTTCCTACCCTATTACACAGTCTTAGGAATGTCTTCTCAAGTCAGTCAGGTTCATCTGTACTCCCAGGAATAGAGTGTGTAGAGCTGAAACATTGTAAGTGCTGCAGCTCCACTTATTGAACTATGACCGACACAGGATAGCCAAGGATACCCTTTTCTCTTGCTGCCCCTGCCCTTTGGAACACCATCCCACTTGAGATTAGATTGGGCCCAACCCCACCTGCCTCTTGGAAACCTCTTAAGACAGAGCTTTCCAAACTATGTGTCGGGACACGTTAGTGTGTCGGCTGCAGTGTCTGGGTGTGTCCCGGCTGCTGCTGCCTCCAAGCCCTGCCAGGATTCCACGCAGGTCCTAGTGCCTGCCTTGTGCCTTGCTGCCTCCAAACCTGCTGTGATTCCACGCAGGTCCTAGTGCCTGCCTTGTGCCTTGCTGTAAGAGAGTGTCGCGAAATGATGCCCTGCTGTAAGAGTGTGTCGCGAAATGATGCATGTCTAAAAAGTGTGTCACCAACATGAAAAGTTTGGAAAGCTCTATCTTAAGACCTAGCTGTTCTTCCAGACATGGGGATCAGGAGGCAAGCTGAGTCCCTGAGTTAATTACTGTTGGTTGATTTATTCTTGGTTGTAATTTTTCCTTTTCTTTGGTTTTCTTATTTTATTATACGCTTTTCTTATTTCTGTTATTTATTTTGTTGTTTGGAAGTATATTACCCACCCAGCGGCACTTTGCAAGATGGGCAGCCGTATAAATCAAATCAAATCAATTCAAATCTAATCAAGAAACTCAGAGGATTGAGAGAAGCCTTTTCCTTCTTAGAATATCTTAGAAAGAAACTGGGAAAATTAGCACATTAGACCTCCATCTCTCCTCCTCCTCCCAGTATACAAGCCAGCATGCAAGAGGTACTTTAAGCCATCATGACGGTTACATCCCTTCCTCAAAGAAAGCTGGGAAGAAAGAGAACCCACTATGAAGGCCCCAGATGGAGTTTTTTCTCTGAACAGAGCATCTGTACAAACAAGGACAAAAGCATACTATCACCATTTCTCCCCATCTCATGGACCCCTCATTTTTCTGAAGAGAGCAGAGGAGGAGATGAAAGAGGCTTTTGCAGTCAATAGATTTTATCACAAGGCTGTAATATCATTACTATACTCTCAAGCCATGACATGAATGTCCCACTGAAGACCTCTGTCACAAACAGAACTTTCATCTCTCTTCGAAGCAATACTTCTCAACAGAATCTATTTACACTATTAGTGGCAAAGCTACTGAGAAACCAACATCAGCTTGACTAGAAGTGCCATCATGGTTTAGCTAATCTCATGTGTCTTCTGTCAACCCATTCATTAATCACTTTCTTTAAAACCTTTTGTTATAGTGATAACCTTGGTTCCGTATAAAGCCACCAACCTTCAACTGGGGATAGATCTGTTGAATCATGGAAATATTAAATGCATTCAGAGCCTTTGGTCTGTTCATGGTAATAATGCCAGCACACCCTCTTTTTTCCAACAGAACCTCAGCTGAAGAATTCATAGTCTCGGACATACTCTGTATGGAATGAAAAAGATTTTAAATAAGCTGATGCTCCAATGACAAACTGGTTTGTGATTCTACACAATATGTAATTCTGCAGAAGCTCTTAAAAAGATAATTAATTATTGCATACTAAAGATTGCTATTTTTAAGACAAGTACTTTCAAACAGAAAACTGCAGAAGTACCCAACACTGACTATGAGATCCTCCACCAATCTTTGCATTGAATACTCCAGACAAAGAACTCCTTCTTACATACCTTCAGCACCTTTGGGTTAACCCCTTACTCTTAATTCCCTCATCCTACGACTGTCAAATATACTGAACACATTACAGAATTTAATTTTGTGTAAGAGGTTCCACATTTTGGTAAGTTTACAAGCCAAGGTGAAGTTACTAGGAACTTGCCAACTCTGTTTTACAGTAGCTCGACATTAGTCTTCATACATTTGGCTTTAATAAGACTGAATTGTCATTTTTATACCCAAAAAAAAGCCATAATGTTATTTAGCTATCTGAGGTTCTTCAGATTTTACTTTTACCCCTCCCTTGAAACAGAAGACTACCGGATCATAATTTTGTCAGAAACTCCCTTCAGTTTCAAAAGTAGTTTTCCTTTTGCCATGAGAGGCTGCTGTTTAAAAAACACCAATCAACAAACTCTCTTTGGGACTGAGAAATTAGTTGTCCAGTTCTTTGCATTCTGGCCAATATATTTTAAACAAATATTTGTTCATCCAACTTGCAGAAATGTCCATACTCACTAAGTGTCGTATAATGATTTGCAACCTGTTGAATGGCTTCAGCCTGAAACAAGAAACTCAAGGTCAGACATATCTCTGCCACAGCAAATGTAAATACATAAAGCAAATTATATATTTTGGTTAGGCTTGTTTTTAGAGATGTATTTCATTCCACTGCATATTTCTCAAAAAGGTAAACCCATTCTAATGCAGTTACAATTCTTCCTATATACTGTATAAAGGTTTTTTTTTGCCCTATTGCACTGATACAAACAGTATATAACCTCAAGAACACTGGCCAGATATACAGGACTGTACATGACTTTGGTATATATTTTTGGAACCCTTTTTCTTTCCTCTAAAGCCCTTTCTCCACTGATTCCCCAAAAACACTGAAAGATTTGGCACTCTATAGAATGACATAAAACATATGGGAGGATCATTTACTAATTAGCTAAGTCCATCCTTTATCACTAACACAATTTTCCACAAGGCATGCATCTTATCCAACTAGCAGCTATACACTATCTTTCCTACTTGTTGGGTCTCTTAACACTATTCTAATTAACCTCTCCAAAAATTAACGTTGAAATTATTTTTACCAACAAGAAAATATTCCAGTGAAGCAGGGCAAGCCTTCCACCTAGCAACGTTTTTTCTCTCCACATTATCACTCTATCATTGTCCTTCAGATATAAGCAATGTGCTACTCTCTATCCTAACTTCCAAGCAGCCTAACACAACTTTATTCAGCTTACTTTATAGCAGGAAATTAACTGCCACTGCACTTGGATGCAGGGCAAGCTCCAGCGGTCTTGGATCAGTGCTTAATCCTGCAACTCAAATTTGGATGATAAATCAAGTGTTTGCCCTTACTGTTCAGGCCTCCTGACAACTAGGAACCGTGATCCAAGCTTTTATAATCATGTGCAGTGCAATGCTATACATAAGTAGTAGAAGATTTTCACCATTTTGGTGCTCAAAATCAGGATAACAGAAAGTAAGCGTTTTTGCTCACCCGGAGCAAGCATCTATGAGAGAGGGAGCAGCTGTAATCTATGCTAGGACGCCCAGCTGCCACCGCCTCTCCGGCCTTTCCAGTGTTGCTATATATCCAATATAGCAAATTGAGCTTATTCAAAACTGTAGAGTGTAATTCTCAGAACTCCGAACTCTGTGAGACCTCTAGGTAAATCTCAGGGGACAGCGCGACCGCTCAGAGCAAGCGCTGGAATGAAGGGCTGCTCTGGACACCTCAATCTCGCTTCCGCTACTCCATCCTCAAGGTCGTTGTAAACTGAAGGTACCCTTCCCCCTCAGCCGCCAGAATCTACCTGGGAAGACATTTCCGCATCACGGGGGTCACCGGCAGCCCCATCACGCCACCATCTGCTCACGCCGGCAAGCACATTGGTCGCCGGGAAGGCGCGTCATGATGACATCATCCAAGTGCGCTGGAACGCAGAGCGCCCGCTGCAGCCTATCGCGTGTCTGGAGGGTTACCGGAAGGGAAGCAAAGAGGGGAACGATCTCGTGGTGTGGATCAGAAATATCTGGGTTTGGATTAACCCTCCTGGAGCAGAAGTGGAAGTCTTTCATAGAGGATAATTGAGTCATGCACTCCATGCTTCACATTAAGGACGGAGTACGAGAGGCATCCAACAATTATGCATCTCCAGTATTGCAGGCTGGCCAGCGTGTGGCGGAGAAAGTCTGCGGTCGATTTGGGTTTACAGCTAAACATCCCTTCCCCGTTACAAAGTAGTTATTCAGCTATACTTTCAGCGGTTCAAAAAAATGTATTTCAGAAAAGGACATTCCGAGTTAAGAATTGATAGCTATCACTTTCAGCCCTAGGAAGAAGCAGGGAGGGCAAACCGCTGCCGAAATCTTGCCAAGAAAACTGCAGGGACTAGTCCAGGCAGTTGCCAAGACTCGAAGGGACAGAAAAAAAGCTTTATTTGGCGGAGGAAAGGGGCAGCCACTAGGGTCAGGTCACCGATACATCCGATAGAAATCTGGCTCTTGCCTTTATTCCCCAGTGTTGCCTTTCCCGATCTGGAGGGACCTGCGCTAAAAAAGGTCGTTGCGCCCAAGAGGGATAGTTCCTAAAACCGGGAAGTACAGTATTGCTTTGATCCCGATTTTTGTGAATGAAGCGATTCGGAAACTTCCCCTTCTCAGTGCTTTGGGCTGCCATATAGGGCGACACCTGGTGGTAATTGTAACAACTCTGCTAACCCGAATCTTTCAGCGCTTTCTCCTTCCGCTGCAACCCCACTTTTCTTTCAGCGACCGAGTATGATGCCTCTGATACTCCCGTCGTGTGGCAATTGTCAGTTGTCATGATATCATGTAATAAATAATCTAGAGTTGAGTAATGGCTGTTGTCGCTGCCCGTTCCTCCACCTTCACGTTCACGTTCCGTACTTTGAAGATACAGCAAAAAATCAAAAGAGATTATTTCCGTCCTTTCCAGGGAAAGCTGTTGTGGCTGAACTGCCTGTAATGCAGCTGTCATACAAAAGAGGCCAGAGTCTGGTGGTTAAGACGTTGGACTAGGGTTGTGGAAACTCCGGTTCAAGTTTACCCTCAGACATGGGAACACGTTGGATGGGTCGCAGCTCATTCTTACCTCACCCAGTTACTGTGGGGATTAAATGAAAGGTGATCCCTGTTTAAGCTACTTCGAACTCCTGGAGAAAAACTGGAAATAACAGCAATAACAACACATAGTAACTTATTTGGGGGTGATGAATTTGATTCATCTAAAATGCACTTCATACAGAGTTTTGCAATATTAATAAATATAAACAAGATGCAGTACACAAAAATAGTTTTCTAAGGTGATTTTTAAACACTAACCAAGCCCTAAAACAGTGCTTTCCAAACTGCCGCTGTTGGCGACACACCAATGGCGGCGGTGCAGGGGGGTGCGCGGCGGCGTGCACGGCGGTGGTGGCGTGCACGGCGGTGGCAGCGGCGGTGGTGGAAGCCTCGCTAAAATGCGGAAGTGCTGATGGTGCGCTGCTGCCGCCGCCACACACACACCCCGCGCTACCCCTGCACGTGCTCCCATGCTGCCGCCGTGCACACCGCCGCCTCGCGACACACTAAACTGTGTGTCGCGACACACTAAAGTGTCGCGACACACAGTTTGGAAAGCTATGCCCTAAAGTTTGTGCTTTTTAATAGTAAAGTAAAATCGCACAATATTAATAGTACTACCTCTGGAGACAGCTTGTCGCTTGGTAAATTATAACATTAATTGGTTAATTCTGATTTCTTTGTGTTTTTGGTGGTTCCATTTGCTGGTCAATGTGATCACTGATTAGTAGTTGATTGTTCAAGATATGCAAACTGAGCCAACTGGATGTATTCAATAAACCAAGGGCCTGTGGGATAAAACTGTCCAGTTGTAGCATGTTTTGTTAACACAGTCCATGGGTAGGAAAGGATCAGAAGACCCTTCTGTTCTTTCCTACTGCCACTCTCACATAACTTAATTTATAGATAGTTCCAGATGGCCAGGCCTACCTGTCATCCTCCTGATGTTTTGAAAGTACAACTCCCAGAATTATCCATGCATGCTGGTTGGGATTCTGGGAGCTCCAGTTCCAGCACATACAAATGGTACCAAGTTAGGTGAGGTTGTTCTAAAATGTTACTTGATCTCTCAATTATGCACACAGGACCCCACCTAAATATTTCCAGTGGCATCTGCAGGCTTGTGGGGAGGGGGGTTATGGGGACTAGAAACAGAATCTAAATGTATACTTAACCTTAGTTTTAAAAAATCAAAACTTTGAGCAACAAATCTGATTATGAATTGAAATGAGTTGTGCTTAATCTAAAAACCAGGATAACACCAGTTTTAATAACAGGATGAGAAGAATGAGAATAGTCAATTTGTATATTAATTGTTTTAACTTTCAGTTATCTGATAATGCTGAAGTTTGTTTTTAGTTGGGATACAGATGATTTCTTGGAATCACTCTGAGTAATGTTATATAAGATAGCCAAAAAGAACATAATATCAAGATTAGACAATGGGTGATAGTATGAAACTGTTATCCATTGTCACAAGATATATAGATATAAAGAAAAACAGGAAGTAGTGCATTAGGGTTTTTTTTTTTGTGCTTTGTGACATGCTGTCAAAAGTGACTAGAATCAGTTTTTTAAAAGGAGTTTGGGAGGCAGCATCAAATGATATTAAAAAGAAACCTAGGGTGCTATTCATAGTAATTAAATGTACTGTATTTACTTTTGTATTCATCAAAAGTAACCACCTATAATCCATCAATATTTTACTTGGGTTAGAAGCTATGCTAAAAACAATTCAAAATTTAAAAATTCAATTCAAAAATACTGTTCTCATGGCTGACGGGCTGGGAAGACCATTATGACATGAGGCCTTCCACTGTGACATCATATCCCCTACTAACTAGCTCTCATGTCAAGTAGGTACTGTAATAGTGTTCACAGGAAAAAGACACAATTCTTTATCTCCTATTTTTATGGCTCTTACCCACAGCTCTGTTGAATGTGCATGAGGTAGTGTGTAAGAGAAAGAATCAGTAATATACAAGAAGAAAGCAAGACAGTTATACATGTAAGTAAGATTTCTCATTATCTAAGATGGTCTGAGGAACTTACCACAAATTATTTTTAATTCCTCTTTACCTTCCCTTCTCAGCTGAGTAGTTCTGGGAACAGCCTTTGTCAGCTTCAGTTGGCTGTGAATGCCTAGAGGATAGTGCCGTAGAGCCATCCGACACACATTCCCTCCCATCATAAGCATGCCTCCATGTAGCTAGCCAAATATTTTCCCCTCAACTTAACTCTTTCTCCTAAAAATGAATCTCTCAAAAAATCAGTGCATGCTGCAAAGAGTTCTGGATCATGTTCCAGGACAGTAAATCCACCAGTCAGAGCTGAATGAAAGATTATGACTTGGGGAGAGAAATTATTAGCCTCCAAATTTGTTCTATGTACCAGAACTGATTAGAAACATCGGAGGTAAATTCCAGGCAAAAATGGGTATGATCAAAAACAAAGATGGTAAGGACCTAACAGAAGCAGAAGAGATCAAGAAAAGGTGGCAAGAATATACGGAAGATCTGTATAGGAAGGATAATAATATTGGAGATAGATTTGACGGTGTGGTCAGTGAGTTAGAGCCAGACATCCTGAAAAGTGAAGTTGAATGGGCCTTAAGAAGCATTGCTAATAACAAGGCAGCAGGAGACAACTGTATCCCAGCTGAACTGTTTAAAATCTTGCAAGATGATGCTGTCAAGGTGATGCATGCCCTATGCCAGCAAATTTGGAAAACACAAAAATGGCCATCAGATTGGAAAAAATCAACTTATATCCCCATACCAAAAAAGGGAAGCACTAAAGAATGTTCAAACTATCGAACAGTGGCACTTATTTCACATGCCAGTAAGGTAATGCTCAAGATCTTGCAAGGTAGACTCCAGCAATTCATGGAGCGAGAATTGCCAGATGTACAAGCTGGGTTTAGAAAAGGCAGAGGAACTAGAGACCAAATTGCCAATATCCGCTGGATAATGGAGAAAGCCAGGGAGTTTCAGAAAAACATCTATTTTTGTTTTATTGACTATTCTAAAGCCTTTGACTGTGTGGATCATAACAAATTGTGGCAAGTTCTCGGTGGTATGGGGATACCAAGTCATCTTGTCTGCCTCCTGAGGAATCTGTATAACGACCAAGTAGCAACGGTAAGAACAGACCACGGAACAACGGACTGGTTTAAGATTGGGAAAGGAGTACGGCAGGGTTGTATACTCTCACCCTACCTATTCAACCTATACGCAGAACACATCATGCAACGTGCTGGGCTTGAGGAATCCAAAGCTGGAGTTAAAATCGCTGGAAGAAACATTAACAATCTCAGATATGCAGATGATACCACTTTGATGGCTGAAAGCGAGGAGGAGTTGAGGAGCCTTATGACGAAGGTGAAAGAAGAAAGTGCAAAAGCTGGGTTGCAGTTAAACCTCAAAAAAACCAAGATTATGGCAACGAGCTTGATTGATGACTGGCAAATAGAGGGAGAAAAAGTGGAGGCAGTGACAGACTTTGTATTTCTAGGTGCAAAGATTACTGCAGACGCTGACTGCAGCCAGGAAATCAGAAGACGTCTACTTCTTGGGAGGAGAGCAATGGCAAATCTTGATAAAATAGTTAAGAGCAGAGACATCACACTGACAACAAAGGTCCACATAGTTAAAGCAATGGTATTCCCTGTAGTAACCTATGGCTGCGAGAGCTGGACTATAAGGAAGGCTGAGCGAAGGAAGATAGATGCTTTTGAACTGTGGTGTTGGAGGAAAATTCTGAGAGTGCCTTGGACTGCAAGAAGATCAAACCAGTCCATACTCCAGGAAATAAAGCCAGACTGCTCACTTGAGGGAATGATATTAAAGGCAAAACTGAAGTACTTTGGCCACATAATGAGAAGACAGGATACCCTGGAGAAGAAGCTGATGCTAGGGAAAGTGGAAGGCAAAAGGAAGAGGGGCCGACCAAGGGCAAGATGGATGGATGGTATTCTGGAGGTGACGGACTCAACCATGGGGGAGCTGGGGATGGTGGTGGCCGACAGGAAGCCCTGGCGTGGGCTGGTCCATGAAGTCATGAAGAGTCGGAAACGACTGAACAAATAAACAACAACAAAACCAGAACTGAGCTCATACAAAAACTCATTCCATGTTCTTTCACACAGCAATAATCTTTATTTCTTTTTCTGACTGATTTTTTAAAAAAAGTATAGTTATCACAGGGATGAGGAAAACCAATGAGTATTCTCGGTATTTGTTATATCTGCTTGTCTCTATGGCCATTTGATTGGTGTACATCAAACCTGTTCTCTTAAAAATATTGAATGCCCATCTTAAAGCAATCCTTCTGCTACAATAAACTATCATGATGCAATACTTATTGTTCAGATGGATGTACACGTGGGGATTTGTTACCATTTTTGACTGGTAGGTTTTCGGCAACACCGTCATGCTATATGTTAGAATTTTTTCTCCTATATTAATATTTCAGAATAACAACACTAGTGTTATGAGTTACTAGTAGCTTTATTTTTCACTATGGCATCAAATAAATTATTTTAAACAATTTGGATACCCTTAATCTAAAGTCCTTGGAAATGTACCTTGGGCCACTGTATCTTGCAGGTCTGCAGTAGAAAGCTAGGTTTACTTGCTCAAAAAGTAGCAATTATGGTCCTTCACTGGTGACCTAACTTAGGAACCGAAATCCAATCTAGTTCCAGTATCAGTATTGGTATAACTATTGATTAGTCAACTGACCATATCAAAATAATATGGTGGTCATGTTGTTAGTACCAGTCATATTCTTGTTCTCGTGGAAATCTACATGAATTTCCATTTGACTTCAAACTGGCTGACTCAGGAACTGTAAAATGGGTAAGGGAGAAATAATGGGAAAATCACATATGCGCTCTCCCTGAGATTTTTTAAATGGTTTTTTAATTACTTTTATTGTTTTTAATGTTTTTTGTTTGTTTTAAAGATTTATTTTGTTGTATTGTTTTGTGTTTTTTTTAACTTTGTACGCCGCTCAGTGTCACATATGTGAGATGGGCGGCTGTATAAATTTAACAAATAAATATGAAGCTGATGTACAATTGTGCAAGTTTTTCTTAATGTATACTGTAATATTAATCCCAAAAACAATACAGGGATGCAATAAGGCAATTATTTGTCTTAGTTCTCTATCTGAAGGGCATCCTCTATGTGTCATGTCTACTTTAAGGCTCAGGGGATAATAAAGACATTGATTACAGCCTGTTGGACAAATTTCCCCACTGGAAAGATGTATGGACTTCAATTTCCAGAATTCCCCAGCCAGCATTCTGGAAGTTGAAGTCCATGCATCTAAAAGTTGCTGAGGTTGAGAAACACTAGTATAAACTGTATGCAGGAAAATTGATGAAATTGAATTGTATTAAATGTAGGTGCTGGTCTCACTTGTGTTCAGTATTCTTCTCTATTAAATCTGTAATTTGGAATTGATCACCATATTTAGGAGTAAAATTACAGTAGTTAAGGTTGTGCATTAAAATTGGAATCAAATAAGAAAATATCATATTTTGCACAGATTAACACAGGGATGAGGAAAACCAATGAGTATGATGGGTGGATTCTCATGACTTCATTCAAAGAAGTCTGAGCTTGATTTGTTTCAGGATATAGATATACAGGGGCTAATACATCTTCAAAACCAGGTCTGAGCTTTAACTGTGTAAGTAGCCACTAGCATCAGATTGAACAGGTTTTGGATGAATTTCCTCCACTTTGGCTTTGCAGAGTATCTTTTTTCAAGGGAATTCTGGGGTTATAGCCCTAAGTCTTCAGGAGAGTACCAGGTTGGCAAAGGAGATGGAGAGGTGAGAGGAGCAGACCTTATGTATCAAATTTTAGGGGAGAAACTTCTAATTGAGAAAGCTTTGTTACAGAATTGCCTGCAAGGTAGAACAACTTAGATAATAATCAGATGCAAAGAGGCAAACACACCAATTGGCTGTTACTGACATCTGGAATATTTTTCATAAATACTTTTATGTGAAAAAAATAAGCATGATTTTCTTTGGGCAGAGCCAAGTTAAAGTGGTTTCCTCCAGGCCTTGATTGAGCAGCAAAGAATGGCAGCCCAAATTTCTCTGCCCCAACTGCAATCCCTATTCTGCCTCAGTACTATGGCTAACATTACAGATTGAATGTGGGACAAGTTAAAGAAAGTGATGGGTGGATTCTCATGACTTCATTTTCCCTTCCACCAAGTATCACCTACCAATGAGACAGCCCCAATCCCTCTCCCGTAATGTGCAGTGAGTTTGGGTGAGTTTTGGCTGATTGGGGCCACATCATCAATGAACAAGCTAAATTGTGTCCACAGCAAAAATTGTGTCAGGAGAGGAGAAAACCCTGTCTTAAAACTGGAACACCTCAGGATGACTTCAGGTTGCCTCAGCTGGGGCTGTGGATGGAATGAAAGCAATGTCATGAGGACGTGGCACATAATTGTCCCATGTATCTGGGTTGAGCAATGGCTTCTTGAGGGGGGTGCATCACTCCCTCTTTCAAAGATGGAGGTACTATTCCCTCTCTCAAGGGCACCACTGTCCTGAGCCAGCTTCCCAACACCTCTTGGAGACTTTCATCAACCAAAAGGACAAGGGTCCAGACTACAGATGGTTGTGCTGATCCTGCAGAAGACCCTGCCTACTTCCTCAGGAGTTAGAGAATCAAATTCATCCCACAGAACATAGCAGGATTTGCACTAAAGCACAATGTGTTGTTTAATTTGTGGCTCAGGGTCAGGTCTATACCCAGCCACTGCAGTCTCTAAAGCCACAGTTTATAACCTAGCATAATGCATGAACGCAGCCACTTATACAATAAACTTTGATGACTTAGCAAAACCATGGCTTAGTACAATCTGTGAACCCAACTATAGTGTTAAATAGTGTAATCTGCTAGGAAGAAAAAATTCAGTTGGGTAGAATCTAACATTGGCTGAATATGCTGATAAATATGGGATTAGGCTTTTATCTCCATGCCAAGAAAAACTGTGCATGCATTTTTGCATATCAAACTATTGTTAGAAGCAGAGAATCAGAATCACTTTTGTTTTGTTTCACACTGCTAACCCCTTGAGAACATGTTCTCTGTTGGAAATAAATATATGTCTAGGAATTTCTAGCATCAACAGGCTGTGCAAATGAGTTGCATGTTAATTTAATTTAAGCAGATGTTATATTTTTCCAGTACAAGTACTGTGATCAGTCTTTTCCATTTCCTAGAGAGAATTATAAGTACAGTATAAAAATGGATGATTAATACAGGTCTATATAGCAAATGTACATGGTTTCTAGCACATCATACATTGTTGGTCAAAGTATAATATTGATACATTCCTTTAAGTCACAATTTGCAAGGCAATGCTCTCAGTGGCACAGAGTAAGGCTAAGTGTATCTACATTCACACATCATGCAAAGCCATAAGCTATGATTTACAACCTGCAGTGGCTGGATTCACACAGCATCCTATGCCACAAACAACCTCAATATGTGAACCAAGCTTCTGTGTGTGCATGGCCAACAGATAAGTCATAAATATTATCAGTAATCTAATTAATTTACACACAAATGGCTCAGCTGTGTACAAAAGAAAATGTAGACTATGTTGCCAATATTATAGTGTTGTTAGTGATGCAGCACAGATCAAAGTAAAGTCTGGTGGCATCTTTAAGTAATACAAATTGGGATGTAGTTAATTTGCTGCAAGAGACAACTAAGCTGCTTCTTTGGAAACAGAGCAGTTAGGATAGCCCACTACACATGGAGGGCCAGCTTTCTTCAACCTGGGCAGTTCAAATGTATTGGATTACAACTCCCATAATAACTTGGTAGCCCAGCTGCTAATGCATAACTGGAATAGTAAAAGTTGTCATTAGTGGCCTTTGTTAGCAGAAATATTTGTGTATCTTTATTTTGGTCACACGGGTTTTAAAAACAGTATTCACTAGATGAAAACTGAAATCATGGAATATAATCATATGTGATAAAATAACATTGGGCATATTGTCTGTAGCTCCTGTTACCAATTATACAATGCTGCTGTGTCCTATTGTTAATGTCCATCTTGCTGGTTATAAGTCACTATTATAGTTCTGAAAGCAGATCTTCAGAATGTCCAGAAAACAATAAGCATTTAATTAATTATGGAAATGTATTATGTGTCATCTATTTTGAGACTATGAGTTTCAGTATTAACAGAGTGGATTAACACAGTTTTTTTAAAGGATTATGTGGGTATGTGCATGTGATGTTTTAAATCTTCTCAAGCATATGCTGTCTCTTTCACACAGAATAATTAAGCTTCTAGAATTGGCAAAGAAATCCCTTGCAGATTTTACTAATGAGCTATGAAACTATTTACAAACTTCTCATAAAGTTGCACTGATTTTTATCCTTTATATTGGGAAACTGTTTTACCTGACACTTTTTAATTGAGTATCAGAAACCTTGAAGGAAGAGGTACAAGATATAGTATAGACTTAACCTTCTCCAAAATGCCTTCATTGTGAGGGTTTACTCATTGAAAGCACTGACAGTTACTCTAACTTTAGTCCCTCCATCCCAGTGGAACCTTGTTGAGTTTAAAGGGCTCTGTTGAGATATAAAGGAGGCAACCAAGCTTCAAATGAAGAATTTAAAGAATTGGTGAATTAGTGCAGTTTTCCAAAGTATGCTTTGATTCAGATACTGTTACAGAAATTAATTTATAGGACAAGCACAAAGCTTGGTTTTGAAAATAAACAAAAATTCCTCTTCAACCAGAGAGGGACCCGCTCCTTTTCTTTTTCCCCTACTACCACCATCCAATTTCAGCAACCATCTCTGCAGTAGCCACTTGTCTTCAACTTCAAAGAGAATCTTTCTGGTAAAAAGAGGAAATTTTAGAGCCAGTTTGGTCTAGTGGTTAAGGCAACGGGCTGGAAACCAGGAGGCTGTGAGTTCTAGTCCCGCTTTAGGCATGAAAGCCGGCTGGGTGACCTTGGGCCAGTCACTCTCTCTCAGCCCAGCTCACCTCACAGGGTGGTTGTTGTGGGGAAAATAGGAGGAGGAAGGAGTATTAGGTATGTTCGCCGCCTTGAGTTATTTATAAAAAATAATAAAGGTGGGATATAAAATAAAATAAAATAAAATAAAATAAAATAAAATAAAATAAAATAAAATAAAATAAAATAAAATAAAATAAAATAAAATAAAATAAAATAAAATAAAATAAAATAAAAGTAGTATTTACTGATGGTCAGTCGCTATAAATGGGGTGGGGGTGGGGGTGGGGAAACAATACCTTAAGAAGACTGAAAAATGGAACAGATGGAGCCGTGAGTGGGCACGGAAGGAGCAGAGAAGGCCATGGCAAGGGCTGAAAATGACATGGATGGAGTGAAAAAAGAGCAGATAGAAGTCAGGAACTAGGACTGTGGGGAGGAAGAGATTTGTTATGAGTGAATCAGCTGACCCAAAGAGAGTGGAAGAGAGTTTGTCCTCCATGAAATTGGTCTTTTAGTATTCTGTTGAAGCAGAAAACTAAACTCCAAAAGTGTTTGGGGGTTCAGATCCTACTTTAGCTTTCTTTTCTGGGGCTGAGTTTGCACAACATGCTAAGCCATGATTAGTTACACCATGGTTTTCTGAAAAAAACTTAGTTGCCTGGGATTATACAACACATCATTCCAGACACCACCCAACCACATTAGCCTAACGTGTTTTACAAATCCAGCCAGTTTCTTCGGCAAGTTACTTGTCCTTCAGCCTCATCAGTTGCCCTTCTATGACAGCACTTGCTACACCTGCCATAGCAGTCTTTTCCTTTGGGAAAGAGCATAGTTCCCTAGCAATCATGTTTTGACACCACTTACAATACTTTTCCAAATGTCCGTTCACGCCCATAAACCAAGACTAGCTATGGAAATAATACATTTCCCTAAAATCCACCTAGATCAGATCATTTCAGGAAGGTAAATATATGTATTTGTTGGGCTTAGCCAGAAGAAGACATTACTTGATTTTGAAACAGAAGCATGTGTTTTTGATTTTTTAAAAAAAGGCTAAGCCAACATTTCTGGTTCCAGCTTCAACAGGTACAGTAGCCTACCCACTTGCCTCTTAGCTAGACCTTTCCTGATGTTCCACTCCAATCACGTTTTTCTACATCATCCTTCTTCTACGGTCACCTTGATCAAGCTACCATACTTCCATTTGATAAAAGGACTAAACTTGCTAGGCAATGGTGGTGTAGTGGAGAGGGAAAATTGGTTGTCAGGATGGGTTGGTGGGTTTTGAAATGCAGCTTGAAAATCCCCTCTCCCTGGAGCTACAGAGCACCAGGGAAGGGTAATCGGTAAATTCCCCTTGCTCTGATTTGCAAACGAAATGATAATAGCACTTCCTGAATACTTTTTAGGAGTCTTCATCTAGTAGTTTGGAAGGCGACAGTTCCTAACAAGCTTGTTTGCACTTCTAATTGATACAGGTTGCCTTATGGCATGTTGAATAAAGAGCCCTCAGTAAAGTAGTGTGTTTTGCAGATACTGTAATCCTGTTCTGTTGAGCATTAAGGCCGGAGGGTCATATCCTGATAGCCACCATCAAAGCAAATAGATAAAGAAAATAGAACCCTGACAAACTCCCAGCAAGACTGCTGTCTCAACAGACATCAACCTTTACAAATACAGACTGATGCAATCCCACTTTAGACTCCATTTCCTTTCCTTTAAGGCCCTTAAAAAAAACCTCAAAAAACCAAAACGGAACTGGTTTCTTAAAGGAAAGGAAGAAACCAGTTCTTTTTTTGGTTTTTTGAGTTTTTTTAAAGAGCCATAATTGGTTGGTTTCTGTGAGATGTAAGGGGTGAAGGAATTATTGGAGACTACAACAGTCCAAAGATATCACTGGCTTATCCTCTGCCCAGGAGGCATTGGAGATATTATGGTCGTCCTTTAAAGACGGAAGCCTTAATTTTGATCTTATTGAAGTCTTTCTTGGAGCGTTATGTGACTCCAGATGGAATTTACCTACCAGTAACTTTGCAATTGTACTGTTTTAGAAATTGGGTATTATGCTATGAATAGCTTCTTTGGGAAGTGGGGGATGAATAGCACTATTGTTATTAGTTCCTGCATTAGTTCTGCCATGAGTCCTTGGGAAATATGACAATATAAAATTGTGGCAACTGCGTAATTTTTAAAGTTTATTACGCTGCTGCTAAGCAAACATAGGCCTATTGCTACTATCAGTTCCAGACTCTTGGACATAATTTATTTATTTTTATTTATTATTTCAATTTATTCCCCGCCCATCTCCCGTGCAAGGGACTCTGGGCGGGTTACAATAATTAAAAATTTAAAAGCTACACAAAATAGAAAATATCTAAAAAACACAATCAATATAAAATAAATAAAATCCAAGATGGATTGGGAACCGTAGCATAGATCATGTTGCTACGGGGCCAGCCAACCCCAGGAGGCACGACCACCTCCGTTGTCCCAGGCCAGGCGGCAGAGCCAGGTCTTAAGGGCCTTCCGAAAGGCCAGGAGTGAAGGGGCCAGTCTCACTGGAAATGTCTTTCAAAGGATCACAGAGGTAAATCCCTTGGTGCTCTGCCATGGCTTATCTTCCATAAAGCTGGCTTGGCTTGGCTGCAGAGCCCCCCACCCCAACCACCACCAATGGGCGTTCTTCCCTCTCCAGTGCTTTGATGGCCAGTTTGGGGTCCTGCACTGAGCGACTGGACCTAAGCCACAGGTCGGGCTTCCCACACATTTCCTGTTGTAACAAAGCTCCTGGTACGGACCATTGCGTCAAGAATCCTTTCAGACCTGGGGAAGAAGAGAGGACTTATACGGCCCTTAAATGTAAGTGCATACCCAATGAAAATACTAAAATCTAATGTCAGTGCAGAGGTGCAGATCTCCAAACAAATAAGGATCGGGAGGAGCATCTATAGACTGCAGTCTCTTCAAGGGCTGCATCCAAGCTTGAATCAGAGTTCCCGTGCAAACCATCATGCAGTGTTTAAGTAAAATGACCTGAAGGACAGTTATGCTGAAGGCTTTTCTAATTATCCCTTACATATATGCTTATATCTCTTCTGAGAAATATGGAGGCAGGGCCTGAGTAATTATGTTGACTGAAAAATAATTTGAGGATGGATGTTTTTTTCTGCCCAACTGGCAGGTTCCTCCTATGTTTCACCAAGCACCGTCTGGAAGTAAAAAGAAGTCTCAGGTTAGAAACAACAGGTTTCAGTCACGAAGTTACATCACACCGGTGCTTCCGAAACCTGGGCAAATTACCCAAAATTGGGTAAAAGTGGTTTTTCTTTGGGTAGCGACCCACGAACCCATTACCCAATCACAACAGGGACATTCAACTGACTTGAAGTGTTTTACCCACTTTGGGTAAAAAGGGCTTTCTCATAAGCGGTTTTAGGTAATGAAGGAAAAAGTTTGGGAAACACTGCATTATACTCTCCTTCCTTTTCACTTTGCATTTTTCTTTTCCGGGGAGTGGGAGCAGGGGGACAGTAACAACTTTGGAATGATTTCTCTGTGAGACCTGCTTCCTTCTAAATCTGGATGTGAATTTGGAAACAATCTGGTTTCCTTGAGTGGCGTCAGAGAAGCTGCACCTTACCTCAGAGGAAGTCTGATTTGTTCTGAAGCAACTCCTTTGGGTTCTGTAGGCGAGCTTTGACTGACTCCCGTGGCGTTTTCAGAAGTCGTTCTAGTGACAGAGGTACATTTAGCCAAGTACAGATGGCAGTGCTGGAAGATAGGGAATGACTTGAACAGCAGAAATAGGAACTCCTGAGATTTGTGCTCAGCATATTTTACACCCCAGTTATCACACCAACCAGCTGGCGTGGTCTACGGTTGTTCTTCTGCCCCTTTCTTCTTTTTTAAAAATGTTATTTTTAAAAACCATCCCAGTAATTCAGCCATTGGATATAATTGCAGAACATATTCAGCGCGTATGACTGGAGGTCCACAGCAATAACAAGCTTGCGGCTCTGTTTAGCGGCCTGCACATGAAGACACAGCACTTAAGTATGACTGGAACGTGGCTTGAAGAAAACAGCTGGGCAGGCTTGCCAGGACTACCTCACCTAGAGTTGCATTTTGCCCCCATTTTCCATCATTCACCCTTAATCATATGTATAAATCAAACCATATTCTAGTTAAGAATGAAGAATGAGCTGTTAATACTCCAGCTGGTTTGATTCTGTAAATACTGATGGGTCAGATGTTGCAAATTTATGTGAAGAATATTTGTGGGGAAGTATGATAATATGTTGTGCGTATCATGAAGAACTCAGGAAAGCAGTAAGAGAATCCAGACAAAATTGTCCATTGGGTTACAGAGAGCTGTAAGGGACATAAACAAAGTGTTTCTAAAGGCAATTTGCAAATGGTGTTTGGAGCCTTTGTAAAACCAGAGAGCATTCATACTATGCAGAAATTGATCATCTCTTTTTCTTGACACGAGTGACTATCAAATTAGGGCATTATATTCATTTATTTGATAATAGCAAAACTGACTATGAAATGCATTAATTCCACTCTACCCTGAATTGATGAGATCCACTATGAGTATTGTGTCCAAGTTTAGTCATCACACTTTAAAAAGAATTCAGGGGCAATGAAAACGGTTTTAAAAAATGGCACAAAAGATGGCCGGTGGTCAATTCCCGATGACTACCTGGACACATCAGTGCCATTGTCTTGAGGCCAGCATGTTAGTGGTTGTCTTCTTCCAAGACGCTTTTTGACTTCCTGACAGCCTGGAATTCTAACCAGGTCAGACTCTGCAAAGTTCCTACCAAGGTGGCCAGGTGCAATTAAGAATTGCATTGGGGCTTCCTGCAGCTGTCCCAGACCCAGATGCCTTCTCCTAAAACCTTAGCTGGCACCTTCTTATAATTTTCTAGGTTGCTTTTATCGTGTTGCAGAGTTTTCTAAGATGCCACTCTAATATTTCCTATTATTCCAAGGTGCTCAGTGGCCTTGCGATGATCTGTTACTAATTTCTTCTAACATGCATATGAAAACTCTGCACACGCTTTCGGGCGCTCTTCGTTCCCGCGGCAAGCGGCCAGGCTCTTGATCGTCAAGCAATTGCGGCTTGAGCAGCAGGGCACCTCTGCGCGGCCGAGAAGAGCGACTTCCAGCAAAGAGCGGGCGGGAAGAAAGGGAAACAGAAGGAGAAACCGCACCGGGTGGGCGGAGAAAGGCGCGGCGTTGGGGGAGGCGGGGCTGCTGGGTGCACCTGGCGGCTGCTGGGCCCTCCCTTCCCTGGGAAGCGCCTTGGATCCGGAGTCCCCCGGGAGGCCGGCTGAACGTCGCTCTCCGCTTTGCAACCCGAGAAGGCGGGCCTTGCACAGAAAGCCTGGTGAGACGCGGCGCCGGGGCAGCGGCCGGGCGATGGTGCGCGAAGCTGGGCAGCCGCCAAGCCTCCCTCGGAGCGCGGCCGGTAGGGCCGCCACCTGCAGTAGCTGCGCCCACCGCCTCGGAGAAGTGGCCTCGGTCAGCGCCCCGCGCGAGAGCAAGGTGAGACTCTCCCAGCCGCCGCCCGGGAAGCGATCGCGAGGGAGAGGCGGCGAAGCCCGCGCCCCTCCCACCTTGCGGAGAACAAAAGGCTCGGGGCAGGCCAGGGTCGGTGGGTCGCCGGCGGGGAAGCGTTGCTTTGGCGAGGTCCGCGGGACTGATGAATATGAATATGCAATACGGAGTCGTGGCGTCAGCAACCCGGAGCGTTCGCCGTGGACATCCGGTGTGCTATAGGAGCGAAAGAGCGCTCTGACTCGGGGCTCGATCTTGGAATGAGAGGCGGCGGGAGGACCGGCGAACTCTAGGATGAGTCCTGGCCCGGGCTTTGGAGGGAGACCCGGTTGCGCGGCAGCAGCCGCCGCGTCCAAAGTCAACATCGCGAGCGTTTGTCAGGGGTTGCCAATCATCTCCCGGGAACGCATTGAAAAACGGGTTTAAAAGTGTCTTTAAGGGTTTCAGTTGCGAGCAGGACAAGAGTGAGTCGTGCGGGCGGGGGGAATGAAGATGATCTTTGCCGTTCTTTTATTTCCACGTTTACCTGGAAATAAATCTCTTGAATTGGGACTTACTCCAGATAAGGTTGGATGATGGTCCTGGAGTACTTTTCTCAAGAAGTGAGAATACTGGCACTACCACTGTGCTAAGGCTAGTATCTCGGCTACGTGACACTGGATTGCTGCTGCTGCTGTTTGTAATTTGCGCTTCCTCGGTGCGAAAGCTTCGTTCCAATAACGTTTTAAATGGATCATTGAAAACAGGATATTACTGAGCACCGGCTAGGCGTCGGCGTAGATCCTCCTCCTCTTGTCAGCTGAAGTCCGCCTCTCGTTTGTTTTTCGCGATTTGCCAAAGAGCCGGTATTGCCCGGGCCGTGACTTCCGCACAGCCCTAGGGCCAGGGGAAAGGGAAATGTTGCAAAGCGGAGGGCCGGTCTGGAAGCCGAGCGAGCGGCGGCCAATCGTGAGCAGGCTCGGCGTCCTTTAAGGAAGGGCCACATCCTTTTCGCGGCGTTGGCGCGCCCAACTTTTTTTTACTGTACGCTTGGGCTTTATTTAACGTCAGAAGGGCACCGGTTGGTGTTCATCAGCTTACGGCCGAGCATATGCACTCCCACTTTTGTTTTGCAAGACAGTGCCAAGTTCAGCGTGTTGATGGCATGGGGTTCAAATCAGGACGCATGGGTTTTATTTTAATCAGTCAAGTGGGCTCAGCTCTTAACAATTTTTTAAATCCATTCAATCGTGTCCAATTCTCCACGACTGCCTGGGCAAGTCCCTGCAGTTTTCTTGGCAAGGTTTTTCAGACGTGGTTTGCCCTTGCCTGCTTCCTAGGGCTGAGAGAGAGTGACTGGCCCAAGGTCACCCAGCTGGCTTTGTGCCAAAGGCAGGACTAGAACTCACATCTCCCGGTTTCTAGCCTGGTGCCTTAACCACTAGACCAAACTGGCTCTCAATTTTAACAATTAGGAACCGATAGATTAGGATCATCGGGAGGTTAGGAAGATGAACAGATTTCCAGATTATGAAACAGATTTCCAGATTATAAAACAGATTATGGGCGTTTCCTCCCCTACACCTTGCAGGACACAGACACCCCCCCCCGCAACCTCTTTCTTCTACCTTGTCCCAGTTGCCTTCATCTCATCCCCGTGCCCTACCTGGGCAGCTTAAAGTTATCTTTAGTTCCCCTGTCAATGCTTTCCACTGTAAACAGACCACAAGCCACAAGAGTTTTTGCTGCAGGCACAGTCTGATACACCTTGGATCCTGTTTGGTTGATGTTACAGCCAGGTGATCCCTCAGGGGTGGGATCAGCTCAGATTCTATTGGCCACTTTAACCAAACTGGGCAACATCCATTCTGCTTTGGGCAGAAAACCATATTTTTTTTCAAACCAGCTTCTCCCCTGTACTTTCAGGTTTCTGAAGCAGCTCTCACCTTGGAGAGCCTGATTAGCACTATTCCAGAGAAGCACTAAACCTTTTCTCTAAATCTCTTTCCCAAACCCTTTAGATGCACCCATGTAAAATATTTGCATCAAACCAGAACAGGTTTTGGCAGTGCCAATCTGTCAAAACCTGCCTCCTTCCCCAGCCCCGCCCCACATTAAGGAAAGGGACTGGGAGTTGCTGACCCACCAAACAGGAGTGGAGGGAAACAAAGCTGGGGGAATCCGCCATCCCTGTCCTTAACATGCTCTGGATGCTGTGAACAAGGACAGCACCATTTGTCAGCATTGTGCTTGAGGCAAGGTATTGATCACGAGCAAGGGGAGCAAATGTTATGCTGGTATAGTTCTGGTGGCTGAGGGACTCCTGAGTAGCCCTTTCACTTGATTATGAGGAAAAGCCTTCTCCAGTACTTTGAAGTGCTTTCTATCTATATTTGACAAACTATAAAGGTAAAGGTTTCCCCCACACATTTGTGCAGTCGTGTCCGACTCTAGGGGCCGGTGCGCATCTCCGTTTGTTAGCCGAAGAGACAGCGTTGTCCGAAGACGCTTCCACGGTCATGTGGCCGGCATGATGCACGCGGAACGCTGTTACCTTCCCACTGAAGTGGTACCTATTAATCTACTTGCATTTGCATGCTTTCGAATTAGGTTGGCAAGAGCTGGGGCGAGTGCGGGAGCTCACTCCGCACGCAGGGCTAGGGATTCGAACCTCTGAACTTGTGATCTTCCAGTCGACAAGCCTGGCATCTTACCCGCTGGGCCACCACGTCCCCAAACTATACTGGTATGAAATTTGCTGCCCCGTTGTTGATCCTTCAATTGCTTACTTCTGTCTTCTAGTGCCACACAACCATTATTTAGGCACCAGAAAGCCTCTCTTTATTACTGTTGTATCAGTATAATGGATGGATGACTCTAGGTCATAAAGGCCTTTCCGCATTTGCAGCTAATCACAGCACAATCATGCCTTGTCAACATCTGTTTCCACATCCCCATGATGTTGCCTTCATCTTGGCCCCAGCCCAAGCTTGAGGCAGGTGCAAGCATGCCTTAGTTGTCTCTGGTATTAAAATAATATTTCCCCCCTTAGTCAACACAGTCCAAAGACAGCTTTGAGGTATATCAAATATGTTAAGCTTTGTTACCCATTGCCTTGGAGGGAAGTCAGGTGATTAGCCATGACTGAGAATAGAGGAAATAGAGGTAGGATAGGAATTTGCAGTGAGGAAAGCAAATGTCACATTTGAATAGTTTTCTTCCAACTTAAGGATGGCTAGAAAGCACTTTAACTCAGCTATGGCAGGGATCAATTTGGTTATCCTGAATTGCCTAAAACATTGTAGTATTTGTTGCAATGTTCTTAGAATAGCCTCTTTTGAGAAAATAACAAAACTGTCCAAATACTGGGTAGCATTTCCATTTTTACTGATTGAATAAAACTTAGAGTTGGTTTCTTTAGGCAGAGATCTTTTATTGCAGATACCCCTTTTGAGCAGGAGTGGCGAGCAAGCAGGCACTCAAAGGGAAACGGTTAGTCTAACCGTTAATCTAAAGGTTAGACTAACCGTTAATCTAAGGGGGGTTAATCTAACCCCCTCCCCCCCAATAATAGTTTGGTGTTAGCATCTGAGCCTTACTCAGGCTGTGATGGGAACATGCAACCTCAAATATAGTTGCTCTTTGAGGATTGGATTGCAGCTTTCACTGTGTTTCACTGCTGGTCTGCTGGCTAGAATGATGGGAACTGGAGTTAAAATATGGTGGAAGAGACAAACATTGACCATGCTTAAGCTATGGTCTCCAGGATTTTGGACGGGCTCTTTTCTCAGCAGTACCTAGAAACATCAAAGGTTGAATCCCAGATCTTTTGTATGCAAAGCATGTACCTTATCACTGAGTTATGGCCCTTCACCTTTATTTTTCTTAAGGCTGCTTCTCTCTAGTCTAATCCCAAAAACCATTCACTCCAATAGAAGAGAATATTTGTAGCTCAGGGTTGAACTGTGGAGTCCTTGGTGCTCTGTGAGCTTGGTTGTTTGCTTGCAGACGTTTCATTAACCCAGCTAGGTAACATCATCAGTGCTAGTGAGTGTGGGGCTTGCTCCCTGTTCATATACAGTAGCTTGCCCTGCCAGTGTTGGTGGGGGTGTGGTTTTCTCCTTGGTAGTTCCTTGATTAGGGTATTGTTTTCTGCTTGATTGTTTGGTGTTAATCCCTGCTTGTCTGGGTGTTGGTTGCTGGAGATGATGAGTTCTGGTCTTTTTGTCGAAGGCTTTTCACGGCCTAGGAACCACAACTTCCAGAACACGGCCACACAGCCCGGAAGACCCACAACAGCCATCTGGTCTTTTTGTTTCCTTTTTAGCTTTTTTATTGTTCTTTTTGAATGGTGAGTAAATGTGGTTTATCTCTGTGTATCTGTTGATGGCTGATTTGTCTGAATGCCACGCTTCCAGGAAATCTCCACTGTTTTTTGGATTTAACTTGGTCTAGGATGCTCAGTTTCCCAGTTGAAACTATGGTTGAGTCTGTCCATGTGTTGTGAGATTAAGGAGTTTTCATCCTTACTGCTCGTTGGTGTTCATGGATGGGCTCTGCTAGTCTTCTGCCAGTCTGTCCTACATAGTGGCTGTTACTGTCCTTACACTGTATATT
The DNA here is from genome assembly GCA_023362775.1 of Charina bottae. NCBI lineage: Eukaryota > Metazoa > Chordata > Lepidosauria > Squamata > Charinaidae > Charina > Charina bottae. The sequence continues at coordinate 18,811,941 of JALMGJ010000020.1, read as the reverse complement.
GTAGATGACTCCTGTTTTTTCTTCTTGGGCTACTGGGTCTTTGGGTTACTTAAGATGTTTTGGAGGGCTTTAGTTGGTTTGTGTGGTATGGTGATGCCATAATCTGTTGGTTGTTTCTGATATGTTTCCATTCCAGAAAGCATTCACTGTTTTAATGCTCCAATATAATTTCCTTCAGCTTCCAGCCTAGCAGTGGGTAGTCAGGTAACAGTTGTTACTCACAACTTTTTGTCTGAATGCACATGTGCGACAATTCCTGTCTTGGGAAATTTGACCCTGTCTAGCAGCTGTGGTTATAATCCTATCTGCATTTATCTGGCAATAAACTCTAGGTTACAACGTTAGATTTACTAAGCATGTGTGGGGGCTTATTCTGTAAATCTCTATGGAGGGTATATCTTCACAGTGTATGTGCATGAAGGTGCTCATCATATTTAAGCAGTACACTGGTTACTGAGATTTGCATTAGGCTTTTTTTCTCCTGTAATACACTGTCAAAGATAATAATTGTATTTTTCTATTAAATCTAATCCAAACATCCTTTCATCCTCCAGTAAGGATCCTATGGTTAAGGAAGGGTTATATCTCAGTAGTAGAATATGTGCAGAAGATCCCAGATCCCATCATTTCTAGATATGTCTTTCTGGAAATCTGATAAGTCCCTTTTGGACAGTATAAGAAAATACAGAGATCAATGGATTAATTTTAATATTTTATTGTAAACCGCCCAGAGTCTACTGCGGTAGAGATTGGCGATGATAAATTTGATTAATAAATAAATAAATAATAGTCTGATTCAATACAGTATAAGGCAGCTTCTTATATTTCCTTATGTTTTGGCTAAATAGCTTTTTTCCCTTGTTTCCTTCCTTGCCCTATTTTGTCCCTCTCCCATAGCAATCCTCATATATAAATAGTTGATATTTGATGTTTTTTATTTAAATATCTTTTACTCTAGTTTGCAAATCAATATTTTAAAGTGGTTAACCTCGCCTCCCCCATTGTCCAACTCAGTATTTCTCAACCTTGGCAACTTGAAGATCTGTGGACTTCACCTCCCAGAATTCCCCAGCCAGCATGGGGATACTGGTCTAACTTCTGCAATAATAGCCAACACATAAAATAACATTTAAAAACTTACTGATCCCCATTAAAAGCAGTAATTAAGGAGCAATAACATGTTTGGACTAATGAAAATAATATGTCAGCCTTACTAGGTAGACCAGACAGGAAACACAACCAGATGAGTTAATTCTGCTTTACTGTAAAGCTACATTAACAGAATCTTGCAAGTGTGAAAGTACATTTCTCCCCCACCATCTCCTTTACAGCCCATGAAACTAGGGAGGGTCCCTTCTGAGCCTCTTGCCCCGCCCACTATCCAGCTGCAGGCTATGCTGTCTCTTATCTGACCGTTCCCTAGGCAGCGTCTCTTGGCCCATTCTCCCAACGTCATTCTCACATACCATTACATAATAATAATATATTAAGTATAACCATATGTAAGTTAAGAATCTAATAAACACTAAAGTTTAAGAAAGGAAATTGTTGTGGTGAGTTCAGAAGACAGAACAGATTATGTGGGTTGTTTCAGGTTCTCTTTTAAAACAAAAGGCTCAGCGAATTATCTCTGAGCAGCTATGCCCATTTTAAAAAAGTAAAGATGTGCAGCTGTGTGGGTGCATGTTGAAAATTATTTTTGGAAAAAAGTGGCTGTCACCATAGTCAAAGGAAAAGAAGTAAGAGGATAACCACCAGTTCTGGTTTGCAGTTGAAGGTGAGAAAAAAAAATGTTTCCAAACCATTTCTCAGGCATAAATAGCACTCAGTCTTGTTACATTTCTAGGCTGAAGCACCCATACCTCTTCAGTGTACTTCAACCAATGACAACAAAAACAGCCCTAAAACATTTGAGAGCATGATATTTTCGGAGGAAAATTTCTTTAGGAGAGCAGGTTGTGAAATATGTGGCAGGTTGTATGAGTAAGCCAGTTATCAGCAACCAAGGGGAACAATTTAGTGTAGACAGGCCTATCTGATGGTGCTTCTCATCTGTGATGAAAGCTTGCAGTGAAGAATTTTTTGTCTCCTTTTTAATTCAGGACCTTTTTCATATGGGTATTTTTAGTCCTTAAAAATGTGATGAGCTGCCATGTTCTCTTTCAAGATATCTCTCTATTACTAGTATATTTTCAAGGCAGACTGAAGGCTGCTTAGGGTACATGTAGGTCCAATTTATAACCCTGCCACCAACTTGAGGGTCCACCCTGAAATCCCCTATACCATTGACAGAGGCAGATGGGGTGACCTGGTGAGCTGTGACATCATAATAGAAGGACCTCAGGGATGTCACAGTAGTTGATTGGCAAATTGCTAATTTCAGTCAGTGGGGGCCTGAAGAAGTCAGAGTTAAGGTAAATTTTCACAAAGCACTTAAAATGGGGATTGATACATGTTGCTTAGAAGGGCCTGCAAAATTGAGATAATTAATTAAGGACTTTTATAATGTAAACTGTTTAGAAAGCAGGTCAGGTTGGAACTTTATTTTTTTAGAGGTTAAAAGCAAAGACTACGTATACATTTCTAGGATACACATATACTTGGAAAGAAAGCTCGTTGAATTCAATAAGGCTACCAGTGACTGTTTGTAAACAAGAACCCTCAAATAATATTTGGGATTTTTTAAAATGACCATTTGCAATGATACCGTCCCTCAAATTTAGGCAAGGTAGATCACTGTACTATACTAGGCAGCCTTTTAGATGTTTACAGTTAATTATTATAATAGTTTCTGTTGAGTAAGCAGCTAGTCTGGAGTACACATGAGCAAGTGAGCGTCTTTGAACTCTTTTCATTGGAGTAAACAAGGCTGATTGCCTCTCAACTCCTCGGAGGCACTCTCTGACATCACTCTGTAAGGTGAATAACTGCTGTTGTGTGTAGCAATGGTGCTGGTCCCTTTTCTCCTTTAGGAGTAAGTTCATCCCCTTTCATTGCTAGTTTCCTCTTCCAGAAAACAGCTCCCCTGAGCTGCTAGCCTTACAGCACGACCTGTGCGAATGGGTGGCTTTGGGCCACTATATGTGTAGCTTTTTGGGTTCCAGTCTGGCAATAGCTCCAAAAAGCACATGGGGCTGAATCACCTGTTGGTGCCACATGGACTGTGTAGTTCATGAGTATGGGGAAAGTGTAGCAGACGTTGGCGCCATATGGTCTGTGTAGTTACGGGGAAAGCGCCTGCCGCCATTTTTTCTGAACTCGTAAACCTAGCTAAACTGCTTGGTAACTGAGTACATATTTAAAGCTGTTTTTTTGGTCTACTTAAATGGGCCGATTGGTAGATGTTCAAATCAGTGGACTTGATGAAGGAAACATTCTTTGCCTGAGAAGTCAGTGATGATGGGGAAATTCATCAAGAAAAAGTGTTCTGAACAAGAAACCATATAACTAAAAAACAAGTAGGAATGCAGGTAAACAGGCTTCTTATTGTCTTCAGTGGTGCATTATACCTCATGGGGCCTTAGGCAAAATAAAATTTAGGGCTCCCCAAAGTTCATTAATTTCCACTAATAATGTATCACAAGTAATATTTAAACAATTTACAACAAATGATTGTCTACCTGTTAATTGCACATCTTGTTGTTAATAATAAATTGTTAGTATCTTTACAAACAATACTGTTTATATTTTAAAAAAGTATGTACTTCCATGATTACAGAAGACATCAAATCACAATAAATCATGGAGAAATATAATTCTATCACTTTACGTGCATAGATATTTAATATTTGGTATGTACATACTATACACCAGTATGGTTTTTGCGTTTAGACTCCCCTTTTTGTCCGCACAAAATAGTACGGTCCAATCTCGCAAGCAGGTGAATCTTCTATTGGTCGTTGGGCCATTAAAAATTCAAATAGTAGGAGGGCAGAGTTGGCACATGCACTAACCCGAGGCCCCATCCCCGTTGATTCGGGAAAGCCGGAGATCTCTGTCAGAGGCGTCCGTGCAGCCAGATAGAAATGCTGGAACGGCGGAAGCAGTTTTCCAAAAATGTGACTTTGGGTCCCCTCTTTTGGGGGACCCTAGGCAAATGCACAACATGCCACTGATTGTCTTCCTTAGAAGAGTAAATGTTCCAGATATTTAGTGATGCAAGGGCAATGTTGTTTTTCTTTCTGTTTCTTTTATTTATGAATAAAAGTAGAACATTTGGAAAACATTTGGCACAGACTAAAGGGATGGTAAGGAACAACTGTTTGCTTTTTGGTAAGTGAATGTTTTATGGCTGGTGACCCTCCCTGTGGCACATTCACATTCTCGTGAATGGACAAGCATCTCAGGGCATTCATTTTCTGTTCTGAATGAATAAAGGGATGCTACCCATTATTCTGTATTTTTTGACCCTTTGAGGCCTGGTCAGATTGTCAGGGGGATAAGAACAACTCTACCAATATCTGTAGAGCTGAATAAGCTGAATCCTTTCTTCCTTTTCTCATGAAAACAGCAGCGGCTCTAGGAAGCAGAAATGCATCTTAGGCTTCCAAGTACTCCTTGTTTTCAGGATGGGAATCTCAACAATCCTATGTAGAAAATGTTGTGATAAGGAATAATTGTGCTCAACCAAAGAGATGCAATACATGCCTTTTCTTAAACATATCCCCCACTGTATAATGTTCCCCTTTCTTCATAAGCAAGCAAGCAAGCAAGCAAGCAAACCATCTTGTGGATTTTTATCCATCTTCCCTCAAAAGTTTACACTTTTCCCCCCAAGCCTTCATTTTTCTGATCTTTCTGTTTAATGTTTTATTACCTATCAATTGTAGACTTCCTTTAAACTTTTCAGTGCACATCTCGTTGTTTATACTCATGCTCTCCAAATCTTTACTGAGAAAAAAAAAGGTTTCCTCTTTTTTTGACAAAAGACTGTTCAGTATCTAATCTCTTCTGATTAAAAGTGTCAAAATTTTAATTATCTCTGTGGCTGCAATTAATAGGTGAGACGGAGCCTCTTCTTTAATAGTTTTAGTACTTATTTGCCTTCTCTCTGCAGAATCCTGGACTTGCATTAAAACAAAGTTTTAATCCACAGACAAGTTTATGCAGCCTGTATTAATGCAGCTCAATAAGTACAGGTTCTGAAAGGCAAATGTTACATCCTTCTTCATTATGTAGAAAAACCTGGGAAAGCTAAAGAAATAATAAAAATCCAAAGGAGTCTGGGAGCCTTTTTTCAGACCGTTTTATTAAAAGGCATAAGCTTATGAAAGCTTATGCCTTTTAATAAAACGTGTTGATCTGAAAAGGGGCTCCCAGACTCCTGCAAAATTTTTGGCTACCGTAAACTAACGCAGCTCCCTTCCTACAATTTGTACAATGACAAACCGTAAAGCCACCTTCAGGTTGAACTTGACTCCTGGTAATTTCATGGGCAGCATTAGGCTGACGTAAGAGGATTCCATATTTGCAGCGTTTCTTTTTTGTCACTTGTTTCCTTTCAGGACTGATTTCCCACTTCCATTATGTAAGATCCCTTCCAGCATTTACTAAAGCTCCCAACCAGTTAAGTGGGTTTTAGCAGGCAAATGGAAAGGATGCCTTTAGGGAACTTTGCTGTGACTTGAAATAGAAGGGGTCTGGTACAGTAGTTGTGGGGAAAGGCAGTGGCAAAGGAGCATCCTGTGGGGATTAAGCTTTTCAAGTGAATAGTTATGTCAGCCACCTGGCTCCCCTCCTTCATTCCCCGTGGAGAATCGTGAGCTGTGCCTCCATGCAGTGACAACACTAGAAAAAGTGGGCACCAAAGGAGAAAAACACATTCGTTCTGGCTGAGCAAACTGGGTCCCATGTATTAGGTTCTTGAAACAGAAATAATAGATGTGACTTTAATTGCATGAGGTTTCTACATGGGATCAGCAGGAGGTGGGACCTCCTGGCTTAAGAAGCCTTTGCCCCTGGCCGCCCTTGGTCTCCCTGCCTTCATGCAATTAGCGGTTCAGAAAAGAAGCCCAGGAAAGGGAGAGGCTCCCTCCAGGGATTCAAATGGCCCTCTGATGCAATCCATCTCTCTCTAATGGGAGCGCTAATGGCAAATGTCTTTCAGCACTCCTAGATTTATTCCCTTCCCTTCAGCTAAGTGGTGGGTTGATTTCAAGCTCACACCAAGGTTCCTGACATGGTTTATCAGCAAGTATTCTTTCCCTGAGATCCATAATGACACTAAAGTGTAAGCTGGGGGTCTCTTTTCAAGCACCAAGTGCTTTTCAGCCAAATGCCATCATTTTCTTTTAACCATCTGAGCAGCATCCATCGTTAGTTGGAGTCAGCTTTACCTCTGTAGACAAGCGTCTGAAAATGCTTCTTTCTTTTACACATTTACTGTATATTGCAGCATATGTAGAAAGCTAGCCCCTTATCATTAACAGCTGGGATGGATATAGAAAAATTAAAAGAATCTGATTTCCTGGAATAATGAATACCCAAGAAAAATGGACAATCGATACAGTAGCTCAGCTTTCTAATAGACTTTTTAGCTAAAATTATTGTCTTACTGATCCATTGATTGATTAATTTTCTGTAGAGCAGCTAGCTGACTGTATGTCTGTCTGTCTGTCATATTTATATCCCGCCCATCTCCCTCACAAGGAAGGACCCTGGGCGGTTCACAATAAAACAGTTTAAAATCAATAAAAAACCATAAATAACACCAATAATCAGCAAAAATACATAATTACAGTCAGATCCAAACAATGGTAGGATCCACTTAGGACCACTTAGGTTTTCTTGTGCTCAATATAAAAAGCCAGGGAAGTTGCAGCTGACATAAGCTCTGGATTTTTGAAGATGAACAAATTTATCTTCACATAACCTTTTGTGGATCACAATAATAATAGTCATCATACTTTGCTTTATTTGGTGTTTTTTTTAAATGGGGGGAAGCAATACCTTCAAAACATTTTTGCAACTATACCTTGGTATACCAGGATAAAAACAAGCAGAAGCGCTGTTCAGTGGATCATTCATATTTATTGCAATATTCCTAACATTTTAAAAATAATTAATTACAACAATGGTTAATTTGCTTTTGTAACTGATGTAAGTATTAAAATTGTTCCTGACTGAAATATGTTTTTGTGGTACTAATAAGGCAAGTGCTTTAAAAGCGTCTGCCCAACATTTTAGCCACACATGATTGATTAGCTTATTTAAAAAGGACTCCAGAACCCTCTAGTCAACCTGGTTATGTTATCTAAGAGTTGTGCATGCTGCGGTCCAAGATAAACTGCAGGGCACACCAGATTGGGAAGATGTTCTAGTCCCTAAAACACAGGTATAAAAGACATTGTGTATGCCTCACTCGCCACAGCATGGCATAGTGTACTATATCATATAATTTGTAAAAAGGTAAAGGTTCCCCCCGCACATTTGTGCAGTCGTGTCCGACTCTAGGGGCCGGTGCTCATCTCCGTTTGTTAACCGAAGAGCCAGCATTGTCCGAAGACGCTTCTACGGTCATGTGGCTGGCATGACGCACACGGAATGCTGTTACCTACCCACCGAAGTGGTACCTATTAATCTACTTGCATCTGCATGCTTTCAAATTGCTAGGTTGTCAAGAGCTGGGGCGAGTGCGGGAGCTCACTCCGTCACGCAGGACTAGGGATTCGAACCTCTGAACTTGTGATCTTCCGATCGACAAGCCTGGCGTCTTAACCACTAAGCCATCGCACCCCCATATAATTTATAGCTCCCAGTAAATTGTGAATGATAAGCTCAATAGTATTCTCCTGCCAAGCACTCAAAAGAGAGTCCTCCATCCTCCTATAAAGCTGCAAAGTAAAATATCTGCTGGAACAATTATTTGTATCCATCTAAATGGTTATATGAAAACTGCTAAAATAGTCTTAGTTATGGGTATATCAGTTTATAAATAACTTTATATTTGATGAATTATGCACAATTATCTTCAGCAGCATCACCGCAGATCTGACATCAGGAATGATAATATTCCAAAACTAGCAGGGGAACATTTCAAAGGAATAACAGACCAGTTTCACTGAGAAATAGCTTATCATGTGATCATTTTAAAATATGAATTAACATGCTTTTTTCACTAAGCCTTATGGGATAATACAGTTATTTTTAGAATGTCAAACTGGTCTGAACTGGTTTTGTGATAATACAGATTTCTTTTGTCTTTTTTTTTTTTTTTTTTGCTTTGCAATATATCCTTTTGCTGAGCCAAGAAAAGGGATGCTCCTTTTGTGTAAAGTACCATCCATCCAGAAAATGGCCAAAAGTTTTTAAATAAGAGTAAATTTATGAAAGGTTCCCTGGCTCTGGGCCAGAGGGCTAACTTTTCACAAGGAGCACATGACTTGGCATACGATTCAGTTTATTGTCGGTGTTCATGACCATTTTTAAATAACTTGCTTTGCAGTCATTCCCATTCTCATTTCTACCCCCTCTATGCTCTATGAAACCTCTGCCTGCATGTAATTCTTTCTGTTTTGATTAAGAAGGAATGAGGTACTAGCAGTATAGCAGAAAAATGGAATTGATCTCCTGACAAGCTAAGCTAAATTTTATTAAGAGATTGTGTGTTTTAAGATATTGCAAGGGTCTGTTACTAGGAGACAATGTTAGCGAATTCCAAGATGCTGGTTATTTATTGCTACTATTTTGCTTCAAGAAGAAATTGGGTGAATGAGTTCAAGTTCAGTGTTTATCTCTGCAACTACCACATACTTTCTGTTTTCCATAGTCTCAGAATTGCACTCGGCCCACCCAGATCTCCTTACCACTAGTGCCCCTTTCAGCTGGCCAGTGGGGGATGCAAAAAGTGATGCTCCAGCCAGTGCTTTTGCTTCTGTAAGCCAGCCACTCTATGTGGAAGTGGGAAAAAAAATACTCAACAGAACCAACAGAAAGGGGGAAGGATAGCAAGGCACATAGTAGCTGGACTCAAGGAGACTAGACTGGAGAAATCCCAGGAGGTGGGGCAAGGAGGGAATTCCTACTGATCTGACGCTATCTACCCCATATTTCTGAAGGAAACTCTACATTAAGATCTTCACTATATTTCCTCTGGAGGATCAGCTAAGTTGGAAGTCAACTGGCTCAGCCAAGAAGACTTCCAGATGCCACATAGCATCATGGGAACCTAGGAGTGATACTGATCTCAGATTAGTTCAGATCTTACGTATGTAGGCCATAGTGATAAATGAAATATTTTATTCTTTGAAATGACAGCATTCTCCCCCCTGAATATTTAATACTGTCCTACTATAACTGCTGATTTTTGTGTGTCTACAGGCTCCTTGAACTGAAGTCTGGAGAATCACATGCATATCTCATGCTTACAGTGAAATCATGGCAACCAATGATAAAGTAGCCATCTTAACTGATGATGAAGAAGAGCAGAAGAGACAATATGTGCTTGGCGATCCTTTCAGTGGGATTCCCAAGGAGCAAGATCTCCAAGCCCAAAGTGATACCCCTTCAACCGAGACCACTACTATTCCAGACGAAGAGCTTGATTGGCTTGAAAGACACTGCGTGAAAGTGAATAATGATCTCCTGGTCTCAAAAGTCTTTTATTTTTTCTTTTATGCTGCTTATGGTTCCCTGTACCCATTGCTTCCTGTATACTACAAACAGCTAGGCATGACTCCCAGCCAGAGTGGACTCCTGGTAGGGATTAGATACTTCATTGAATTTTGCAGTGCTCCATTTTGGGGAGTGGTAGCCGATCGCTTTAAAAAGGGGAAAGTTGTTCTTCTCTTCTCCCTAGTATGCTGGGTGCTGTTTAACTTGGGAATTGGGTTTGTTAAACCAGCAACCTTAAGATGTATGCTAAAGAACCCTATCCCCATTCCTCCTACCAACGCCAGTCATCTTTCAGCAGCAGCCCCACAAAATATCTCCATTTCTTCTGTCCTTCCTACTCTGGGAACTACATTAACAAAGGACCGAGGGAAAAGAGATTTGCTGACCTACAACTTGCCAACTCTGAGCTCAGCTTTGCCCATGAATTCTAAATCTAGCTTTTCTCCAACTGTTCAAAATGGAAATGGGAAGCATGCTTTAAAAGAAGAAGAAAGTGCAACTGTTGCCAGTACTCCAAAAGGTAGTGTTGCTGGGGGTCTGTTGGGAAATACCACCCACACAACAGCGTCATCTACAGGCACCACAAAAACAACCCTTCCTGGCCACGTTGCTCTTGTCTATGATCATCAGGAGGTTGAAGCGATCTTCTTGCTCATCCTCCTTGTTGTGATTGTAGGAGAGTTTTTCAGTGCCTCCTCAGTCACTATAGTGGACACTGTGACGCTGCAGTATCTTGGCAAACACCGGGACCGTTATGGGCTACAGCGAATGTGGGGATCTCTGGGCTGGGGACTGGCCATGCTATCGGTGGGCATTGGCATTGACTCTACCCGCATTTATGTGCTTGTTGAAGGCCAAGGCTGTAAGTCTCCAGAGTACAAGAACTACAGGATTGTTTTCATAGTCTTCGGGGTCTTGATGACACTCTCTTTGATTGTGGCCACCCAGTTCAGGTTCCGGTACAACCACTACAAGCAAGAGGAAAACCAGAGCACAGAGGCAGAGGACTCCTGCACGGACAGAAATTCCTCCACAGATTCCTCCCATGACACACAGAGTGACACAAGCCAGTCCCAGTCCTTTAATTTTTGGCACTTGATTAAGCAGCTCTGTACTATCCAGTATGGCTCGGTGCTGTTTGTGGCTTGGTTTATGGGTTTTGGATATGGCTTTGTGTTCACCTTCCTTTATTGGCACCTGGAGGATCTGAATGGCACCACCACGCTCTTTGGAGTTTGCTCTGTTTTGAGTCATGTCTCTGAACTGACGGCATATTTCTTCAGCCACAAGCTGATTGAGCTGATTGGTCACATCAGGTAAGCCAAAGCCATAAGAATCTATCTATCTATCTATCTATCTATCTATCTATCTATCTATCTATCATCACATTTGTATCCCGCCCATCTCCCCCACAAGGAGGGACCCTGGGCGGTTCACAGCAAAAATTTAAAATCAATAAAAACTATAAATACTAATAAAAACAATACGCACGCACACACACACACACACATAAATTAATATATATATATATATATATATATATATATATATATATATACACAGTATATTATAAAGAATGCTAGAACAGCAATAGGCAATTCCTATTCCAATTCCCAAGATATTTGCACATTCTTACACAATGATATATAAAAACTCTGCCCAGTGTCATACACTGAACAAGTACCGTACAAAGAACTCTATATATTTCTATGTCCTGTTCATGTAAGCTGAACAATTATTTCCTATAATAAGTCATGGATCTGCAAAATCAGCCATTCCAGGAAGAGAAGGGTAAAACTATAGAGTCATCCTTTATAAATCACTTTTAATTATTCAAAGCAATTTCCATGGATTTTCTAGCTGTAATCTTTAATCCCCCAAATCTTTAATCCCCCTTGTGTCTCAGATGAGGGTGAGATATGAAAAGAGTATCTTGCTTAATGCTACCTAGTAAGTTAATGGAAGAATCCAGTCTCTTACCCATTACAGTTCAATTAAAATATAGCTGTTTTTAAGTATGTGCAGCATCTACCATTGCAGGAATGACTTGTTGTTGATTAGATGTATATTCCACCTTCATTTTGTGTAATTCAAAGGCAATGTACATAATGTCCCTCCTCCTATTTTCCTCACCACAACAACCCTGTGAGGTGGGCTGGGCTGAGAGAGAGAGAGGCTTCTGTGCCTAAGGGAGGACTAGGACTCATGGTCGCCCGGATTCTAGTCCAGCGTCTTTGGATGTTCCATTTCTTCTCCTGATCATCCTGATCCAGCCATTCAGGGAGTGATCTAGTAGTTTTCTAGAAGTTAACCCATTGAGCTGGAGGCAGTTAATGGTGTTCCAGTTGAAACAGGCTTCTTTCAGGGGCTGGATCAGGTCCAACACCACAAACTGCTTCAAATCAAAATTGAACTGTTTCTTTTTTCATTTCTCTCCTATCCCAATAACATTTGGTCTCAGCTAGGCTTAATGATAACTGTAAGTATGTATGTTTGAAATTACTTTAAGAAAACATCTGAAAATAGAGAGGCAGTGTTGGGGACAGGTATTGGATGACATAAGCTGAGCACTGCTGGCAAAAGTTTTGTATAGAAAATAAGTACAGTATGTGTTGATTCATAGTAGGGGAGGATTACCCTTTTGCATCATGATTATGAGAAGGGCTATGGAAGCAGGACAGTAACGTAATAATGTCAGTCTTCAGAGAAACAGAGATGGATTTTTTCTCTCTCTAGGGGTTAGATTTTTGCCTTTTAGGTCTAATAATCAGACAAGAAAGACATACAACTACTCTTGAGGAAAGACCATTGTCCTGAAGCTGATATATCCCACCGGCAGGCCATTCTGGCTGGGGATTCTGTAGGTTTTGTAGCCCAAAACATTTAGTGGACACCTGCTTGGGAACAGTTAAAGCAGTGCTTTCCAAAGTGCCGCCGTTGGTGACACACCAACGGCGGCAGCAGCGGCGCGGGGGCAGGGGCGTGCACGGCGGGGGCATGGGAGGCGCGTGGCGGCAGTGTGCATGGCGGCAGTGGCGGCGGCCTCTGCTAAAATGCGGAAGCGCTGGTGGTGCGCCGCTGCCGTCGTTGCTGCTGCCACCGCCGCCACCATGCATACCACTGCTGCCGTGCCGCCGCCATGCACGCCCCCGCTGCCGCTTCCGCGTTGTGTTGCGGCACACCAAACTCTGTGTTGCTATTATTATTAGTATATCTACTGCTTGAGAAGAAATACAACTGAAGTGGATTGAGTTTACTTCAGTGGGATTAGGAATGTTTAAGGCTATGCTGTGAAATCTTGCTGACACAATTGATTCTTCTTTAGTGCTTGAGTAATAGCTTCCACTATGGTTATATGGACTCAACCGTGGGGGAGCTGAGGATGGTGATGGCCGACAGGAAGCTCTGGCGTGGGCTGGTCCATGAAGTCACGAAGAGTCTCGGAAGCGACTGAATGAATAAACAACAAATGGTTATATGATATGGAAAGATGATCTTTCACTAGCTTCCATGATTTAATGCTTGGCAGCTGTGACTTTGCCTGGTGCAGTGATGGTGGAGAAATGTCACATCTGCTTAATAGCTCCTTGCCTTACAGCTGTAAAATAACTGAGTACATTTCAAAAGAGAATGCTGGAAAAATTGGTGGTAAGCTTTTATTTCTTGCAAATAGAGCCTGAAAATCTATCATTGTTGGGAAGCCACCAATCTGATTTTTGATGCAAAATATTGTAAACGTCTGGTCCATAAAATTAGTATACCTCTACTCTAGTTTCTAAATCAGGGCTTTCCAAAGTGCCGCTGCTGGCGACACACCAGTGGCGGCGGCAGCAGCGCGGCGGTGTGCGCGTGCACACGGTGGCGCGGGGGGCGTGCGGCGGCAAGCGCATGCACGGTGGCTGGCGGCGCGGGGGGGCGTGCGGCGGTGCGTGGGTGCACGGTGGCGGCGGCAGCCTCCGCTAAAACGCGGAAGCACTGATGCCACGCCGCTGCCGCCGCTTCCAAGTGGTGTGGCGACACACCACGCTGTGTGTGGCGACACACTTTTGTGTCGCGACACACAGTTTGGAAAGCTCTGTTCTAAATGCTACATGACAGTTTCATTTTTTTCTGGAAAGATATGTGTGATCTTATTCCTTTCATCATCGATTTATTATGCTCATTTCTGTTTTAGCAAATGATTTCAAAATACTTTTGAAGCTTCATTCACAAAATACATATTTCCTGCTCAGAATTTATTTGCAGAAGTTGGACTCCAATGTGCCTAAAAACAGCATGTGTGATGATCCCTTGCTTGTACTTTACTACATGTATGCCTGCTTTACATTTTTTATTTTTATTGCTTTAGTATAAGAAAGAGAAAAAAGGAAAAAAGAGAACTAAAAAAGAACAAAACCCCACACAAACAAAGAAAAAGAAACAGAAATAGTTACTGTTTATAGAAAACCATTCAACACATTTTTTAAGCATAGAATTAAATCTTGATTGAATGGATTAATATTGATCAATCTTTCATTACATCAGTAGATTCCAGAGCAGATCATGGTGACTGAGAGGGTGGATATATTTGCAAAGCTGTGTCAGTTTGGGTGTTAATAGCTGTTTAACTGAGGTGAGCTATATTTTGGAAGGAGAAGGGAAGAACAGGAAGAAAGTAAGCTGATAGATCAGTGGGACTGAATTCAAATATCAGAAAGGAGTATATTTAAAGATCTGATTTTGAAAGAAAAAGAGGGAGGGAGGGGGACCTATCTTATGGAGCCTATGTTCCATTGGGGGGAGTTGAGAACTGAGAACACAGCCTGGAAGAACAAAGAAGTCCAAACTTTGGTGGTCCAGGGTACCGTAGGTGCTAGTATTGTGCCCAGGGGCAGGTGTGGAAGTTACAGGCATCATCATCTGAATCCCTTGCTTGAATTCCACCCCTTGACCAGTGTGGAAACCTATGCGATTAGACTGGAGAGGGGGTGGAGGAGCAGTAGTGATGACAGCGGAAAACCAAAACAGTCAATTCTAGAGGAAGGAGGGAGGAGGAGGGAGGGAGGAAGGAAGAGGAGGAGGAGGAGGAGGTTGATTGATTGTGTGTCACTTTCGACTCCTAGTGATCACATAGATGGATTTTCTCCATGACGATCTATCCCTAATCTGTTCTTTCCCAACGGTGCACTCATCATCACTGTAACTGAGTCCATCCACCTTGCTGCTGGTCATCCTCCTCTTCTCTTTCCTTCCACCTTTCCCAGCATTAGAGCCTTTTCCAGAGAGCTAGGTCTTGTCCAAAATAGGATAATTTGAGCCTGGTCATTTATGCCTCGAGTGAGAAATCTGGGTTGATTTGTTCGATGATGCATCTGTTTGTTTTCTTGGCTGTCTGCAGCATTCTCAGGAGTGTTCTGCAATACCAGAGTTCAAAGGAGTCAGTACTCTTACTATCCTGCTTGTTCAAGGTCCAACTTTCGCTTCCATAGAGTGTCACAGGGAATGCCATTACTTGCATGAGTGTGATCTTTGTAGGTATGGCATTTTGATATCTTTTTCAAGACCTTCATGGCTGCTCTACCAAGTGCTACTCTGCAGCATATTTCTAGACTGCTGGTTCCTTTACTGTTGATGGTTGATCCTAAAAGGCAGACGCTATCCACCACTTCGATATCTTCATTGCCAATTCTAAGGCCAGTTATTCTACCTATTGTCGTTAGTTTGGTGGTCTTTATATTTAATTTTACTCCCATTTTTTCACTGTGCTCTTTGACTTTTAGCAGTAGGGCTTGCAGATCCTTTGCATTTTTGGCTATCAGGGTAGTGTCGTTAGCATAGTGCAGCTTATTGATGTTTCTTCCTCCATTTTTAAAACCACACTCATCTTCTTCCAATCCAGCTTCCCTTAATATATATTCAGCATATGTCAGGAAAAACTGGCGAAAGACCACGATGAGCTGGAATTGCAGCTCTAGTTTACTTTATTGTTCCTACCAGATACAGAATCTTGCCAGACTAAAGGTACCCTAACCGATCTAAGGGGAAAAATACTCCTGGAACTCCAGGGTGGGGCCAGCCTAACTTTCTTCTTTGGCCTGTTTAGGCTTTCAACGCTGTGAGAACACTTATCTCCCTGATGGAATGTGCCCCCTCCTTCTGCTCCGAGCTCCATCACATCACCCTCCTCTTCAGGGAGACAGTCCATCACAGCATATAAATTGAACAAATAAGGGGAGAGTATACCGCCTTGTCGCACTCCTTTGCCAACCTGGAGCCAGTCTATTTTGCTATGTTCTGTCCATACTGTGGCTTCCTGACCTGTGTATAAGTTTCTCATGAGAACAATGAGATGTTCTGGGATTCCTGTTTTTCTGAGCACCTTCCACATCTTGACGTGAACGACACAAATGCCTTTCTATAATTGATGAAACACATACTGACCTCTTTTGGTATTTTTTGACTTTCTCAATTATCCAGTATGTATCAGCAATAATGTCTCATGTTCCTTGGCCTTTTCTGAAGCCAACGTGAACATATGGCATCTCTTTTTCCATGTAGGGCTCTAATCTGTGTTGGATGATCCATTATTTTGCTAGCATGTGAAATTAAGGATATTGTACAGTAGTTTGCACACACTGTTAAGTCTCCTTTTTTTGGTATTGGCATGTAGATTGACCTCTTCCAATCGGTTGCCCATTGTGGTGTTCTCTAGATCTGCTGGCATAGCTTGGTTAGAACCTTGACTGATTCTTCTTCTGTTGCTTCCCATATTTCAGTGGGCATTCCGTCAGTTCCTGTAGCCTTCCAACTTGGTAATCAGCAGACTGCTGATCTAACTACATCTTCTAGTACTACAGGTTCTTGTAAGTAGGGAATATCTTCTAAGGTATCTTGAATGTTGACATCTCTACTGTACAATGTTTCAGTATATTCCTTCCATCTTCCTTTGATCTCCTTTGAATCAGTTACTATCTGTCCATTAGCATCCTTTAGCATACCAATTTGAGGTTGGAACCTATTTCTGAGTTCAGAGATCTTTTGAAAGAATGTCCTTGTTTTTCCATATCTGTTTCTTCAGTGTCTTTACAGATGTTGTCGTAATATTGCTTCTTGTCTCTTCTAACAGCTTTGTGAAACTCTTTGTTAAGTTCTTTTCTGAGATTATTGTATTTCTTGGCTTTGGCTTCTCTTTTCTTGGCAATTTCCACAGTTTGTTCTGACATCCAGTTTGCTTTCTTCTCTTTCTCTATTCTTGACAGTCTCCTTTCACATTTATCTTCAATGACTTCCTTAAGTTCATTTCATAGTTCCTCTGGTTCTCTATCAATGAGGTTCAGGACTTCAAAGCGATTCCTGGTGTTGTTCTTGAAAATGGTGGGTATATGTTCATATCATGGAAACTGGCTTTATTCTTCTTCTTTAGCTTAACTTGGAGCATACACATGAGCAGTTGGTGATCTGTTCCACAGTCAGCACCTGGCCATGTCTTTGATGCTATAATTGAGCTCCTCCACCTCCTTTTAGCATTAATATAGTCAGGAGGATTTTAAAAAAGCCTTGAAAACAAAGATTAGAGGAGAATGAGAGAGGATGAACTGTATGTGTCAAAGCAAGATAGAAAAACCCAGAGTTATACCAAATTGAATGTGGTTGCTAAGTTGTTAGCTATTTGGAATTAGCCAGGGGGAATTAAATGGAACTTCAAATTGGTGGGAAAGGCAGTGAGAAGAAGCTGCAGAAGAGAAAGAGGAGAAGACCTTCTGGTGCCTTGAATGAGAGGCAGGGAGCTGGTGGAAAGGGCCCTCCTTGGAGGGAGAAGAGGGGGTCCCCCTGCCTCCAGGTTCCCCAAACTGGGTGAGAACCAAGTGGAAATTGGAAGAAGCCAAGTATGGCTTCCACTTCTATAGCATTCCAGAAGCTAGTGAAAAAATGGCTGTTTCAGATGGTCTTTATTTATTTATTTATTTTATTTATCCAACTTATATCACCGCCCATCTCCCCCCGTAGAGAGGGTCTCTAAGTCCTGATTGGTGGGAATGACCAGAACCAGATGTTTGGATGTATAAATGTTTTATATAACTTAATAAGATGTTGGTATTATTATGTTCTTTGTATTTATGGCTGCACTGGCTGTTAGCTGTTGCTCTTTGTGCATTGCCTAGGTTCTTTTAAGATCAAGGCAGGGTAAAAATAAATAATAGCCAAATATTCCTATGCTGAGGAACCATAAATATTAATATAATCAGTGTGCATATGTGACACACATAAAAAGGGTGGCATTTTGATCACATGGTTGTGGTTTCCATCTTGATTTTTTTTGACCCCCACCTGGTTACTCTTGGAGCTACTCCATGGAAAACAATAAATAATATTAGCCAAGTGTCTGAATTCTCTTTCTTGTGCATAAATGATTTCTTCGGAAGGCTTTTTTTCTGGATTTTTGCAACTGAACAACCCAGGAGCTTAATGGAATAGAACATAGGAAGAATTTGGAATGGTGTGGCAATGTGAGAAGAGTGAAGAATTGTTTCTGTTTCTCACAGTAATGGAACTATGGCACATTAGAAAACAGAATTCTTTTTTAAATGTTTTAAGTTTATTAGTTTAAACACAGAGTTCTTCATTATGGTTCTGTGATTCACACATGTGTTATATTCCGAACAGAGCCCCATTGCTTCCATGGGTAGCTAAAATGGTGCGATTAGGGTGGTTGCCAAGGAATTTCAATTTTCTTATTAAGTCTGTGGTGTCTGTGGTGTCTCTTATGTAGCTGAGAGTGCTGGTAGCATAAAGAGTGAGTATAAAGTTTTTGAAACCTGATATTGCAGCTGTGATGGTTCCAATACTTGAGACAATGGAACAGCCAGGATTACCTGATTTGTGTATTTTGGGAAGTAGGTAGAAAATGCCTGATTGGGGTTTGTTGGGTGTTTCCAGGTGCTACCAGGCTCCCTCTGATTTTTATTGATCAATATACTTTGTACTGGTAATTATACCTTGTACTTCCATCGGTAGCACCCAGCCTAAGGGCCCATTTCACAAGTACCTGTAACTCATTGCAGTTTTTCTCATTTGTGAGCCACTCTCTGGAGCAAGGAGACTGAAGCTCTGGTCTTCCTCCAAACCTCCTATCGTGTCCCCAAAATTCTCTGGTGGCTCAAAGTGATAATGGATCAATCAAATTACCACCACCTGCAGAGGATGTTCAGGTCTCTGCTGTGCCATTACTGTCATCAAGGATATAAACTATTAAGGGTTCAAAACATTCCAGGAGGCCTGCCATGTCTGATTCCAATCAGGGCAGAAAGAAAGACAAATAGAAACAAAAGCAGAAAGGGTCTTTATCAGTTACCTTCTTCAATTCAGCCTCTTCAGTTCTGGTTCCAATAGCCTCACATTTCTCTCCTTCTTCAGCTCTGTTGTTTGTGGACTCATCGGTTCATCCTGTTTAATCTTCATCTGCTCTTCAAGCATGAGAGTTGATTTTGGAAGGGGAAATTTGGAACAAATCTACCTTGAGATCTTTTCCTGTGGACTGCCCTCTTATCCATTAGTATCACTGAAACCAAGACTTCAGCTGTGTCGAGTACAAAGAGATTGTATTTGGTCAACTCATGCCCACTCTGCATCTCTCTTTGATCCAGTCAGTTCCATGCTATCCCACTCCTTTAGGGCACATCATTGGTCTTTTTGAAGTGCTCTCATTTCAGGATGATATCAATTGGTCATGGTCTTATATCATGGGACAACAGGCACTCTAATCTTTTCAAACTGGGAATGGGTAGATCCCCAGTTTCTCAGTTATGCTTTCTTTTTTCTTGAAACAAAGTCCTGTTTTCTATTTTTCTGCCCATTTTCCTACTGACCAGAGTCCTAGTGAAGATCAACAGGAATTTTTTTTTTCTTCAGAATTTTTTTTATTTTCAAGATATAAGATCTTGATGATGAAGATCAACAGGAATTTGATCAACTGCATTCTCATCACATTTCAGTGCTTTGTTGTGTTGCTCCATCTTACCTCTTGGGAATACCTCTGCCTTTTGAGCCAACCTGATAATGCTCTCCAACATCAGGGCCACATCTTCTATCCAGAGCTTGATTCCCTTCACCTTGCAGCTTGGAGGATATGATTCTACAGCCATTCAACAATGCTTTGTTGGCTTCTCAGAAGATGTCCTCAAAGGTTTCCTACATCTAAGTGGAAATTCTTTAAGGACTTGACTTGGCAACAGCTGTTATCACTTGTAGTATCAGGTTTACTGAATTTTTGCTCTTTCTCTTACATTTGTAACAATGAGGTTCTCTCTTCAGTAAAAGTATATCTTGTGCCCATCTCCTCCTTTTTTCCTTCATCAGGCAGTACTACAAGTAGTCCTTGCTTAACGACCATTTGTTCAGCGATCGTTTGAAATTACGACAGCGCTGAAAAATGTGATTTATGACTAATCCTCGAAATTACGGCTGTTGCAGCGCCCCCATCGTCACGTGATCAAAATTTGGGTGCTTGGCAGGCTGCCCACACTTACAACCGTAGGGGCGCTTCAACTCCCCCCCCGCTATCCCCCCCCCATTTCTGCCCTTTTGGCCACCCTGCACCCTGCCTTGCAGGGCGGTAAGCAGTCCCAGAACCACGCAGCCCTGGGGTGCTTGCCACGCCCCGGGAAGCCCCAGCCGCCCCAGCCCAGTCCCAGCCGCAGTCACCCTCGCCACCCTGCACTCCGAGACCACTGTCCCCCTGCATTCTGCCGCCCCAGCTGACCTTGCCGTCTTGTTGCTTCTGCTGCTGATGAGGCAGGCCTGGCCTGGTCCTTTGCGCCAAGAAGCCTCTGTGCGAAGGCGGCAAAATCAAGCCCCTTTGCAAGTGGTTTCTCCAGCAACCAATTCCAACACATGGCTCCCTGAGCCAGCCCCCGGTGTCTTTCCCACTGGGCGAAAGGCAGGAAGCAGTAGCAGTGTAGTGTAGGAATTGGTCGCTGGAGAAACTGCTTGCAAAGGGGCTTGCTTTTGCCAGGTTCGTGCAAGGGGGCGAATCACCCACGGCCATTAAGTGCGACGTCACATGATCGCCATTTGTGACCTCCTGCTGGCTTCCCCATTGACTTTGCTTGTCAGAAACTGGCTGTGAAGGTCGCAAGTGGCAGTCATGTGACACTGGGATGCTGCGACTGTCGTAAGTGCATGCCAGTTGCCAAGTGCCCAAATTGCGATCACTTGACTGCGGGGATGCTGCGATGGTCGCAAGTTCGAGGACCAGTCGTAAATCTCCTTTTTCAGTGCCATTGTAACTTTGAACAGTCGCTGAATGAGCAGTTGTTAAGCAAGGACTACCTGTAATGTCAACGCTACTGAAACAATTTACCACCTGTAATCAAAGTAGTCCTTTTTTGGTAGCCATGAAATCAGTACAACAAGCTAGGAAAAGATGTTCCTTGTGAATCATAAAAGCATGGAGTTGAAAGGGATTTTAGAAGTCATCTAATCTGTGCTCAGTGCAGGATCCACTAAATTACCTTTGATAGATGACCATCCAGCCTCTGTCCGAAGGCCTCCTACGAAAGAGAACTCATCACCTCACATGGCAAGAAAAATTGTGAAAGATAAAGCCATATCAATTATTATGTTATCCACAACAATACTGCAAACCTTTGCTCACTTGAAATAGGGATAGGCTCTAAGGTACATAGGACTCACTGCAGATAGAATCGAAATGTGTATTCTTACAAATTCAGCTTCTTAATTTAGCCATAGCCTTAACCTGAAAAGAATAACAGAACGTAATAACATTCATACAAATAATCCATTCCAACCTTTACCATTTCCACTGTGCAATATTTCAAAAACTATTTGAAGATCATATTCAATATTATCTGTCAACCTCAACATGCTGAGGGAGACCGTAAAGAAGGGTCAACCCTGCCTCAAACTACCGCTTTGGAGAATTTACTTCCTGAAATGGTCAAACTGCTCCTGGCCCAGGCTGCCCCAAAGGAGGTTCAGCAGGAACCAGAGGAGAAATTTCAAACTTCTCTAGAATGTTTTGTTTCCAAATAAATCAAATGTTGCACAGCCCTAATGAAAAGCAATTGGTTGGAAGGAAATGTCTAATGCAGTGTAAATTAAAGGCATATGCAGTTCTGGCAAAATAAACATTTACGATTATGAATATATTTCAGAATTCAGACATTCAAGAAGACATTAAATATCAGGGAATCTGGGGCTTCCGGTGGGAATGGCGGACTGAACGGCTGTGCCAGCGGGCAGAGCTGACAACACAGCAACCTTTTTAGGGCTCAGGCAGGTTCTCCTGAAGCCCAGAAATGTTCTCCGGATAAAGGAGAACACCTGGAATCATCCCATCTGTCCTCCGGACGGCTGCTTGTAGCCAGAAGATCGCAAACAGCGTTTCGCGTTCAATTGGTAAGAGCCAGCTGGGAGGTGAGGACGTCATAACTTTCCAAGCCACGCTGTAGCCTTAAAGGGACACTAAGACCAGCCACCCCATTTCTAAATTACCAATTTGTATTTTTTTAAAAAAGTATATGTACCCCAAAAGAGGCTTTCTACAGCAAGGAGAAGCTGGTTCTCTTGGTGCTTATTTTTGGGATTTTTTAAAGTTTTTAAGTTTTGGATTTTGTTTTCCTTCCAAATATAAAGGAGGATTGAAAGTAAACAATTGTCTTCCTGTTATTATTTTTGTATTAAATTTGAAGATATTAGCATTTTCCTACACATTGAATCGGCTGATTTGAACCTGCAGCTTTCTGTTTTCACTTTCCCTTGAGAACTGTTTGCTATCTCACTTTCACTTTATGTAAACACACTCCGGAACTCTTCCATATCTTCGACTTTCGCTGGTTAAGCTCCTAGGGGGCGCCATAATCTACTGCGTGAGACATGGAGGACTTCAAACAGATTCTTTCTGACTTCCACCAGGATTTTAGACAGATTTATTCTGACTTCTATCAAGCTTTTATGCAAGATATTCAGGACATTGTGGAAAATACGAGATCTAAAACGTGCCATCAGGTTGGGGATGTGGTGGATGAAATTGAGGAATTTAAGAGCGATAGAAAGGTTTTTTATCGAGATGCTGGATGAAGATTGGATAATGGAGTTGGAGAAATCTAAGGGAGAGAATGATCTGCAAGTCATCAGTAAAATCGATCTCCTGGTGGAATGCCATGAAAAGAACCTGGAATCTTTCAGGGGGGCAGTTGGGTTGTTCGATTCTTTCAAGAGAAAAGCTCTGTGCACATTGTGGGGATATGTAAATGCTCTCGTTTATTTTGAAGTGGGATAAGGGTTGAAGAATGTTTATCTGGTTTGCTTTAAGGATTTGATTGATGTTATTTGCTTTTAAAGATTTGGATTTATTGTTTTGAATTATCTTTGTTTTTTGGGTTTATTAAGATTGGGATTATTAAAATTGTACTATTAAGTATAATAGCAGACAATTTATGTGCTTTTTAATTTGATTCTTATTATAGTAGACAGAAATGTATAGAATAGTGGTAGGAAGGGAATAATTAAATACTGTATGTGTTATCTTTTGGAGGGGAGAAAGATGTTAAGGAGGTTTATATGAATTTTTTTCTTTATTTAATATAAGGGGGAAGGATAGCTGTATTTAGTGATCTTTATTATGTGCTAAAGTGCAATGATTTATAGAAATAATGTGGTGTCTTGGTTTAATATAGAGTAAGAGATTGATTATGGAAATTTTTGTATATCCTTGCTGTTAAAAGTCGGAAGACACATCTTTTGTAAATTTGAAAAAAAATTATCTTGTGTTTTTATACCTTTTTAGTTCTTTTTTCTTTCTTTGTAGGTTTTTTTTTTGTAGTTTTTATTCTTCTCTTGGAACTTAATAAAATTTACTATTAAAAAAAGGGAATCCATATGGGCTCTGTTAATGTTGAAATGTATTTGTTTCCAATGTTATTTGTCTAGAATGCTTAACCTCAAAAGACAGATTATCCAGATAAAGGCAAGACATATTTACAATAAATTTCCTCTTTTTTGCCAGTTACATTTATAAATGTTTGTATTATTTACTTTATATAGTTTTACACTGAGTATAAGCCAGAAATCATTTTTGGTAATTTGTTGAATATTATTCTCACTGTGTTTGTACCTGATACTTGAGATTCAGTAAATATAGCATACAATTTATATTTATTCGTGTTTTGAAAAAAAAATCCTACTGGCTTCTGTGCAACAGAACTCAGAATGAACAACAGGAAAGCTATCTTAAAATTTCAATACCAATAAATATTTAAAGCAATCAGCTTATAAATAAATGCATCAAATGACATACTAATATACAATCAAGGAATATGTGATAAAATGCTGTAAAGAAACAGGCAACTGCTATTGTGCATAACATCTTCAGATTGAACAGGTAAGTGGGATTCTGCAGTGAAATGTTGCAGTGTCGTTTTTTACTCTGTGTCATTTATTGCTGTGCCACCCTACATTTCCATTTTCCCCATCAACAAACAATACCCTTCTGTATCTTCTGAGTGTGTGTGCGCGTGCGCCTTCAAGTCAGTTTTTGACTCCTGGCAAGTGCCTGGACTAGTCCTTGCAGTTTTCTTGGCAAGATTTCAGAAGTGGTTTGGCATTGCCTCCTCCCTAGGGCTGAGAGAGAGTGACTAGCCCAAGGTCACCCAGCCGGCTTTCATGCCTAAGGCGGGACTAGAACTCTCAGTCTCCTGGTTTGCTGTTGGCTCCTTCTTAGGGCTGAGAGAGAGAGTGACTGGTCCAAGGTCACCCAGCCGGCTTTCATGCCTAAGGCGGGACTAGAACTCTCAGTCTCCTGGTATGCTATTGGCTCCTTCCTAGGGGTGAGAGGGATTGACTGGCCCAAGGTCACCCAGCTGGCTTTGTGCCTAGGGCGGGACTAGAACTCACGGTCTCCCAGTTTCTAGCCTGGTCCCTTAACCACTACACTAAACTGGTTTTATCTGCTGAGTAGAGGTGGGCAAAACATTTCAAATTTGAATTTGAATCTTTTGTGAAACTGGATTAGGTCAGCTTGAAAGCAATACAGATAGTTTGTTGGTAAGTATACCAAAGCATGTCAAATGTTTAAGTAATCGTCAATCTCTCCTCTCATTTACTTGCAGAGTCCTGTATATCGGTCTTGCCTGCAATACAGCTCGTTATATTTACATCTCCTATCTAGAAAATGCTTGGACTGTTCTGCCTATGGAAGTCCTTCAGGGTAAGGAAACAGGGCGCTACTGTGTCTGAGCTGTACAATCCAGATTCTTACTTGTATTGCCTGCTGACCCATAGTTAAGCACAAGTCCTCCCAGACCTCCGCTTTTGTCAGAAACTAATCCAAAGGGATCCTTTTCTTTCTATAGCGATCTTATTATGGCAGATGGAGGACAAAAGTGAATGACAGGAAGTGGTTTCTACCGTTGACATAATATTCTACCATGTGATCTAAGCAAACAACATGGTGAGACACACACCCTTTAACCAAACAAGAGACTTTTGATGAAACTTGCAGCCGATAAGGCTTAGTATGCTAGCAGGGCTGTACCTACAAGGCATTAATATCTTAAACCTGTTAATATCCTATTATGTGTAATTGAAAGGAAAACATTGTTTTTTAAAACTACACATTCAGGCAGAACCAGTTTCGTTCTGTGTTTGCTAATATCAGTCACTTTCTGTGATTGAGGTGAAAGTTGAAGACCAAATAGCTGGTCCTGGGTTTGTGGAAGGCAGAGGTGGAGATTCTGATATCTAGGCAAGACTTGTTGAGATGTGTCCTACAGCCTATGGATTAATGCCATCTGATTAGAAGGGAGGCAGCGGAATTAGACACCTCCGAGTCCAAGAGGGAATTGTTGCAAACTGAGAAACATTCAGGCCTGCAAAAGAAAAATAGAATGGCAGATTGGCCTATATAATAGGAGGTTAGAATAGCTGTGCTTTTAAGATCATAAGGCATTTTCACCCATGAAACGTAAAATACATATAGTCTCTTCCCTAAGTTAGGTTAACATTCTTTTCAGCGTGAATGGAATATTTTTATTTATTTATCTATTTTTAGATTTATATCCTGGCTTTATTTGTACAACGGCATATGTAATGCCTCCACCTCCTATTTCCCCCACAACAGCAACCCTGTGAGGTGGGTTGGGCTGAGAGTTGAGAGTGACTGGCCCAAAGTCACACCTCTTCTGGCTAACTCAAGTCTCTCAGCTTCTAGTCCAGTGCCTTAACCATTATACCGAATTGGTTCTCAATATTCATAATACTATTTGTAGTACTATTTAATATTTGTAGTATTAGCAAGCGGTATGGCTGAGAGAGGCTTTTGCACATATGTTAACAGAGTTCATCAAACCCGTTAGTCTTTGTTGACTTTGAGTTCCTGGGCTTTTGTTGTTTTGGGGCCTAGAATACATTTAATGCTTTCTGAAGATGTAGCTCTGTTAGTGTGTTGCTACAAAAAGATAAAGATGTGTAGTACAGTATAGGAGACTGCACTCCACTTCAGTTGCTGCAAAGAATATTACCTAAGAGAGGTATACGTATACATCCTTAACTGGGTGAGGAGTGGGGGAAAATAGCAAACACTGAAGTCAGGGCTAAATGAATGGATAAGATACTGACAAAGATAATTATCTTCTGGATGATGGCTATTCCTAAAATAGTTGTTGAGTATGAGTATGCAAGGAAGTATGTATGTTTTTGAGAAATACTGCTCTTTCAATTCCTGCTGATCTGCTTTCTCCATTTTGTATAGTTTCTTATTGCTTTTCCCTTTCATTTTGTTCTCCTCTGCCTCCTCAGCCATCCAGCCATCTCGACTGGAATCTAGAACCAGAACTGTGAATATATATATATATATATATATATATATATATATATATATATATTCACAGTTCATACACATACACACACACACATGCATACATACATGCATACATACATACTGTATATATACTGTATATATATTTTATATAACAAAATTAGACAAGTGAACTTGCAATCTGTCAGCTACAACAAATCTTGTGTTACCTTAAAGGCTAAAACTTACATTCATTGTAATATCAGCTTTCAGCATGGATTCTGTTAATAGCTTTCCCTCTGATTTCAGTAAGATGAGAATAGAACCATAATTAGTTACTGTTCATTTTAAAATAAAAATAGGTTTTTAGCTGAGTAGATGTGGGCCTAGAATCAAATAAGCAAACCTTTATTTGTTTATCAGTTTATTACTTTAACTTATATGCCACTTTATTAAGACTTACAAGTGACCTACATGATGTTGCACAGTAGAGTCAAAAGTGACAAAATACAACTTATTCAGTGTGCTGTCATTCAAGAGTAGCCCATTCTTCAGTGATCCCCAAATGTCTTCCTGAAAAGCCATGTCTTCCCAGCTCTTTGAAAATGTCAAAGCAAGGCTGTAGTGTAGACTATTGGAAAGGAGGGGTGCCACCACTGCGAAAGCTCAACTACACTGTCCCTGTAGATGACATTCCCATTCTTAATATCCATTTTCTTAATTGCAGCAATTTAATGAACCCCAAAAGAAGTCTCTAGAAGGAAGAGTTAAAGCAATGAGATAAGAAAGTAGAAAGGGCTTTGTTGCAGGAAATTGGCATCCCACAGAAACATTTTGGCTGTAGGAATCTTTTCTTTAACCTTTTCCCGCCCACCATACTATCAGCTTGGCCTGCACTTCCAAATTCTCCTCTTCAATTGAAATTTTGGGGGGAAAAAAGAACTTTTGACAAATGGTCTTGGAATACTTTTGCCTGACAGCTGCAGATATCCTGCATTTGTGAACAGCTGGCATGACATAGCATCACAAACTAAGTGACACCTTTTAATTAGCCCAGGAAGGGCTCATTGTGCAAAATTGCAGAACATATAGGTAATCATCTATACTTACTTGGAACAGATGTATGCTCACACCCAGATTAATTCTCAAGAGTTGGGCATAAGGTGTACTTCAGTGAATGTTTTAATTATATGTTGGTAGAAATACTTATGGAAGAGATGACAAGGCAGGAAAAAGCTCAGGAAAAGACCAAACACCATTATTTTATTTTATTAAATTTAAAGGCTGCCCCCGACTCCAAATGGCCATGGCTGCTTATACTTTAAAAGTAAAGAACTATAAAAGAAAAAAGATCATGCATGTCTGGAAGAAACATACACAACACACCAAAGAAAAACCTAAAGACTGGACAACACCTCACCCCCAGCTCTGGGAGCAAAGCTAGCTTTCCAAAGATTTTTGGAACATTAGGGTGAGAGCCATATAGATCTCTGTGGGGATGCTGTCCCAAAGGGCAGATGTTGTGACAGAGAAAGCAGGCCTTCTGGGTCCCATTAGATGACATTATTTCATTGAAGGGATCTGAAATGCACCCATTCTTCCCACTGGGCGGGTAGAAACGATTGGAGATAGGTGGTCCTGCAAATGACCAGGCCCTATGCCATTAAGGTGATAACCAGCACCTTGAATTGCACCCAGAAGTCAACTGACAGCCAGTGCAGCCAGTCACTGCCCATGCTAACACATTCTGGACAGCCCCATGTAGAACGTATTGTTCTCTTTATGGGTTCTTTGTTGAACAGTGAAAAGCCCGTTTTAGACTTGAACTCCTATTTCCAGGAGTTTCTTGCCTGAAATGATGGAAAAACAAAATTTGACAATGCAGTTATGGGGGACTCGGGGGGCAACTAAAAAGGAGTTATGGCTGCAGTAGTCCTCCCTGTTCTAAATGACATACCAGTATCTTGAATGTGTAATACTGCAGCATCAGTGTAAAACTTATCAGAGCAAAACTAATACTGTATTATGTAACAATAAAACATAATATTGGGGCGTGGTGGCTCAGCGGGTAAGACGCCAGGCTTGTCGATCGGAAGATCGCAAGTTTGGAGGTTCAAATCCCTAGCCCTGCGTGAGGAGTGAGCTCCCGCACTAGCTCCAGCTCTTGCCAACCTAGCAATTCGAAAGCATGCAAATGCAAGTAGATGAATAGGTACCACTTCGGTGGGTAGGTAACAGCATTCCGCGTGCGTCATGCGGCCACATGACCATGGAAGTGTCTTCGGACAATGCTGGCTCTTCGGCTAACAAACGGAGATGAGCACCGGCCCCTAGAGTCGGACACGACTGCACAAATGTGCGGGGGGAACCTTTACCTTTACCTTAAAACATCAAAGTCTTATGATTTCCCTTGTTAATTAGCATGGAGAGCCTTCAAGAATAGGAATTACGATCTGAATGAATCTGATGTAATGATCTCCAAGGTTTGGCACACATTCTTTTAAATGGAACGTATGAAAGTTTTGAGAATAAGCATATGGCTCCAACGTTGTTCCTAAACTCTTAAATAATATCCACTTGAGTGGCTGGTTGCTGCTTATTTTAATGTTTGTTTGTTTGTTCGTTCGCTCGATTTCTCACCGCCCAACTCCCTCAAGGGACTCTGGGCGGTTTACAAATCTACAAAATATCAAACATTAAAACACAATTTAAAATGTAGCATTTTAACATTCATGTAGCACAATATTTCATGTATTAACATGTATTTAACATGTAAACATTCATGTAGCACAATATTTCAGATGTTTTCCAAATCAGTGGGATTTTGCTTTTCTTATATTTGTGGAATGAGTTTATTTGCTGTCTAAGACCCAGAAGTTTATTTTCATCACTTCCTCCCTTTATTTCCAGGCTCATTCTGTTTCCCAGAGATCATAAGACTATAAAACATAATTTAATACACACAAAATTCAGATTATGCCATCCCTGTGATTTGTAAATACCCCTGAAGTTTTATAACTTTGTACTCTATTCTTTGCAGGTGGTTTTCATGCAAAAAATCCCATTATTTCTCTTGTTCCACTTGTCCCAGCTAAAAGTGTGTGAATTTACTGTTTAATCTGTTTAGCCAGAGCAGCTAATTGTACAGTGGACTCTTCTTCTCTTGATCTCACCTAACCTCCATCATCTATCTGGAGGTTATTAATAATGATAATTCTGCCTTAGAAATAGCAGCAGAAGTCCAATAATTGGACTGGATCAGCCAGGGGATGTAGCAATAATTTATCTTGGGCCTCTGCCAGATGGGTGGGGAAGATGGTGTCTGAAACCTGCCAGATCTATACAAAACAAAATATAAAGGCATGATTAGTAAGGACAAGTTTCATTCAGTGAATCAAGTTTTTGTTATGTTTGATTTAAAGCAACAACCCGGATGCATTTCTGAGATTACTTGCATAATACATAGGGAAAAGGTTATAATTATTTCTATTAAAAAGCATATTTCAATTATTTATTACACTTCTTTGGTCTTTTGTTTGCATTTTATAGATGCAAAATCATAATACAGTATACATACATTCTAATTAAAATGACATACCAAGTGATATACAACTATTAAAACTGATGGGTAAGGTTTAAACTCATATATAGTAGTAATGATGCTCTTAAAATGTAGTTTCGGACTGGATGGCAAGCTTTAATAGTACAGTAGATGAATCTGCTAAAGCTTTATCTGCGGATTCGAGTGTGTACAATTTTAACTGGTATTGTTAAGAGTGAATGGCTTGTCATCATGCACTTTGCAGTGTGGTTCCCTTCATCCTGACCTAAAGATGAATGTGAAACTTGGAGTGCTTTCAGATGAAATTTTTATCAAGTGGTCATTCCTTCTCATAGATGGAGTTTTATAGAGGCTTTTCCAGAATATGATGTAGGGCTGGGCATGCTTCAGAGATGATTCAGAAAGAGATGCCTCAAATCTGACGAAGAATAGCACATTTTTAAAGAAACCTCTTCTTTTTTTCAGGTTTCAGTATGCTTTAAGGAGTCATTAGAAAGATATGGTTGCTTTAAAGAGTTGACTCCTTAAAGCAGCCACTTTTATTTGTCAGGTTCACACAGAAGCTGAAAAAATATGCAGTTGCTTTAAAGAAGGGCTGCATTTGCACTCACAAGCACTCTAAAGAGACTTTTCCAAAAATCTTTGAAGAATGCATAGCCCAAATGTGTATATGCTAAGGAGCGAAAGATGGAATAGCTATATGGTATTTTTTTATTAGTAGCATTAGGAATTCTCTGAAGTATCCACTTGTCCAAAGCTAGCAGATAATTTGCATTTAAAATGACTGTGGTTTCCTTTATAGCTGTATGCCTCATACGTAATAAAGACTGCAGTAACGCTGGAATTTCAGTAATGCCATTGGAATCTGAGCTTGTTACTTTCTGAATTTTTTTTTTTCTGTCTTCTTATGTAGGAAGTAATTTGTTTTTACAAAAGAAGAAAACTCTAGATTAGTTACAAGATACAATATATCATACTAAAAAAATTATATTCAACACCCTAACAAAAGTATGGAAGCTTTATTTAATTTAAATGTGAGTCTTCACAAGGGAGTTGATTGACCAGCCAAATTTATTTTCATGGGATTTTTTTTAGACTCTGGAAGTAAAGGTTTATCTTGCTGAGTTTGTGCATCTGTAGTTCAGAGGCAAAAGGTACAGCCCAGATTCTTCGTCTTCTAGCATATTGATAAAACATATACAGTCTTTTGGATGTGTTTCATGCCCCCACATGGTGACATGTGGGCAACTCATGGGCCACTTGAGGCCCACTGCTGCTTTCTGTGTGGTCCATAGCACCCCTACTTTGCTTACTTTCCCTGCTGTTCAGCTGATGAGTTATTTATTACCTGGGTTCTGGAAGACCTGTTGTTTCGTTGGCTATGATTGGAAGTTTGCTGGGAAAATGAAGAAAACTCTTCACAGTTTCCCTACTATTCCTAGGTATGACCCGGATGAAGGAAGTGACAGGTGCTCTGTGTGTGTGTGTGTGTGTGTGTGTGTGTGTGTGTGTGTGTGTTGGCACTCTTTACCACCAGCCTCATTCACTTTTATAGCTCTTGAAGAATACACAGGGCTCAAAGTGCACCTGCACCCTAAAATGGCTACACACTCTTGCCATGGACAGTATTTGTTGTTTAACTCCAACATTCCTGCAGAAGGATCATCTTTGGAATGCATGGTCTCATGTGTCCGTTCTTTGTAGGTGTGACTCATGCAGCCATCTGGGCAGCTTGCATTTCCTATCTAAGTGCCGCTGTGCCTCCGGAACTGAGAACGTCAGCCCAAGGGATCTTGCAGGGTCTTCACCTTGGCCTGGGCAGAGGATGTGGAGCAATGATTGGTGGCGTGTTGGTCAATTATTTTGGTAAGGGAAACATAGCCATTCATACGACTTTCACCTGTTTGGAATATTGCTTTAAGAGCCCTTTCCTCAACCACTGTGGGCATTGAACCAGATTCAACCAGCTGTTTGGATTACAGTAATGTAAATATTCTGAGGAAGTCATGTCTTAGTCCCATTGAAATCAAATATATTAAATGTGATTAATTTATCCTGTTGGCCTCAGTGGTTCTTAACTAATCAACTTTTCAAGCTGCTCTTTTTTTAAAGAAATAGAAATAACATTGTGATGTGTAACCTGCAGGGTTCTTGCACTGACTCAAAAACATCAAGAATGCAGTGTTAGACCTTTCTGCTAGTAATGGGGTATGCATTAACACAACCATGGGATGATGATTATATTATTATTATTATTATTATTATTATTAGTAGTAGTAGTAGTAGTAATAGTAGTATTTCCCTCCTTTTATATATGCTGGCTTGGGCCCTGCTTATCTCCAAAACTTCCACCCACAGCCCTGCTACATCCTCCCCGCAAAAGCTGGGGAGTCCCAACTAGGTGTGCTGAGAACAGATACTGTACTGTAGAGAAATTCTCTCTGTCCCTGATTTACTAGGGAGGAGGCAAGTGGGACCACTTCCTTCAGTAACCTGACCTGGTGGAAGGCTTACACTAAAGGTCAGAATCTTTTCCCAGAATGAGCACCACTGACTCGTGAAGAATTTTGACTCTTTATTATACTGTATATAGCAAAGTCAGAGACCTAGAAGGAAGATTACTAAGAAAAAATGAATGAAAATTGGCTTTCTGGAGAGGTAGAACTCAGTCAGCTGCTCCTTCCAGCCCAGGATCTCTCTCTCATACGTGCACCAGAACAAATGTATGGATTTCAGTCCATAAAATGAAACAGGATCTGCTGTATTCTGGAACAAGTGTCACTGATCCTGGCTTACTGTCCAGATTCACTAGTTTCCAGAAGAATAGTTGTTGGCTGGTGCAGCCACCCCTGAAGAAGGGACAATTAGAAGCACAAGAGAAAGGCCAATTGGAGGTGGCCAAGCTCACTGTCACTTGATTGGCTTCTCAGTGTTAGATTTCCCTGGGCTTCCCTTTTCTCCACTCATTTCCTGGACTGACAGGGTTGCTACAGGTAGGTCTCAATTAGTGCTCATCATGAATCCCACAAAATGGTTGCCTTATTTGAATTTGCACTATTCAAAGTGATATTTCTATGGAAAATAGGGTAATTGGTTCCAGCTCAATGGAAATAGGCAATGGAAATTTTTAAACATAAATTTTTATATGTATATTAATGAAATATAACAGTAAATGGTTAAAAGAATATACTTACAATCAATCAATAATATTTATTCGGTCAATGACCAGCAGAATTTAAAAGGAGAAAAACAAAGTAAAACAAAGAAATACAATAATATATTACCAACTAATAAAATATATCACATAATAATATAGCATTCACTCTGCTATTACTATATTAATACATTTGTTATCTAGGTAGTGTGAGCCTAAAACATTAGTAAGGATAAAATTAAAATAAAAATATATATCCCCTAATAATTTATTAATTAAAATATTTTAATTTAAAAGTAATTTTTAAAACAAGGGAATTGCTTCTTTAGCTGGTTTTGTCTTATTTTCATTGCGGCAACACAAAATTTGGCTACTGCACACGTAATGTATGGTTTTAGATCCTGAAGAAGATGGTTCACGTAAAAATTATCTGGATTCCCAGGGAATTTATCTACTAGGGGCAAAATGTAGATTGACCTAATGTCCCTATAGAATTTACAGTGTAACAGTACATGTGAGATGGTTTCAACTTCCTCTTCACCACATGTGAAGTATTTAAAATATATAAATCAAGTGAACAAAGGGCAAGCTGGAGGATAAACCCATGTCTAAAGCGTGCCTGCTATCTCCTGTATTCTGCTGTAGTTCTTCAAATTAAGCCTCTTCTTTTTTGAACTTTCCTCAAAGGGA
The DNA here is from genome assembly GCA_023362775.1 of Charina bottae. Lineage (NCBI taxonomy): Eukaryota > Metazoa > Chordata > Lepidosauria > Squamata > Charinaidae > Charina > Charina bottae. Next base: position 18,778,131 of record JALMGJ010000020.1, on the reverse strand, counting down.
ACCTTCCTTTTCTCCATTTTGTACACGTGACAATTAGCGTCTAAAACCCCCACAGAAACTGTGCATGCGGTAGCCTCAGCTGTGCACGCGCTAGCCTCACATTATTTGAATTTTGGCTCACATTAAACGCAACCTGGTATGAATTTACAATTTGCACTAAATCGAATGTCACACTATTTAAACCAGAGCTTTCCAAACTGTGTCGCGACACAAAAGTGTGTCGCCACACACAGCGTGGTGTGTTGCCACACCACCCGGAAGCGGCGGCGCGTGTGTGCATGGCGGCAGCGGCGCGGTATCAGTTTCCGCATTTTAGCGGAGGCTGCCGCCGCACGCCCCCCCACACTGCCGCCGTGCACGCGTGCGCCGCCACCGTGCGCGCGCCCCCCCTGCGCCGCCGCCGCTGGTGTGTCGCCAGCGGCGGCACTTTGGAAAGTCCTGATTTAAACTCACACTAATCGTGACCTACCTGTACTGTACTCCCTTTGACTCTTTCAGTGTTTGAATGTTCTGAAATGGAATTTTCCTACACTCGTGATACTGCTCAAACATATATCCCATCCAGTGAGTTTACTCTTTAAAAAAAAAAATCAAAATTTAAAAAACATTAAATTTATGAATGAGTGTAAAAAGGGCCCTTGTAGAATCATGCCAGTGCTCTACCTCTAGCCCAATGCTGTAGTTAAGAGTTTATCCATGTGGCTGGAAATGCATCTCCGAAGCCCAAAGTTCTCTTTGGGTTCTGTTTATCTAGTTTTAGGGCTTGGGTGGAGAACAGATCATGCTTTACGTCATATTTATGCAGAAATATTATAAATTCAAAAGGGTTCACAAACTTTTAAGCAGCACTATAAGAGTCAGATACCTTTGGTGATTTACTACATATCACCCAGCTCTACCTTCTACCCAATTCTGACGTATTCATATTTTTGAAAGCTTGCATATTCAGAAATCACGAGGCAAAACTATAGTCTCTTTTCTTCTGAGTCTGCATTAGATGAAATGTGGTCTCGTTAGAAGGAAATGGGAAAATATTCTAGGCATAATACCCAGTGAGTACCAAATATTTAGTATTAAAGTGATTTTTAAATACAGAATTCTACTGGGAACATCTTATTCCTCTTACACTTTTCATTTTAGTTCCAGTTATAAGCAGGAATAGACAAGTGTGCACATTTCTAATGAAATCTGAGACCTCTAATGAGTCCTTAAAGAACAGTAACTATTAAAAAGCCTCTCCTATCCTAGCATAAATAAAACCTAAGTAATTACCTATAGTGATTTGCTCAGTGTGTTGTAAGGTCATAGCTGTTTAGCAATTATTAGTGAAAAGTGTTCTTAAAATGAAAATAGCTTCCTCTGCTTTTCTTAAAAAATGGCACCCTTCTTTGCCTGTTCTACTAAAATGCAACTCCACCTGTCTCTCTGATCTCAACTTTCATGTCACAAATCCATCTTACCTCTTTTAAGTGAGAATAAACAAAATGGTGCAGAGAGCCATTTCCTGGTGGAGCTGCTTCCTTGAAGCTGTGTCTCATGAAAGCTATCCTGTACACTTTTGCTGGGGAGAAAGTTCCATTTAAATGAGGGTGGGGTGGGGTTTTTTGTGCCTTCGAGTCAGTGTTGACTTCTGGCGACTGCCTGGAAAAGTCCCTGCAGTTTTCTTGGCAAGGTTTTTCAGAAGTGGTTTGCCCTTGCCTCCTTCCTAGGGCTGAGAGAGGGGGACTGGCCCAAGGTCACCCAGCTGGCTTTGTGCCTCAGGCGGGACTAGAACTCTCAGTCTCCAGGTTTCTAGCCACGGTCCTCATTATTGTTCAGCCACATCAAAAGTTATTTCCTCCACATGGTTCTGTATACACTACCCCAACCTGGCCCTCATTTAAATGAGTAGGGCTTACTTTAGTAAACACATACCTAGCTTTGTCAATTGCTCTCGTGCAACTGAATCAGACCCTATTCCGTGTGCTTTTTTCCCCACAGGAGCAGCGTCAACATTCCGAGGGATAGGAATGGCTTTTCTTGTCATCCTCTTGCTTTTTGCTTTGATTCAATGGGTGGCAGTTCATGATGAGAAAGAAGGTAAACTGCTCATTCCCTAGGGATTCAACCTCACCTGACCGGTTTTTCTCCTTTGGGTGATTTTTATTTTGCATTATTCTTGAACCTTTTCTTGCTTTTTTTATTTGGCCTCTCTAATCAACTAGCCTGAGTGATGACTTTTTATGACTTTGGATTGGATTCATTCTTAATTCATATGGCATATTGTGTTGTTTATGACACAGCTTTGCATATTGCAGCTCTACCCATCTGAGCTCCAGCAATCCAAATAGCCTCTAATGGCAGCAAGCCTATACAGAACACTTTAATTCTTTGTTGCCATCTAGTGGGCAACTGCAATTTTGCAGTCCTGTTGCAGTATGCCTATATATTGGGTGTATGGGAAGTTTTTTTCACTTTGTAAGAATAAATTATTTATTATTATTTATTTATTTAATTTATATAACCGCCCATCTCCCCCAACGGGGAACTCTGGGCGGTTTACAATAAATAAAATTAGATAAAAGCATAAAATATAAAATATATAAACTAACAATTTATACAATTAATATAAAATAAAATAAAATAAAATAAAATAAAAATCCAAGTGGGAGATAGTATTAATAAAAGAAGGGCATTATAGAATTACGGGATTAACCACCCCCATGAGGAACTATCGTTTCCTCCCTCCCATGCCAGGCGGCAGAACCAGGTCTTCAGTTCTTTTCTAAAGGTCGGGAGGGAGGGGATCTGTCTCAACTCCGGGGGCAAGATGTTCCATAGTGTGGGTGCTGCTACAGAGAAGGCCCGCCTCCTAGCCCCCATCAGATGACATTCTTTAATTGATGGGGCTCGCAGCAGGCCCTCTCTGAACGATCGGGTGGGGCGGGTCGATAACCTGGGGACAAGACGGTCCCTCAGGTATTCTGGTCCCATGCCATGTAGGGCTTTAAAGGTGATAACCAACACCTTGAATTGTACCCGGAAGCAGACCGGCACCCAATGCAGCTCACGGAGCAAAGGTGTTATATGTGCGGATCTTGACGCACCTAAAATTGCCCGCACGGCTGCATTCTGCACCAGCTGTAGCTTCCGGATAGTCTTCAAGGGTAGCCCCATGTAGAGCGCATTGCAATAATCTACATGGGAGATGACAAGAGCGTGAGTGACTGTTCGGAGGGCATCGCGATCCAGGAATGGGCGCAACTGGCGCACAAGCCGAAGCTGTGCAAAAGCCCTTCTAGCCACGACTGCCACCTGCTCTTCGAGCAGGAGTCGTGAGTCTAGAAGGACCCCCAAGTTGCGCACCGGTTCTGAATGGGGCAGTGCTACCCCATTGAGAACCAAAGATGATAATTTCCTAGAAGACGCTAAGCCGTCAATGCACAGCCACTCGGTCTTGCCAGGGTTCAACTGAAGCCTGTTGTTCCCCATCCAGGCCCTCACAGCCCCCAGGCACTGGGACAGGGTGGTCACAGCATCACTTACTTCACCTGGGATGGAGATATACAGTTGAGTATCATCTGCATACTGATGATACCTCATCCCATGGTGTCGGATGACCTCGCCCAGCGGTTTCATGTAGATGTTGAATAGGAGAGGAGAGAGAACCGAACCCTGCGGCACCCCACACAGGAGTGGTCGCGGGCTGGATCTCTCCTCCCCTACCAGCACCGACTGGGAACGGCCCTGGAGGAAGGAGGTGAACCAGCGCAAGACTACGCCGCCCACCCCCAACTCCCTAAGCCGTCCCAAAAGGATACCATGGTCGATGGTATCGAACGCCGCTGAGAGATCTAAGAGAGCCAGGATGGATGCACTACCTCCATCCCGCTCCCGCCAGAGGTCATCCGTAAGCGCGACCAATGCAGTCTCCGTCCCAAATCCCGGCCTGAAACCTGACTGGAAAGGGTCTAGATAATCCGCTTCATCCAGGGTCCTCTGAAGCTGCAACGCCACCACCTTCTCAACCACCTTTCCCAAGAAGGGAAGGTGGGAGACTGGACGAAAATTGTCCAGAATGGTAGGGTCCAGGGATGGCTTCTTGAGGAGGGGGTGCACCAACGCCTCCTTGAAGGCCGCCGGAAACACCCCCTCCAACAAGGATGTATTAATCATTGCCTGGACCCATCCACATGTCACTTCCCTGGCTGATTTTACTAGCCAGGAAGGACAGGGATCTAACTGACATGTGGTGGAATTAACAGTTCGGAGGATCTTGTCCACTTCCTTAGGTCCAACAGGATCAAATTGTTCCCAGATAATAGGGCAAGACCATTCTCCCGGCATCTCCCCAGACTGCATTTCACGCATGGAGTCCAACTTAGACCGAATCCGAGCGATTTTATCCTGCAGATGCTCAGAAAATTCTTCCGCACGGCCCTGTAGGTGGGTGGTCAATTCCACCCTACCTAAGAGAGATCGAGTAATCTTAAACAGGGCCGTCGGACGGCATTCTGCGGATGCAATAAGCGCGGAGAAATATTCACGTTTCGCCGCTCTTACCGCCACAAGGTAGGCCTTAATAGCGGCTCTAGATTGTGTTCGGTCCGATTCCGCCTTCGTCTTTCTCCAGCGACGCTCTAGACGTCTCTTCACCCTCTTCAAGACCCTCAACTCCTCCGTATACCACGGGGAGTGACGGGTCGAATGGGGTTGGAGAGGTCGCATCTGCGCGGTCCTGTCCAAGGCTCCGGCCGCCTCCCTATTCCAGGAAGCGGCCAGTGCCTCCGCTGGACCGTGCAGCAGATCATCAGGTATTACCCCCAGCTCCCTCTGAAACCTCATTGGGTCCATAAGTCGCCAGGGGCGGACCAATCGAATAGGTCCTGCCTCCCTGCGGAGTGGGGCGGCGTAAGAGAATCTTAGGGATATCAGGACGTGATCTGACCATGACAACGGGGATAGTTCTAGCTTTCCCCTCAGGTCACTTTGCCATTGCTCAGAAAAGAAAATCAAATCCGGAGTGAGTCCACTGTCTCGAGTTGGGTCCCGAATAATTTGGGCCAGGCCCATGGCTGCCATGGTAGTCATGAACTCCCGAGCCACTTCCGAGGCCCGTCCCAGGGACGGCAGATTAAAATCCCCCAGAACCATCAGCCTGGGGAACTCCACTGCCAACCCCGAGACAGCCTCCAGCAGCTCAGGCAGGGAGGTTGCTACGCAGCAGGGAGGCTGGCACAATAGCAACACTCCCAACTGTTCCCGGGCACCCAACTTGAAAAACAGGGTCTCACATCCGGCCACTTGTGGAGCAAGGCCCCTGAAAGCCACCAAAGACTCTCTGATGATAACTGCCACCCCTCCTCCCCTACCCCGGTATCTCGGCTGGTGCCACACCTGGAACCCAGCCGGGCACATTTCCGAGAGGGCTACCCCTCCCTCTGGGCCCAGCCAGGTCTCAGTAATACACGCCAGGTCGGCCCCTCTCTCCATGATTAATTCACTTATGAGAGGGGCTTTGTTATTTACTGACCTGGCGTTAAGCAGCAGCAGTCGAAAACCGGGGCCCTCAACGATCTGCTGTCCAGAACCTGGGGCTGAACTCAGAGGACCGGAACGCGCCACCGGTACTAAACACCGGGGGCGCCTTCCCCGAAAATGGCTTGTCCTCTGGTTCCTGTCATAATATCCCCTGCCCGTCACCACCTCGATCGACTTACCCTCCCCATAGCCCCCAGAGTTTCCTAGCCCAGTCGCCTCCACTCCCGAGCCCCTGGAAAACCTGGATTTGGGCAAGGGTCCCTTTTCACATCCATCCATCCTCTCACAGCCAATCTCACCTGGGCTATCGTAAGGCTCCCAGCGCACCAGCTCACGCTCTCGGCGCTGGTAAGCCTCACCACCCCATACACGCTATACACATTCACTGTGCCCCTCTGTGGCTTCTCTTACTGGTCACAGAAGGGGCCACACAACCACTCCTGCCTACCCTGTCTCTCACTCAGGAGTAGGCACTCTCCCACACTCATACAATCCTGGGCCTTAAAGCAAGATTAAACCTAATTTCTGTTCTTCATATAACACAAATTGATTGAAAAGTAAGGGAAAGACATGCATGTGGACCTATAACATTGTTGTCTTCAGGAAAAAGTTCCCAGGAAACAAAGGGGTGAAATCCAGTGTCATCTACTCACTAACAAAATGGTATCTGCCAGTGAAGCAATTTCTCCATGACATCACCCCATAAATCTGTAATTTTCATTATGCAGATCCATCTGGAGTTTGTCTCTGGAGTTTTTCTGGCTGTGCAGAGGGATGAAGAATGGGGAGAAATGTGGGATGACTCACATATAAGCTAAAAAGTTTGCTAAAAATAAGCCTGGCTCCATAATTGAATTTGTTGTACCTCTTTATATAATAATTAAAGTCTGTTTTAAAAATTGGTTTTGTAGAAACTCGGGTAATTGAAATAAAAGAGCTGTTTCGATGTATTCGTCTGAACTGCATCTAGGAGAACTAGTTGATCTATAGTTATATGAGCTGCTTGAAAGCTTGGCTTCATTTTGCCATCTCTGTGCTATTCTCTTTGAAAAATAAGATTGGAAGTTGAACATTATTGATAATTGTTTTATATGGTGCTTGGCAAAACTCTTGCAAGAAAAGAAAAGAAAAGCAAGCTTGCAGTGGATTGAGAGAAGACCCGTTGCCCCTTTTATTTTACTGTATGTTGGGTATGAGGTGCTGGGGCACGATGGCTCAGCAGTTAAGACGCCAGGCTTGTCGATCAGAAGGTCGCAAGTTCGGAGGTTCGAATCCCTAGCCCCGCGTGACGGAGTGAGCTCCCGCACTCGCCCCAGCTCTTGCCAACCTAGCAATTCGAAAGCATGCAAATGCAAGTAGATTAATAGGTACCACTTTGGTGGGTAGGTAACAGCGTTCCGCGTGCGTCATGCGGAACGGCCACATGACCGTGGAAGCATCTTCGGACAGCGCTGGCTCTTCGGCTAAGAAACGGAGATGAGCACCACCCCCTAGAGTCGGACATGACTGTGCAGGGGAAAACCTTTACCTTTACCCTATGAGATGCTACTGGCATAAGGATTTTTCTCCAGTGCTAGCACAGTAGCTAGCAGCCAGTGAGTGCCAACTTAATAACTGAGGGAGTGGAGCTTGCTATCGAAATCTAGCAACGGGTTCCTACTATTGCCAGAGAGAAGCTAGGATCGGAATGCTGGATTCAAAAAGGGGCCTGCATTTAAGTCTTTGATGGTGAGTTTTTTTGAAGTGAACATCTTGTCTGTTGTTTGAAATTTTAGAAAAGGCCATGCTGGCCGAAAGGATCCCAGTGCCTTCGAGTCCGGTGCCCATTGCCACGATTGATCTTGTACAACAGACTGAAGATATCATGCCTCGCCCTGTGCCCAGGCTTCCCGCCAAGAAGACCAAGCACCAAGAAGAGCAGGAAGATGTACACAAGCCGGCTTGGGGTGTCAGTTCTTCACCCTGGGTTACCTTAGCCTATGCTCTTTATCAGATAAAAGAGATGGTTCAGCTCTCCAAGAACAATCAGGCACTCGAGAACCAGCCTTTGCAGGTAACCAGAGCTTTGGCGCATGAAAGGTATTTCCAGGCAAAAAGCTGTACATACCTGATACTCAAGGCTTTCGGCTTCTAAAACAGAACTAACCCCCCAAAACTACGGTATTAGTACCTGACCTTCTTTCTCTTCCAGATATTTAATAGTTGTGCTGTGAAAGCAATAGCAGAGGTAAAAAAAAATTGTAACATAGATTTTGCTTGTGTGATGCAGCTAGATGTGGGTGAGCCCCTATGCCTTGCATTGGATTGATTCAGTATGAAGTCATTTCACTGAGAAAAAAAGCTTGAGGGTTCATTTGTTGTTTAATTTGGGAATTGGGAAAGGATTCAGAGCACGATTGGAGGGAAGGAGCAGCTAGGAATCTAGAGGTTCTCTGTGCCTGATCTAACCAGATGAATTACAGTGTTGTAATCTTACTGGGAATATATGTGTAGTCAAACCACCTCAGGATGCAGAATCTGTTAGTTGAAAAAAATCCTAGAACCCCTGATCAAGAGGCTCTTGATAAACTCTTTTTCCCACTTAGTCTCTCAGGGAACCCCATCGAGTTCTCATGAAACACTAAGGTGCCACGGAACACAGTTTGAGATCTATTAACCCTGCTGCTCTTTAGAAATTGGACCCTGGAGTTTTTAAAATCCCTTTTCATCATGTGCCTAGAAACTTTTATTCTATTTTTTGGAATTATCATATGGTAACTTTGGTTTTGCATAAAAATATCAAGCAGCGTTTGGCTACCTCTCATTCTCACTGGGTGCCAAGAAGAATCAGCGTCTCTTAAAAACATCAAGGAAAAAAGAGGCGTTAATATTTTTGCAGAGTCAATCCACAGCTATCTCAGACCTACAGAAGTAGTATCTCATCCTGTGCCTTGGCTTGGTTGTGACCAGTGCCCAATCTGGCAAAGAGATCTGAACACAGAAGCTTGCTTTCTTATATCAGTTGGTTTGTGCACAGGATATAAAGTTAATCTTGTTATTTACCATTTTCATTTGCATAGCTTGGAGAAGAATTTTTTACAATACATTCTTTAGGTTATTACAAAATGTAGCTATGTTTTTCCTGCCCTACCCCCTTTTGTGATTATTAGGAAAGATAACCTGCTTCTTTGTCTGCTGAAATATTCATAGTTCTTCTCCCAAAATAGCACACTGCTGACATTTTAGTAGAAGGTATTACATAGAATGTATATGAGGGAAAATATGCACAGCTCCATAAAGAGAAGCATGAAATGTTTAACCTATGAGGAATGTTGTTTCTTGCCTACACAAAATTTCATTATTATTATTATTATTATTATTATTATTATTATTAATATAATTTTCTCTTAAAATACACTAAGTCTTTTTTCTACATGCTTCTTGGGGAAGAGCAGTTAGGAAAATATAGGACAGGTAAGTTTATCTGATGTATTACCTGCATATGATGGCTTTTGCTCTTGCTTGAATGCTTGTGCGCTGTGCTGTGAATATGATTTTGTGATCCTCATTAAGAGGAAGCTACCTGGGCTTACCCGGAATGACAGACTATGTGTATTTTCTGAACAAATCCACACAGCCGGTTGTTAACTTGTGGTTTTCCCTTCCTCTTTCCTAGAATGCCACCAGTAATCATGATTCCACACCAGATAGCCCTCTGGATCAAAGACGTGATGGTACAGTGGTAGAACCTTCGGTACCTACAGCTACCCTCGAAACCCACCCCAATTTGGACTGCCTGGTTCTTTCGGAGAGCAGCGCTCCGTCTCCAGAGGCAGGGCACGAATAGGACTTTGTTGAATCCAGCTCACAGCACTGAATGCTGCTGTCGCAATCAGAAAAAGGCTGACATGGGAGTTTGAGACCTCAACTCCCTTCCTCTTGGAAATAGTAACCTGATGCAGCCAAAGCTTTTAAAATATTTAATGCCTTTTCTGCGACAAAACCTGACAGGCCTGTTGCAGGAACAATTGGGAAGGCTAAGCAGAAGCGGCTGGGTTAATAACTAGCAAAGGAGCATGCTATTTCATCTGAAGTTTTTTTTTTCCCACCTGAATGGAAGTGTTGTAAACAAACACATCTGATTGTCTTGATAATTTTCTGGATTGTAATTAATTGTCACAAACAAAAACCCCCGTTCAGTTCCATTTCCTCTCGCTTAATGCAATTCACATTTTAATTCAATATTAGGGGAAGGGAAGAACTCAGCAATTTTTCTCAGCCAGTGTTTGTTTATTACGTCGTGCAGCGGCTTCCCTAGAACAGTTGTGTAACCTTCTAAAACTTCAGAGAAAATACAGTAGTCAAATACGGAAATGAAGGAAGGAGCCATGTAGAATTCTGTCTTTTGTAAAGACTTTTCAGAGATGTTGCAGAGCTTTTGGCTGGTTAAGTTCTACACAAAACATCTGTTGAAGCCTTTCTAACCAGACAAGTTGCATTTATGTTGCTATGGCCAGGCCATAGCGCATCAGTAAGGGCATTTTAGAAAGTACCAGAACAGAAAAATGTAGTTGCCCATAGCCCTTCTAGAACAAAGATATGGGTTGGGATGTGTGGTGTTGTGCTGAAAGACCTGGACCATGATCATACAGTTGGAAGGTACTAATAGTTTTATATGGGATGGATTTGCCCTAATCACTGAACAGGGACTTTTCCCACAGAAACAGCCTATGTGGATTTTCTTTTTTGCCTCTCTGGTGTGTGATGGGGAACAGCACTCCTTCCTCCAGGCAGATCTGAGACCTGAAGTTCCTACCCAACTTGTATAACAGCACAACAGCAGCAGCGAAGGATCAGAAATGGCTAGCTTTATTACTTTTTTGGAGTGGGGATACTGACAGCACTTCCCACAACTGATGTCTATAGTCTGTTCTGAAAGCCAGTAATGAGGGGATGCTTAGCAGCAGTCATATATATCAGCTGCTTCTCGAGAATTTTTCCTAGCAGGGCCAATATAATTTATTTTATGATAGAATGTGTTTATTTAAGGGGGAAGGGAATTAAACTTTATAGAATATATTTAAAGTGCCTGTGGACTGGGAAGGGGTATAAATCCTAATTATTGTAGATTAGGAAAGGAAAATATTGTTAATATAAAAGCAGTTGGAAGGAAAGAAAACTGGATAGAGAATATTGATCATGTTGTCAACTTTGTCAGATTCAGATTTGGTGTTTTACATTTCACCTAATGGAACCCAGTTCCCTTACATGCTTTGTAATTATAGCTGAGGGAAAATGTTAGATTCAAGTTTGTAGTGCTTAGGCTTCAGGCATATGTAAAGCCTTCCATTAGGGGATTCCCATTCATGTGCAGTTTTGCCGAGATGGTTTTCGGCTTCTGGCAGCCAGTCAGATGCCATTTATGCCCCAGGGGCTGGTGTAGTTCATAGAATTAGATTTCAGATGTACTTGATTTTGAATGCAGAATATAGAATACCTTAAGATAGATGTTAAGGGTGTTCTCCTTACATAAGCCTTAAGGGACTCTTAACAGAATCTATACATGGGACCAAATACTGGCAAGTAATTACTAGCTATTTTTTGCACTTCAACTTAAATGTACTGTAAATTTCTCCTGACTTGTTTAAGTGTCCTTTAAAAAAAATCAGAAATCTATTTATTATATGTCTATATTGCAGAGGGAAGGAAGGAAAGGATTTTTTTTAAAAAAAACATGGTGGACTGAAAATAGTTATTTAAAAAAGAAACAGACAATGAATCCTTTAGACGAACGTATCTGAACTCTGTGTGGTAAATGCTGTGGTAATAACCGTTAATCTTGGATACCCGAGTTGAGGCATTGAACTTACACATTATGTTTACATATCCAACCTGCCTGTCAAACTGGTTCCTTCCTTGTATGTGGGCAATGGGGCTGTAGACAGCTCTCATATTTGTGAAGTTGTTAAAATGTAGTGAGATAAATAAAATTTCATGTATATGTCAAAAATGTCATGTCCTGTTAAAAACATGAAACGCCATGAGGGGGCGGATTAGCAAGCTTCTGCATTTACTAAATACTCTGTTCTTTTATCAGAGTAGTTATGAGATAGTTATTACTCACAAACGGCTCTCCTCATTCCCAGCTTGCCAGTCACGGCTCTCTCCAGCTAATGGCTCTGAGTAGAGCCGTGGTCTTTGAGGAGTACAGGATGAAAAGCATTAACAAGACTTTATGAGCTAATCTGACGGCTCTATTTGCAGAAGGGGCAAGTGGGTGACTCAGCTCATTCAGCCATTGGACGAAGGCAGGTATTCAGTGTGCCTGTGACCTGCTTGGATGTAATGAGGGACTCAATGCTGAGGGAAGCTTATGCTAGTCTGCTGAAGGCGAAGAGAAATGATTCACCTTCAACTTTTTGCAAGTAATTACACAGCTGAGCTCTCTATAAATTGTGGAGGTCTTGGTGTTCTCTGAGCCTTGTTGTTTTCTTGGCAGACATTTCATTGCCAAACTCTCTCTAAATTACCAGCAAAGAAGCCTCCAGCCCAATAATGGTCATGCTGGAAACTGCAGCCTCAAGGTTGGGGAAAGATGCTCTAAAAGGGCACCTTTAGATGGCATAACCATCATGGCTCTAAGATGGTTGTGATGGCACTTGCCCTGCAGTTACTTTTGATAACCTCCCTTTAATTGAGCTTGACTCCTGGTAACTAGGTGACTTGTCACTGCCTTCTTCAAAGTTGCCTTTTCAACTTCCCTACAGCCCTGGGATTTCCTTGAGGTCTCTCAGCTAAGTACAGGCCAAGTGCCAGGTCTTTTGGCTTTTTGAGATTAGCTAAGGTTGGCTTGGCACTGCCACCTTCTGTGACAAGGCAGCATGTTCTTCTCTGGCACCCAGGGTGCAATCAAACCGTTCCCTGCTCTAATCTAACAATTCCCATTCACTGGCACATGAAGCATAAGAATTCCTTGTGTGCAGTTAAGTATTGATTGATGATAGTCCGGCTAGTCCAAGAGCTGCCTTTCAAAGGATGAATTTAACTGTCCTCTTGTGGGTTCACGACTGAGTCCCCCCTGCCTTTCCTTTTCCTTGCCTGGAGGATGTTAATTATATCCCTTTCCTTATTTTTATTTTTGTGCATAATCCTTGGCATCCAAGGGTTCATAGAAAAAAATTGAACCTGGGTGTTAAGCAACAGGGAGTACATCTCATCAACATTATCAACCACCCTGTTCAGCAAGGATCTCCATATCTAGCACCATATCATGCTCCTTGCAGAGTGTCCTGTGGGCTTTGTGCAGGAATTAAGATACTTTATTAACACATTTGAATGCATATTCCTATATACAATGGCTTGTTTTATTTGAAATCAAATATTCAAAATATGTTGGGATTTAAAAAATCCAAGCAGTTCCCTTCTAACTCCACAGTGCATTTTGTCAGTAATCCACCAATTTACAGACATATAAATTCTGTTATTATGTACATTTATACCTCGCCCCTCTTTTAAAATTTCAAGGCATATGATGATGGTCTCTCCATTTTTTTTAATCTTCACAACAGTCCAGTGAGATAGGTTAATCTGACAGATCATGATTATATACAGCAAACTTCATGGAGACTTGCAAGCTAGACTAATTATGAAGTGTACTAAACAACAGGATCTCCTCAGTTCCCTCTCCATATTTCTAAGATCATGTTAAGTACACACACATTCAGGTGAATTCTTTTAGATTTGAGGACTAGAGACTAAGATTCTGCATCCCAAATCCTGAACTGCTATGGAAATCATAGCATGCCTACCTAATCCAAAGGAGTCAGGATGTGATACAAGGAACATCAGAGTCCCAATAATCTATGGTTATACAATTCCTTTGGTGGCCTGTTGCCCCCCCGACCCCCACCCCCAAAATTAAGCTTCTTCCAAACTAAACAAGAACTAAACGAGAGAGAGCCAGTTTGGTCTAGTGGTTAAGGTGCTGGACTAGAAACCAGGAGTCTGTGAGTTCTAGTCCCGCCTTAGGCATGAAAGCTGGCTGGGTGACCTTGGGCCAGTCACTTTCAGCCCAACTCACCTCACAGGGTGGTGGTTGTGGGGAAAATAGGAGGAGGAAGGAGTATTAGGTATGTTCGCCGCCTTGAGTTATTTATAAAAATAATATAGGCAGGATAAAAAATAAATAAGCTTCAGTCCTCCATCCTAAACCAGCTGGTTGGGAGCCAAAGCAACTCTCAACTGCCTTTCCTTGCAGATTTGTGCTTCTAACCCTTCTGTTAATTTATGTGCTTACTATTTCAAGGGGGGGGTCTGCTTGAGCAGAAAACAATACCCTAATCAAGGAACTACCAAGGAGAAAACCACACCCCCACCAATACTGGCAGGGCAAGCTACCGTAGATAAACAGGGAGCAAACCCCACACTCAATAGCACTGATGATGTTACCTAGTCAGGTAATGAAACGCCTGCAAGCAAACAACCAAGCTCAGAGAGCACCAAGGACTCCACAAAACACCTTCAGCTGATCCCACTTACTGGAGAGAAATCATTAGCATAAAGTGGATAATCACAAGTGGCTTCAACTTCTCAGCTCATTCTCCCAACACCAGTTGTCTATACTGGATTGTCCCAAGTAATGTGGTTAGGTTGGGTTCAGCATGCAGCCATTGTGGTTTACAAACCAAAGATTATGGCTTAATATGTTGCATGAGCTCAACAAATGACAGCTAAGCACACCATGGTTTAATGTGCAAACTCAGAAACTGATGATCAGGCAAATAAAAGACACTGCCATAAAGTCAGCCTTGTAAATTGGCAGAGCAACTGAAGGGAATTCCTCGGCCCTGCTGTCCGCCTCTTCAAACAAATTGTTGCTCTAAGTAGAGCTGTTGGCTAAATCCAGTATCTTGGATTCTCTCCTTATGTAACCCTAGTCATGGGTTTGCAAACTGAACTGCTTCCTGGAAGCCAATGAAGTCACGGTAAGTCCTTCAAAAAGTCTTGACTGCCCTCTACAGTTTAAAGAGCAGCATATTGTTACATGTTTTTTGCTGGCCTGGGCAGCGGCTCAAAGAAACTCTCTGCTGTGGAAGTGCAGGACATTTGGTTGTAACAGCCTCAGTCCCTCCTCTGTGTTACTCTCCTCCACCTCAGGGGAAGCAGTTTGGGGCTCTGGCTCTGCCTCGGTCTCTGGGTGGAAAAGCTGTTGCTCTAGGAGGGCTCCTCCGATGCCGTACTGTGCCTCATGGGCTGCCATTTCTTCAGCAGATACATGAGGAAATCCTAGAACAAAATTTGCAAACCTGGAGGAAGAGGAGGAGGGATCACCAAGCAGAAGAAAGCAATATACCAAACACTTAAAAAACAATAAGAGAGTCTCCCCCAAATTGCCAGCATTCTTGATGTCAACAACACTCATAGCAGTACTGGGTCTAGTTGAGAGGCCAATCAAATGTGGACAACCAGCAACTGCTAGTCCTTAATATTTGTCACTTGCCCTACTAGAGCTTTCCTTTACTACAGTATATTGCCACAATTTTGTTTAAAAAAAAAAAAGGTAAGCATTAGCATCCCCCTGTTGTATACGGAACTAAAGTTGAGACAAGTAATCAGCTTTCCCCAGGCCGCTGAATGAATTCATAACTAAGAAAAATCTGAACTCGGCTCGTAGCTCATTCTCTTAATCATTATGCTGTCTACCTCATCAAGCCACTCTGAAATACTTGTTACGGCCACCCTTTGCAGCTTTTATTTATTTATTTATATTGATATTTATACCCTGCCTATCCCCTCCCTAACGGAGGACTCTAGGCAGCTTACATACACATATACATTTCATGTTATACATTTCATATTATACATTTTCAATTTAACCGCACGCTAAGAGAAGGGGTAAGGGAACCGACTCTTCCGAGGCTACTTGGACTACAAGCCCCACAATGCCTTGCGTCGGAGCCGGCTGCCGACGTCCTGTAGATGAAGCTGCTTTTTCCGGGATCCATCGTAGCCACCGCCGTTCCAAAGATCTTCCGTTTGGTGGGCGACCCCCGACAGGACGCCAGCAATTTTACCCACTTAAGGTGGTACCCATTTATCTACTCGCAAAGCTTTCAAACTGTTGGGTTGACAGGAGCTGGGACGAGCAACGAGAGCTCACCTCGTTGCGCGGGGATTCGAACTGCCGACCTTCCGATCGGCAGTCTACAGCTCAGTGGTTTAACCCGCTGAGCCACCGCGTCCCTTTTATATAAGAAGAAAGAAAAAGTGGTGGAAAAAGGGAGGGATGTCAGGAAGGAAAACAGTGGCCCAACCCCACCTTGCTTTAATCTCATCCACAAAGGCATAAAATGTTGCCCTCCAGAGATGACTCCTGTGGAAGTGCAGCCCCCAATGGAAAATAAGCTTTTGCTATTTAAAACCCTAAATGAAGCTTTAAGATACAGAAAAAAAATGTTGCAACAAAAAGAAATGCTCCTACTTCTGTGGGGATTGCAGTTTGACCACAGCTACCCAGGACGGGAAAGTGGGATTCCTACAGAATGTGCGCAGCTGCTCCAGGGCCTTCACGGTCTCTGTTTCTCCTTGTTCCCGATATTCGTCATCTGTCAGATAACGAGTCTCCAATTTTTCTGGGTGGAAATACTGAGAAGCTTTTCTAAACCAGGCAGAGAGAAAAAGAGAAAGGGGAAAAGGCGCTTCAAACGTTGCAGCATGGATCTGAAACCCAAAGGGTGTGGAATACATTTTTAAAAAGAGTATCTTGAATCTGGTAGGCAGACTGTTGCCTCTTGACTACAGCATTCTGAATTGAAAATCCCTACCAAGGTAAAATAAGCAAAGAATTACAATCAAGGCAGTTTGAGTTTATTAGCTATGTTGTTTGCTCCTGAGTAAATTCCAGTGACTCTTCTTTCTGAGCAAACATACAGAGGATTGTGCTGTAACACTTCACAATGGGGAAAGGTAAGAAGCGACTTTCTAACTCTGCCCCTTGGACATCAGGTCTCCTTCTTAAGGTTTCTCCAAGCACAGCCAAACTTGAGTTCTTGACAAGGTGCCAATTTTATACCCAAGCAGTTTTGCAGACCCTTTAATGGGATTCCAAACATAACTGAGTGTGATTAGAATTTAAAACGCTAAAAGAAAGTGCTCTTGATCATCATTTTTTCCCCAGGTTCCTCAGTTTGTTGCTAAAAGCCCTAACATACAGATATCCTCCTATCACTGTATCATTTAATGGGTGAACAGCTGTACCGCTTGAAGGCACTTGTATTTAGACACATATTGAGTTATCTGGCAAATATAGCAGAACATCCTAATATATGTCTTCATCTGAAAGAGTGATAAAATTAAGTCTATCTCCATGTAGCGTCTACTATAGCACTGATGCTAAAATGTGCTGAAGGAAAGTGTAAGAGAAGTAGTTCAAATACTAGAATACAACCACATGTTGGAAAAATCTCTACTACTTCTGAAATGACATACCCACAATATAGAGTAAGAATACAGTTGCATACTTTCCAGACTACCTTTTGTCCATCCAAACACACGCATTCTCTCTCTCTCTCTCTCACTCTCTCTCTCTCTCTCTCTCTCTCTCACACGCACACACACAAACACACACATGTGCCAAAGTATTCCTGATTTCCATTCAAAGTACAACCTTTGACCATTGTGCAAATACAGCAAACTTATTTTCCAGAAATTGATTCTTCTAATATGGGGAGGAAGTACAGTAACATTAATAGTATCTTTTTTTTTAAGGGGGAAAAAATTGAATCCAGAAGATGCCCAGCAAAGACTGTTGGAATTAGTACCAACATCTCAGCTTTCTCTTTCTTCCTCCAGCAGAGATCCAACCATTTTGGCAAAGTATTTTCAGACAAACCTGGGACTCACTATTACATTCCATGGAAAATGGCCCTAAGTGGAAGCAACTGCAGTTAATTTTTAATGTGAATCAGAACATTCATTCATTTATTTTTATCCACACTGAAATTAATTCTGGGCAAGGCTGTCTAACTGTGGTGTTATTCCATCACATATATCATAAGAGGGGAAAGAAAAGACTGAGACAGGATATCAGGGGTAAGAATCAATCCTTTCAAACAATAAATCCTACACATTAAAATGTTTTCTGCATTTTTCTGCTCCTTTACCTGCACACAGCATTTTGCCAACAGAGAGCAAAACAACCCATTTGATGGTAACATATGTACCTATCGGAATAACGCAAAGGCCACAGCCGACATACATACTTTTAAAAACATTTTATTTTTTTAAAAAGATACTGCCTCTGCCTCAGAACTGGAATCAAGCAACTCATCATTGAAACTTGTGAAAGCAGCTGTACTTACGACGTAACAGGGACACTTTCAAAATGAAGGCGTACTGAAAGACATACCAGGAACTTAATATAGCACCCACCATTTGGGTAACATTCTCTGGAAGCATTGAGCCCTATAATTATCATTATAAGCAAAGAATTCTCAAGAATGATACAGAATATTCCAGACAATAGCCTTATTGCAGAAACAATAACAAACCATGTTTCTAGAGTCCTCTGCTCTTTTCAGACTCAAGAGAGAGAATATTTTAAATGACTTAAATATATATATATATTATACTAGACTAATTAACAGAAGAAAAACACATACAAATACAATAGCATTAACCATGTACAACACGGCATTTTGCAAAGGAAATGAATTCCTGAGGACATTAAGATTTAAGTAGACAGTTTAGGGCAGAGTGGCTATCCACAGTTCACTGCATCTTTTTCTGTGTGTGCAATAAACTGAAAGGGATCTGCAGATGAGTCATATTAATGATCTGTAAGAAAGGCTGTGAATGTGGCCTCAGATAATGGTTAAGCTCCCCTGGAATCATTGCTTCTAAGGCAGTGCCAAGAATGACAAAACAGAAGCTTGGGTTTCACATAATGCTAAGCCAGGGTTTTGTCTAACTACAGACTGCTTGAATCTCTGAATGCATCACAGGTAATAAAGCAAAGAGAAACCATGGTTACATATTCTGACTTGTTTTAATCATGCTTTATCATTAGGGCTGATCCCAGAACCCTAGTTTTTTCCTTGATTTTTGTGTTGCTCTCTAGGCCTCTTGCCAATCTACAGAGATCCCAAGGCAGATGTCTAAACAGGCCCTGCTTCTCAGACCAACCTATGCTTCCTTGAGGGAATGGGACGCAACCAAAGCAGGAGATTTTGCTTATCCTCAAAGAATGATTTTAGCTTCCTTAAGTAAGTCTGTAGCTTGAATCATGTCAACTGGATTTCTATTTCTCAGTGGAAACGTTTCGCTCCTTATCCAAGAAGCTTCTTTAGTCTGAGCAAAGTTAGTAAGGGAATCCTTAAATATGTTTCTAGGGTGGCTGTGTGACCTTGCACCTGGGGCTAGGTCATGGTTATTTGAGATGTTTATTTCTAAGTCCCTTTATCATCCAAAGGAGGATTGTTGAGATTACCATGCTGCTGTTGAGCTTGCGAAATGGTCTTAATCTTCCTAGGCACAGAAGACAAAGCAGGAAGGAAAATAGGGGAAAGATTGTGCCTGAGGCCCCCACCTCTATTTAAGGAAGGATTTTCCAAGTTGGCATAAATGGATTCCTTGACCCCTCTCTCAAACCACCTATCTTCCCTGTCTAAAATGTGAACATTAATGTCCTCAAATTAGTGTCCTTTTTCCTTTAGATGAAGGTAAACTGCTGACTCTGGTCCTGTGGTGTTGCTTCTCCTGTGTTGGGCCATCCTCCTGTACAAAGGTTGTTTGGTTTCTCCAATGTAGAGCTCAGAGCACTCCTCACTGCACTGGATTGCATACACTACATTGCTTTTCTTGTGTTTTGGAGTTTGATCTTTGGGGTATACAAGCCTCTGTCTCAGTGTGTTGGTAGGTTTGAAATATACAGGTATGTGGTGTTTGCCAAATATCCTTTTTATCTTTTCAGACACGCCAGCCATGTAAGGAATGACCAGGTTCTTCCTTTTACTCTGAGTCTCAGCCCTATCTGTCGCACCTGACAATGAAAATGTCGCACCTGAAAATCAGCACCTGAGAACAGCTCTGAAGGCCTGTGGATATCCAAATTGGGCCTTCACTAAATCTAAATCTACCAGACCTAAAACAGCGACGGGGTTTTTTTTTTTTTTTTTGAGATGTTATTTCTAAGTCCCTTTATCATCTAAAGAAGGATCTTCTTTAGATGATAAAGGGACTTAGAAATAACATCTCAAAAAAAAAAAAATAACCATGACCTAGCCCCAGGTGTAAGGTCACACAGCAACATATTTAAGGATTCCCTTACAAACTATGCTCAGACTGAAGAAGCTCCTTGGATAAGGAGCGAAACGTTTCCACTGAGAAATAGAAATCCAGTTGACATGATTCAAGCTACAGACAATTCCACCTGGATGACTGAGAACCTTCATAGACATATTCCTTAAGTAAGCATAGTTAACACAAATCCTGCTTTGCATTCCATACAAACATAGCCAATTTATTTGTAGAGTGATATTAGCCAATTCTCAAAAAATATAATCATCCACTAGGACAATAACTTTTAGAAAAAGTGGCCCTGATGCCAAAAATGACATCCTCAAACACAAGTTGTTCTCTATACAGCGCAATGCTGCTTACTTTGAGCGTATGGTTCTATAACCTTGCTTTGAATAGCTTACGTCTGACTGGGGACAGAAACAAACAACTTCTGGGACATTTTTACATGCGCAAGCTCCACTACAGAGAGAAAACACAACACAACAATGTGGTTTTCACTGACAGTATAAAGTTGCCTGGAATGTGAGACTATATTATACAATAACAGTTGCTTCGACTAATTTTGGTAAGAATCTCGTTTTGATTTAATAGTAGAAAGGTTACTAACTTGCCAACATAGCAGAGTGCTTGAAGGGGATAATGCAGGATTTTTGTACAGAGCAAAGCAGTTATTACTGCATAGGCGACCTGTGATATTGCAATGCCAAAATAAATTAAGATCAAGCCTTTCAGCTGCAACATCCACATCAAGAGGTTCATACTTTGCTCACTGACGAGTGGTCCGTGCTTCTTGCAAATAGCAAAACAGACTAATCCAGCTGAGAGAATGTACCCTGAAAAGCAAAATATCAAGCCATGAAAATATCAGTAGATAAAGAAGTGATACAGTTACTTGATTTCAGGCTTGCAACTAACCCCTCACTTGGGGCTAAATTGTGATAGGTAACATTCGCTTCTGGCAGGGATATTTAAGTTAGCTGGGAGTCCATTCTTTCCTCTCCTGCTTTGTTTTTCTATGTGGGGGGGTTGCTTTTCATCCTTAAGCTGCGGTTATGCCATGCATGCCCATCTGAAGGGCAGGTGGGCAAATTACTCTAGAAATATATTTGCCCAGCACTTTCAATAAATGGTAGAATGTGAACAACATGGGACTTTGCTTTTATACATGATTACAGCAGCAAGACTTTTATATGCACAAAGATGGAAAGATCCACAAATCCCTACAGTGGAGGAATGGATGATTAAACTGATGGAACTGGCTCAAATGGCCAAGTTAACAGCGCTGATAAGAGAAAATACCGTTTCTGGATTTGTTTCTACTTGGCAACCACTTTTAGACTATTTGCTTGTGTCAGAAAAAAATTTGGGTTTTGATGATTAAATGGTTTGATTTGATAGAAATAATGTTACTAAGGTTTAACTAATGGTAAGAGATTATATTTATAAATGCATTTATATCTGTATTGGAGAAGGTCGAAAGTCACTTTCTGTTTCTGTTTTCTTCCTATCTCTGCACTTTTATAGTTTTTCTTTTTTCCTTAGTTCTGTACTCTTATCTTTTCTATATTCTATCTTTTGTATTTTAACTATACTCTGAAAATCAATAAAGTTCTTTTTTTTTAAATGGTAGAATGTGCTCATTTTCCAATAGCATCATTTGAAATAATACTCAAGGACACACTTTTTTTAAACTTTCTGATTCAAGATTCCAGTAAAAAAGAGAGTAATATATAAATTCATGAATCTCTAGGCCAGGGCTTTCCAAAGTTTTCCCATGGCGACACACCAACCATCGTTGGTATGTCGCCGCGGGAAAACCCGGAAGTGCCGCCGTTGCGGCAGCGCGTGAAAACCCAGAAGCGCTGCTGCTGCTTTCGGTTTTTGCGCGCCGCCGTTGGTGTGTCGCCGCGGGAAAACCCGGAAGCGCTGATGATGATCAGCGCTTCCGGGTTGTGTGGCGACACACCAGACTGTGTGGCGACACACTTTTGTGTTGCGACACACAGTTTGGAAAGCTCTGCTCTAGGCATATTTACTGAGAGGTAAGTCTCATAATATTGGCTAAAGAGGACTTTAAAGCAGGAGTGTGCATAATTGCAGCTACATGGCAGGGGTCGAACAAGCATATCTCTTACTCAGTTATTTAGTTCATGGATAAGGCCAATCTAGCATATACATATGTGAATCCACCCCTAATGGCTTAGTGTTATGAGCCAGCCAGGCCACTAAGATAAAAAAAGATAATAAATCCTGGTTTAGTGCTATGAACAAACAGAACCAGCAATGACTAAACACTGAGTGATAATTTGTCATGTATTAAAAGCCACTATGTAAAGAGTGTTTGTATCACTTCACGTTATCCCCCATGTAATATGCCTCAGCACTTGAAGCCTCTGGACAGCATATTTTGCAGATGGAGGTCTCTAGCTGAAATGTCATCTTTCCCACCCAGGGAACAGACAGCTTTTTAACATCCAAATAATGAAAGGCTGCTGTACCCCAGAGCCTCTGGGAAAAAAATAAATAAAATAAAACCTCAGTTTTCAAAGGTTCTCTAGAGTAGTCTTTCTGTCATTCAAATATAACCAAGTAAGATTCATCAGGGATGCAACCAAGACTACTTATAACTATAATAGGGATGTCTAATGTGGATATACTTAGTCTGAGTCTTCAACCTTTGGGAGACAATGCACTTTATTTGACAAGCTTTCCATTTTAGGACTGAAGAGAGCTGTAACTGTAAAAGAAGATAGTGTTCATTTTCAAAGTGTCCATGGGATGAGGTACCATCAATATGCTGATGATACTCAGTTATACATCTCCATCCCGGGGGAAGTAAGTGATGCTGTGACTGCCCTGTCCAAGTGCCTGGGGGCTGTGGGGGTCTGGATGGGGAACAACAGGCTTCAGCTGAACCCTGGTAAGACGGAGTGGCTGTGGATTAATGGCCCCTCGGTATCCAGGAATTTACCATCCTTAGTTCTGGATGGGGTTGCACTGCCCCAGACAGAACCGGTGCGTGACTTGGGGGTCCTCTTGGACTCACGACTCCTGCTCAAAGAGCAGGTGGCAGTCGTGGCCAGAAGGGCTTTTGCACAACTCCGTGTTGTGCGACAGTTACACCCTTTCCTGGAGCGAGAGGCCCTTCGAACAGTCACTCACGCCCTGGTCATCTCCCATATAGACTATTGTAATGCGCTCTACATGGGGCTACCCTTGAAGAGCGTCCGGAAGCTTCAGCTGGCTCAGAATGCAGCCGCGCGGGCGATTTTAGGTGCCTCAAGATCAGCACACACAACACCTTTGCTCCGCGAGCTGCATTGGGTGCCAGTTTGCTTCCGGATTCAATTCAAGGTGTTGGTTATCACCTTTAAAGCCCTACGTGGCATGGGTCCAGGCTACCTGAAGGACCGTCTCATCCCCGTTCAATCAACCCGTCCCACCCGGTCCTGCAGAGAGGGCACGCTACGAGCCCCGTCTGCAAGAGAGTTCCATCTGACGGGGTCCAGGAGGCGTGCCTTCTCTGCAGTAGCCCCCGCCCTTTGGAATATTCTTCCCCCTGAAATAAGATCAGCCCCCTCTCTCCTGGACTTAAGAAAAAATCTAAAGACCTGGTTTTGCCACCATGCTTGGAGAAGGGAGGGGAATAGCCAGTCTTGGGGTTGGCTGGTCTCTTAGATCTGCCTTGACCAGCCTTACTGGCCCATAGGATAAGTAAGATCTATCATTGCTTGGTTCGGACTGTAATTAGGTATTTTTACTGATTATTAGTGTTATTTATGGTTTTTTATTGATTTTAAACTTTTTATTGTGAACCGCCCAGGGTCCCTCCTTGTGAGGGAGATGGGCGGGATATAAATGTGATAAATAATAATAATATTGTTATTAATTCTCATACCCAGTATATAATACGTAGAATTGTTCCACATCCATTTCAGTTTTTCTTTTGAAACATAAAACATATACAGAGAAGAGAACCAACACCCACTCATTAAAATCCAGAAGGTACTTAGCTAGAAGGGAAAAGAAAAGAGGAATATTTGAATATGGTGCATGTTTGTCCATAAAGGTATACAAAACTGGGGTTAGTGAAATCGCCCAAGTCAAGCTGAAGCAAGTCCAAATTGAGGAGCTCGCAGTCAGAAAAGCTTAATGATAAACTCATTTTTGGAATTTAAAAGTCACAAGGGTCTTCTAGCAAAAGCCCAAGTGTACCCCTTGACCTCAAGGGTACACATGTTCAGCACAATTGGCACAAACATTGGAAGTAAAATTAGGAAGGCTACACCATCACCAGAACAGCACATACCTTTCCTCTGATGAACATCTAATGGCCACTGGGGAGGATTTTCTACACATACAAATACAGTATATGGATGGGAAGCTCTCATATTGCTGCTTGATAAAAACTTAGTAGAGCCACAAAAGGCCATAAAATATGACTTAGGGTCTAAATTTATACAGAGCAAAAGCAAGCAAAAAACTGAACAAAACATGGCATTTTTAATACAGAATTTTAAGGACTGGTATTTCTTGCTATACCATTAGGGGCTTGAAATTTGTGTTTCACTGACATGGAAAGCAAAGTCAACCCTTCTGGTTTATAGTTAACGATGAGAGAGTTATTGGGTTAGATCCAGCAAGAATTTTCAGTGATTCCTTCCTTCCTTCTACTGTAGCTCCCTATGTCTTCAGAAAAACTGCTCTGGAGGATCAAGGGACCTCTAGAATAATGGGAAGAAGTAGCACCAGGGAGCTCCTAAGGAAAGAAGGACTGCCAAAGATCAATTATCGCCTTCTACCAGCAGAACGTTCTAAATAGAACTCTACTCCAGGAATACTTCCAGTAGAGAAAAAGAAGCTGGATCCAACCCTGTTTTCTTAAATAAATGCCAGAATGCTTTGCCAACCCTGTTGCCTATCTTATGATTTTGGGTGTTCCTCCCACAGTGAAATCTTATCCAAAAATACAATACCCAGTTGACTCTGTCTCTATAGAAAACGTTGAATTCAAAATTATTTAACCCAAGTTGCAGTAATGTTAAGGTTTTATTCTTCTGCTTTACCAGTTAGTGATCATGCTACTGGCTGGCTGCTGAATTATTTATTCCACGATAAAACCACTTCAGTTGCCTTTGATTCATCCACAGAACTAAAAGGTCAGTTAGCACTGGGGAAGCATCAAATACTTGGCTGTCTTACTTTATATTAATGGTCATAAACCTACCTTGGGAATAAACCTTTTAAGCATCAAAACGAGAAAGACTAGAGGTGTGAGAATACCAAATGCTATCCCAGCACAATAATAGAAGGTAATACTTCTGTTTGGGAAGAACACATGAATGCTAGTAAATCTTTTGCACATGGAAAACAGGTTCAAGCAAGCAGAAAAGATACAGCTTTATTTAAATTCTACAGACCACTTCACTTACTTAGACAGCACCCCCCTATATTGCAATTAACATACCATGAGAATGCCCTGCCCTCATATTGCCTGGATTCACACACTGTGTTAAGCTATAATGTGGTTGGTTCACTTTTAGGTTATCTTGATGTGTAAATCCAGCCTTTCTGGTTTCTATACCATGGTTTATAGCTTAGTGTGATGGGTGAATTCAGTCATGGTTTGCTAAATACATCATGGCTAAGCCAGCTATTGCCAACTCCGTCCAATTGTTTTTTTAAGGGCTTCATACATGTGACCTCATTTATTGTATAGAGGCTGTATATGCAACACCTATCCATAGGGGTGTGTTCCAGGTCATGCAAAATTTGTTCTGCGGCTGGGTTTCTGGGCACACCCAGAGAATACCCACTCCCTCAGCCCTTTTTTTGCTTCAATCAGTGTCAGAGAGTTAAGGAAAATGGAAGTTTTCATGACAGATACAGGACAGAACATCCAAGATCAGATCTCCCTTCTGAAAGCACATGTTTCTCTTCCCATTCAGAGAAGAGTCTAAAACTTCTACAGCCTTGATGATACATTCCAGAGGCCATGGCATTGCAGTTTTATAGTGCAATCCCATGCATGTTTACTCAGCCCCACTATAGTCACTCAATTTATTCCTCAGTATGTGCCTTTAGTTTATTTATTCCATCAACTTACTGATCACTGATTTAGACAATATTTTATTTATTTATTTATTTGTTTATTTATTTATTTAATTTTATCCCGCCTTTATTATTTTTATAAATAACTCAAGGCAGCAAACATACTTAATACTCCTTCCTCCTCCTATTTTCCCCCCAACAACCCTGTGAGGTGAGTTGGGCTAAGAGAGTGACTGGCCCAAGGTCACCCAGCTGGCTTTCATGCCTAAGGCGGGACTAGAACTCTCAGTCTCCTGGCTTGCTATTGGCTCCTTCCTAGAGCTGAGAGAGAGGGACTGGCCCAAGGTCACCCAGCAGGCTTTCGTGCCTAAGGTGGGACTAGAACTCAGTGTCCCCTGGTTTCTAGCCTGTTGCCTTAACCACTAGACCAAACTGGCTATCTCTAAATAAATACATGTGTCTAAATAAATACACTCTTTAAAGAGTGGAAGGAAAGGACTATGGCTCTACCCATGGTAACTTGCCTCAAGTCTTGCTGAAATCAATGTGATTTCTTATGTTTGCAGACTTGCAGCTCATTTTTATTTTCAAAATTAGCAAGTTCATGTAATTGACAGATTCCAGTAAAGCTAGCACTTACCTACTCAAGTTATAGGCAAAATGAAAAAGAAGTCCACCAGCAACAAATAAAAGAATGAGTTTGCTATCCAACACTGGAACAAAACAAAAAGATGGGAAATCCAAACTTGTTTCACTTATGTACTTATTTAATATGCACCCTTCTAATAATACAAACATATTTTATAAATGAATTTCTCTTAATATTACTCACTGTTTTGTTCTACACTCACAGTGTAGAGTATTTTATTTGTTGGTTGGATCCTGAAACATGTTTTGCCAACATACTGGTCCACTGTTATGATAGTTTGATTAGACACACTAGGCTGCCAAATATTGTTAATCAGGCACTTCAAAAAATCAAACAAATATTCTGAATTTTGGCAATCATGTTCATCCGGGATAGACACTACTTTAAATATTCCAGTGCTGTTTATTGACACCTGAAAAAAATTGTAATAATTCATAATTATATATTCAAAAGATAAAAAGAACTATGAAATAAGTAGCAGTGGCACTTCTTCCACCATTAAAGTTTGGCTGTGTTTACGTAACACTTTCAGTCAGGAATCCTGAGGCACACAGACACAGGCCATTTGCACAAGTAGGTGAACAAAATAGAAATAAATAGCTTATCGCATTTGAACTTGGAACTTGGATCTGTTGCTCCAAAGCCAAGCAGAGCCTGCAAGCCATCAGTAATTCCTGGCTTGATATCTCGCCTTGATTGTAAGCTACAAACTAAGACCTCAGGTTCCAATTAACACAAATTATTTATTCTGGTTTATTTACTCAATCATATGAGTGGGAAGAAAAAGCAGGAGGCAAATACTGGATGTTTGTCTGAAAAGTCCCAAGACTGCTTTCCCAAAAATAACTCTACACATAGTACCAGGACTTCCGTCAAATTCTATATAAGGCCACATGATTTATTTAGAAGGATGAGTGTAGATCTCTAGAACTACAACATCTATGATCCTAACTAGCATCAATACTGACAAGAGCCAATGGGAACTGGAGTTCAAGATCTGGAAGGCCATACATTAGCCATTCTCGATTTAGGAGGAATAGTTTCCATTTTCGCTTACAATAGGAAGTAAGCAACATGATGGCAAAGATTTATGGAATTATAGTCCCAAACCTCTGAGAGGCTCGACATTGCTTACTCCTGACCTAAGGACTTTCTTAATCCAAATGGCAGAAGTGAACATTGAACAAAAATCCCTTTGGTTAACCGACATTTATGATGTTTTCCAATATTTGGCCAAAAGGTATTTACATAGAAAGCTCTCTAATGATTTCCCGATGGGCACAAACATGCTTAGACTGAGTTATCGGTCATTCTCCTACTTTTGACAGAACTGTGGACACTTTTCCTCTATGTGGCCCATCTAGGGATCCCTGAGAGAGAATTCTGTTTGGAGAACACCTTGGGACCTAACTGAGTACAAATTCAATGTAGGCTTTTATTGTAGATACAATGCAATCCTCTGCAAATTTACTCTAAAGCATAGCTTTCCAAACTGTGTGTCGCGACACTTTAGTGTGTTACAACACAGAGTTTGGTGTGTCACAACACAACCCGGAAGCTTCCGCGTTTTAGCGGAGGCCGCCGCCGCACACACCCCCGCCCCGCTGCCGTGCACGCCCCTGCCCCGCTGCCGTTGGTGTGTCGCCAACGGCGGCACTTTGGAAAGCACTGCTCTAAAGCAAACCTCTGTGTTCAGTTGAGACTTCTGTCAAGATTACATATTAGAGGACCTTAAAGGATTCCTAAATTTCCATTGGAAATTGCCCAGTGAGTGGAGCTTATAGTTTCTGTAAGTTTATAGAAATAACTCTGTTTCTTCCAAAATCCTGGATTATAGGTATTAGAGGTATTCTTGATTTTGTTGCTGAAATACCTATAATTATTTCAGTATACAGTACATAAAGTCTACTCTGTGGGTATTTTGTGGGATTTGGGTAGCACAGAGACTTTATTTGTTTGTTTGTTTGCAAAGGAGGCCACACCAAAGAGGTGTCAGAGAAATGCCACAAAAGCTTCAACACCCAACATGCCATCTGGAGAGATGTCTTGCATAGCCTATGCAACGTTCCATTTGACATTTTTTAATACTGCCACATAATCTCAAACCTTCAATACAATTCTTCATCATAAGTATTTCTTTTCTTTTTTTGGTGAGAAAAACCTTAGTCGCTTTATTTATGAGTGTATCGACAGCATGACTATACCTGAATAGTGGACCAAGTATTTTGTAAGTGTATTGCTCCATTTGGAATGTAGCAGAAACAATCTGATTCTGAACTACGCGTTACCTTCGTTGCCTTCAACTGTTTACAGTTACCGTCTATACAGAAAGGAAAAGAGTTAAACACAGCATCATGAGATATATGCAATTTGTCTTTCCACTATTTATATTTATAATTGCAGTCACAAAACAAATCAAGCTGTCACATTGAAGTATGCCTGCCTTCTATGCCTTTCCCTGTGGCCTGATTTGATGGATTTGATGTATCAGCCCTGCAATCCACCACTACAATCCCCAATTCTTCCTATGGAAAACACACCCCATATATACCTGGGGCCACTCTTGTCCCATCTGCAACCGTTTGGTGGCATAACTTTCTAGCTTGCTCCCTCTTTACTCTAAACCAGTGTTTCTCAACCTTGGCAACTTTAAGATGTGTGGACTTCAACCCCCAGAATTCCCCAGCCAGCCAGTCCACACATCTTAAAGTCCACACATCTTAAAGTTGTCAAGATTGAGAAAAACTGCTCTAAGCAATCCGAGCCAGAGATTTCATACACTAGTTTGCAAAAGTGTGTGCGGTCCTAGCACACCTTTTGCCTTCCTAACAACCAAGACAGACACGAGCGCAGGAACACTGGCTACGCTGCTAGGCGCTGCCATCTGACCCGTTTGGAGCGCCAAAGGACAGACAGGCGAATGGGTTGGCAAGCTGGTGCCGTCCAAATATTTCGGGGAAACACAGCAAGGGACTATTAGGGGCAGAAGCCCGAAAGAACTGACAGACAACTGACCGCTTGCCCTTGCAGGACTCAGAAGTCGCTGTTTCCAATGGCAATCGCTGGCTAGTAAAACTGATTTCAGATGGCATCTTCGAGCCGGTTACCTGCTAATAAAAGCAGTGTTTCGTCGCCCTTCACGGCCTGGATTAGCGCTATGGCGAGCAGTTGCCGTATGAGCAATGCCAGAGACTGTCCCCGGAGTTGCAAAAACAGTCGGGAGCCTTGGGAATCTCTGCGCGGAGACATTTTCCCCGCGCGCCGCCAGCAACTGTTTGAAGAAAAGGGCGCCTTCGAGGAGGAAGGCGCGGGAGTCGAGCTTCGATGCGCGCTGCGAGGAAGCCTGGGCGGCCAGAACCGGCAATCGGGATCGGCTAGTTGGGGCTGGAGGAGGAGGAGGAGGAGGAGAATCAGAACCTCCCCAGCTCAGCGCGGAGAGAGAAGGCGGTCCGATGAGGCGCGCGCTTGAGTCAGAAGCTCGGGTCGCGGTACAGGTGGGAGGTAGCGCGCTGGAGAAGGAAGCGGCGCCGTGCACGTTGAAAAGCAGGGGCTAGTTCGGAAGGACACCCACCGCCGGTGTCTCTTTGCAGGCTCAGAGAAGGTGGACGCCTCCTCCTCCTTCGGTTCTTAGGCTTCGGTTCTCATCCCCGCCGCTGCCTTTCTCACGAATTCTTGTTCCCAGGGTGCGGGTGGATGATGGTCTGAAGTAACCCTCTTTATTGCACTGCCACTTCTCACTCCAACTAAATGCCCGCGTGTTTTGGGGGGGAAAAAGTCATTTAATATGAATTGGATTTTGTTGGGAAGTTGCTGATTGGATTTTAATGGCTTCTATGTTGGTTTATTTTGTATTGTCCAGAGTCTTAGGAATCGGTGGTATTAGAATGGTATAAATAAATAAAGTGGTGGGAAAGGTGCAAAATGTTTGTGTCTTTTCTGTTACTTTCACTCATTTATTTATTTATATTTCAAATTTCGTCACCGCCCCTCTCCCTCAAAAGAGGGACTCTGGGCAGTTTATGCACATGATACTGTAAAGATTCCTAGTGACCCAGCGGTGGAAAGTGTGGAACACAGGAAAGTGCTTTACTGAGTCAGTCCAGTTTATCTAAAACTGAAATCAAGTTTGCTTTTCTTTGGCGGATTGAAACTCCCTTATGTGAAGATCCTTAGTGGTTGCCGATCTGTACTCATACTGTCTATGAATAAAAGTATTAGTAATATTAAGTAGTAATTAAAACAACAGGATTTTGTGTTCGGCAATGAAAATATCTCATCCAGCCACTGTCTGTCTATCTTTTGGTCTGCCCATCAACCCAAGCTAAGGATGGTTTGTTTGAAATAGGAGCTAAGTGCCTGCCACTACACACACACATCCTTCCTCCCCAGGAATGGATATCGAGAAGCTTTTAACAAAAGTGCAAATTAAATAAAGAGGAAAGATCAGAGAAGAGAATAAGAAATGAGAAAGAAAGCAGTAGCTGCCCCTATTCAGGTTCAACACCAAGAGCTGAATCTACTTACACCATGGTGTCTAATGTTAATAACACTTAATGACACTAGATTGTATGTGTACTCACAGATGCATATTCCAGATGATCAGAAATACGATCCTGAAAATGCCTACACACCTACAGCAAAGTATGATTTCAAGAGAAATCCAAAGGGGCCAGGCTGTTTTTCATTATGACGAGTTAAGTCAGTATTCATCATGGCTTAGTTACTCCACTCACTTGAAAGGAGCAATTTGTAACTATTGTACAATTTTCCCACAGCCTGTTCATTTTGGGAAACAGAGTGTCTTCATCATCCAAAGTTCAAGGAATCATATTTCAAATGCTTGGCACAGAACCCCGCATAAAGGTGCAGCTAAATTCATATCCACCAGGAACAAAACAGGCAAGGTCTGTGGGTGCTGGGAAACATCTACTGTAAATAATGAAAATCATTAACAAATTATATTCAATATTGTCTGCTATTTTATGACATACAACATTGCCTTGCATAGAAAAAGTACAATTGGAAATGTACAAAGCTTCCTTGAGTTTCATATTGAAGGAAGAGATACTATGGAAACATTTGGAAAATTCTTCAGTTAGTGCTATATATCACTCCATATGGAAAATGAGCCGATCAAGCAGCATGAAGAAGCCATTGGTGAAGATATAGTTTCTATGGTCAACATTTCAGTTATTGCTAATAAAGCTGTTGATGTATCTTGAAAGGAGCAATTGTCACTTGCACGTTTTGATCATACAGCGGATCCTGAAACAGTTATTCAAGAGGAGCTCCTTGGCTTTACAACACTAACTTGGATGCTACCTCAATTGCCAATACAATTATTTATGAGTGTGTACAATTGGCTCAACTCTAAAAAAATTACATGGCTTAGGCCCTAAGCCTTAGGGTGTGAGTTAGGCAATAACTTATTCCCCAAATATTCAAGTTGTTTTTCTTTGTTCTTGCACTCACAAATTTGGTTGGTGAAATTGTTTCTTCGCCACTCTATCTGTAATGTTTTTAGCTGATAATATTCCCATCTCTCTCTTACTCTCAAAACAGGCCTGTGAAACAGCAAATTATATTGGTTTTGCTTCCAAAATTGGGGCCCAAAATAGTATGAGAGATAGATTTGCTTTAAAAATTCTCCTCTTGGGTAAACCTTGCTTTGCTTTTGACAAACAACAAAGCCCACCTACAATGTCCTGGAACTATCTTTAAATATTTGAATGGAGGACGTATCCTGTTCAGCATTTTACACATATGTAAAATCCCATTGGTATTTAACAGACATTCCACTTTAATGGACACCCCTTCCCCCCTTTAAACCATTAAATTAAGGGTTTACTGTGATCTGAATTATCTTTGGGGATCTTTCCCTGTAAATGCAGTAGCCCTGCTCTTCCTCACTGCAATGTCCTTGAAAAAAAGGAGAGATGTCAAACTAATCTTGTGCTGCTTTTTTGCACTGTCTGTGTATTTCTCAGTTTCCCTGTCCCTTTCCCCATGAATTAAGATAACTGATTGTCCAACAGATAGCCAGTTTCAGTTTTCCCACTCTATAAGTTCTAGCTAGTAGCACAACCATTAAAGAAGAACCATTGCTTCTATCTTCTCTGGGGCTACTGTACAGTATTTCTCTCCTGCTGGCTTTCTTTTTTCCCCACTTTTGATTAGTTTAACTTGGAAGCTGCCCAAATGGAGTGTCACCCAAGGGATAGACCAGAGCTTTCCAAACTTTTCATGTTGGTGACGCACTTTTTAGACATGCATCATTTCGTGACACACTCTTACAGCAGGGCACAAGGCAGGCACTAGGACCTGTGTGGAATCACAGCAGGTTTGGAGGCAGCCAGGCACAAGGCAGGCACTAGGACCTGTGCAGAATCACAGCAGATTTGGAGGCAGCCAGGCACAAGGCAGGCACTAGGACCTGTGTGGAATCACAGCAGGTTTGGAGGCAGCAAGGCACAAGGCAGGCACTAGGACCTGCGCGGAATCCTGGCAGGGCTCGGAAGCAGCAGCAGCCGCGACACACCCAGACACTGCAGCCGACACACTAACGTGTCCCGACACACAGTTTGGAAAGCTCTGGGATAGGCAAACCAGGCTAGACAGACTCAAGCAGAGCCCTGAAGCCAGACCCGTCCCTGTCATGCTTCCTTGTCCCATTGTTGGGTATTTCCCCAACTGGCCGATGACCCGTTGAAGGAAGGTGTTGAAGCAAAGCCAGAGGAGCAAGTCAGTCACCATGCCTATACTGTTTGGCATGTTCACAAATCAGGACAGTGTCCTCCTACAATGGCTTGGAACAGATTCAACAGAGGCAGAATAGGGACTTGCAATGGGGACAGCGACTTTTATGCCAACATGGTTTTGTTCTGTCTCAGGGTGAATTGGATGGCACTTTAGCTCAATAGTAGAGAAAAATGCCAGGAATGCAAAAATTCAGAACCATGACAATTGTGCTTTGGATGAATGCAAATAAGCACAAGGCCCTCATCAATTCAATACACTCAGCAGCGCGGAATTAATTTACTCTCTAAACCAAGCCGCCTCTAAAATGGAGAAGCTGAATGTCTAAATAATAAATGTTAGAAAGTTTTTCAGACAGAGTGTTCCAACAAATTGACTGAAGAAGGTTAATCAGTGTGATATAAACTATACCTGCATGGATATTATAGATATAATCTTGGCATTTTATAAGATTGGAGTAATTTCACCATTGTTGAGAGCAAATTGTGGATCTATGAATGAGTTACCTGAAGGGTATCTGTACAGGGAGAGTCGCATGAAATGATGATAAATATGTGAAGCCAACCTGTATTTTTGCCTCTGGCCATCTCTCTGAAGACGGGGAGCCTCAGCATCGCTCCTCTTCATGACCAGCTGAGGGTGATCAAGAGCTTTTTGCTAAATGTGCAATTATAAAATGGCAAAAACATGACTCCCCTGAGCTTTTATATGCCGAGCTGATATAAGCTGTATAATTTTTTTTAAAAAAACGTTCAAATGAGTAAATGGTTGGGCATATCTAGATTTTATATACTGCCACACAAAAAATAATGCTTATTTTAGGACGTGTTGAACGAAAGCTGGCTTTATGGACAGTAAAAATGGTCTGCTGCTGACAAAGCCAGGTCAGAACCACAGAGAAGAGGCAAGCGTTGCTTTTTATTATTTTTTAAAATTGTGCAGTTATTCATTTTTGGTTCTTTAGTTTCCCTTGCATTATGGACTGGATGGGTTTCAGAACACTGGCCAGCTTGAACCGATTTGCTTTAGAAGGCTGGATTCTCATAGCTGACACTGTGCAGTGGTTGGAACATCAGCTTGGGAGCCTTCCTCCTCCTTGCTGGATTGTCCCCTTGTTAGCTTATTCACTTTGAAGGCTGGTGTTTAAGGGGTCCTGAGAGGCTTGCCTTACCTTTCAGCATCTGCACACTAATCAGCTTCCCCCTTCCTGTTATAGTTTGCTACTGGGCCTTGGTGGTGGTAACAATGGAGCAGTGCTAGGGCTATGAGATCTAAGCTGCAAAAATCTATTTGACCATCAGATGGCAGTAAAGCAATACAGAAAACTGAAACTCTGCAGGAACTTCCTTGCAGAAAAATGTAATTCATTGCTGCCATCTGGTTGTCATCCTGATTATTTTCAGCCCAAATCTTGTAGTTCTACTAATACCCAGGTAGCTACCCTATTTTATCAAGCCTCTAGTTGCAGCTAAACAGCTGCTTGCAGATGACCCATTACAGCCACCAGGTAAACCTGGGCTCTTGTGAATGTGGGGCTATTGGGTGCAGCAGAGGCACTGTGTGTGTGTGTGTGAGAGAGAGAGAGAGAGAGAGAGAGAGAGAGTGTTGAGGGGAAGGGAGGCTTGGTTTGCCCTGCTGCCAAGGTTCACATATCCAGGCAAATCCAATAGAAGTACGTACACTGGGCCAATTGCATTAAACCACTTTCATTAGCAATAAAATTGCTTCCAGACTCTATCCAGGAAGCAATGACGGCTGCCGAAACAGCTTTTAAAAGGAAATGAGAGACATTCACAGATGAAAGGTTCTTGATGGCTGTTAATCATAATGGTGATATCTCTCAATTCCAAATGCTTGGGTGTATGAGCTGGTGGATACTTTTGACTGATGGAGTTCCACTCCTGCATTTCTGACAAAAATGGCATCCCAGTTATAAAATAGGATTCTGATTAAATCACAGTTGTGCACTCATGTCCTAGATTGCTCCCCTGGCACCTGCTTGGCCACTCTGGGATCTCCTCCAGCTCATCTGTGCATCCCCATGAAAATACAATGGCCTTTGCAGTCACCTCTCTTCCATGTGAATCCACCTCCTTAAATCTTAGGACTGATGCTGGGAGCCCTGCCCCTGTTCCTCTAACATTGGAAAATTCAGCAAGAAGCCAGGTTCTTTTCTGCTTAGGGTCTAGGATGCAGGGGTGTCTGCGTAGAGAGGTCAAGACTATCAAGATGGCAGCTGTGAGTGCCCAACTGAAATCCTGCCCTTTTCTTGTGGGTGTTGCACATCAGCATCAACTTTATTTCCAAGAACGCTTAATTTTTCAGTCGTGTAGCTCAGCTGCTATTCCAGGACAAATATCATTTTGAAGCCTTGTGTGTTTAATTTAGAGGTAGTCCTCGACTTACGACCACAATTGGGACCGGAACTTCTGTCGCTAAGCAAGGTGGTAATTAAGTGAGTCACGCCTCATTTTACAATCTTTTTTGCCATGGTTGTTAAGTGAATCACCATGGTTGTTAAGTGAATCACATGGTTGTTAAGTGAATCTGGATTCCGCCATTCACTTTGCTTGTCAGCAGCCAGCTGGGAAGGTTGCAAACGGTGATCATGGGACCCCAGGATGCTGCAACCATTGTAAATGCATATGACCGCAGGGACGCTGCGACAGCTGCAAGTCACTTTCTTCAGTGCCGTCACAACTTTGAACAGTCACTAAACAAATGGTCATAAGTCGAGGACTACCTGTAATAGGTTTTATATCTTTTAAATAATTTATGAGGGAGTTGGTAACCCAGGCATCCATATGAGGGGGGGGGGATGTCAAGAGGGCACACAAAGTCACCTTGCAAGTTCTGCCCCTTTGGTGCACATATCATAATGTTGCATGCATGTAGATCTTGTGTCTTGACAATGCAATGCTTTCATTATTTGGATGTGTCCTGTTTGGTAAAAACATTTCAGTTCCTTTTTAACCCCTCTGCAATGACCACTGTAGCCTGCAGTTTGCTTCTCTGTATTACAGAGCTTTCCAAACTGTGTGTCGGGACACGTTAGTGTGTCAGCTGCAGTGTCTGGGTGTGTTGCTGCTGCCTCCGAGCCCTGCCAGGATTCCGCGCAGGTCCTAGTGCCTGCCTTGTGCCCGGCTGCCTCCAAACCTGCCCTGCCAGGATTCCGCGCAGGTCCTAGTGCCTGCCTTGTGCCCGGCTGCCTCCAAACCTGCCCTGCCAGGATTCCGCGCAGGTCCTAGTGCCTGCCTTGTGCCCTGCTGCCTCCAAACCTGCCCTGCCAGGATTCCACGCAGGTCCTTGTGCCCGGCTGCCTCCAAACCTGCCCTGCCAGGATTCCGCGCAGGTCCTAGTGCCTGCCTTGTGCCCGGCTGCCTCCAAACCTGCCCTGCCAGGATTCCGCGCAGGTCCTAGTGCCTGCCTTGTGCCCTGCTGTAAGAGTGTGTCGCGAAATGATGCATGTCTAAAAAGTGTCACCAACATGAAAAGTTTGGAAAGCTCTGCTGTATTACAAGGGTGAGTAAGCAGAAAAAGCCTTTGAAGGGGGACAATTCTTCAAGCAGGTTAGAATATCTGCTCAATACTGCCTTGCCTCTGCAAGCCTGCCTTGATAAATTGGCATCTAGGACTAAAGAGAGCCCTGCAACTGGTTGGTCTACCAAAATAATTCTATGCCATCTGATTCCTGGGTAAAATGTCTCCACTTGGACACGCACCAGATATTTCTTTAATCAAGTCACACACCACTTAATCATATTTAAAAATACCAAACCAGCATTATACAAATAAGTTCCTCCTAAATGGAAGCAGCAGATTTGGCACAAATGTATTTGCAATTACAAGGATGTTGTCTGGAGGTCAATGATTCTCATGCTGAATGCCAAGGCACATCGGTGGGCTTCAGCTGGAAGGGCTTGGGAAGATCTGAACTGTGCTTTGAAAATCCCCCCTCTCCCCTTCCCCTTCCCTTTTCCTTTCCTACCTCAATACACAATGTATGCAGTTTGCAAGTTTTGATCACCCACAGCTGTTCTTTTCCTCCAGGCTGGTGGATGGATTGTGTGTCTCCCCTGCATAAGTCAAGGCTAAAGTCAAAGGAAGTGGGCTTGACTTTCTGAGAAATGTTGCAATCCAGGTATTTTGTCTTTGATTTCCTGAAAAAGAAAAAATAATGGGCAGCTGCAGAAGGCCTGATTTTAGCTTGGCCCACAGAATGGAAATGAGATAGTATTAGCATGCCCTTAATCAAGCTTCATTGTTTTGGGGTTTCTTTTGTTTTAATTATTTTCTCCAAAAAGCAACTCTCTCCCCACAATCTTCCATTTTGGAAGTTTCTCGTTTTAACAATGTACTTCCCAAAAAGTAAGTCTGTTTGTGTGTGTGTGTGTGTGTGTGTGTGTGTGTTCACTCATTCATATTGATAGAAAAGGATACAAATCTATTTATGTTATGAATACACTGTTGAACACACACAAATACATGGATATACAGTTTTTATAAATGTTTCATGTTGAATCTGAGAAGATGTTGTTCATTTCTTGCTGACATTACTAGGAAATATTTTGCTGACAAAATGATGTGGGGCTTATTGTTGTATTTTTAATGGGGAAAAAGACAAGAAAATCAGCATCATTGCTTATTATTATACTACATGTTAACATTAAGCTTTGCTTGACACTGATAGATAACGGAGCCTCCTCTACTGAAAGGAACACTTATTCTCAGCCTATGCTGGGCTTGTATCGCACTTTTGTGGTGAACGCCTGGAGCAAAATAATCAGAGGCTTTGTGAAAGCCTAGCCATAGGACATTTTTAATGGTGAATGCAACCCATGAAGCAATATGCTTTCGGAGCTTCTATTCAGGCTGGTGGGAATTGTATGGAAATGGAGCTTGATGCACGAAATACTTTTCTTTTCCTTTTTTTTTTTGTGCTAATTCTGGAAACTGTTTCAGGTGACCCCGATGCTCACTCTTTTTCTTCAGCCTGTGGCAGCAGCTTTCTCATGGCAAATGGACCAGCCTGCTATTTGCCACCAGCTCCTAAGGATGAACGACACCACTTCTGCTTCTGGTAAATGTGTCCATGAGTGGTGGTGGGCCCAAGTTACTGCTTCCTGGTTATGCGCACAACAGTTACACTCATGTCCAGCCTGCTCTTAAGGGCTCTTCACCATTCAAGGACCCTAAAGTATGGTTACCATACCTGGGCTGAACAATCTGGATGACCACCAATAGCAGCAAGAAACAGGGAAAGTATTATCTCTTTGCTGGAATCTAGCGGTTGTCTGGATTTTTTCAGCCTAGATATGGTAGTTTTGCCTAAGGACATCTAAACAATGCAGTGGTTCGGAAAACCTGGATGGGAGGTCTCAGTGGATTTTGTGCTGAGGGCATAGGTGTGTGACTTCCATCAGTCCTGGCTTTCCAGTTAGTTAATCTGTTCTTGGAGCAAGCAAATTGGCTCCAGAACTTTCAGAATCAGCATTTGTCCAGATTTTGAAACAAAACATGTTAGTAAAATTCAGCGTCGAAGACTTCTTGGAACTGCTTTTCTTGGAAAGCATGGGGAGCATGCTTAGCCTACCGAAGAGATGACTGAGGGATCTATAATAGCAGTCTTCAAATATATACTAAGGGTTGTCACACAGAAGAGAAGACGTATTTTCAGGACCAGAACCAATGGGTTAAAACTACAAGGAAGACGTCTGTGGCTTGAATCATGTCAACTGGATTTCTATTTTCTCAGTAGAAACGTTTCACTCCTTATCCAAGGAGCTTCTTCAGTTTCTTCAGCTTCTTCAAGGAGACTGAAGAAGCTCCTTGGATAAGGAGTGAAACGTTTCTACTGAGAAAATAGAAATCCAGTTGACATGATTCAAGCCACAGACTGTTCCACCTGGATGACTGAGAACCTTCATCGACATACTACAAAGAAGAAGGTTGAGGCTAAATATGAGGATGCTATCAACTTGTGGAATAGGTTTCCCATAAAGTGACTTGTTCTCCTTCATTGGAGGTCTTCGAACTGAGGCTGGGTGGCCATTTGTCAGAGATGTTCTAATGCAGTTTTCCCCCCCAGCCAGCATTCTTCAATTCTGGGAGTTGAAATCCACACATCTTAAAGTTGCCAAGTTTGAAAAACATTTCTCGAATGGATCCTGCATGGAGCAGGAGATTGAACCAAATGACTTTGATTCTCCCTTCCAACTATAGGACTGTATGAAAGCGCACAAAGCCATCTTCTGAATCCAAGGCTATGAATAGCAATTGGTTTGTCAAGCCCCACACAGCCGGGCAACATCAAGGAAACTATGGATTCCAGTAAAGTACCTTTAATGCCAATATGGGGTAAATACAGAATCTTGGAAACTGTAAGAGGAATATTCATTTCTCACTTAAAGGTAAAGGTAAAGGTTCCCCCCACACAGTTGTGCAGTCGTGTCCGACTCTAGGGGCCGGTGCTCATCTCCATTTGTTAGCCGAAGAGCCAGCATTGTCCGAAGACGCTTCCACGGTCATGTGGCTGGCATGACATGCGCGGAACGCTGTTACCTTCCCACCAAAGTGGTACCTATTCATCTTCTTGCATTTGCATGCTTTCGAGTTGCTAGGTTGGCAAGAGCTGGGGTGAGTGCGGGAGCTCACTCCATCACGTAGGGCTAGGGATTCGAACCTCCGAACTTGCGATCTTCTGATCAACAAGCCTGGCATCTTACCCGCTGAGCCACCATGAGTTAATTCAAGCAGAGTGTCTTTGAATGATTTGAAATGCTTCTTCCCAGGTTTCTTGCCATCTGGGCTAAGTTACCAGTTACGGTTGTAAGATAAGCTGCCAATGGACTTGCTCTTTACCTCTTGATTCGTTCCCATCTCCTCTCCCTTCCATTTCTTCTCCAGGTTCCCTACAATCTCTCACACTGATGCAAGGCACTGTCACCCTGGGTGAAAAGGGAGGGGAGGGGACAATAGCAGGGCAGTCACTGGCCCAGCCTGTTCTGATCCCAGGGTCCTTCAGAGATGTGGACATTGCTGAGATTCCCTTGAGTTGAAGGCCATACATCTAGAGGATGCCCAGGTTAGGAAAGGCTGTGCTGGAACACTTTAAGAAAAATTAGCAATTGTCCTAAGGCATGAACCTATTGGATATTAACTTCTTTTGCTGTTCCACTCCTTCCCTGGAGGCATAATGCATTAAGCTGTGTGTTATCCTAAAGGTGCCACATTCAATCCATGATGTCTCCACAAAGATCTAGGGAAGCTTGGTGCCTGAAATCCTGGGTAGCTGGGTGTGACTCACAGCTTTCTGTGTATCTAAGGTGGAGCAGGCCAGAGACAAAAAGCAAACAGGCATTCTGAATTACCATAGCTGGTGCTGAACTCAGCAGCTTTACAGGGCCAGATAGAAACCTATTCCTCACTGATATATCTTGGGTGAGCCACGCCAGGAGATGCAACACCAGCCTTTGTACATTATGACGCCGGTGTTGAAATAGTCCCCATGTCCAGAACTGCTCCCTATAACAATCTATTGTAGTATTGCAAGAAGCTACCAAAACCACTAACTCCAGACTCTTGGGGCCTCATCAGGACTTGCACTTCCATTTGACAAGCTGGAGGCAGCTGTTCTGCTGCAACAGAGGCCACTTTAATTATACACAGGTGAGTGCTTCCCTCATTTGAAACCATTGTATCAACTTGGCATGCCAAAGAGCTTTGACAGACCGTCATGGGCATTGTGTGGAAGTGCCTGGGGCAACTCCAAATCTGTCAGAAACAATTCCCAAGGAACTTATTTATCACATTTCAAAACTGATATTTGTATATTTCATAGATTCACATATGCTTCCAATGTGAGAGGAAGAGGTGCAAAGACCAGTTTTTTTAAAATTTGGAATTTGGGCCTTATAGATTCCTCTGTTCATACTGAAATGCAGAGAGATCCTGGAAAGACAGCAGCCAAAATGTGTTTAAAGTACTTTTGTTATGAACTGAATCTCCTCTTGCTGGTTTTAAAGTGTGACTTGTGCATAGGTATTGGGGGGTGGGGGTGGGGAGTTAAATGCTTTAAACATTAAAGCAAAAAGTCACTGGAGGAGGTCCTGATGCTTGGAAAAGTCAAGGACAATAAAAAGGCCAACACAAGACAATTGTATTATCCGCAGTGATACAAGCATGAGCTGACAAGAACACAAAGAAGAAGTCACAGTCAACATGATATTTGTGGTATTTATCGCAAAGAGAGAGAAAAGCAGCTGAATAACTGAGCAACAACAAGGCCAGCAAGTCACGTTGTCCTTTCTCTTCTACTGAGCACCAGCTGCCAGCAAGAAAACCAACCAACACACGATTGTTACTCTTAAGCTTGGGTTTAGTTGTCTTCTGAAAGAGTGCTAGACCCAGGTTCTGGTTGTTTCTGAGTATGTGTTTGGCGGTTTTCCAGAAGAGCGCTGGATCCATGTTTTAATGTGGTCCAACTAACAGCTGATGAGGTTTCTCAGTGCAGTGGAAGACTTCCTTTCCAATTCTTCTTGCAACTGTTGTTTCTCTCATATCTATCACTGGCTATTCAAACTGTTCTTAAACATGGAACCTGTGTTTAAAAGTAGCCCGAATACCCTCTGACAGGTGTTGAGTGGGTGGCATGGCAAAAAATTGTGTTAGGAGAAAAGAGAAAATGCTACTTTAAAACTGGAACAGCTCGAGGTGACTTCCCCAAGAGATGAGAAAAGACAACATTATGCGGAGATGACATAAAAGGAATGGTTACTGGGGCATAATGTTAATACTTGGGAGCCATTTGCAGAAAATATCCTGCATATCTGTGCCCTTATTGCAAGGGCATGGGATAAACCATTTGGCTTCTTCTGTCTTACTCATCTTTGAACTGAGCCAAAGTGAGAACAGCTTAAAATAGCCATTCATCTTAGAATCTCTCCATCAAAACAGCCCTTCTAGATGTGGTGGATTACTGACCCATAATCTCCAGCCACAGCATGCTGTACTCCTTTGCTGATAGTCTTTTGGGAGTTGTAGTCTAACACACCAGGTGGACCCTGGATTGGTGAAGCCTGATTTAGGTGCAAAAGTTTGCACAGAGGAAAGCAAAGGTATGATTTACAAACCAGAGTGACTTGGGAGGGCTTCCTCTTCCAGGCTTCCTCCAATCGGCAGCTCTGGCTCGGATCCTCCTTCCGCACCATTCCTGCCGGGTTTAAAAAACAGGACAAAATTGAGATTTTTATCAAAATGATGGGACGGTTGAAAAATGCTAAAAAAACAGGGCTGTCCAGTTCAAAATGGGATGTATGGTCAGCCTATTGAGAAACATCTTTACAAAGGCACTCCAATGAAGTCAAATTCAGAATTCACCAAAACATTTGGAGCTAACAAAGCAGATGTAACATGTATCACTCAATGTCCTTCCCTAATCCCACCTTCTAGAGCAGAGCTTTCCAAACTGTGTGTCGCGACACAAAAGTGTGTCGCCACACACAGTCTGGTGTGTCGCCACACAACCCGGAAGCGCTGATCATCATCAGCGCTTCTGGGTTTTCCCGCGGCGACACACCAACGGTGGCGCGGAAAAATCCGAAAGCGGCAGCAGCGCTTCCGGGTTTTTGCGCGCTGCCGCAACGGCGGCACTTCCGGGTTTTCCCGCAGTGACACACCAACAGCGGTTGGTGTGTCGCCGCGGGAAAAATTTGGAAAGCCCTGTTCTAGAGGAATGTGAAGATAACCTTGATGAAGGAATGCAGGAACCATTAAGGGAGGAGAAGCAACAACTTGGTCCTGGAAAAGGGAAATGTGAGAATGAAACTCAAATAACCCTGCCTTTATTCTTTGGTCTAAGAGGGAAAAAAGGGAACCTCTGGCAGCTTTCAAGATTCTATTATTCTACCCTACAACAATAAAATAACATTCCTGTAATTGTCGTGGTGTCTGTTACCTGACCTGGCTTACTCATCCAGGTCTTCAAGAGACAAGACCAAGGATGGTGGCAGCTGCTGACCAGGGACCAGAGGGTAGGCAGTGTGCCCACATCAGACTGAAACGGACAATAAGCAACATTCTGATCCCACCCACTACCAGTCACCTGACTTCACCTCTGATTGCAGGTAGCAAAGCGTAACAGACTTTACACACTTCGCAGCTGCCACAGAATGCAGTTGGCTTATAGAGGAAAACACTGCTTTCAAGCTAATGCAGCTGAGGGGGATTTACACTCATCTCACTCATGATCCTGGGGACAGGATGAAGGCAACCTCATGGGGCAGAGCAGGACAAAATAAATGGCATTTTGCCACAGTACAATAAGTTGGTACCATAGTTAGGCACAACTGGGAAGAGGCCCCATTCCTTTCCGCTCATCAACAGAAGAGTGCAAAGAATATAATCCAATCAATGTCCTGCCCCTGAGTCTTGTCCAACGATGGAATAACAGAACTCCCTCACTAGCACTGCCTACATCATCCCCCTCCTATAGGGAGAGGGAAAGAGAAAGAGTGTATGTTGTCTGATGCTTTGCCAAAAATTCTGAGTGTTTGCTAGGGGGGAAAAG
The DNA here is from genome assembly GCA_023362775.1 of Charina bottae. Lineage (NCBI taxonomy): Eukaryota > Metazoa > Chordata > Lepidosauria > Squamata > Charinaidae > Charina > Charina bottae. The sequence goes on along the minus strand of JALMGJ010000020.1, from coordinate 18,734,311 downwards.
ATGATGGGAAGGACAAATGTAAATAATGTGAAGAAATGCATAGAGCAGAAAGATAAACAAAAGTAGTGAAAGCCCTCCCCTCCAGCTTTCCAGCTGCCAAGACACTGTTGTATTGAGCAACAGAAACACACACACACACACACACAGAGAGAGAGAGAGAGAGAGAGAGAGACTATGTCTTGTAAAGTGAAAGGATAACATGTTGGCAATTTGTCAACCAAATCCTTTTCTCAATAATTCCAGTGATGGTTTCATGTTGCTATAGCCGGATGAACTGGAGCAGTGGGGAGAGAAGTTCTGAAAAGTGAATACTGGATGAACTCCAGGAACAGGATACTGAATCTCTGTGTAGGGACGGGGGTCGGAGGGTGGGCGGGCAGGAGGATGTAATGGCTGGCTTGGGTCCAGGTGTCAAGATTCAGGGTGAGGCCAGAGTGTCCACCAAGGAAAAACAGACCACCCACATGGACTAGAGAAGTGGTTCAAAGGAAAATACCACCTTTGCTATAGAGTCAAATGTAAATCAACTTAGCTCCTAAAACCACACGAGGTTATGAGATCAGGCAGAGGAGTGGTATGAAAGAATAAATCTGCCTGTTAGTGGGATCAATGTCATTTATTAACTTTGTTTTTCTCAACACCAATTTGCCTTTTACCCAGCATGGCACTTTCAGATTTGCATTTGCATAAAGGTTCATGTACTTACTATTGTCATGTCTGCAGAATAAATTGATAATTTAGGGACTTGGAAGCATACACTTAGAAATTCAGTTTCTGTTTAAAAGTGGGGAAGATCACTCTTTTTCAAAATACCTGTATTTTTTAGAATTATAATTTAGCCCTAAAGCATTCAGGGAACTTAACAATTAAACTCTGCGTGATCAAAGGAGGTTGTCAAGTTTTCTATGATGAAAGGAGGCCTTCTTTATTATTTTGTGCTCTTAAAGTTCCAATAATAATTTTCTATTATTTTAAAATAATAGTTTATAATTATCACTAGGGTTGTCGGTTCATCAAGATACACTCTGGTGGAGAAGACCCAAGGGAGCCATGGTAACGAAGTCATAAACAATAGAAATGATGACAAAAAATATGAAAAGCAATAGATAATGTTGGTAGGTAGCAAGGAATTCTTTCTCTAATTTTATTCCCAACTATTCCAAAGAGTTATTCTAGAAGACAGAGACTTCCTTTTGCTTTCCAATTTCACTTGCAACTTGTTTCTAATGATCTGCTTTTACCTGAACTATAGGATAATGTTTAGCTTTCTATTACATATTTGACTTAGTCAAAGTAGCATTGGCCTAAATAGTGGCAAGACTTAGCCAATCTTGTCTGGTCTCAAACAGTGAAAGAGATTCAGACTGGTTAGTACTTGAGTGAAAGACCACCAGAAAATAACTGGACTATAGGCTAGACTAAGAAACCAGAAAAATATATGAGAAGAACATAATGGCAAACCACTTCCATCTTTGAGAAGGAAACTACATGGCTAGGCCCATAAAATTCCCAGAAGTCAGTTCAACTCAAAAGAGATTTTACTTTTTTGACAGTATTGCTTTAGATGAACCAGTGGTTTGACTCAGTGCTCAGTGATATGACTGAGCACAAGAAACATCGATAAATACACATGCAAAGTGGCCATATTGTGGCTTAACCCACAATTTGTCTGAAAAAGGTATAATTAAACATGTGAAGAAGAATATTTAATTAATATTGTATTATTAATTAATTGAGAGCCAGTTTGGTGTAGTGGTTAAGGCATCAGTCTAGAAACTGGGAGACTGTGAGTTCTAGTCCTGCCTTGGGCACGAAGCCAGCTGGGTGACCTTGGGTCAGTCACTCTCTCTCAGCTCTAGGAAGAAGGCAATGGCAAACCACTTCTGAAAAACCTTGCCAAGAAAACTGTGGGGACTTGTCCAGGCAGTCTCCAAGAATCAGACATGATTGAACAGATTAAAATAAATTAATATTAAATATTGTAATTAAGAAGAACAGAAGGACTAAGTCTCCTGAAAAGAAGAATATAAGCTATAGCCTGTAGTTCATACCTGTAGGCTCAATCTATAGCATAACCTTAAGCTATAATGTTCAGGTTGAGGACAAATGATCTTGGAGAAGGTCTATCTATGTGGCTGCTAAGAGTTTACACTGATTTGATGGCACCTCATTAACCACAATCAATCAAGCCATTATGTGATAAACATGTATGAAGTCAGCCACTACAACTTAACATTAAGTGCAAGTTCCTTTTCAGTTAAGCTTTTCAACAGATTCTGGTGATCTTTTTTACTTATGGCTCTTTTCCTCTGTGTTTAATTTGTTTGAGTACTGTATTTTCAGATGTGTTAGCCACCTTTTGGTGACATTTTGGATTGGAAAGACAGATTATATATTTTAATGACAGATGGAGGGGGGTGTTATAATATTATAACACAGAATGAAATGGAAAAGTAAAGCAAGTTGATTTCTTGAGAATAACTCACTGGCTAGGGTAGCACAAAACATTAACCTAAGTGTCTTTGGTCAATGTATGGTTTACTATGCCCTGAAAATGCAGCCCATGTGGTTAGTTGATGGTTCAGGGTATCATGTAAATCCCTCAAGTGGATTAATTCCATAAGTCATTGTTGTTAACCATGGTTAAGCATGTTGTGCCAGCACAGCCACTGTGGAAACATAATTTTTGCTCACTGTGAGCACAAGTCAGCTTGACCAAGAAAGGCGAACACAACCTTGGTCTTATTTCAAAAGCTAATAATGGGAAACTATCTCACAGTTCAACCTTGTTAGAAGTCAGAAGGAAGGAAGGAAAGGAAAGGAAAGGAAAGGAAAGGAAAGGAAAGGAAAGGAAAGGAAAGGAAAGGAAAGGAAAGGAAAGGAAAGGAAAGGAGATAGATCTTAGCCTGCCCCTGTAGATGGTCAAGGGGTGGGGTCAGAATAATGAAAGCAGCATTGTGGCATCATGACACAAGCCCCACCCCATTTCTACATGTGCAGCTATGTCATGTGCTTACTCAAAAGGGGTGGAGTTTGCAGATACTTCCCCCTGCTGGCTTCAGCCCCACCCACCACCAGCATGCAACCAAAGAGAGATTTCATTCAAGGAGTTCAACCATCCCCATCCCTGAACCCCCCAAAATGAGAGAAATGGGCAGTGCTGTTTTTCTCTCTCTGAACCTTTCAGAGCTTGGGCAGAGACTCTCATAACTCATTCATTCATTCACACATTCATCTACATACTAAGTTCCCTCCACACCAACAACTATCTGGCAAAGGACTCTTCCTACAGGGAGGGTTGTAATCTTTTGTCTGGAGGAATACTCAATTAGACCCACATTTCCTGCCTAATGTTCCCCATTCATATGTAAGTATTTAAATCATGAATAAGCATTGCCACTAGAACCCCCAGACTTGAGCAGCAGGGTTGTGGGGAGTGTTCATGGGCCTCTCTTGAAGGTTAAGCTTGAAGCTTTATAATTTTAGCTTCTGAAATGCAGAACTGGTCCAACCATAAAGAAGAGGGAGATACTGTAGCTCAAGGCAGGAAAGCTGTGGACCAAGATTAGTAACAAAGTCCTAGAGCAGTATTTCCCAACCTTGGCAAAGCATGCTGGAGGGGGGGAATTCTGGGAGTTGAAGTCCACACATTGCCTAGGTTGGGAAACACTGCCCTAAAGGAAGATGGAGGAAGGGGTAACACACAATTCCCAGGTTAGTTCTGCAACCCCCGTGTTAAGGTGGGAATCAACAGCCTGTCGAGTTAACATTTGTATGTGGAATTGAGTGTGAATTTGTGTGTGGAAATATTTTCTCTTGCTTAAATCAAGAAACATTTACCTAATATAAATCAAGAAACTGACACATCCACAAAAAGAAGTCTAAGGATGTGATAGTGACACATCTCGCTTTAGCAAGCATAGGCAGTGGGGAGAATAAGCCATTTCATCATCAGTATGCAAAAATATTTTGCATTTCTAACTTCACATTAGGAACTCTGTGTGGGATCCAGTTTTGACCTGGTACAAAAATAGGAAGATGAGGGACTGAGTTTGAAAATAAGTTACTTATTAAAATGGAAATTTGCTTGAGGGAAGCTATTGAGAAAGAAGATATAAAATCTTTTATGTATAGTGCATTAAGTTCTTAAGTATCTAAAAAAATTCAAAGCCTCAGAAGTCTGCTGTTAAGGAACCTGAAAGAGGTAATTGTTCATTATATCTGACTGATAAACAATTTTATTTTTATGAATTTTTTAAAGCAGCAATAAAAGGAGAGGAAGAGAGAGATGGAGAATGACAGAGAAAGACCAGATATGGCAACAAACAAGAAAAGAAGTTTGGTAGTAAACCAAACTCTGTGTTGTTGATTAACAAACTAATTATTTCAGTTTATTCTGTAAATGAATATGGAATACACCAGTCGAGACACAAGCTGTCAAAATCAATTTGAACAGTTGTCAAGGCTAAGATAAACAAACTAAGGCTTCATTGCAACAAACAGACCTTTTCCTTCAATAACAAAATATCATATTTATATATTTATACATTTGGTTGGTAAGGTTTTCCCCTTCCAGTCGTATCCGGCTCTAGGGGGTGGCGCTCATCTCCAATTCTCGGCCGAGGGAGCCAGCGTTGTCCGTAGACGCTTCCGTGGTCATGTGGCCAGCATGACTAAACGCTAGGGCGCATGGAACGCTGTTACCTTCCCACCGGAGTGGTACCTATTTATCTACTTGCATTTTTACGTGCTTTCGAACTGCTAGGTTGGCAGAAGCTGGGCGAGAATGGGAGCTCACCCCGTTACGCGCTGCTTCCGGGTCTCAAACTGCCTCTTCCAGGTCTCAAACTGTCTTGAACCTGCCGTCCTTTCATTCGACAGTCGGTAGTCTTAACCGTTACGCCACCGCGCCACCCTCATTTATATATTTATTTATATAGTTACATATATTTATGAGGTCTCTGGCAAATCACCACTAAATATATCTGAGAACCATCCTAAATTCCTTTGAATGGTTTGATTATCCAGCCTCACACTACCCTCATAGGCCAGCTTAATCTACACACTGGTCATTTTGAGAGCTATTAAGAAACATTACTTCAAGAGGAAAAGAGGAGTGGCAGTGCTGGCAAGCTAATTTCCTCCTTGACCTTCACCATCCCAGTTTCTGGGAAAGCCACTTCAAATGGCTTTTGCAAGATAATCTTCAACCCAGTGTCTGTGAAACATACAATGGCTCACCTCAAGAATTGCCAGCTGACATGGAATCTTCCTTCCACTCAAAAGTTCTGTGTGGGTTCTTTTAAGGTTGTGAATGGTTGCGATGTCATGGTACCAATGATCTGTGTGTGTGCGTGCGTGTGTGTGCGCGTGCACGCCTTTGAGTTATTGTTGACTCCTGGCAACTGCCTGGACAAATCCTTGCAGTTTTCTTGGCAAGATTTCAGAAGTGGTTTGCCATTGCGTCCTTCCTAGGGCTGAGAGAGAGTGACTGGCCCAAAGTCACCAAGCTGGCTTCATGCCTAAGGCAGGACTAGAACTCACGGTCTCCCGCCAGGTGCCTTAACCACTATACCAAACTGGCTCTCCTACCAGTGATCTACCTGGGAAATAATTGGCACTGTTTCAAACTGGGCATGGCACAATTGCCATACAGAAGCTTTGGAAGTATTTTCAGATGCCTTGTGTAGATTAGCCCCTGCTCAGCTATAAGATACCTTTTTATGTTGTTTATTTGTTCAGTCACTTCCAACTCTTCGTGACTTCATGGACCAGCCCACACCAGAGCTTCCTGTCGGCTATCGCCACCCCCAGCTCCCCCATGGTTGAGTCCGTCACCTCCAAAATATCATCCATCTTGCCCTTGGTCTTCCACTTTCCCTAGCATCAGCATCTTCTCCAGGGTATCCTGTCTTCTCATTATGTGGCCAAAGCACTTCAGTTTTGCCTTTAATATCATTCCCTCAAGTGAGCCGTCTGGTTTTATTTCCTGGAGTATGGACTGGTTTGATCTTCTTGCAGTCCAAGGCACTCTCAGAATTTTCCTCCAACACCACAGTTCAAAAGCATCTATCTTCCTTCGCTCAGCCTTCCTTATGGTCCAGCTCTCGCAGCCATAGGTTACTACGGGGAATACCATTGCTTTAACTATGCGGACCTTTGTTGTCAGTGTGATGTCTCTGCTCTTAACTATTTTATCAAGATTTGTCATTGCTCTCCTCCCAAGAAGTAGACGTCTTCTGATTTCCTGGCTGCAGTCAGCGTCTGCAGTAATCTTTGCGCCTAGAAATACGAAGTCTGTCACTGCCTCTATTTCTCCCTCTATTTGCCAGTCATCAATCAAGCTTGTTGCCATAATCTTGGTTTTTTTGAGGTTTAACTGCAACCCAGCTTTTGCACTTTCTTCTTTCACCTTCGTCATAACGCTCCTCAGCTCCTCCTCGCTTTCAGCCATCAAAGTGGTATCATCTGCATATCTAAGATTGTTAATGTTTCTTCCAGCGATTTTAACTCCAGCCTTGGATTCCTCAAGCCCAGCACGTCACATGATGTGTTCTGCGTACAGGTTGAATAGGTAGGGTGAGAGTATACAACCCTGCCGTACTCCTTTCCCAATCTTAAACCAGTCCGTTGTTCCGTGCTCTGTTCTTACCGTTGCTACTTGGTCGTTATACAGATTCCTCAGGAGGCAGACAAGATGACTTGGTATCCCCATACCACCAAGAACTTGCCACAATTTGTTATGATCCACATAGTCAAAGGTTTTAGAATAGTCAATAAAACAGAAATAGATGTTTTTCTGAAACTCCCTGGTTTTCTCCATTATCCAGTGGATATTGGCAATTTGGTCTCTAGTTCCTCTGCCTTTTCTAAACCCAGCTTGTACATCTGGCAATTCTCGCTCCATGAATTGCTGGAGTCTACCTTGCAAGATCTTGAGCATTACCTTACTGGCATGTGAAATAAGTGCCACTGTTCGATAGTTTGAACATTCTTTAGTGTTTCCCTTTTTTGGTATGGGGATATAAGTTGATTTTTTCCAATCTGATGGCCATTCTTGTGTTTTCCAAATTTGCTGGCATATGGCATGCATCACCTTGACAGCATCATCTTGCAAGATTTTAAACAGTTCAGCTGGGATACCATCGTCTCCTGCTGCCTTGTTATTAGCAATGCTTCTTAAGGCCCATTCAACCTCACTCTTCAGGATGTCTGGCTCTAACTCACTGACCACACCATCAAATCTATCCCCGATATTATTATCCTTCCTATACAGATCTTCCGTATATTCTTGCCACCTTTTCTTGATCTCTTCTGCTTCTGTTAGGTCCTTGCCATCTTTGTTTTTGATCATACCCATTTTTGCCTGGAATTTACCTCCAATGTTTCTAATTTTCTGGAAGAGGTCTTTTGTCCTTCCTATTCTATTATCTTCTCCTACTTCCGCGCATTGCTTGTTTAAAAATAATTCCTTATCTCTTCTGGCTAACCTCTGGAATTTTGCATTTAATTGGGCATATCTCCCCCTATCACTGTTGCCTTTTGCTTTCCTTCTTTCTTGGGCTACTTCCAGTGTCTCAGCAGACAGCCATCTTGCCTTCTTGGTTTTCTTTTTCTTTGGGACATTTTCACTGCCGTCAGATAAATTGAGAAGAAAAGGTAACAGGCAGTGGAGATTCAGTCACAATCATAAGGAGAAAAATAAGGATTTGGGTCCAAAATTATTCTATGGTGCATATACACAATTTTCCAGTTCTCTTATTAAATGTTCCAGCTTTGCAACTGAGACATGCATGGAAGATTGAACTTTTCAGGTGAAAGCAAAAATCTCCTTTCTGTGTGGGGATGAGTCACAAGCCGTCTGACTAACTGATCTGTAGGAAGAAATGGGAGGCTTGGCCTTCAATTGAGGGGCTGCACAGATCTTAATTTGAATGAGTGCTCATGGGGGTTGTTCAGTCCTTGGAATCTGGACTCATTTTCAGGACTCACTGTGGAATCTATGCCTTTTAATGTTTGCAGGTCATCTTCATCCTGGAATATCCATTCAGCTCAAACTGCTAAATCTAAAGATTGTTACTAATGCCATTTTAGAGTACTGCCCAAACAGAGTAGCACCATATGCTCCCTCTTCTTCTCTAAATATAAGGGTGGTGCTCTCTTCTCTTTTCTGCTATCTTGTTAGAAGCTGGCATAGAAGAGAAACTAGCATAAAAAATGGGGAGGAAAGTTGATATCTGGAATGAAAGAAATCCAGAACACAAAATCTGAGAGAGAGGGCAAATACTGAGAGAGAAATGGTTGCAGTGGAGGGTGGCTAATGACCAGAGGGGAGGGGGCATACAGGTAGTCCTCACTTAACGACCACAATTGGGACCATAATTTCAGTTGCTAAGCAAATCAGTTGTTAAGCAAATCCAACCCAATTTTATGATCTTTTTTGTGCCGGTCATTAAGCAAATTGCCATGGGCGTTAAGCGAACCATGTGGTGGTTAAGCAAATCACACGGTTCCCCATTGATTTTGCTTGCCAGAAGCTGGCTGGGAAGGTCGAAAATGGCAATCATGACCACAGGACGCTGCAACAGTCATAAATGCAAACCAGTTGCCAAGCACCCGAATCGTGATCACAGGACCATGGGGACGCTGCGATGGTCGTAAGTGTGAGGATAGGTCGTAAGTTGTTTTTTCCAGCACTGTCATAAGTCCAAACCATCACTAAATGAATGGTTGTTAAGTGAGGACTACCTGTACTGTCAAGCTACCAAACTCAAATCTTTCCAGACACATAACATGGCAGGCTAGATAAGAATCTTCATTGCATTCTAGGATAAAGCCACTTTAATCAGTTGACTGCCCTCCGTCAACATGGAGACTCTTCTTATACTCATGGGAGTTAATTGTGGCCTTTCTTTTTCCCACAGCTCAACTTCTGCTTTTCAAACTCTAGCTCCCAACAGAATTCCTGCAGTACCTATGCCTTCCAATGCTCCCCAAATACACTTCTCCACAGTCTCTCAACACATTCCAACAATAGGATCTCTTACCTTACATCCAAGTTAAGGGGTGGCAAAATGTTACAGATTTCCCACATCTTCAACCTGTGGTGGGATGGCATCAGCTATAGGGAAAAAGTACTGTTTTTATTCCAATATCCTTAGCAATGATTTTCACACTTGAGCTAGAGACACACTGAAAGACAATGTCATGTGATCAAGGAAAATTGGAGGTGCTGAGGCATAACAGTGCTGTGATAAACTATATGTGGGGATAAGACTAAATGAGGCAAGTATATGTAATCCATCCTTCCCAAACCTGATGCCCTCCAGATGTGCCACACTGAGTGAGAATTCTAGGAATCTAGAGTGCACCAGATGGGGGAAGATTATTCTAATAGTAACCAACCCTTCATTTCAAACTGTATGCTGGGTTTACCCATTGCCCTAAGTTGTAATATGGTTTGTTTGGCTTTGGTCAATGGTGATGTTTGCCATGGCTTATGGCTTGTTCAGACTTGATGGGAAGATAAAACCACTTCTTCTATATTTCAAAACAGACATTTTAATTAACTTGTTATCCTGTAATGATCTTGTTCTGTTGAGAATAGGTAGGGTCATTCAGGGAGGACCATACAGACCAACAGCAAGAAGATCAGGTTGAAGCCAGAAGAAAGTTCTGCATCATATTTAAGGTTTTCCCCTCAGACAAGGAGATAGGAATTGGGGAAAAAAAGCTGGAGGGAGTGCCATGTCACTTGTTCACACCTGAATGTATGAAAGATTGAAATACATTTTTATTAAATTAAGCATGTATAGAGTATAACAAACCACTACAAAGCAAACAATAGTTAATGCAAAGCATTGTGTAGCATAATGGATGAAACTAGCAGTCAATAATTTGGCTTCCTGATGGTCTTTTCTATTTTCATATATTTCCTCCCAAATCTCAGACGTTTTACTTATATAGTAGTAATAATTTCGACTACAATATTTTCACACTTTAAACTCTTGTTGCCTAGGCTTTAAAATACTGTATATACTGTATGTTTGTGTGTATACATGACACATACACAGATTATAAACAAATTAAAATTCAGGGTCCCCCCCCCCCCATGATCTCGCATTAGATTATTTTTTTGATGGATGGGATTTCTCCTGGCATGCAGTAAGAAGTTTTCTGAAATCATTTTGGACTGTTTGAAAAGCTCCAAATCTGAGATCTGTCACCTGTTACCCAAATTAGAGGTATGTAAGCCTAAAGCAAGTTATATTAATGATATTATCACACTTCATCTGTAGAATTACAAAGAAAATCATTATTTCCTGGAAATCTAATAGAGCAGAAAAGAAAAATTGCTGATAGTTCGTTAGAGGGAATGCATATATCCATGCCAGCACATCTTCTCCAAATTCCTTAAAGAGGATCTGAGACAAACAAACAAACAAGCATTAATCTTATTGTTTTAAGAGAAAGCTACTACTTTTTCCCTTTCTCCTAAAGAATATTATGCATGGAAAAAAATTGACGTGTGTGGAATATGTTATGTCCGTGCTGGGGCTTCTTAACAGCAAACTGGCTTATCTACAAAATGTACAGTCCCTGTGGAAAGAATGCTAGGCTTAAACTTCAAACGAAACAACTTCACTCAGTTTCATTGTAGAAAAGGAAAGTTATTTAATTGAAGAAAGCTACAAGAATTGCCAGATGTACAAGCTGGGTTTAGAAAAGGCAGAGGAACTAGAGACCAAATTGCCAATATCCGCTGGATAATGGAGAAAGCCAGGGAGTTTCAGAAAAACATCTATTTTTGTTTTATTGACTATTCTAAAGCCTTTGACTGTGTGGATCATAACAAATTGTGGAAAGTTCTTGGTGGTATGGGGATACCAAGTCATCTTGTCTGCCTCCTGAGGAATCTGTATAACGACCAAGTAGCAACGGTAAGAACAGAGCACGGAACAACGGACTGGTTTAAGATTGGGAAAGGAGTACGGCAGGGCTGTATACTCTCACCCTACCTATTCAACCTATACGCAGAACACATCATGCGACGTGCTGGGCTTGAGGAATCCAAGGCTGGAGTTAAAATCGCTGGAAGAAACATTAACAATCTTAGATATGCAGATGATACCACTTTGATGGCTGAAAGCGAGGAGGAGTTGAGGAGCCTTATGACGAAGGTGAAAGAAGAAAGTGCAAAAGCTGGGTTGCAATTAAACCTCAAAAAAACCAAGATTATGGCAACGAGCTTGATTGATGACTGGCAAATAGAGGGAGAAAAAGTGGAGGCAGTGACAGACTTCGTATTTCTAGGCGCAAAGATTACTGCAGACGCTGACTGCAGCCAGGAAATCAGAAGACGTCTACTTCTTGGGAGGAGAGCAATGGCAAATCTTGATAAAATAGTTAAGAGCAGAGACATCACACTGACAACAAAGGTCCACATAGTTAAAGCAATGATATTCCCTGTAGTAACCTATGGCTGTGAGAGCTGGACCATAAGGAAGGCTGAGTGAAGGAAGATAGATGCTTTTGAACTGTGGTGTTGGAGGAAAATTCTGAGAGTGCCTTGGACTGCAAGAAGATCAAACCAGTCCATACTCCAGGAAATAAAGCCAGACTGCTCACTTGAGGGAATGATATTAAAGGCAAAACTGAAGTACTTTGGCCACATAATGAGAAGACAGGATACCCTGGAGAAGAAGCTGATGCTAGGGAAAGTGGAAGGCAAAAGGAAGAGGGGCCGACCAAGGGCAAGGTGGATGGATGATATTCTGGAGGTGACGGACTCAACCATGGGGGAGCTGGGGATGGTGATGGCCGACAGGAAGCTCTGGCGTGCGCTGGTCCATGAAGTCACGAAGAGTCGGAAGCGACTGAACGAATAAACAACAACAACAAGAAGCCCAGAGAAAGCTGAAACTGACTAAAATGGCATGAAGCCTCTAATTAAAACATTCCCTTGGTGAGCTCAAGTTCCCCCTCCCCACACCTGGCCAGGCAGTTGCAATTGGCCTTCGCTCCCAGCATCTGCTGCTGGCTATCTGGATTCCATCCCCCCTCCCATCCCGTAAACAAGCTTGACACGTGTTGGCTTTCTCTCGTCTAGCTGGCTCTGCTGGCGGGAAGCGGCAAACGAATGCACTACATTCATTTGGTTGCACGATCTTGACATCCTGCTCATCTCAAATTTGCATCCACATTATATCTCTCTATCTCTATCTCTATCTCTATCTCTATCTCTATCTCTATCTCTATCTCTATCTCTATCTCTATCTCTATCTCTATCTCTATCTCTATCTCTATCTCTATGGCAAGGTTTTTCAGAAGTAGTTTGCCATTGCCGCCTCCTTCCTAGGGCTGAGAGAGGGACTGGCCCAAGGTCACCCACCTGACTTTGTGCCTAAGCCTGGTGCCCTAACCACTACACCACACTGGCTCCTGTCTCTGTCTCTCTACCTTCAGATTAGCAAGGGCTGATTTATGGGAATCAACAACAACTCTTGTTCACTCATGTACCAGACACACAGCATATAATAAAGGAAGACCCCAGCACAGACTTCTTCTTGTGTCAGCTTTGGAAAACTAAAACAAAGTTCTGACATAGCCATGCACTCTGTGGGTAGCCCTTGCCAAGTAGTAGTTTTTGGTCCCTCACTAGATGGTATCTATGGAACTCTGTGCTCCATGAACACATTCCAATTTCTTTTGATTTGCAGGGAAATGAGCTGTGCACCAGACTCTGAAACTGACCAGTGAGAAAATGTATTTATTGTAGTGGCAAGACTGTGTGCCTTCTGTCTGATCTTTATTCCACCCTTGTTCTGTCTGTAATTATCAAAGCATCAGCATCATTTTTAAAAAATGGGATAAAACAAGATTTATTACAAGCTGGGTGTCTTCTCGAGTAGGAGTAATGTTGGCATTTGCAACGTTCCCTTCCTCCTTTGTGAGATCTGGCTGTCTTCCAGCTGAAGTGGAAAGAAATGCTGAATTTCATTTTCAGCATCGGTTCTTTGGGATTTAATGGTTTGTGACATAGAAAGTTTTCCATGTACTCTTTCGGTGATCTGCATGCAGTGCCTCCAGCAGGTATTACCACCTTAGATTGGATTACTGCTGGAATGTGCCTATGCCAATAGTAGGCAGAAGAGAAGGGACCCATTTCCCCAACTTTCTTTCAATTGGCAGCAATGCCACTGAATATCTGGTGCTTTCTTTGAAATCCTCTGTTTCCACACTGCCAGGAACCCAGCAACACTGGTTAATCCAGCCTTGTATTTTAGCTTGCCATAAAAAAGAAGGAATTTCTTTTCAGAGGCAGTAGACACTTGAACCAGAGACAGGACAGTTCATTGTGGCTGGCTTCACTCATCACACAAAGCAAAAATGTGCTTGTTTCATTTTGGCCTAAAGGTAATGTCCAATTGGATTGTAAATGATTAGTGCAATGGAAATGCAGCCAACTGTGGCTTATTTAACAGACCATGTTAAAAATAAACCATGGCTTAGCACAGTGTGGGAACCCAACCTATCCTCCTCTGCCATCTTGCTTGGCTTCTCTTTTGGCCACAGAAGAATATAGCTTCGATAACAGAGATTACTGAGTGCTCAGCATGCTGGCTTTTTTCAAGCTGGTAATTATTGTGGTTTAGTTTCAAGGCGGGGCAAGGCAGTGGTCAGGTTCAGGCTTATCTGAAAGCAAATTTGCTGCCTAAGTTCACACAATGTATTAAGTCATCAACCATGATTTACAAGTGCAATGCCTGAGTTCACAGAATATCTATGCCAAAACCCAATGAACTATGTTATAACTGAATGAAAAGTATGAACCCTGGTGTGTAGGCAGCCTTATGAGAAAACCTTAAAATAAACAAAGGTTTTGTGTTGTATCTGAACCCAGCTCGTAATATGCTACAGGCTAGCTGCTGATTCTAATTGCTGTATTTTACTGTTGTTCGCCAAGGCTTAACAGCATTTTCACAAAGGGAGCCTTTTTTTTTACATCTGTGAATTGAATGGACAATCTAAATTAACTAGAATGTGTACTTGATTTTCAAAACCTGCCAATAACAATTAAGCTTGTGTTTGTGTCATCATATATTCATCTATATATTTCCCCCTTCATACAAGCATTTCCTCTATTGTTAACACATAAGCTATTGGCTTCTTGAGACAGGAATCTATTCCCTTTTCTTGCTACTTTGAAAGTCATCATGAACATTGATTCCCTGACTGTCATTGCCATCATTATCACGAATTTCACCTCCAGTTTGTCTCATGGTAACTTCATTTGCAAGTGATGTATTTGTGGTGAGAAGCACGCTAGCATCATTAGGTACAGAACATAGCCTTCTGTACTGTAGCTTCTCTGATGAATGTACCGGCTCTGCCAATAATGTGGCTATATCTATGGAGTTAACAATATTTGGAAATACTAAGAATGCAGTCTTATGTATATTTACTGAGAAGTTAGTCTTACTGACTGGCTTTGCACATCAAGTAAACCAGAGTCAGTTTGATTTAGTGGTTAAGGCACTGGGCTAGAAATGGGAGATCTGAGTTTTAGCCCTGCCTTAGGCACAGAAGCCAGCTGGGTGGCTTCAGACCGGTCTCTCTGTCTTAGGAGGAAGGCAGTGGCAAACCACTTCAAAAATGGGGCCTAGAAAACCATCTGGACGTGTCCATGCAGTTGTCAGGAGTCAAGATGGACTCAAAGGCAGACACATAGAAAAGTTTGCTGAAACATGACTTTTTTTTTTTTGTAGATATAATTTTTTATTATTACATTTAACATAAAACATAAACCAAACATATAACACATAACAATGAACATATATAACACATAACAACAAACAAACAAAACAAATCACAATTAGGTATATTCACCTGTAGCATAAGGCCACAAATCATGGTTTATAAACTTCACCATTGGGATTCGTAAACCATACTAAGCCAAACCATGTTATGGCATAACACAATTTGTGAACCCAATTTTAGATGGGAGCAAGCTCCATTACATTTAGGCAGTTATTTTTAGGTTCTTATGAACATGTATAGGATTACTTTGTTGATATAGAATGCAATATACTCATAACTACACATCTATACCTGTGTTAGGATTCTGAAATTGCAGATTAGGAGAAAGAAGTGCTGCACTGAAAGCCATCCACTGAAACTGTAACCGAGGTACTATTTGAACCAGGAATTTTTCAGATTTACAGCTTATTTGCCCATCTACCATATCAAACATGGTTAACTTTAATATTCCTTTAAAAAACAATTTCTGAATATCCATCTCTGCCTCTATGTATTCTTGATTGTATAACAGGTTCTTGGCAATGGAATCTTGTTCAGAAAACCCATTGTTCTGTTGTGACAATGTTTGAGAAGCGGTGTTATTTAACAACTATTGTTTCAGTTCTGAAGGACAGAGTGGTCATAATACAAATACAGCAGTTTTGTACAGAATAGCCTTCTGTTTTGTGATGGTTAAGGAACCCACAGTTTGGTAATTTAACTTACTGGCTTGGGTATAGACCACACACTGATCCATAAATCAACCAGATTACCTTAACCACATTTTGTTTCAAATTCTGGCTTCAGATCCACACTACAGGTTTGAATGAACTGGCTTAGCAGCTTCGCCTTTCATCAGACTGCAATGAGTAATGGCTTTTTCAAAATCACTAAAACCCCATTTAACTGTCATGGGTCTCCCTTCCCACTGGTCAATTGGAAGCTGTATTTAAGTTTTATAAGCAGACGAGATTGTTCCTTCCTCTCTGTTTTTTAGGATAATATGACCTGCAGGGCAGTAGAGCACCAGATGTATCTGTCTTCAAAATAATATATTTGTTTGGTAATGAGACCCAATAAATATGCCAGAGAATGGTTCATGTGCCTTGGTAGGTGCAGTTCCAGAAGAATTGCAATCCCCTTGAATGATGACATTTGCAGCTACAGGATGCTCAGTGATTCATTTTTGTCTTGGAGGTCTAAGTAGCTTCTCTGGCACAACTCTCTTCTCCTTCATCAGTTGTAATTATAACACACAAACAATGAGATAGAAAGAGCATCTCTCTGGTAATTTCTATGGTAGGTTAATGTAATGCCTTAGCTGTAGAGTTTATTTATATTTATTTATTAAACAAATTTATATGGCCACCCAACTAACACACAGGGACTCCAGGTGGCCTATAAAATTAAAATCCACAATATAAAAACCTGTCAACCCCCCACCCCCTGCGGCAGCTACAAACATGATCAGATCAGCCACTTGATCGGCTCTGTCTCAACCTGGGGTCCCCAGGCCCGCTGACAGAACCATGTCTTCAGGGCCTTTCGGAAAAGTATCAAGGTGGGGGCCAATGTTATCTCCGGGGGATTGATGTTCCATGGGGGGGGAGCCACCATGGAGAAGGCCCTTTTTCGTGGTCCCATTAGATGAACTTCCCCCATAGAAGGGACCCGTAACATACCCTCCCTCCCTGCTCTAGTGGGCCCGGTAGATGTAACTGGGGAAGGACGGTCCTTCAACTAGCCAGGCCCCAAGCCATGTAGGGCTTTAAAGGGGATAACCAGCACCTTGAATTGGACCGGAAGCAAATCGGCAACCAATGTAGCTCCCGCAAAAGAGGTGACACATGCAGAAATCTAGACTTGTGCAAAACCGTGCGGGCCGCTGCATTTTGAACCAACTGAAGCTTTCGGATACTTTTCAAGGGCAGCCCCATGTAGAGAAGGAAACACAGTGTACAGCGCCTTGGCTTCCTGAACATAAAAGATGGAATAGAGAAATCTAACAAAATAAATCAGTGTAGCTGCTTAAATCAATGGCAAGGCATACATTCAGTGCTTGGTCCCATTCAACAGCCTACCTCCTGTAATCTGAAATTAACTGCAGTTCCCAGGCTGTCTACAAGGCAACTCAAGACCCCTCAAACATTCTCCACCTCTGCTTTAGCCGATCTGAGCTATGTGTAGGTCTATGTGGATGAGATTGCCACCCTAATATCTCTAACCCTGCTCTGGAGATAATAGGAGTTGCTGAAACAGACATGCAACCAGAAAGTTACTAAAGAAAGGAACAAGTAGGGAAACAATTTAATGGCAAATTTGCTATTGGGAGCCATAATGTCATTACAATAACTTTTTGATCAACTTTGGCAGATTGTTCTAAAGGCAGAAGGGATCATGAGAATCTGTTTCCTTTGGCTATAATGATTGCAGCTGCAGGGAACTGGAGTTTAGCAACATCTGGAAGACCAGAAGCTCCCCATGTCTAGATGAGTACAGAGGGATTAGACATAAAAATCTGTTATTTAATTGTTGTTGATATTCCTAACTATGTTTCCAAAGTATGCTGATTATGCTCTATGTAATATAAGTAATCTGGGGTTCATTTAAAACCTGATAGAGATGAATATCATCTTCTGCACAGGGGCATTAAGATATGTCAAGTGGCTCAATTGGTTTAGTTAGCACAATTTCTTTTAAGAACTATTTGCACAGTAGTCTGCTGCCTCTGGAATTAAACTTGCTTGAAGTAGAATTCTTCTTGGCCTTTTATTATTCTCTCTCTCTCTCTCTCTCTCCCCAAAAGTAATGCTGAAGAACATTTTCCAAGGGGCATTCATTCTGTAGGCGGAGGATGTGAAGATCATAAGCAAAGAGGAAGCTATTGAATTCCTCTGTGTGGAGCAAGCTGTGTGGTAATCTTCATCTGAATCACAAAATAACTAATCATGTTCAGCTTCAGTTAGAATAAACACATATAGAATTTAATGTTGTTTTTTATCGGGCTTTGGAAGATGGAGCCTATGATTTCATTCAAACCTTTTAGATGACTTTCCACATGAAAAGCTAAGCATTTTGCCTAAATCTCCTTATAACAAGTGATGTCAATCTATAGGATGCAGTGATCACCAGGCAGTGTCAAGATCAAGGTCAGCAACACCATCTGGCATCCTCAAGCAGATGTTGAGGATCCAGTGTTCCAGCCGTCCACTGATGGAACTCACTGTTTAAAATTTAACCATTAAAAAAAAAAGCTAATTGATTATCACAGTGCCTTTACCAACAGAGTGGCACGGCACGCTCCAGGTGACCTTCATTCCTTTGCTGCTCCACCCCTCACCCCCTGCCCCTTTGCTTCAGCAGTGGCAGCAAAAATCTGACTTCTGGCTACCAGATCAGTTTCCCTTTCTGTGATAACCCCTTGTGTCAGAATTCCCAACAAATAAAACCTTCAGGCAATTACTCTAAAGCAGAGCTTTCCAAACGGTGTGTCGGGACACGTTAGTGTGTGCTGCAGTGTCTGGGTGTGTCGCAGCTGCGGCTGCCTCCAAACCTGCCAGGATTCCACACAGGTCCTAGTGCCTGCCTTGTGCCTTGCTGCCTCCAAACCTGTCCTGCCAGGATTCTGCGCAGGTCCTAGTGCCTGCCTTGTGCCCTGCTGTAAGAGTGTGTCGTGAAATGATGCATGTCTAAAAAGTGTGTCACCAACATGAAAAGTTTGGAAAGCTCTGCTCTAAAGGATCCATTTATTCAGGATTAGTACACTTCAGGGCGGGCGTGGTGGCTCAGTGGGTAAGACGCCAGGCTTGTCGATCGGAAGATTGCAAGTTTGGAGGTTCGAATCCCTAGCCCTGCGTGCGGAGTGAGCTCCCGCACTAGCTCCAGCTCTTGCCAACCTAGCAATTCGAAAGCATGCAAATGCAAGTAGATTAATAGGTACCACTTCGGTGGGAAGGTAACAGCGTTCCGCACGTGTCATGCGGCCACATGACTGCGGAAGCGTCTTCGGACAACGCTGGCTCTTTGGCTAAGAAACGGAGATGAGCACCGGCCCCTAGAGTCGGACACGACTGCACAAATGTGCGGGGGGAACCTTTACCTTTTTACACTTCAGGGCAGCAGAAGCCTCGAATAACGGTTTGCGCACCAAGCAAAATGTTATCAAAGCAATGGCAAAAACAACACCCACAAAAGTGCAGCCATAACAAACCAATTCCCACTCCAAAAATCCCCCCTCCCTACGGAATGTTCCACAGGGTTATCAGCTCTCTCCACGCAATGCCGAAGGCGAAGTCTCTGAAGCTACACGTGTAGAAAAGGCAAAAGCATGACAGACAAATATGTGAGGCGGACACTTTCCATGTTGTCGTCATTTTCTATATTGCCGCAGTAGCAAAAGTCAGAAGGAAGAAAGCCTTCAAGTGCTTTGCCAATGACACTATTGCTGCCAGAGGCAAATAGGAAGCAGGTGAAAATACAGAACAACAACAAAACAACAACGCCTTAGGTGGAAAGCACAGGGGAAATGGCAATTCACATGCTGATTTCAAATAACCAGCCACATCTTTGGATGCATGGCATGGCTCTAGTTACCAAGTGCACAAATCCCAAAAAGAACAAGGACTTGTCTCACACGAGATGCAATCAAAATTGGAATAGAATTCTTCTTTAAAAATTGTGTAGAAATTATCCCTGGGTGATTCAGAGGACAGAATATACAGAACTCAGGATCCTGGATTCTGTCCTCAATTCTTCTATCATGTATTTCTTTGGTCTGTAATCATAAAGGTTGTCATAGAAAGAAGGGGACACGAAGTCTCATTAGCTTTTTTTTTTTTTAACAAATTTTATTAGATTTTAATTTTACATAGATAAAAGTTTGAAACAGAAAAGAAAATGGAAATACAAATCAAGAAAAAAGAAAAGATAAAAAAGTGTAGTAAAGGAAAAAAGAAAAAAAGATAAAGCTGAAACATAGAATTTGGTCAACTTCCGATTTGTATCTGGTCATGGTATTTTAAAAATTTTATCTTACATGCTAGGTCTATATATAATATTAAAGAATATTTCTTGTCTATTACATCAATATATATATATTTTAATCTTCAAATCCCCATATAAGCTTTGACTCTCCCGCATCTTGTAAATAGTCAGTTAATGGTTTCCACTCTTTAAGGAAATAATTATTTGGATTTTCTTTTAATAAACATGTCAGTTTATCATTCTCTGCCATATCCATCAATTTTAACATCCAATCTTGTATCGTAGGCGATATCTGGTTTTTCCAATTTTGTGCAAAAATAAGTCTTGCTGCTGTAATCATGTATTGCATAATCCTTGTAAATTGCTTCCCAGGTTGTCCATCAATTATTCCCAGTAAGAAAAATTCCGGTTTAAATGGAACTCGAATTTGTAATATATTTTGCACCAATGCATGTATTTGAGTCCAAAATTTCTTTGCAGTCTCACATGTCCACCACGTATGGTAAAAAGACCCCTCTTTTTTTTTACATTTCCAACATAAGTTGGAGACATTTCCATACATTTTAGAAAGTTTTTGTGGGGTCATATACCATCTGTACATCATCTTATAAAAGTTTTCTTTTAAATTATAACACAAAGTAAATTTTAACCCTTTGGTCCACATATCTTCCCATTGTTGCATTTGAATATTATGGCCAATATTTTTAGCCCATTTAATCATACAGTCTTTAACTTGTTCCTCTACCATTTCACCTTTTAACAATAATTTATACATTTTTGCAATTAGATGATCATCTGTCTCACATAGTTGTATCTCAAATTCCGATTTGGTTTGTTCAAATTCAAGGTCTTTC
Organism: Charina bottae; assembly: GCA_023362775.1. Taxonomy (NCBI): domain Eukaryota; kingdom Metazoa; phylum Chordata; class Lepidosauria; order Squamata; family Charinaidae; genus Charina; species Charina bottae. Next base: position 18,713,675 of record JALMGJ010000020.1, on the reverse strand, counting down.
TTATCTAATTTAAATTTCTCTACGAGCTGCATATATGAAAGCCATTGAAAACTGTATCCCTCTGATACCAATTCTTCTATTGATTTAATTATATATTGTCCTTGTTCTTTCTTTAAAAAGTCTTTGTAGGTTAACCATTTATCTTTATTTCTTACTTCTGTTCTGTAGAATGCTTCTTGTGTAGAAATCCATAAGGGTCTTTTATAACATAAGATTAATTTATATTTATTCCAGATTCTTAACAAGGATCTTCTAATATAATGGTTTTTAAAATCCACATTAACTTTAACTTTATCATACCACAAATATCCATGCCATCCATATCTTAATTCATGTCCTTCCAAATTCAATAATTTTTCATTTTTCAAAACTATCCATTCTTTAATCCAAACCAAGCAACAAGCAGCATAATATAATTTCAAATCCGGTAGACCTAGTCCTCCTCTTTCTTTAGAGTCTTGCAAGACTTTATATTTTACTCTTGGTTTTTTCCCTTGCCAAATAAACTTAGAAATATCTCGCTGCCATTGTTTAAAAGGTTCTTCTGATGCCAATATAGGTAGTGTTTGAAAAAGATATAAAATTCTTGGCAAAACATTCATTTTAATTGCTGAAATTCTACCTAATAATGATAATTGCAGTTTTTCCCAATGTTCCAAATCTTTTTTAATATCCATCCAAAGTGGAATATAATTATTCTTAAACAACTTAACATTTTTAGTTGTTAAATATACTCCTAAATATTTTACTTTTTCTTCCATTGAATATCCTGTTATTTCTTTCAATTTCTCTTGTTGGTGGTAATCCATATTTTTGAACTCTGGTTTCTCTTCAGATCGTATAAATCTTTCGAAGTCTCATTAGCTTGACATCAGGGTTCACAGGAAAACTCATTCTGGAGCTCCTGTTTTGATGATTAGTGTCTCATCTTCTCTAAAATTAGAAATATGGACACTTTCCCATGTCATGATGAAGGATGTGCTATATACGGAAAGCTGGTTTGGAGAGAGAATTTCATCTGAGTTCAGCATCAAAGCCACTCTTTACACAGACACTAAAATTACCATTTTCTCTATGGAATATACTTGGTGTACTAAAAGTCAGGCCCCATAGACAATTTATTGTATAAATTACATTAAATGTTCAAATTGGTTGCCATTTTCTTCTTGATGCATGACCCTTGAACATTCTTAAGAGAAGTACCATTTTCTCTGAAAGAAAATATTAATAAAACATACTGTGATTGGCCTATGGGATCTGACTTTTGATACACCTTGTACATAGACTGCAAAGCAGATGTTCCTAACCTGATGCCTTCAGATACTAGTTTGTTTATGAAATGTATAAAAAGGTAAAGGTTTTCCCCTGCACAGTTGTGTCCGACTCTAGGGGCCGGTGCTCATCTCCGTTTCTTAGCCGAAGATCCAGCGTTGTCCGAAGACGCTTCCGCAGTCATGTGGCTGGCATGATGCGCACAGAACGCTGTTACCGTCCCACCAAAGTGGTACCTATTTATCTACTCGCATTTGCATGCTTTCGAATTGCTAGGTTGGCAAGAGCTGGGGCGAGTGCGGGAGCTCCGTCATGCGGGACTCGGGTCTCAAACCGCTGACCTTGCGATCGACAAGCCTGGCATCTTAACCACGGAGCCATCGCACCTCATTCATGAAATGTATAGGCCGCCCCAATCTCTTATGACTTTGGGTGGCTTACAAAAAAGAAATACATCACTGAAAAAAGAAAGTCTGGAAAAAGGCCAACAACCATTCAAAAGATCAAAACATCACAAAAAGCTCCATCATCCACTCTGTTCCTGGGCCAGGAGATAGAGCCAGGTTTTAAGAGCTCTTCTGAACAGGGCCAGGGTGGAGATCATATGAATCTTGGGGAGAATGGTGTTCCAGAGGGCAGGTGCCATGACAGAGGAGACTCACTTCCTGAGTCCAGGTGTGACATTGGGATGCCAGCTCTGTCAGAATATGTGAGAAGGGCAGAAAATACTGGATTTAGGTGGCCACTCAAATAACCAGGCTCTATGCCATGAGGGGCTTTATAGGTGATAACCAGCACCTTGAATTGCACCTGGAAGCCTACTGGCAACCAAAGCAGCTCACAAGCAGAAGTGTGACATGGACATTCCGTGGCATGCCTATAACTGCCTATGCCGCTGCATTCTTGACCAGCTGCAGCTTTGAAGTAGTCTTCAAGGACAGCCCCATGTAGAGCACATTGCATTAGTCCAAATGCAAGGTGACCAAAACACAAGTGATTGTCTTAAGAGTCTTCTGGTCTAGGTACAGTATAGGTGCAACAGGCGCACTAGATGAACTTGTACAAACACCTTCCTGGCCATAGCTGTCACCTGATGCTTGAGCTGGACTTATGAGCCCAAGAAGAACCCCAAATTGCCACCAGTCCAGAGGTGGAGATTGCAATTCCTATCAGGATCAAAGATGGAACCGCTTTAGACTTGGGACTAATATAGTAAGAGTAACATTCCTGGAATTTCCAGAACCAGCAAAGAATCTTAGGAATTGCAACTCAGCACATCATGGAGGACATCTACTTTTGTAGACATCTACTTTTCTACAGAGGAAAGCTGTTCTGGAACAACTTCAAACTCAACTGAAAGACTGTAGAAATATTTTTTGTTGATCTTTAAATCTAGTAGCAGTCTTTTATGCATGTTATGTTCTTCGCACAATCAAGTTGGTTTCCATTGATTACTGAAACACACATGTGACCTTTTCCTCATGACATTTTTAACACTGACTATTGGGGCCATTCCAGTCACCAATATAAATCTCAATTAACAATTAACTCTCGGTAAATATAGAAGCATGACAAACTGTGTTCTCGTTCGCACTCCCTCAAGGGTCAGATTGTGATGTTTGGACCTTAGCTGCAGGCTGTAGTTAACAAAGCTGGGGAAATAATGAAGTATGGTGTTGATATGTTATTTTACCCAGATTCAGTCTTACATTTTCAGCACAGAAAAAACATGTCATGTGAAACAGTCTGAAATTTGGTTAAATTGGTTGCTTATAGCATCAAACTATTCTTTCTACATTAACTTGCAAATATGATTTGCTATTTAATTTTCACTGAATTAAGAATTGAAGGAGATGGTTTCAAAAAGAAATTGAGGTCGTTGCATGAGAAGCAGAGCCAGAGTGATTTTTTTCTGGTGCTCTCTATAAATTTGCAACACTACACATAAATATTTATTTATTTATTTATTTATTTATTTAATTTACATGGCCTCCCGTCTCATAGTATACATAACTCTGGGCGGCTAACAATTAAAACAAAATAAAAACAGAGAAAAAGAAAAAGCAATAATTAAAAACATAAATAACATAACACAGTCTTGATCTAAGCCCAGAAGTAGGGTGATTAGTTTTTTTTAATAAGAATTTTATTAAGTTTAAAGCAAAGATAAAAACTACAAAAAAGAAAAAAAAACTACAAAAAAGAAAAAAAGTGGAAAAACAAAATGAAAAAAGATTTTTTAAGGAATTTTTAATGAATTACAAGATGACTTACGACTTTCAACAACAAGAATATACAGCAATTTCCATAGTTAATCCCTTAGTCTAAATCTAACTAAGATCATATTATTTCTATAAATCATTCCATAGGCACATTATAAAAATCACTAAAGACAATTACTCCCTCCACATATATATATATATATATATATATATATATATATATATATATATATAAAACAAATATATAAACCTTTAAATCAACTCCCCCCCAAAAAACCCATTCATCTAAATATTTCCTTCCTATCACTATTCTATATATTTCTGTCCACTATAATAAAAATCAAATTATAAAAACATTAAATTATCTACTTTTATACTTAATAGTGCTATAACAATCTTAACCCTATTAAACTTTAAACCAAACACTTATTCTTATATCTTATAAATCTTAAAAGATCAAACAAACTTTAAATCGTTAAAGAAAAATGGAATCATACATAGGGTGATTAGTGATCACTCTGCCAATCACTCCCCTGGATGCATGTAAATGAAATATCCAAATACCTTTTCTTTGGTACCCCAGCTCAGTTGGACTATCTAGTTCCTTATTTGCGTGAAAGTTTAAAGCAGAGTTCAAACAGCAAACTGACAATTGTACTCTCAAAGATAAATGTTACATTGGAACCCACTTTAATTTCAAAGAGTACAAGGAAGTGAAAAAAGCAAGTTATCCCACTTTATCTTCTCAGCAACCCTATGAAGTTAGCTGGGCTGAAATGGAATGACAGACCCAGGGTCAGGCAGGAAGTCCTTGGCTGAGAAGATTCACTCCAGATCTCCACAATGGATAGCATCACTAACTCTTTCGACTGCTGGTGAGCCCCCAGGACAGCAAAACAATCTGATGTATAGCAATTTCTTTCCAGACCTTTCCAGACCTAGAATATAGCAGTCATGGGATAATTAGGCTGACCATACGACAGTCCAGTTTTTTCCCCTTTTCTCAACCGTCCCGTCATTTTAACATAAATGCCGGTTTTGTCCCATTTTTCAGGAACAGGCGGAGGCTTAGCAGCCGACAGGAGGGAACCCTAACCCTAACCGTAATCGCCCCCGCCCACCAGTGCACGGCAAAGGAGGTGGGAGAGGCGGGCCCAGCACCACGACAGGCGGAGGCAATTCCCCTTCCGGGTTCCCTCCAATCAGCTGCTCCGCCCCCGCCCATCGTGCTGCCCGCCCCGCCCCTCCCGCGTGCTGATAGGCGGAGGCAAACTCCCCCGGGCCCCCCCAACTAGCCGCTCCGCCTCCGCCCACCATGCCGCCTGCCCCTCCCCCACGCGCACTGACAGGCGGAGGCGCCCCCCCGCCCCCCCCAACCAGCCGCTCTGCCCCTCTTGTCCCGTTTTTGTCTCAAGGAAATATGGTCAGTCTAGGGATAATATACGTGATAAGTTTGCCTTCTCAACAACAATAAACTCTCTTTTACTTACTGAGTGCTACTTCATCTTGACTTGTGGCTATAATCCAGAGGGGTAGAAGTTTTTGTTTAGCCAGTTTTACGTGTGGGAAATTTCATTGGCTATGAGAATAATGGCTGGATTTCTCTGTAGGTTAATTAATATTGCAAAGAAACCAACCAACCAACCAACCGACTAGACAATAGCAAAGATACAAAACATCTAGTTGCTTTTTTTAGATGCAAAAATCAGTCAATGTAGTATTGTAACATTTTCATTTTCCTGCACTTTGAAGGATGCTTTTTGAATTAATCCATATATAGAAACAGATATCAGTTTTTCATTACTGTTCCTGGTTTGACAGATTCTAAAGGCACATCTGTTTCCCCACCAAACTTTGCACTTAGCTGAAAAAAGAAATTACAGTTGTGATTTCTAGTCTTTTTCATAATGCAGTGGAAAAGACACTGCTCTTTAATACAAACTGATATATGTAAAATAGTGCTGTTCTGCCAATAAACCTGTTCAAACGTATTTGACAGTTCCTTTCATTTTCTGGAAAAAAGGAGAAAAACAATAGGGCTTGCTTTAAAATATGTATGTTTCATAAATTGGAGTGCAGAATTCTTGTATAGTCAATGCATTTTTCTTTGGACTTCTCTTCCACTACAGGTAGTCCTTGCTTAAAAATCATTTGTTTAGTGACAGTTTAGACTTATGACTGTGCTGAAAAACCAACCTACTACCGGTCCTTACACTTACGACCATCACAGCGTCCCCGCAGTCACATGATCACAATTTGGGCACTTGGCAACCAGTTCGCATTTATGATTGTCACAGTGTCCCAGGGTCATGTGATTGCCATTTTTGCCCTGAATGATTGGATTTACATATTACAAATCTGATAAAAGAAAAAGATTGCCTTCTCCACTCATATTCATCTGAGCATGCTGTTATGCCTGCCATTCAAAAAGTTTCAATGTGATCATTATTAGCAGCTTGGTTTTCTCTTTAAAATTTTATGGACTCCTTTCTTGTTATTCCTGGGTCTTGTACCGTATTTCTGTTCTCTCCCAACTCCTCATGGCATGTATCTGGATAAAAGACGATCACTTAGTTACAAAGCCACTCTGGATGATATAATTGTTTGATAACAAGAAACAGCTTTTTAATAGTAATTAAAAAATCCACCACATGTTTTAAGCTGTGCGGTGCCAGTTCTAAAGCTAAGGATGCATGTAAAAAGGGGTGGGGCTTTGATCAAATGGTGGTGGCCACCATCTTGATTTTTTTTACCCCCCCCCCTGCAGAAGCCCCTGTTCCCTTTCCTCTTTGTTGTTTTATTTTTCTCTATATATACCCACACCCCTTCCAAACCAACACCAAAACATTAGGGGGGGGAAATTGGAAGAACTGTATGTTTTTTGACTGGCAGCACTCCTAGAGCTCTATCTGGAAACATCCTGATTCCCAGAGAAGTCTGCATAAGCCTGCAGCCTTTGCCAGTTTTCCTTTGGCCTGGTGGTATATTTTTAGGATACTCTGTCCTTCAGAAGTGGGCCTTCTGGGCTGGCTGTCTTGGCTGCAAGCCGATAAGCACAGGTGGTCTTACCAGCTGTAACCTGGAGGAGGCCTCTCCTGATCATGACCAATGCCCAAACTGAAAAGGTTGCCAAGGGAGAAGATGCTGGAATCCAAGATGCCTTCTCTTTGCTTAAAAAGGGCGCTTAAAATAATATCAAGTAGCTTTGCAACTGCAACTTTTTGAAGGTATCAAGGTCCTTGAAATAGTGTGTTTTTATGTTATTTTTATGTTATTTTATTTAGTTTTTATGGAACTATGATGTTCCCTATGTTCCAAGCAGGCAGAAGCACGTTAAAATAAGTACACAATTAAAAGAGTGTGTGTGTGTGTATGTGTTTGTGTGTGTGTGTGTCTGTGTCTGTGTCCAGGGTTATGTCAATTGGTTTATCTCAGAGTCTCGATTGGTTTATTTTAGATCCCGAAAAGTATTTCAGAGGCTTTGTCTCAGCCTTCCATAAGGAGGTGTGAATCTTGCTTTGTATTTTCAAGGTGGCCTTGTATTCTCAGGGTATCTTTAAGTAGTTAACAGACACTGTACGCTTGGCAGGCACACACACTCACACAAGGAACAGGCAGGGGAAAGGATACAGAAATTTCACATGCTCTCCCACACATTTGAGGAGAGAACAATTAAAAGATTAAACTTGTAAACTGAAAAAAAATCTCCTCAGGGTACTGATGAGATCTCAGTGACTGGATGTTAAGCCAAACACCTACTTCTGGGCCCCAAGTCACACTTGCTGTCAGTCAAACTGGTTTCCATTTCTCCTTCACTATTTCTACAGATCAGAGCATTTTCCCCCAGTACCACGTTGTGCTGCTCCCAAACCATCCTTAAGGCATCCTAAAACTAGACTGGCATGAAGTTGGCAGTCCCCATTGCTGATCCCTATTATGCCTCCATTGCCTCTGTTCTCAAACCCCTGACATCCCTCCCAGGCCACGGGCGACACAGCCCGACAGATTTATACACCTGGAGGCTGCCCTTCGGTGGTGCCAGAATAAGGGGAGAAATGCTACTTTGCTAATGATGAACTTACAGCCGTCTTACTTACAGTTTGGGGATGAAGTCAGAAAAAGGACAACCCCACAGAATGCACCCATCATACTTAGCTGCAGGTGTGGACCTGGAATTTCATGTTTTACTGCTGCAGATAACTGAATTTCATTCCTGGATCTGCTCATCACACGTATTAGTCTGGCATTTCTGTTAGATACTTTATTAATTTGTTACTTTTGCAACCTCCTTGAGTTCCTGCCTTTCTTCATGTGAGAATGGCACAGGGTGCTGAAGGGAGGTAAGAAGGTGTGGAGCAGATTCCAACTGAAATACATTGGTAGGGGTGTGTGGGATTCAGTTAATTCACACTTCATTTGATTCAGAGTTGTCTCATATTGCATTCAGATTGTCATCATTAACCTACAGTTTAGCTTCTCTAAATATGTTTTTATAGCTCTTCCTGGACATGGTAAGAATTGAAACTGCCTGGAGCTCTTTGCCTGCAAGGCACCTTCAGGGTCAGCACCTGTCAGATTTCTCATATGAAATTGGAAAATTGGGTTTCTCTACAAAGCAAAAGTGTTTTGGCAAATTGCATCCTCTACAAAGCAAAGGCTTCTCATGATGACGTGAAGTGCAGGTGCAAGATAACAACTGTCACGTGTGTATTGTTTTGGCTAGATTGCATGGGAACAAGGTTTCCTGTTATCCTTCCGTGGGAAGCCTGCTCCAGGGGGAGCAGAGGGGGGAGGAAATCACGTGCTCGCTTAGATGCAGCACTGCTACCCAATAGCAGGTCATGCTATGTGCTTTAGGCCTAATGCTTTAGGCCTGGTGTGTGTCACAGCTAACATCCAGCCAATCAGAAAGCTAGAAGAACTGAATATACAACCATGCAAAATGGTGTTCTAAGCTTCTTGATTTCTAGTGTCTTTTAGCCATGTAGTTCTTCATGTGTATTCTACTTTTGAGGACTGAGCAGTGCATAGCTATGGGAGGCTATGCATGGCATGAGCTCTGGCCCTGGGATCAATACACGGAACTCTGCTTATAAGTTTGTTTTTGTTTTTCCTTTTACAATGCTGTACCATGTATATTCAACTAACATTTTTGCGATAATGTACTGTATATACATTATTGCCTTATGCTACAAGTAAAATACTTTTAGCCCTAAAAGCTGCACTCCTTGTCTGTTTATTCTCAAGCCTCGAGTTTTTTCCCCTTTAAGCCAGCATATATCCCATCAGCACCAACATTAAGTAGAACAGGCCTTGGCAATGTTTTCAGGTACCAGGTACAGTCATGGTGTGGGTGACCCTCTCCAAAAGTTGAAAAATTGCCCAAATCTCCAAAAAAAATTACATCTCATGAAATTTCAGTGATCTCACCATCAAAGCCTCCATGAGTCCATAAAACCTTACATATGCTCTCCTAAAGGTAAAGGTTCCCCCACACAGTCATGTCCAACTCTAGGGGCCGGTGCTCATCTTCGTTTGTTAGCCGAACAGCCAGCGTTGTCCAAAGATGCTTCCGTGGTCATGTGGCCAGCATGACGCACGCGGAACGCTGTTACCTTCCCACCGAAGTGGTACCTATTCATCTACTTGCATTTGCATGCTTTCGAATTGCTAGGTTGGCAAGAGCTGGGGCGACTGTGGGAGCTCACTCCGTCACGTGGGGCTAGGGTCTCGAACCTCCGAACTTGCGTCCTTCCGATCAACAAGCCTGGCATCTTAACTGCTGAGCCACTGCGCCTTTAAATTTCATCTCACCATCAAAGCCTCCATGAGTCCATAAAACCTTACATATTCTCTCCTAAGCCTTGCAAAATCTCATGAAAAAAAATTTAGAAACCAGTGCCTATTACAAGATAGACACTTATAATTACAGACTTCTGAACCCACGAATTTCTTCTGAAAATGGATACAGTCCTTTCATACAAATAGACACCCCTGGTGACCCCAGATTTTCTTCCTTTTATGGTTTGAAGTGGAATAAGAAATCATTTTGTTGTTGCAGTTAAACAATTGGGAGTCAGAAATCCTGCTTAACTATTTCAAATCTTGAGTAGTCTAGCAATAGATCCAGATCTACCATTCTCCTCCTCTGGAAACAACATGATATGTGGAATGACAAACCTTAAACCAGTGTTTCTCAACCTCATGGCTGGCTGGGGAATTCTGGGAGTTGAAGTCCACACATCTCACAATTGCTGAGGTTGAGAAATATGTATGTTTAACAGTAACATGACAGGAAGATCGACTGCCTTGCCAGACAAACATACATTTTGGCAAGTGTGGCTCAATGGGGAGGAGTGACCAAAAGGATGCCTGCAGAAATCTAAAGTTACACTTCTTTGTATTGTCGAAGGCTTTCACGGCCGGAGTTCAATGGCTGTTGTGGGTCTTCCGGGCTGTGTGGCCGTGTTCTGGAAGTTGTGGTTCCTAACGTTTCGCCAGCATCTGTGGCCAGCATCTTCAGAGGGCAGGAGCACAGATAGAAGCAAAATCTCTGTGCCCAGGTAGAGTGGGAATGTTCTATTTATAGAGCTAAATTATAGGAGATTAGGTGGGGTTTTTTGTTGTGTTGAAATGTTAACGAGTGGCTGATGAGCGTGATTAGCATGTTCATTGTGAGAAGTATTCCCATGTCCTGGTGGTTGGACTGAGTTCGTTGACCTTTTGCAGGCTGTGTTTTTCAGGACTGGTAGCCAGGTTTTGCTAATTTTTAAAAAAGGTCAACGAACTCAGTCCAACCACCAGGACATGGGAATACTTCTCACAATGAACATGCTAATCACGCTCATCAGCCACTCGTTAACATTTCAACACAACAAAAAACCCCACCTAATCTCCTATAATTTAGCTCTATAAATAGAACATTCCCACTCTACCTGGGCACAGAGATTTTGCTTCTATCTGTGCTCCTGCCCTCTGAAGATGCTGGCCACAGATGCTGGCGAAACGTTAGGAACCACAACTTCAAGAACACGGCCACACAGCCCGGAAGACCCACAACAGCCATTGAACTCCGGCCGTGAAAGCCTTCGACAATACATTGAACGCCTCTACGGGGAGGAAACGTTCCGACAGACACGGAGACTAGAAACACTCCGGAACAGAAAAGCACACCTTCTCTGCTCCTTAACCTTCCTAATGCGATGCAGAGATACCAGGACCATTCCAGCTTTTCTCAGAACGAAAAGGACCTTCAAATCGTCACAAGCCAGCCGCATTTACGACCGCCTTGAACAAGCCCTCCTGCGCGAGAGAATTCACACAACCCGCCGAAACCTTGCCATCACAGAAAAAGATCTATTCGACACACATATGAGCCTTAGTCACAAAATGAGAAGCCAGGATTGGGACAAGATTGATACCATATCCTACAGAAAAATGGAAAAGGACATCTTTGACTACACAAACAGACAAAAGCAAAAATTCAACAAATGCCAAAACAGTCAACCAAAACCGGCACTGGATACTTCACGCATTGTCATCAATTTGACAGAACGCCTGCTCTCTCCTGAAGAAACCTCCATCCTAAGCAAAGGAGGAAACTTTGCTATTACACCCACCAGAATTCCAGTGGAAGATATCATTGCCAATGTGGAATCAGCCATTCACCAACGTCCAGAGGAAGAAGCAGAAGAAATAAGGGGTGAAGTGGCAAGAATCCTAAGGAAAGCAAAGCCCCCCACCAGCAACATTACTAAGAAGGAGAGAAACGCCATAGAGACCCTCAATTCGGACCCAGACATCATCATCCTTCCAGCGGACAAAGGCAATGCCACGGTAATTATGAACATAGATGAATACAAAGACAAAATCAGAGAATTACTAGACCCCACCACATACAGAACAATAAGACTGGATCCGACCAGCAAAATCATGAAGCAAACCAACACACTGATAAAGAGCTCCTCCCTGCATCCCAACGTACTACAACGTATTTGCAAGACAGAAGCTCTCTCACCTAGACTATATGGACTCCCCAAAATCCACAAAGACTCGATCCCACTCAGACCCATTGTAAGTGCCATTGGCTCCCCGACATATGAATTATCCAAACATTTGGCAACCCTTTTACAGACCCACATCGGACAGACTCCATCCCACATCAAAGACTCAGGACACTTCATCAACAAAATCAGCACCCTAAAACTCAACCACACGGACAAACTGGTCAGCTTTGACGTGGTCTCCCTGTTTACCAAGGTGCCAGTAAGGGACACCCTGGCACTCATCAAGCAAATCTTCCCAGAAGACATTACAGCTTTATTTCAACACTGCCTAACAACTAGTTACTTTCAATGGGAGAATGAGTTCTACGAACAGATGGATGGCGTTGCCATGGGAAGCCCCCTGAGCCCAGTCATAGCAAACTTTTACATGGAACACTTTGAAAAACAGGCTTTGGAATCGGCACCCATTACACCAACAGTCTGGTTCCGGTTCATGGATGACACCTTCGCAATTTGGAGTCATACTGAAGAAGAACTGGAGAAATTTCTGGACCACCTAAACGGCATCCACCCCAATATACAATTCACCATGGAAAAAGAAACTGATGGCAAACTTCCATTTTTAGATACGCTGGTCATACGCAATCCGGACCTCAAACTAGGACACAAAGTATACAGAAAACCCACCCATACGGACCGATATCTACACAAAAATTCCAATCACCACCCACGACAAAAGAGAGGCATGATCAAAACCTTGGTGGATCGTGCTAATCGAAACTGTGAAACCCAATTTCTCAACAATGAACTTAACCATCTGAATTGGGTCCTACAGGCAAATGGCTATTCCAAGAATGAAATAAAAAGAGCCATCAAACCAAGAAAACAACATCCAACTGAAGAAAAACAGCCCCCCACAAACAAAGTATTCCTGCCCTACATCAAAGGAGTCACTGACCGCATGGGAAAACTAATGGAAAAACACAACTTTCAAACAGTCTTCAGACCCACCAGAAAAATACAACAAATGCTAAAATCAGCAAAAGACAAAAGGGACCCCCGCACCGCTGCAGGAGTATACCGCATACCATGCAGCTGTGGACAAGTATACATCGGAACCACAAAACGAAGCATTCACACCAGGATAAAAGAACATGAAAGACACTGCAGACTACAGCAACCAGAAAAATCTTCAGTAGCTGAACATGCTCTCAAGCAAACGGGACACAAAATCCTATTTGAAAACACAGAAATACTGGACAACACCAAAAGCCACTACACCAGATTATACAGAGAAGCCATTGAAATTCACAAACACCAGCACAGTTACAATAAAAAAGAAGAAAGTTTAAAAATTAGCAAAACCTGGCTACCAGTCCTGAAAAACACAGCCTGCAAAAGGTCAACGAACTCAGTCCAACCACCAGGACATGGGAATACTTCTCACAATGAACATGCTAATCACGCTCATCAGCCACTCGTTAACATTTCAACACAACAAAAAACCCCACCTAATCTCCTATAATTTAGCTCTATAAATAGAACATTCCCACTCTACCTGGGCACAGAGATTTTGCTTCTATCTGTGCTCCTGCCCTCTGAAGATGCTGGCCACAGATGCTGGCGAAACGTTAGGAACCACAACTTCCAGAACACGGCCACACAGCCCGGAAGACCCACAACAGCCATTACACTTCTTTATTACATTTAAATCTGCTCTTATTCTAGGATCTCAGGTCAACTGACATGGGAGGTCTCCCTTTATTTTGTCCCCACTGTGACACTGTGAAATATGTTGGGCTGAGAGAGAGGGATTCTCCCTAAGGCACTTTATAAATACATGGCTGAGTGAGGACTTGAACCTGATTCTCCCCAATCTCACTCCAGTACTGCGCTTGCGATATCACACCCACTCTCAGCTGCAGAAATCTTCTCCTGCTTTATGACTGAAAAGCATAACTGGAAGTGCTAAGACTAGCCAACAGCTGATGGCATCTTAGAGCAATTGGGATGATCCGAAACTGACTTTCTTTGCATAATTGCCTATGATTGCTTGCCAAAGGGGTGAGTAGACTGGAGAAAGCACACATGTATTTTATAAAGAAAGCTAGTTTTGGCCGTTTGAATCAGTCATTAGTTTGTAGATGTAGAAAGCAGAGCACAATCCCAGGATCTCTTCCATAGATGATTCCACATTATCTTAACTGGAATTGTTTATAGCAAGTCACGCCAACCTTTGAGGGCTGTAGAGTCATTTGCAATGTTGATAATATGTTGTCGACATTGTCACAACGTGGCTGCTGGACTGCCCATTCATAAGATGGCTGCCTTGGGGATATAACCAGTGTCAAGCACTGATTTTTCAGGATGCTGCCTGACTACATCTATCCAATACCCACCCCTGTATATACCCTGCTACCCTTGTTTAGCTGTCTTTTTTCTAGGCATGTGGGCACACTTCAAAGCATGACTCCAACTGCCCATTGCATTTATCTTCTAAGAAAGGTTCTGGAGCTCATTTGGAATAAAACAGATGCTTTGTTTTGCGGCATGCCGGTTCCAATATATAATATGATGTAAGAAAGCTGTAGGAAGCCTTCATGTTGAAGAGCAGTTTGTTGCTGAATACCAGCTGATAAAGTAACACCTTTGACAACCTATTTCTGGGCTTTCTAGAGCTTCTGTTTGACCACCAAAGGAGCAGATGGTGGACTAGATGGGCCTCTCCTCTGATCTAGCATAGCTCTCGTTAAAGGGAATTTTGTGGAGCTGAGGTCAGATTCCCAGCAATTTCTATATGCAAGCACCATTATTTTTTTGGTATGGAAAACAATGCTCTGGTTGATTTGGGATGGGATGATCTGTACCAGCCTTTTTTAATGCATTGCCCTCTAGATATTGGATTATGCCTCCCATTATCTCCAGCCAGTATCTGGAGAAAACCTGTGTCAGGAAGGCTATTTTATGCTAAAGTGGCCTTTCTGACTGGCTTATGTAATGATTCCCACATTCCTGAGCTCCACCAAAGCTGTCTTTTGATGTTCATCATGCTTCCTCCCATGAACAATATCATTTTATGCTGCTGTTTTCTTCTGAGATCCTTTTTCTTACTGCTTAGCAAGGCATTCATCCATCCACTAATTTGGTAGCCCTAAAAATAGAGCTTGACTTCTTGATTTGCTATGTGACCTGTACAAATCGTGATCCACCCAGCTGATAAATTAGTCATAATCTATCGGGACCAGTGCCAGATTTCAGTAAGTTCAGGATATGTTGTCGGTTATCCTACGGTGCACTCTGGGAAATGTAGATTATGGTGAAAGCCACGAGCATTTTGCTTGGCAGTTCTCTCCTCTACTAAGCAACAAGTTTGCAGTTTCCTGGGCAGAGGCTGGCTAAAGTGGAGAAGAGCTCAGCGAACTGGCAGCATTTCCATTTTCTTTATTACCCTTAATTGCATCTGAACCTTGAGGCACAGTTGGGACCAAAAAGCATTTTGAATGAAGAAAGATGGCAGCGTCTGCAGCTGAACACCATTGCCAAAAATAAAACATTAATTTTAAAACCAAAATAAGGTGACAGTGATATCAACCCTTGCAACCCTTTTTGGGCCCATGATCTTCTGTAGCTGCTCCGCTACCCCAGAAGCCTACGGTGCCAGGCTTGCAACTCACCAGTTGCTAAGTAGAAGTTTCACTTTTGTAGTCCTGGTAGTCTCCAAACTAGACATTTTTAAGCCCCTTGCAAGCCTGGTTTGCGACCTAACTGTGCATATATTTACCCTGGAAGAAAGCCTTCCCCCTGAGCAGCTTCCATCATTCCATGATACTGTATAAACTGCAAAATAACTTGGGAACTATTATAAGAAGTCTGTGCTATACTGAGAACATATCATACATATGCAAAGAATCATCAACCTTCTGCATCAAAAAACAAACAGTTTGGAGTGTTTTCTTCACAAATGTCAGTAGCATCTTTGGAAAATATGGTTAAACATATATTTTAAAATAATAATTCTGTTTGTGTTGCAACCTTATGTAGTAGTCAAAAGCCTGCACAATTAAACAGGCTGTACTGAGTGGATGAGGCACCATCTACTTGTTCACTGCCATCTCCTCGTCCTCCTCCTCTTCTTCCTCCTCCTCCACTTCTGGCGTCTGTCAGAAACACCAAGGAGCAAGCCGTGGGAGATGTGCTTCAAGCATCTCAACAGGGAGCTACACCAGCTGTTATGTTTGCAGTCTTGGAACTGCCTCTGGAGCTGTCTTGATGCTGACTGCATTCCTGAGAGTTTTCTTTAATTTCACACACCTTGCAGGAAGCACAATTCCTGAGAACTCATTTACCTGTTGCTTACGTTGAGCCCACCCTGACGATTTCTAAGACCCATGTACAGACTAGACACTAAACAATGCCAGCTGCTACAGTCTTTCAAAATTAAATATTTCAATGTCATTTTCAATTTACTGATTAAAAATTCAAGCATTGCTGTGTAGGTGATCTGTAGCCTACACATACTTTGGAAATTATAATAAAAAAGGAACAATGTTAAAATGCAGTGTCTCTCTATTTTGCTTAAGAAATATGATGACTCAATCATATTCTCCCCAAAAGCAGGACCCCATAGGATTGCTGTTAATAACAATTTTTGTCTCTTTTGTATGTAGTTAATTGACTTGTATTATGCTGTGTATGAAGCTCAAATACTTTGGCCACCTAATGCGAAGAGAGGACTCACTGGAAAAGACCCTGATGCTGGGAAAGACCAAAGGCAAAAGGAGAAGGGGACGGCAGAGGATGAGATGGTTAGATAGCATCACCGATGTAATGAAAATGAATTTGAGTAAACTCCGGGAGGCAGTGGAGGACAGGAAGGCCTGGCGTGCTGTGGTCCATGAGGTCACGAAGAGTCGGACACAACTAAACGACTGAACAACAACAACAAAAAATCCCAGGAGTCCATTTCAAAGGATTTTACTAATTGCTCCACTGTGATGAATTTACTGCATTTCTAGTTAAGCTATAGCAAGTCTTTATACATGTATACTTATGCTGTACATATAAATGACCATGCGTGGATTTTATTTCCTTTTTATTCTTTCTGGGGGGTGAAATTCCTCTCCTTTGTCAATGTGCAAATAACCATCCTTTTTTTTTTAGAAAACTTTATTAAAGCATTTTCAAAATATACATAAAAACTAAAAAGATTGAAACAAAGAAGCCTACAAAGAAAAAGAAACAGAACTAAAAAGGTATGAAAAAACACAAAACAAACTACTACGAAGTGACTTCCAACTTTCTATAACAAAGATATACAGTACATAAATCAATATCAATCTCTTACTCCAATTCATATTATAGTAAACATTATTTCTATAAAGCATTTAAATACTCATTAATACATTCCCTTCTAAAACAAAATTACCCTCCCAATTAAAGAAAAACATATAAAGCCCTTCAAACATAATTTAGAACCTAATATAGTAACAAACACTACCCTTCTTCGCTATAATTTGCTCCCATCTGCCAACTAATGTCCAAACGTGTGTTTGCTGGTCCCTGAATTACTCAGGCCTAAAAAGACTGAAGGCAAAAGAAGGGGACGGCAGAGGATGAGATGGTTAGATAGCATCACCGATGTAATGAACATGAATTTGAGTAAACTCCGGGAGACAGTGGAGGACAGGAAGGCCTGGCGTGCTGTGGTCCATGAGGTCACGAAGAGTCGGACATGACTAAACGACTGAACAACAACAATGCTGTGTACAGCAGAATATTTATGATTATTTGAAGTAGAACTGAGAGCACTTAAGGCAATACAACTTAAACAGTGATAAAATAATGATAATATAAAATACAATAGGAATGCAGATTTCCACTTGGTTGCAACAAACAGTTTGCAGTTACCAACCTACAGTATATCCTATTAAATAATAGTTTTATTTGCCAACCGAATGCTTGCTGCAATGGAACAAATGCTGTACAACTTTTAAACTTGTTCAACCTCATCCAGGAACCATCATTTTAAACAATTCCTCCAGATGGATAATAGCTGGAGACTATGGGAACTGAAGTTCAACCAGTCTGGAAGGCACAAGATTGTGGAAATCTGGAATAAATGATATCAATAATTCAGGAAAGGAATGTTGAGGAGAAATGGCCTGGGGAAGAATCCAGAAGTCTGAACTGAGAGACTTAATTGTCCACACTTGGCTTAAGGGACAGAGGTTCCTTACCCCTGGTAGGTAGGCTTATAGTCTTAACATAAAAATTTTTCTTACAGAGCTTTCCTATAACCAGCATTCCCAAATCTGTCCCTGTTGGATATGTGTTGGGACTACTATACTATCCAATCAGCTGCATCACTGGAATTCTGGATGTTATCATCCCAACTCATCTGAAGAGTTCCACGAGGAAGGCTGCTATGCATCAAGTTGCTAGGGGAGAGTGTGAGAGACCTTTTCCTTCTATAAACTGGGATTGCATGCATAAAATTCCATCTCAGTCTCCAAAGCACAGGTGTATATATACTCACAATCACCACAAGCTCCTTCCGTGGTGATATGGAGGAGCTAAAGCATGAACATCAACTGATCACCTGCTGCATTCCTCCCTCATCTCTCTCTCTCTCCATCACAAACATCCTCTTGGTTGTGAGGGTTCAATCCTTCGACTGGCAAACGAAGCTCCGACACACACTCCGTAGGGTATGTAAAAGCTTTATTCACAGCAAGCGATCTGGTTCCACTTCAATGAACCAAGTAAAGCATAGATACAAGACCTTACAGTTTAATAGGTTCCAATCTCCCCCCTCCCATAGAATGTGTCTGTCAGTTCCGTTTCTCTGTCTCGCACCCTCTCTTTTGCGGCTCAGCGCTGTCCGTTGAAGGTGCTGAAAGCCTTCGTCTAATCCACACTGTGCGGTGATTGCCTGTCTGGCAGTTTGTTGTTACATTCTTCCAATTGATAGCTTTTGGCGTCCTGGCTGAGGGATATGCTTATGTGACTTATTATCATGTCCGGGTGGCATAGATGCCATCATGACATTGGTATTCAGATGCTATTGACATCTACACCCTCCTTCTTTGGTTCCTTGGATAGGAAGTGCCTCTCGGGCTACATTAGAGAAGATGCTGCTACGGCACTGTCAAATAAAGTCACTTTGAAACTATAATCAATATGTTCTGTCAGACTTCACACCAGGTCCAGCAATAAATCTCACTCCAGAAATTTGACTTGCATTCAGTAGCTAACTGTAGAAACTTCAAGGACATGGCACAGTTAGCTAGGTAGTTTTTACAGCTGATACAAAAGAATTCAAATACTGTAGGGACAGAAGATCAGCCTACAGTAGAACATACAAATAAAGTTATACTGTATATGTGACTTCTGGGGAAGAAATGGCGAACTGAAGGCAGCTCCACTAAAGTGGAGCCTATGACCGTGGCGGAATGAAGAGCCAGTAAGTAGACCGGCTCTTCGTAATTCCTCTCTGGACAAGGAGAGGACTTGAGATTGCCCACAAGTGCTCCAGACAGTTGTTCCTCATGAGGAGACCGCAAGACAGAGGTCTCTGGGGGGTTTAGAGTTCTGGGAGATGAGGGAATAGCCATCTTGCTCAAACCATGGTCGGCACCTTTAAAAGGACACTGGGTTCACATAATTCCCTTTCTAATCACTTTTGGAAATTGCTTGTTTCTACTTTTCAGCTATTAGGAACCTTTGGATTGACAGGTTTTACAGCACTGGGGGAGTTTCCTTCAATCTCTAGTGAAATCATTTTTAAATGCAAGTTTAAGGACTTCATTTTTTGGGGGGGGGAATAAGCAGCAAAAGTGTGGTTAGAACTTTGATTTTGGAAAGTTACAAATGGACTAAGGGTCCAGATGATTTGAAATAAGATTTTGGAATTAATTATAAGAATCCTTCCTGTGGGAAAATGCTTTTGTTTTCAATTATTTTAAAAAAACATGAAAGGATGGGACTTTGAAAGTTGGACGCTAGAAGGAACCAAAAGGAACTAAAGATTACAATTAAAGAAGAAGAATACTTAAATTTGACTTACTAATACAGAATGGAGCAAAATATTTTAACATTGTACATATTGAAGGATACTTTTGAACAATGGACCCAGAAGGGCTGCGAAGAAACTTTGCTGTGGAGAGGCTGTGGAAGCCCCGTGAAGCTGCTGTCCAGGCCCTGGACAGCAGACCCATCGAGGCCCTGGCTTTCAGCTGCTGCTTCTGAATGCCAGGTCGGTCAACAACAAGGCCCGTCTTATATGTGAGTTGATCATCAAGGAGGGGGCAGACCTAGCATGCATTACCGAGACCTGGCTGGGCCCTGAAGGGGGGGTGCCCCTTTCGGAAATGTGCCCAGCCAGGTTTACAGTATGGCACCAGCCGAGACCCCAGGGCAGGGAAGGAGGGGTGGCTGTTGTCATCTGGGAGTCTCTGTTGGCCTTCAGGGGCTGTGTTGCCAAGAGTCCAAGCGCCTTGATCAGGGGCCCGGGCAATTGGTTCTTTTAGATCCAGAGATAATAGCACGCCAGTGGATAAAGAAACTTAAAGCTTTATTATAAACTGAAGCAAACAAAGTTAAACAAAAACACAAAGCATAACAAGCATAGCATACAGAAAGAAATACATACATACATACCAAACAAGGTGATACCTAATCTCCTATAGGCTGCCAGGAGCCCCCTAATAAGGACAGCGGAGATACCCCAAGGTGGCAATTTTCACAGCACCCAGCACTCAGGCCTGCGTGGACTTCCAAAACTCCAAAGACAATCCCAAGGTTTTTATCAAAGCCTGGCTTCCAAACCCCGTGAGCAAGCCCAGACTGACCTTGACTGGGATTCCTTCTTCTGAGGCCCGGCACCTGTCTATGACATCATTCCAATAGCCTGGGAAACCATCAGATAAGCCAGTGCCTAAGCATAAACAATTTCTTATCATCCCCCCCCCATTCCAAGCCGCTAGAGGGGTGGCTGGAGGAGTGAACTTATGCTTAAACTTAACAATCTGGGGGTTTTCTCTCCCCCCACTTCCCACAAAGATATGTTCTAGAGGGTTGTTGGAGGAGTGGGTATATTCATCTTCTTCTCCCCCTCCCATGCCAAGCAGAAATAAAAACAAGCCAATTAAACATCAGTATAATTCAAAATAAACTCTAATCTCCTAGGTGTGGGGAAGGAAAATCAAAACATGCCACCTAACTCCTCGAAATACAAAGGTCTTCCACAGGTTGCCACTACAGGGGTGCTCCTCCATAAGTGGCTGGTTGTGAGACCCCGTTTTTCAAGTTGGGTTCCTGAGAGCAGTGGGGAGTGTTGCTACTGTACCAGCCTCCCTGCTGCATAGCAACCTCCCTGCCTGAGCTGCTGGAGGCCGTCTCGGGGTTGGCGGTGGAGTTCCCCAGGCTTATGGTCCTGGGGGACTTTCACTTGCCATCCCTGGGGCATACCTCAGAGGTGTCTCGGGAGTTCATGGCTACCATGGCGGCCATGGGCCTGTCCCAGATTATTCGGGACCCGACTCGACACAGTGGCCTCACACCAGACTTGGTTTTCTTCTCAGAGCAGTGATGATACTCAACTATACATCTCCATCCTGGGTGACGTAAGTGAGGCTGTGACGACCCTCTCTCATTGCCTGGAGGCTGTGAGGGTCTGGATGGGGAACAACAGGCTTCAGCTGAAACCTGCTAAGATGGAGTGGCTGTGGGTTGGGGGCTCCCGGGTATCTGGGAACTTATCATCTTTGGCTCTGGATGGGGTTGCACTGCCCCAGATAGATCTGGTGTGGAACCTGGGGGTCCTCCTGGACTCATGGCTCCTGCTCAAAGAGTAGGTGGCAGCCGTGGCCAGGGGAGCCTTTGCGCAGCTTCGTGTTGTGCGCCAGCTATGCCCTTTCCTGGATTGGGAGTCCCTCCGGTCAGTCACTCATGCCCTAGTCATCTCCCGTATAGACTACTGCAATGCGCTGTACATGGGGCTACCCTTGAAGAGTATCTGGAAGCTACAGCTGGTGCAGAACGCAGCCACGCGAGCAGTCTTAGGAGTCCCAAGGAAGGCACACATAACACTGTTGCTGCACGAGCTGCACTGGGTGCCAGTTTGCTTCTGGGTCCAATTCAAGGTGTTGGTTATCACCTTTAAAGCCCTACATAGTGTGGGTCCAGGTTACCTGAGGGACCGCCTCACCCCTGTTACATCGACCCGTCCCACCTGGTCAGGCAGAGAGGACATGTTATGGACCCTGTCCATGAGCGATTGCTGATTGGCAGGGTCCAGGAGGAGGCCCTTCTCTCCCGTGGTGCCCGCCCTTTTGAAATAAGTTACCCCGGAGGTAAGACAGGTGTCCTGTGTAGGTGCAGAAATAACACGCCGAGGCTGGGAATCTAGTCTCTAGTGTTTATTGGTACCTACATACAGAATCCTACTAAACTGATAGTGCCTGAGAATCCCAGAGATATGAGTCCAACCTAGGGCGGAGCTTTCCGGAGGCGTTTGGGAAATAAGGCCAGGCTCTCCAAGCTTCGTGCTCGCTTCCCTCCCATGGGTAAGCTCCCCCCACCGCTCTCCTGTGTCTGACACCACCACCCTCTCCAGAAAAACACTCCATAGCAACCCCCTCCTCTCCTTCGTCCTTGGAGTCAGGTACAGTCCCGTGGGAAGCCGACTCCATCTCCTCCTCTTCCTGAGAACTAGGCAGAGGAGGGAAGTCTTCCAAGGAAGGAATTTCAGGGGAGGAATCATCAGTGTCTGTCTGATCAGATAACATCTCGGTTGCAGCTGGCGGCGTCTGAAAAACAGCTAGAAGGTTAGTACAGCTTTCCCCCCTGCCGCCTGGGAACTGCAACCCAGAAGTGGACGGGCGAGAATCCTCCTCCGCCCACCTCGTTGACCCCTGTTCTTGGAGTTCAGGCGGATGCTGGCAACTTACGAACACCTCAGGCTGGCCGGCTTCGTCGTTTTCAGCCAAGGGGTGCAGCTCCGGCAGTTGAGGTGGTTGTGGCTTGTGCGGGAAAAGCTGATGAAATTTGTGAACTAGCAAGGGGGCATGCACGTCCTTGGCATTTTCCCAGGAGTGTTCCGTTTGAGAATACCCCTTCCAGTGTATTAAATACTGAATTCCTCTGCCCCTCCGTCTGGAATCCAAGATTTCTTGCACCTCATATTCTGGTTCCCCTTCGACAAATACCGGAGGTGGGGGGGTGGTATGTGAACGCAAGGCGCTTGGAGGGGAATCCTTGACTAGCAATGACTTGTGAAACACGGTGTATCTTCATGGAGTGTGGAAGCTGCAAACGATAAGCCACAGGGTTTATCTGCTGCAACACTGGGAAAGGGCTGATGAACTTAGAGTCCAATTTCTTGCAAGGCCTGCTAGATGGTAAAAACTTGGTGGATAGCCAGACCTTGTCTCCCACTGCAATCGGAGGCCCTTCTTGCCTGCGTGCATCAGCGTTCCTTTTATAGGCTGCTTTCGCCATATCAAGCTGCTCCTTTAACAGCTGATGGGCCGCCTGCCTTTCTGCCAGGAAATCAGTGGCTGCAGGGACAGCTGTCTGTTGGGAGGAGAGAGGCAATACTCTTGGGTTCGTGCCATAGAGTGCCTGGAAAGGGGACATCTTGGTCGAGGAATGTACTGAATTGTTGTAAGCAAATTCTGCCATGGGGAGCAGGTCTGGCCAATTGTCCTGGCGATAGTTAATGTAACATCTGAGATATTGCTGCAATAATTGGTTAGTTTTCTCAGCTTCTCCATTAGAAGCCGGATGGCTCGCGGAGGATAAGTGTATTTTGACCCCCAATGTCTGAAAAAGCGCCCCCCAGAACCTGGAAGTAAATTGGGAGCCCCGATCTGAGATTAAGTGGTTAACCATGCCTCTATATCGGAAGACATTGTCCAAAAAAAGCTGTGCTGTAGCTTGTGCCGTTGGGAGACCTTTGCAGGGAATAAAATGTGCCATCTTTGTAAAACAGTCCACCACCACCAGGATGGAAGTGAAGCCTTGTGCCTATGGCAAGTCAGTGATAAAATCCATGGAGATAGTGTCCCAAGGCTGGGGGGGCATGGGTAGGGGTTGTAAAAGGCCTGCCGGTTTTCCTGCAACAGTTTTAGCACGTCTACATGTATGGCAAGAGGCCACGTAAGTCTTAATGTGCGCCGCCATCTTGGGCCACCAGTAATCTCTGAGCGTTCTGTGCAGGGTTTTGAACACCCCCCCGTGTCCTGCCGTTGGGCTATCATGACATAGCTGTAAGACCTCTTCCCTCAGGGTCATGGGAACATAAAGCCGCCCGCTATGCCAAAGGGTCCCGGCCTCTACTGTGAATGGGGACAGTGTTCCATGCTGGGCCCCCTGGAGGTCATCCAGCCTAGCCCTTGCATAGGGGTCTTGTTGCTGCTGAGCCTTGATTTGTGCGAGGAGATCGTCCACTTGCCTGACGGCTGCTAAGATCTCTACTTGCTCCCTTTCGGGAGGTCTTTCAAAATTTTGAGGCTGCAAAATTGTGGCTTGAGTGGCCTGGTCAGGGTCTGCAATGTCCTGCGGCTGCCTGGACAAGGCGTCAGCCAGCTTATTCTGCTTGCTGGGTAAGTACGAGATTACAAAATCGAAACGTGAAAAAAATTGACTCCATCTGACCTGGCGGGGGGTGAGTGATCTGGACTTTTACAAAAGTTCCAAGTTTTTGTGGTCTGTGGAAACCTTGACTGGAAATGTAGCCCCTTCTAACCAATGTCTCCACTCTTGAAAGACTGACTTTATAGCAAGTAATTCTTTGTTGAAGACATCATAATTCCTCTCTGCTGGTGACAGCGTGTGAGAGAAATAGGCACAAGGAAGCAAGTCCTCCCCTTTTGGGTCCGCCGCTTGGAGCAGAACGGCGGCGATCGCCAAGTTAGAAGCGTCTGTATGGACATAGAACTGCCTTTGTGGATCCAGATGCCTCAGGAGAGGAGGGGAGGCAAACAGCTGCTTAAACTCTTGGAAGACAGCCTGCTGCTGTTTCCCCCAGCAAAAGCGTGTGCCTTTCTTTAAAAGCTGAGTAAGGGGTCGTGCCCTCTCTGCATAGCCGGTAATGAATTTGTGAAAGAAATTCGCATACCCGAAAAATTGCTGTACCTCCTTGACATTGCGGGGAGGTTTCCAAGATAGAATTGTTTGGACTTTTGCAGGATCCATGGCTATGCCTTCTGTGGAAATCCTGTTGCCCAGATAGTCCAATTGAGTTAAATCAAAGGCACACTTCTCTAGCTTGGCGAAAAGTTTGTTCTCCCTCAGCCTCTGCAGAACATTGCGTACATGAGTTATGTGGGACGTGGGGTCATCAGAAAATATCAGAATGTCATCGAGATAAATGACTACATACTTATCTAACAAATCTGAAAAAATGTGGTTCATAAATCTGGAAAATACAGCCCCACAATTACTTAGTCTGAAAGGCATGACCAAATATTCAAATTTACCATACCTGGTATCGAAGGCTGTGAGGTATTCATGCCCCTCCTTCATTCTGATCAAATTGTAGGCATTCCTGAGGTCTAACTTGGTAAAAATGTGTGCCTTTTGTAGGCGATTTAGCAAATCCAATATAAGGGGAAGGGGGTAGTGGTCCCTAATGGTAACTGCGTTGAGTGTGCTGTAGTCATGCACCGTGCGCATGGGAGCCCCCTTTCCACCAGCCTGTGCCCAAGGGGCGAAGGGATCTGGCTTCTTTGGGACGAAGAAGGTGGGGGCAGATGCTGGCGATTTCGATGGTCGAATGAATCCCTTCTTGAGGTTGGTATCCACATCTTCTTTCAGGGTAGCTAGCTCCTTTGGTGACATGGCATAATGCTTTGCCACTGGAATATTGGCTCCGGGCTTTAGGTCCACCGTGCAGTCGAAAGATCTGTGGGGTGGCATCACTGTGGCCTCCTGTTCGCCAAAAATGTCTGCATAGTCCCCATACTTTGCTGGTAGGTGAGCCCCCCCTGCTTCCAAGGTTGCAACTGTCACTGGGGAGTGGGTGGTTGCCTGTAATTTGTGGTGCAGAGAGTCCTGAGCGGGGAAGGAAACCGCCCCGGTCATCCAGTCCAAATTGGGGTTATGAAGTTTTAACCATGGAGTGCCCAGGATGATAGGAACTTGCAATGAAGCTGTGACATAAAGTTGAATCCACTCTGTGTGATCTGCGATAGAGAGTTGAATTGGCTGGGTGCAGTGTGTGATTGCGCCTGCTTTGAGAGGTTGCCCGTTGATGGTTTCGACCTGTATGGGGCTTGGTAAGGCAATCGTTGGAACCTGAACTTTTCCACCGCTTCCACATCTATAAAATTTGTCATTGCACAGGAGTTGATCATCAATTCTACAGGTAATGGTTGCTTGGAATCTGCTGTCAGCGTGGCTGGAACAAGGTAAAAATCTTGGCTGAAATCTGCAGACTGAGCCCTTCTTAATTGCTGAATGGCCTCCCTGCCGGGCTCTGGCGAGGGGGGCCGGTGGAGTTTAACTGCTGGGAAGAGGAGGCTGGAATTTGTGCCTGCTCTGTCTCCTGGGCTGTAAATCTTACTGGAGCTGCTTGGCGTCTGGCCGGGCAAGCCCTTGCTATGTGTCCTGGCCCCCCGCAATAGAAACAAAGTGCATTCTCCCTTCTTTTTTGCCTTTCGGCTTCAGAAACCAACCTCCGTGCGGCCCCAATTTGCATAGGTTCCTCTGCGCCCAGAGGAACAGCCGTGTTAGGGAAGGTTGCAAAACCTGGAAACACCAGTTGGGTTCCTGTCCTGCCTCTCCCTGGCCAGAGCTGCCTTAACTCCTCCAGCCGAGCATCTATGACCACTGCTAGCTGATATAAGCCTTCCAATGTAGCTGGCGTGCCCTGACACACTAATTCCGTTTTAATCTCTTCGTCAAGTCCTTGTTTAAACTGATCCTTCAATGCCACCTCATTCCAACCCAAGTCTCCCGCTAGCAGTTTGAAATCTGCGATGTATGCTCCTACTCTTCTGTTCCCCTGTCGGAGCCGTCGGATCTCTCGGCTAGCAGTGACTTCTCTGATTGGGTCATCAAAATGGGCTCTGAAACGGGCCATAAAATTCTGGTAGTTGTCTAGAATTGGGTCGTTGGCTTCCACCATAGGGATGGACCATCTTGCGGCTGAGCCTTTCAGCAAACTTAAAATGAAGGTGACTCTGGACCTTTCCGTCAGGAACTCAGCTGATCGGCTGTCGAAAAACATGGTGCACTGGGCGATGAAGGTCCTGAGCTGCGCTGTCTCTCCCCCAAATTTCTCTGGCAAACACCCTGGGGATCGCAGAACGACTGGTGGGGGTGCTGCTGCTGGGGCCAGCTGCTGGACGACTGGCGCTGGTTGTTGCATCTGTTGTAGCATCGCTGCTTGCAAATTGTTAATCTGGTCGTCGACTTGCTGTTGGTGTTGCGTTAACACCGCAGCGAACTGTATTATTGCCTGCTGAAGTTCTTGTGTCTGAGAAGCCATTCTCCTGGTTTTGTTCTTCCTCCTTCTTCCGATGGGAGTTGTGGTTTAGCAGGATTGATGTCCTGTGTAGGTGCAGAAATAACACGCCGAGGCTGGGAATCTAGTCTCTAGTGTTTATTGGTACCTACATACAGAATCCTGCTAAACTGATAGTGCCCGAAGAATCCCAGAGATATGAGTCCAACCTAGGGCGGAGCTTTCTGGAGGCGTTTGGGAAATAAGGCCAGGCTCTCCGAGCTTCGTGCTCGCTTCCCTCCCATGGGTAAGCTCCCCCCACCGCTCTCCTGTGTCTCCCTGACACCAGGCCTCCACTCTCCTGGCCTTCAGGAAGGGGGTTAAAACCTGTTTATGCCATCTTGCTTGGGGTGGGAGGGGGGATAGCCATTCATGGAGATGGTTGGCACCATGATGGTGCCAACAATAAGATCTTGATTTGCCATCTTGTATTTATATATTTTATATTTGTATTTGTATTTTTATATTATATTTATATTTATATTTTAGTGATATGTTATTTTTATTATTTGTAAACTGCCCAGAGTCATTGTATATGAGTTGGGCGGTGGAGAAGTTCAGTAAATAAATAAATAAATAAATAAATAAATAAATAAATAAATAAATATTTGATCAAGGTTAAAATAGGTATGTTGTTATCTCTGGTACCTCTTAATGGATCAGGGCTGAAATGATGAGGTTTTAAGGATTTGTTTATAAAGAGATGGGATATGGGAAAAAGAGATTATTTGTTGTACTTGAAGAAAAGGTGATAAGTTACTAAAATTGTTTATACTTGATGAAGGGGGAAGTCATTTCTTTATATATTTCTTTTCTTTTTCTTTACTATATTCTTATTTTTTTTCTTTCTTTTCTATTTTCTTTTTTTTCTGCACTTATTTTTCTTTTTATTCTTTTATTTTTTTAGTTTGTATTAGTTTTTTATTGTAGTAATATGATTAAAAAATTACCATTAAAAAAGCAATTACTATAAAATTACTATTAAAAAAGGAATATATCTATATCTATATCTATATCTATATCTATATCTATATCTATATCTATATCTATATCTATATCTATATCTATATCTATATCTATATCTATATCTAGGCTTTCCAAACTGTGTGTTGCGACACATTACTGTGTCGCCTGGGGGCCCCAAGTGTGTCGCGCGACAACCCGGAAGCGCTGATGGCGCACTGCCTCCACCGCACGCGGTAGTGGGCCATCAGCACTTCCGGGTTCCAGGATGCTGCCGCTGCTGCCGCCACTACAGCGTGCAGAAACCCGAAAGCGCAGCGGTGGCGGTTTTGCACACCGCAGCGGCGCTTCCGGGTTTTTGCGCGCCGGCCGTTGGTGTGTCGCCAACGGCAAAAGTTTGGAAAGCCCTGAGATATCTATCTATCTATCTATCTATCTATCTATCTATCTATCTATCTATCTCAGGGATATATATATATATATATATATATATATATATACACATACATACATACATACATACATACACACACACACACACACACACACACACACACACACACGTGTGTGATAGACCCAGGGTTTAAATGCTAAGCCTTTTTCTCCACCCTTTACTGCTTAGCAGATTTTAGCCCTTCTTTTCCGAATCTTGAAAGCTGACAACTGTTCAGTGCTAATAAAACAGTTCTTTCTGGATTTACCTTGACAGCTCCATTCCTTCTCAAGTCTTCCTTATGATTAAGTCACTCTTCCTCTGGGCCCTATTTAAAGGGTTGGTTTTTAACCTTTTCAGCCCTTCTGTCTTGATTTCTCTCTTATATGATTCCCTAACCCCTAACATCCTCTTCAGAGGTTCTGTTGTGAGGTCTTTTCCAAAGGAGGTCAGGCAGGGGCTCCTAGGAGAGAGGCTATGGATGGTACTTCACACAGTAGGATAATTTCCTTAGAAAGTTTTCCTTGGAACCATCTTTTAAGTGTTAGAAGAAGGTTCTTCAATGAACTCATATCTGCAACATGGCCTTCTCTGTTTCTTGGATTTAATTATATAAATACGCATTGTGTGATTTCCCTCTCTGTCAGAAAGAACAATTTTTATGCCACTTTTTAATGTTTTGACATCATATTTTAATATTTTGCTCTTTTTATTTCTGTCAGCAGCCCAGAAAACATGTTTTGCTTAACTGCATTAATGTAGTTTAGTAAAAATAAATAAAAAATTCAGAAAATCAAATGCTTTGTCTGCCACAAAAGTGTTCTATATATCTAACGAGCGCTGGGTATATGTTTAATTCTAGAGAACGTCCTGATTATTATTTTCTTACTGTTCACTTTCTATTGTAATAATTATATACTAGGCTTTTTTCTTTTTTAAAATGTATAATAGTAGTATGCATTGTTAATAATAATTATAATATTAATGATAGGCAATCTGACTCTGCTTCATACATTCTTTTAACACGAGGAGATTTGAGTGAACTCACTAATGGGAAGAAATGAATGTATATATATTGGTGAAAATATTGTTTCTAATGTACTGTATTCAACTCTCTTAAATTCTTTTTCTAGCTGAACATAAATTGCCATCAGCCATGCTCGAAGTAGAAGCAGATTGCTGTTTTGAATTATCTTGAATATCACAAAGATTAATAGTGGACTAGGTAGATTTAAATGTCCCTTCCCTACATCTTAGAATGGTTTCAGTACTGCCTCTTTAAATATATTCAGCATTGCTTTGCTCCCACCATGGTTCTTGTCATTGACTTTCTTTTTTCTTCCCCCACTACAATGTTTTGCTTGATTAAAATTTAATCACCTTCCCTTCTCTTTAAATTAGTATAAATTCTGTACATTTTAGACACAAGCTTATATTTTAAAAACAACTACAATTGCCAAAGGCATTTGTTCAGATTAAGGGGAGTTGTATGCAAAGTTAAGGATGAAAACAGGCAAAGAGGATGCAGATATGAGGTAGAGGATAGCACACAGACAGCACTGCCTCCTCCTCTCCTTCAAGCATTATGGGTGTTGTAGTGATGGGGAAGGAAGCATCTTCACTGGGTTTGGGAGACGTGCTTCGAGTCAAAGGTAGGATTTTGGATGTCCAAATTCACTGCTTACAATTTGACAGCACATTATTTGCCAAATAGTGATCCCCCATATTAACCCCTAGCACAGTGCTTTCCAAACTGCCACCGTTGGCGACACACCAACGGTGGCAGTGGTGGCGGTGCGGGGGCATGCGCAGGGGCGTGGGCATGCACAGTGGCAGTACGGGGGCGCGCGGGGGCGGCGGTGTGCATGGCGGTGGCAGCCTCGTGTTTTCCGCTAAAATGCGGAAGCGCTGATGGCGCGCCGCTGCCGTCATCGCTGCTGCTGCCGCCGCCGCACATGCCCCTGCGCCGCCGTGGATGTCCACTTCCGGGTTGTGTCGCGACACACTAAAGTGTCGCAACGCACAGTTTGGAAAGCTATGCCCTAGCCTTTCAACTTCTAAGGCGTCATCAGTTTTTTTAGGAGATGTTTGGTGATGGAGAAGTGCTGACCTCTCACATACAGTATTTCATTTTTTTTTCAAGATTACAAAATCTTCATAATAATTAGAAAAGACCTTTGACTTTGTATGACTGTCTGTCTTTAGTCATCTTCAGGTGAACTGACTGAATCTGGAATAGATTCAGACAAAGGAAGACTATTAAAAAGAAAACCCTGTGTCTATGTAGAAATGTATTCAGCTTGCAGCCTAAGAACCAGTTAACACCGATGGCAATGGGCTCAAGCTCCCCATCCTAGCAATGACTATAGTCCCCATGCATTCTTATAGTAAACTAAAGTGGTTGAGAGCCAACACCACAGGAGCTAAACAGGCACTGGGAAATAGGAACACCATTATCAGTATGCTCACTTGAACCAAAATCAATAATATTTACTCTTCCAGAGAAGAGGACAACTTCCTCCCTCTCAAAGAAACAATACATTGAAGATTCAACATTCTTAGTGGCCTCCAGGCACCAAGGAATGCTCAGTTGGAATGGAAAAGAGGAGAAATTGCATTTGTGCATATGTGTGTCTCAAAAAAAGAAAATAGACATATTCTTAAGCCCTTTAGGGCATGGCTGGCTCACAATTTAAACCACAGGACAATCTATTTCCTTTGTAGTCAGTGTAACTCCACATTCTGAATAACCTTGGAAATAATAGATAAGCATTCCAATCTTGTGGCTTAGTGGGTAAGACGCCAGACTTGTCGATCGGAAGGTCGCAAGTTCGGAGGTTCGAGAATCCCTAGCCCCGCGTGACGGAGTGAGCTCCCGCACTCGCCCCAGCTCTTGCCCACCTCGCAATTCGAAAGCATGCAAATGCAAGTAGATTAATAGGTACCACTTCGGTGGGATGGTAACAGTGTTCCGCGCGCGTCATGCCGGCCACATGACCGTGGAAGCGTCTTCGGACAACTCTGGCTCTTTGTTTAAGAAACGGAGATGAGCACCGGCCCCCAGAGTCGGACACGACTGGACAAATGTGCGGGGGGAACCTTTACCTTTACTATTCCAATCTACCATGTCTTCTATTTGTAGAACTTCCAGCCTATTCTGCTCTTTCAATACAAACTAGATTCCTTAGGTACTGTGCTACCTCAGGGTCATTCCCCACTTCCATTTAACTATGACATAGCAATACCCAGCAACATCTTTTTCCTGTCATGTCCTCACGCCATTGCCTTCATCATGACTGAGGTGGGTATAAATCATCCTCAGTTGAATCAGTTTAAAGCAGTGTTTTCCTCTATAAGCCAACAGCACTCTGTGGCAGCTGCCAAGTGTGTGAAATCTGTTATGCTTTGCTACCTGTGCTCAGAGGTGAAGTCAGGTGACTGGTAGTGGGTGGGATCAGAACGTTGCTTATTGTCCGTTTCAGTCTGATGTGGGCACATCATCTCCCCTCTGGTCCTTGGTCAACAGCTGTCACCATCCTGAGTGTTGTCTTCCAAAGAGTTGGGTGCAGCAGTGGTGCATCAGTGGGCCACCAGACTTACCTATTAGCAAAACAGTGAAATGATGGAATCATTCCCCCACCCCACCCCCAGCCTCTGAACAGAGCAGGGAAGAATAAGTTGGCATTTATTGCCTATATAAAGGAATGAAGAGGAAGAGAAATCCTAAGTAGGAAATGCTGCTTGTGACTCAGCTCTGCTCATGACTCCAATCTTTTCTCTTTATACAGCCCAGATTACAACAGAATGAGGTACAAGAGGTGGGGAATAAGGAGCTGCCTAGGGATGATGGGCAAAGTCCTGCGGCCAGCTCTGCCCATTCCTGGTACATTGCCAAGACTGGCAGATGTTTCTCTCACTGGCTGGTAACAAAAAGAGGAAGGACAGCAAAGCTGGAGGAATCAATCAATTGCTTTACTTATCATGTGCTGCATGCATAAAATCACGTCAGCATCTCCAGCAGGGAGTTTGAAGAGATGTGGTAGAAGTAGGATAGGAATTAGCAATATGGGCAGCAAATGTCATGCAGGATAGGGTTTTTGTCTGAATCAAACATGGCTAGAGAACACTTCCACTCAGCAGTGGGAATGGCACAGATATAGATAGGAGGATATGGGATTTTTCCAGGATCAAATGGAAAAAAACTCCTTGGAAAACGTCTCTTTAGGGTTTGTAATGGTCATTCTTTGGAAAATGAAATAATTAGGAGCAGATGGTGTAAAATACCTGCAGATACACCCTTGGCACCTATCTGGCTTTAAATAAGTTATTATTTTAAAACAATTAAATGGGAAACTGGCCTGTTGCCAAGCCAAGAGCTAGCCTCCAACATCATATTCATTTACAAGAATGTCTCTGGGGTCCACATTAGGATATAGGGACTTAATCCATAACTTTGTTGGGAATGTACTCATCTGCCCAGAAAAAGCATTCTGGGTGTGGGTCTGGGAAGTGGTAGGGCACAACCTTACCTCTTTGCCTTCTGGTCAATTGATGGTTTGTAGTTGGTCATGGTTACCCAGCCCTCTGGCAGTTACCTTGTCTAAATGCTCACAACATAGTACTTTTAACTGGCTCAAATAGGTTACTTTTCTCTGACTGTAATAATAACCGGTTCTGAATTAATGTTTTAATCTATTGCAGGGCTTTCCAAAGTGCCGCCGCTGGTGACACACCAGTGGTGGCGGCGGTGGCAGCACGGCGGCAGCGCGCGCGCGCACGGCGACGGCGCGGGGGGTGTGTGCGGCGGCGCGCGCGCGCGCACGGCGGCAGCGCAGGAGGGCGTGCGGCGGCGCGTGCGCGCACGGCGGCAGCATGGGGGGGCTTGCGGCAGCGCGCGCGTGCATGGCGGCGGCGGCGGCAGCCTCCGCTAAAATGCGGAAGCACTGATCCCGCGCCGCTGCCGCTGCCTCCGTGCACACGCACCGCCGCTTCCGGGTGGTGTGGCGACACACCACGCTGTGTGTGGCAACACACTTTTGTGTCGCGACACACAGTTTGGAAAGCTCTGATCTATTGGATGGTCTTGGATAATTTTGAATCAGTGCTTCCCTTTCCTCTCTTGATGCCCCTGTGATTTCTGGATGCTGCATTTATTGTTGTTGTAGATGATGGTAATGATTTTATTTCTTGCATTCATATCCAGCAAATTCAAGGCAGTTTACATGGGAGATCTCCCCTCATTTTATCCCCACACAACTCTTTGAAGCTGGTTGGTTTATAAGAAAACAGCTAGACCAAAGTGACCCAGGGAGATCCTTGGTGTTCTTCCAGAGAAGAGGGCCAACTCTGTGATCTCTGAAGATGACACTGCCCGAGGACCAGGACCAGGACCAGGAGAGAGCCCTCTCTTCCAGATCTAAGAGGGCTTTCCCATAGATCCTCAGATCCTGAACCACAAAAGGCCTCAAAGGTGACAACCAACACTTTGCATTACACCCAGAAGCACACTGATAACCAGTACTACCTGAAGGTGGGGGTGGGTGGGCACTGAGTGGAAGAAGAGAAGACATCCCTTGAGCAGCCGTATGGTTTGTAGAGCAGCCTATTACCACATTTTCTCATGGGAACCTGGAGAGGGGAGAACTTACAGCCTCAAGGCTATTTCTTTACAGCTATTTCTTTGCAGCCGAGGAGGAGAGGAGCTTTGAAGAAGGTGGTTCAATATCAGGTCTATCATAATCATTCAATTAGAAAGCATAGAAATAGCACATCACTGGTATATGTATGTATGAGTCCTTCATTCTGTAACTGACTGACAATAGTGCGTGTGTGTATATTGTTTAAAACCTGTTGTCTATTATTATTATTATTATTATTATTATTATTATTAATTAAATTTATATTACCGCCCATCTCCCCCATCGGGGACCCTGGGCGGTTCACAATAAAACATAGTTCAAACATAAATATAAAGTTACAGTATAATAAATAACATAAAATCCAAGTATAAAAGATGTTAAAAATGGTAATACTGGGAGGCTTCATGGGACCAGCCATCCCCAAGAGGAACTGTTGGCATTTCCCTCCCAGGCAAGCCAGCAGAACCAGGTCTAAGCCTTTCCGAAAGGTCGGGAGCGATTCCTTTCTTTAAGACCAACAGGAGGGTAGAACTTTTGTAAGTCACTGCAACACTGATGTATCAGTTATCATCTCATAAGCCACAAATAGAATAGCACTAATGCCAAATTTACCAATGTTCATTTTTTGTGATATTACCTGATAAATGACCAACACTAGGACCAATCTGCTCTGTGCAGTCTCAAGACTCAAGTGTGTGCTGTTTACACTACATTTCATTTGTTGATCACGTCATAAAATATAAGCAACACACCTACACTGTCAAAATTTCTACCAGTTTGGATTAAGTGGCAAACAAACCAGCAAAAATAAATGGCAGAAATGTTCTCATTCAGAGAGGTAGTTGTGTCCCTCGCCAAAGCCTTGTGTTCCTTAAAGATGAACAATGTATTATGGCTTAAGCTTTCCTTAGTTACAATCTATTTCATCATATGCACAGAATGTTATCCTGAGAGAAAAGCACATGAATGAATAGAGAGAGATAATAAACAGGAAAATCAGAGATAAATTATATACAGCAGCTGCTGTGCTAATTATCTGTTGGAAATGTCCATTCATGAAACAGTGTGTCTATGAAGGTTCTCAGTCATCCAGGTGGAATTGTCTGTAGCTTGAATCATGTCAACTGGATTTCTATTTTCTCAGTGGAAACGTTTCGCTCCTTATCCAAGGAGCTTCTTCAGTCTGAGCAAAGTTGGTAAGGGAATCCTAAATATGTTTCTCAAAGGATTCCCTTACCAACTTTGCTCAGACTGAAGAAGCTCCTTGGATAAGGAGCGAAACGTTTCCACTGAGAAAATAGAAATCCAGTTGACATGATTCAAGCTACAGTCATGAAACAGTGGTTTGTCTCTGATCCATGGAAAACAAAGGTCTAGCTCTTGATGAATTCTAATGTAACTTTTCTGTGATACCATTCTTCCTAATTCTTTTGCTCAAGATTACTGTCATTACTATCCTAATGGAGAGCAACAGTATTTAGCAAGCTAATCACAGTTTCACACAATGGAATTTTCCATCACTCTTTCCACATACATCCAGCATATACTAAAAATCTCCTCTAAATTGTTTTCTCCAAACGTTTGCAACAAAACTGAGATGTGTGGGGTGGGTGGGGTGCATTTCAAATCCATTCTGCTGATGGAATGGCATCCATCCACTTATAGAATTAGCCCCCAGTATCTCATCTAGAGTTGCTTTGAGAACTGAAGGGATTCCCTACTTGTTTTTGAATATTGTCAATTTTGGTATGTCCGGGTAGAATGCAGTAGGTCACTGCTTTCCAAACTGCTGCCGTTGGCGACACACCAATGGTGGCAGCGGTGGCGGCACGGCAGCGTGCACGGAGGCGGCCTCGTGTTTTCTGCTAAAACCCGGAAGCGCTGATGGCGCGCTGCTGCCTTCGCCACTGCCACCGCCGCCATGCACGCCTCCGCTGTGCACATCCACTTCCTGGTTTTGTCGCAACACACTAAAGTGTCGCGACACACAGTTTGGAAAGCTATGCAGTAGGTCAGAGCTTTCCAAAGTGCCGCCGCTGGCGACACACCAATGGCGGCAGCGGCGGCAGTGTGGCGGCGGCGCGCGCACGGCGGCGGCACGGGTGTGTGTGTGGCGGCGCGCGCGCACGGCGGTGGCATGGGGGCGTGCGGCGGCACACGCGCGCACACCAGCGGTGCAGGGGGGCGTGCGGCGGCACGCACGTGCACGGCGGCGGCAGCAGCCTCCGCTAAAACGCGGAAGTACTGATCCCGCGTCGCTGCTGCTGCCGCCGTGCACGCGCGCACCACCACTTCTGGGTGGTGTGGCGACACACCACACTGTGTGTGGCGACACACTTTTGTGTCGCGACACAGAGTTTGGAAAGCTCTGCAGTAGGTGATTATCTATAAATAATGGGTATATTACATTGAGAAATGAATAGGTTCATGAGCCCTTAAAGTTGTGGGTGATGATATTGCCTCTGTTTGTATAACATGCTGAGCTAAAAAGCTCAATTAAGAGGCACAGGTATGTGCCCTTCCCCCCCCCATTGACTACTGCCCTTTGGCAAAAATATTGTGGTTTATCATGTGTGAAACTTGAAAGGGCCAATCTTTGGGCTTTCCAGATACTGAGGTTGGTAACCCATAAGGAGAATAAATTGAAATAATAATAATAATAATAATAATAATAATAATAATAATACATCCGAGTTTCCAGAAAACCAGAATGCTGGCTGTTTAGGAGTACATGATACATATTAAAGTGCAGCATGGGCAGAAGGTAAGATGGCAACTAGCCAAGATTTTTAGCTTAGCGTAATGTGTGAGCACAGCCAATAACATCACCTACAATATGTTGCGTGGATATGGCATTCCCAGAAGAATTATAAAAATAAAATTGCTCCTGCAATATCACAGCTGTCAGGTGTTCCTAGTAATTTACAAGTATCTCACGCAGCTCGAAGAACCATACAGAACCATTAAATTGAAGGGACCATTCTAGTCCTTGAACCAGGCGCATCCGCAGGGGTGGGGGATGTCCAACAGTGTCCAACAAAATGGCAGGCATGACAGGGGTGATCAAAGCAATGCACGTTAAAAGGGGATGGAGCTTTGGTCACCCGGCTGCACCTACCATTTTGATGCTGTTTACCCCCTGTGGACAGTTCTGTCTTGAACTCCATGGGATATAGATCCTTCAGGGTAAGTTTTACCTGTGAACTGTAAGAAGCAAATGGGATTCTGTTGATTTTTCTTCTGGGTCAATTGTATAGTAAATTGTCCTAAACACCACTCTGACTTTTTAAAGATGTTTTCAGTTTGTTGGACAGGAAGTGCAGTAGAATTGAGAATTGCCTGCCTTAAACCATTTAGCTATGAATTGTATTTTGTGATGTGTGCTGGGTGGAAGCTGGGAAGGAAGAGCACCAAGAAATACTAGGAGAGCAGACTAGACAGGGAAAGCAGAATAACTCCCAAAAGGCAGCGGCAAAGCACTTCTATATTGACTTCAACTTGACTCAAAGGAGATTTTAAACTATGAGTAGCAGCCAGTTTCCAACATATGCCAAGGCTTATGCTGTTTCATATGATGTTGTTCAGAAAGAGAACCTAGCATTCCAGGATTGAAAATACTATGAAAAATTTGCGAGGAGTTTAATGGGGATAAAAGATATAATGGCAAGGAAACAGGCAACATGGAAGGACTTTTTTTAAAAAATCAAGAAGGAAAATTAAGAAAAAACTCAAGTACAGCAACTGTTCTTCCTAAAAGTGTTACAATGTTTTCAAATACAGTATAGCCAAAATTAATAATAAGACGAGCCCCTTCTATGCTTCTATGCTGCCAAAAGACAGAGGAACTTGGTATTCGGAAGACAAGGAAGATACAATTGTCTCTAATGAAGATAGCTTCTCTAGAAATTATATTACACGCACAGCTGTACTTTAGAGAGCTTTAAAGAATAGAACAGATAATTAGGTTTGCTCTTCTCCTTTTTTCAGTCAGTGGTAGTTACCAAGAAAATTGCTCCAGGAAAAAGGAGTAACAGAGAGACAGGAGATGGGGGCGGGCCTCTCTCGCAGAATACGCCCCAGGTATGGTGTTCCGGGGGTGCATTCCAGCCCCCTGGTCCCAACTCTATGTCCAATCAGAGGCCTTTGAGGGCCTTGATTTTCGGCTGTTGCTGCTGAACGCCAGGTTGGTCTGTAATAAGGCTGTCCTCATCCGTGATTTGATCAGGGATGAAAGAGCCGACCTGGCACGTATTACTGAAACTTGGCTGGGCTTGGAGGGAGGTATTCCCCCTTTTGGAGATATGCCTAGCTGGGTTTGGGTGTGGCATCAGTCCTGATCCCTGGGCAGGGACAGAGATGTGATCATCATCCATGATACTTCCAGAGGCACTGCTCCACTGATTGCCCAGTGCAAGACCCTGTTTGTTAGGCTGGGCTCTAGGGTACAGTTGGGATTGCTGCTATTGTACCATGGTGCATAGCAACTTCCCTGCCTGAGCTCCTTGATTCTGTGGCCAGGTTGGCGGTGCAGTTCCCTAGGTCTATGGTCCTGGGGGACTTTAACTTGCCTTCTCTGGGTACAAGGTCTGAGGAAGCTTGAGAGTTCATGGCTACCATGACAGCCATGAGCCTGTCCCGGGTCATCCAGGGCCTGATGCCTACACCTGATCTGGGTGTCAGAGCAGTGGCAATTGGGAGCAGAATTGGGAGAGACTTTTATTTCTCCCGTCATGGTCAGATCACTCCCTGTAGCTCTCTAGTTCTCTGATGCTGCCCTTCACTGCAGGGAGGCTGGATCCATCAAATTGGGTTCCAGGGGGAACTTGGGGTTGTTCCCAAGGGTATGCTACATGGTTCAACTGAAGCCCTGATGGCCACCTGCAATGAGTGGGTGGTCGGGGCTTTGGATTGGTTTACAGAGTTGAGGGAGATGAAGCAGGTAGAGAGACACCTGGAATGCTGCTGGATAGTGACACAGAGTGAATCTGACCGAGTGTGGATTACAGCCACTATTAGGGCCTACCTCACGGCAATACATCAATATTTCTCTGCCCTTATCGCATCTGCGGATAGCTGTCCAGCAGCCTTATTGTGGGGGGGATCTCCTGGGTGTGGGTGATTTGAAAGTTCACCTACAAGGTTATTGTGAGGAAAATGCTTGGCACCTGATTGTTAAAGTTGCTTGGATTCACACTGGGTTGGACTCTGGCCTTGGAGTAGGTTCTATGGAGGTGACTGAGGCTGTCTGGCTTGGTTATCTAGGAGGAGTTTGATCTTGTTGGTCGTGAGGAAGAGGACAGGGTTCTTGTGCCTGTTAGCTGTTTTAGATCCATGTCCCTCCTGGTTGGCTAAGGACTCCCAAGAAGTGATGTGTGGTTGGGTCTTGGTGGTGGTAAATTCTGGCCCCAACTATTCTGTACGTTTTTTGTCCGGTTTCTAACCTTCTCTTTTTGGGGAAGGTTGTGGAGAAGGTGGTTGCACACCAGCTCCAGGGAACTCTGGAAGAAGCAGATTATCTGGACCCCTTTCAGTCAGGATTCAGACCCAGGTATGGGACTGAGATCATACCTTACTTTTAGATGAACTCTGGTAGGAGTGGAATGGGGTGTTACACCCATCTTTGTTCTACTTCACCTCTCAGCGGCCTTTGATACCATTGATCATGACATCCTTCTGGACTGGCTCCAGAGGATTGGCAGCACTGTGTTGTGCTGATTCTCCTCCTTCTTCCAGAACTGTTTCCAATTGGTATTGATAGAGGGGAAAGATCCAGCCCATGGCCCCTCTTTGTGGGGTGCTGCAGGGTTCAGTACTCTCTCCTCTCCTGTTTAATATCTACAGTACATGAAACCACCAGGTTAGGTCATCCAATTGTTCGGGGTGAGGTATCATCAGTATGTTTGATGATTATGTGCCATCGAGTCGTTTTCAACTCATAGCAACCACACAGATAGATTTTCTCCATGAGAATCTATCCCTAACCTGCTCTTTCAAATCTTCCAACTGTTTACTCATCGCCACTGTTATTGAGTCCATTCACCAGGCTGCTGGTCATCCTTTTCTTCTCTTTTCTTCCACCTTTCCCAGCATTGCAGCCTTTTCCAAAGAGTTAGGTCTTCATCTAATGTGTCTGAAGTAGGAAAAATTGAGCCTGGTCATTTGTGCCTTGAGTGAGAACTCTGGGTTGATTTGTTGGTATCTCCTACTGGAACTACTGCTATCTTTGTTTCTTAGTTAATTTTTAAACATTTTAAAGTACTTTATACAAAGAGACAAGAAAAGGACTCCCCCCCTCCCCCCAACAGAAAGATAATTAACAGACCAAAAAGCAAAAAGGTTGTCAAACAACTGCATGGGAGAGTTGTTGGGCAATCATGGGAATGAGAAATCCTCTTCCTTTTGCAATTTCATGTCTCAATAAACCAGTTAAGGGACCCATAGAATCCATATACGGAACCTCCCTTTACTGAGCTTCCAATTACTCCGGAGTCAACCATTCCATTTCTTTTCCGTTCTCGAGTAAGCTCCATTTAACTTTTGGGGGATTTATGACTGAATCTGAACTCCTTAGGGTTAGGGTTAGGGATTACTCCTTAGGGCTAGGGATGGTGGAGTGTCAGTTTTTCAATCATGTGATTACAATCAAAAGTAAAGACTCCCCATTGTCCATGATCTCAGGACCTGGTGGCTTCATGAATACATCCATGTTTTCTTGTCAACGGTATGGAAGTGATTTGCTGCTGTGGAAGCGATTTGCCGCTGTTTTTCCAGGATCATATTTCAGCTTCCCAGTCTAGTTTACAGCTCTGGATTTCCTAATGGACTCCCATCCAAATAATAAGCAGGTCCAGTCCTGCTTAGCTTTTCTTTAGGTTTCTCCAGAACCCACTGGAGTTGGGTGGCCAATAAATTTAAATAAATAAATAAATAAATGTTATCAGCCAGAGTTTGCTAAGCGCTGTCACCTGTTGTGGCACAACTCTGTGCAGACAGTTATTCAGAAAGTTGCCAACTGATTTCAGTGTGACTTACTCGGAGTATACGGATTGCAACAGTCTCAATGAAATCAAATAAAATCTTTTGGAAAATATATTTGGACGAACAGTGAAACATACCTGGTTTTTTTTCCATGTGAACAGGATTTTTGTTAATGAAATTGTTTCATGGGCTACATTACAAATGAGAGGTCATATTAATTTTTGGAGTCTACTCAGCACTGTTCCATTTCAAATGCACTTAATGAAAATGGTCATTTTCTCTCTTCTCAAAAGGAATGTTTTTCAGATAACATGGCCACTTTACTGTCCCAAGAACATTTCAGTTTTAATTGGAGGGGGGTGAATTTGGGACTTATGCCAGAAGAATATGGTAGGATATTCAGAAGCAAAATTAGGAAGAGCTGTAAGAGGCAACAGCAATTAAAAAGAGAAACTGGAATCTGGACAAATAATTGAAAGATACATTACAGAAATAGGCACAAGCCTGAAAAGACAGAATAAAGTATGGTTTGGGGTATAATACACCCACAAAACCTGTAGTCTGTTGCTACAATCTGACCTATTATTGAAGATGACATCTCACACTGCACTTCGTATAATCAGGAATGTGCTACAAATTTATTCATTGCTGGACGAAGTATTTGAATTCATTGTCTGAAGGCCTTCAAAAGGCCAGTGTGTGGAACGAGGGGCTGCAATCCTCTACTCCTTTTGGGGAAGGAGAGTAGTTTAAGAATTCACTTCTGAACAGTCCTGGACAGGACTACTCAAGTAAGCCATCTTATGTCTATTTTCTGGGAATAACCACCAGGCGGACACGACTAAACGACTGAACAACAAAACCTGTATGAACTAACTGAAGTACTTTGGCCACATAATGAGAAGACAGGATACCCTGGAGAAGAAGCTGATGCTAGGGAAAGTGGAGGGCAAAAGGAAGAGGGGCCGACCAAGGGCAAGGTGGATGGATGGTATTCTGGAGGTGACGGACTCGACCGTGGGGGAGCTGGGGGTGGCGACGGCCGACAGGAAGCTCTGGCGTGGACTGGTCCATGAAGTCACGAAGAGTCGGAAGCGACTGAACGAATAAACAACAACCTGTATGAACTAGCTACGTCTGGACTTACTTGCAGAAAAGCGGCAGCTGAGAACTCGCTGTAATAACAACAATAATAAAAGTAATAAAAGTCCTGAATATAAACCCCATTGGCAAGCTGCGGGCGTGCTGCGGAGGAGACGCCACGCGAGCGCCCGAGCGTGCCCAAACTTCAAATCGCCCCCTCGCAAAGGTGCTGAATGAGACCCCGTTCTACACGGGGAAGAGGAGCTCACGCCAACGCCTCTCCCCAGAAGCCGGGCTTCCTTTCTCTCCACTGCTCCTCCGAACTAAAGTCCGCCAGTGCCGAGGGGCTGCAGCGCTGCCGCCGCGCGCTCCACTCCCTCTTTGCTCGCGCTCCCCTGAGCCTCCTCCCTTGCTCGGCTGCCAGGCGCTTCCTTCGAGGCGGCTGCCTTCTGTTCCAGGCGGCAAGGCAAGGGCCGCCGAGCCAGGAGCAGCCGCCGCCGCCGCCGCCCCCGGCCTTGCGCTGCCCACGCCAAGATCTGCGTCACGCGGCCGCGAGTGGGAGGGAGGAGCAGGAGCGCAGAGCAGGAGGGAGCAAGAACGGAATCTCCCCATGTGACGGCGCGGGAGGGGGCCGTGGATGCGCGGGCCCAGGAGAAGGGAAGAAGGCGGCGGCGGCGGCGGCAGCGGTGGAGGAGGCGGAGGCTGCTGCTGCTGCTGCTGCTCCTGCCGCCGCTCCCTCTTGCCTTGCAGCCGCCGCCGCCAGAGCGGCAGCCATTCCCGCGTTTGGGGCTTGCGGGTCAGAGTGGAGCCTGGGAGGCGGAAGCCAGCACGCCCACTGATGGGAAGAGAGAAGCTTGGCCGCAGGCGAGGGGGACTCTGGCCGTAACTTCTGGCCAACATCTGTCCCCGGTTAGGGAAAGACCCGGGCGGTCAGTCAGAGCAGTGGCGGCGGCTGCGAGGACGTCCTGGAGAGAAGTAAGTACAGTGCGGGGCTGGCGATCGCTCGGGAGTTTCCAGGCGGAGCGGTGGCTTCGCTTCGCTCCACTCCGAAAGCGCGGGACGGCGCAGTCCGGAGGCTCCGCGGCGCACCCTTTTGCGCCGCGTGCGATTTCCTTTCTTGCGGAACCGTTGCGTTTGAGAGGCTGCGGTGCCGGGCGCCCGCTAACCTCGAGGGCGTGTGGGTCGCTGCGTGCGCGGAGGGGATGGGCTACCGAGGGTTTCGGGTGGGACTTCGCGAAACAGTGTTGCAGGAACATAAAAAAGCTCTTCTAAGCGAAATTGCGGAAATTGTCCTTGCAGTTCCTGGGAGTAGTGAAATTGCTGCCAATGGGTTTATTATATTCTAGTCTGGAGGAAATAATATGAAAACCGCATGTCTCGTTTTAATTGGTTTTTAGTCGCGATCCTTGCTTTATAGTAAGCATCATGTTGGTCGCTGTAGCCTGGAAAAAGTGTGCGCTTCGGGTTTTAAGCTGAATGAGCTGTCTTAAATTCAGCGTCGCCTCCTGCAGCCCGACCTGCGCGCTTGTAAACTTGCGCGCGTGCTTCTAACTCGCTCAGAAGTAAGCGTCGGGTTAAAAATGCACGAATGAGCTTGGGCACAGGTGGGATAGGGTAGTTCTAGACAAATTATAGTTGTTAGCGCGGGATACAAGCACAGGTAACATCCGTACGAGTTTTGCTCAGCCCTGCTCGTATTCAGAAGAGAAACAGACGGGGATAGCGGCCTGAAATGAGGCCGCAATCCTCTATGCATTTACCTGGGGGTAAGTAACAGGCAGGCTTCCTTCTCAACTAAAAAGGTGGATAAACTGGATTGCGTTGTAAGAGGCAAAAAGGGTGAACAGAATTTAGAAGCGCCCTGCCTCTTTCTCTCCTAGCAAGGTGTTTGCATCGCTCCTGCGCTGCAGTTGGTTCCTGCCGCCG
This sequence comes from Charina bottae, assembly GCA_023362775.1. Classification (NCBI taxonomy): domain Eukaryota; kingdom Metazoa; phylum Chordata; class Lepidosauria; order Squamata; family Charinaidae; genus Charina; species Charina bottae. Next base: position 18,669,645 of record JALMGJ010000020.1, on the reverse strand, counting down.
TAGTTTGCCGGAAGGAGAACGAGGATGCGTGTGTGGGTGGGTGGCGTGTGGAATCCAGTGCAAAAAAGGGTGTGGGCGTGGGCGGAAAGTACTGAAACATCTTTGTATTGCCTCCACTAAAAGTTGGGAGAGATGGAATACAACCCAAACCCTGCAAAAGAGGGAATGTTTTACCATATTATGTATATGGTATAGATAAAGATATAGTTGTATGGTAGTCAGTGACCGTAATAAAGATTTGATTTGATTTGATTTGATATAGATAGACAATCTCAGTTACTTGCTGACTGGATTGAGATTTAATGTTTTAATAGCTTTGAACATCTTAAGAATTAGGAAGCTTAACTTTGCTGTACATTTTTATATATTTACAACTTGGGGGGTGGAGGCGGCTTTTAAGGCTATCTTCCCAGTATATCGTTTGAAGAACATCTTTATTTCAGTTTGAAAACTTTCATTCGATCGGTATCATACTCAGATATGTTTCCAGATGCATGGTATTATACTGTATCTGTCTCCTTGCAAGTCAAAGCCAATATAGAATTCTTGAATGAGAAGATTCTGATTTTTTCACCCCCTCCCTTAAGTCTCTGGAACCATAGCACAACCAAAAGTGAGAGAAAAATGGATATACGCAGTGCAGCTTTTCAAATGAGGTGGTCTTATTTTACATTTGTGTGATATTTTGAACCTTTGTATATTTTGAGCATTTGAAATATTTAAGGTAGAGACTCTTGTGTATGTTACCAAATTACAGCCATAGCCTATTATTTGAGGAAATTGGTAGGTAATGGATATTTAAGCTGTATGCATGTGCACATACATGCACAAATATAGAAAGACTATTACTGTATTCTGTTTTCTGCTGCAAAAATAATATTACAAAATATTATGGTAGATGGCTGAAACAGAGTATATCATTAATTTTAAAATTCTCTGTAGAATTATCAGTAAATCTTAAAATTGCTTCATCCCCTTCTCTCTTCAAATTGATTTCATCTGTTGAAAGAATGTTGTCTTTTCTGCTGAGTAGCTTCCTTGTCTGGGGGGGGGGGAACCAGGTCTAAATAGGTGGCCATTTGGAAATAAGCTGCGTTTGGTGGCTTTTTGGGGAGGTGAGGATCCTGATCCTGTATTTGGAAATAAATCCTATTGATTTTAGTATTTGTAAATTTAGAGGAAGGATATCTAAATATGCATGTCATTCTTTACATCTTGAGATTGAATGAGAAGGCATGAGTTTAGCATCAAGTTGCCAGAGATATATAAAACTGACTCTTGTCAGTTTTAATGTTCAAAGTACTTATATTAATAGCCATTCACTTACAATAGTTCATATAAAAAACATGAGGTTGCAGAAAGGTTGTTAAAATTTGCAGCTGCTAACTATGGTGGAGAATAAAAGAAACAGCTATACAAATCATAGTTACCTTAAATAGATCTTTTGGAGACATGAACGTGCTTAAATCAATATTTTTGGAATGCTCTCTTGGGAAATAATACTGTTTTAATGAAGGTGAGAGGTCTGAACTTGTACCAGGGTAAAGCTAGTAACCTCATTGGTATTGGATTGGGAAAGCAGTCAATGTGTAGGATTTTTCATTATTAAAGCTTGGAATTTGCTCTAATTTCTGTGGTAGAACCAAGAAGCATTTACTGACTGACATTTGACACCTAAAGGGTTTGCAGCTAGGACACAGTAAAGACTGATACTTTAATTTTAGCTTTTTATTTGTGGAGTTTGGGGGCAGACTTTACCTTTTCAAAGGAAAAAGTCTTTGTATTTTCTTTCTGAAGTTTGATGGCAAAATTTTTAGAATTTCAAACAGCATATCTTGCCACCATGAAAACCTTAGAAGACTGATTAATGTATATTCATCCCACTGTTAGCAACCCACATCAAGATTTCTCCTTCTTTATAATTCACCCACATGAGCCACATCTTAGCAGAAACGCCTCCTCCCTCCAATTTTCACATGAACTTGCAAGAACCTTTATTTCCCACAGTTATCTTTAGTTGAAAGTAAACATTTTTTTAAAAAATTGGTCATCCTAGAGGTCCTTAGGTTAGGGTTGGTGGGAAGATCTCTTCCCTTCATTTGATAAATAGCAAGTGATTCTACCACTTACTGTTTATAGCTCCTGCCGTATTTCTGTAACCATCTACCTGGGAAGAAGTCCCACTTTACGCATTTAACTTTGGATAGCCACGTATAGGACAGTACTGTCAGAATGTTACTAGAGCATGTATATTATTTTGTTTAATTAATAGTCACCTTGTAAGGTAGTTTAGAAGCATCTGAATGATCCTTGTACTTGATTTAGAATATTTGTTTCAGATTCTTGCTCTTAAGCTTATTTTTGCTGTTGCCTCTCAAAATCAGTAGAAAGACAACATAATTAACAGTAAAATGGAAGTCATAAAAGGTCATATAAATTGGACAGAAGTAGGGCCTGGTGTGTATCTTTCCATCTGGAAGAAACTACCTACTAAAAATATCTCAAAAGACTTGTTGCTCCTACTTTTGTGTGCGTGCGTGTGTTGCGTTTTTTCTAAAGGCTGGTGGTTCAGCAGGATAAGCGTGTGTGTAGCAGAGTTTGTCTATCATTTTTACTGTCTCTAAGGGTTCAAGTGATTTTTTAAAAGCTATTTGCAGGAGTATAAAATGGTGCTTGAGGTCATGTGAATGTATAGCTGTTAAAAGAGATTTGTTTTGCATTTCCTAATGAGTTAGAGAGGATATCCAGAAAAGCTGCAGGGGCAAGCTTTTATCTGTACCCCTCTTATGTTGCAGCTTTTCCTGGCTCTGTCCTACCTTTATTCTACAAGGATGTCTTAAATGGGGAAGCCCGGAGTATAGATTTTTGCATGTGGACACTAATTAGGAATTTGGAAATCTGTATAATCATTTCTAGTATCAGGCTAAACCTTTGTGCCTAGAAATGTACGTGTAGTTTGCCTTCCTTTGGACCAGCAGAAACTGCTCCCCATCAGGGCAGCAGCTAAACGTGGGTACTTGCTGCTCTTTTGAATGTGCTTTTTCCCTTCATGCAGTAATGTGTGAAAAGAATTTAGATGACAGCTAATTCACACATACATGTAAGTTACTTGATTGTTCAACAGCGGCTGATTCTCACTGAATCCTGTCAGTGTCTTTGGTTGACAGGTGTTGCTCTTGAGATGAAAGTGTAGGTCCACTGAACTCTAGATGTAGGGTGTTTTTTTTTAAGCTCCTTGCAGTTTAGAGCACAGCTATGGAATAATGCTTACATTCAAAGCATGCTTTTGTGCTTCTGAGCAGGAGATGAGTGGTTCACCACGGGGTTTCCATTGTTAGCCCTGTATCTGACAAGCTAGACATCTGACAAGGATGATGCAGTCCTGCACCGTCTTCAGTGCAGCTATCAATAGTTATGCGAGGCGTCTTGGCATAGCTCCTTCCTTGGTGTCTTGGGAGTTCCATCTGCTCTGAGTCAGCCACTGATAGAGATTTGGTTCCCATGATGACTGTGGCCCTGGCATGGCACAGCTTGACATCCCTGGAGTCATCCCCCCCTGCTTATTGTATACCTTCCTCCTTTTCCATCAAGCACTTTGGGTGAATCACAGAGGTAGGCTGGTGGCATCAGGAAATGAAGTAAATGATGGTTTGATGTGTTAAATAAGGAAAATGGGCCTTCCGGTAGTTGATCTTCCAAGGTCATAAAGGGTATCTGATCTACTCTTTTCCCTATTTTAAATTCTGAATTGGAACAACAGCTTTGTTAGCTTTGGGTTTATTAGCTCTCATTGCCAAAAAATGCTGCTTAACTATGTTTTACATACTGGAGGAAGGACTGAAGGTAGAAAAGAGAGAACAGCAACTCTACAATGCATAGAAGGGATCTTGCAATGCAATAGCCACAGTCAGCATGAGGCCTACAACACACCTCCACGGTATCTGCTGCACTCCCAAATTAATAGAAATTAATTTTAAAGTAACAGCTTATTTCAATTATGTTCAAATACAGGTGGTCCTCATTTAACAATCACTCGTTCAGTGACCGTTCAATCTTATGACGGCGCTGAATTATGGTAGTTATGACCAGTCCTCGGAGTTCTGGCCATGGCAGCATCCCTGCAGTCATGGCTCATGATTATGATGTCACAGCAAGCCACAGTCACGTGATTGCGATTTCTGATGTTCCCTGCCGGCTTCCCCCAAGCAAAATTAATGGGGAAGCCGGCAGGAAGTTGGACATTGCAGTCGCATGAGGTCCTCGCTTAATGACCTGCGGGGTCCTCGCTTAAGGATGGCAACTGGGACTGCCAGAACTGCCATTGCTAAGTGGTGCAGTCACGTGACATTACAACTGCATTGCTTAGCAATGGCAATTCTGGTCCCAATTGCCGTCGTAAACCGAGGACTACCTCTAGCCCAAATTTCATGAGATGAGCAAATATGGTTTGATTGTTTTTTTAAGCCCTCACCATCTTGCAAAACCATCATCCATTAATCAGCATAGCCAATGGCTGAGATCAGTTACAGTTGAGCAGTCTGGTGTACTGGTTAAGATAACTGGTTTGGGACTGGGAAAATTCTTGAGCATGGTACTCACTAGTGTACCATGTTGGCCCCATCACTTTTTCTCAGCCAACCTACTCCATAGCTTTGTAGCTACGAGGATAAATGAGAGGAATCTATGACTTTGAGCTCCAAAAAGAAAGACGGGTTAGAATGTAATTTAAAAAGGAATAAAATAAAGTTGATATACGTAGATTATTTGGTTTATGCTCTTGGTCAAGTTTAGCACAGTGATATCTTTGATCAGAAAATCCTATACTTGCTTCATGGGGAGAAAGCATTCAATCTGCTTAGAATTTGAATAGATTCGTATGGGGTTGTGTGTTTGAGCATTTTAAAAGTTTCATTGATTTCAGCAGGAAAATTACAGACATGCTTGAGTTTCTCCCATTTGCAGTATTTTTCCTCCGGAATGTAAATAATCTACCTTTCCATGTACATTTATTGTATTGTCAGCAATAGCAAAAAGCCAGAATATTCCACTCATTTATTTACTTCTTCAGTAGCTTTCAGTCTTTATAAGACATTCAGCCAAGAGAAATGTACAAATATTGTTGCACAGTTTTAGGATTACATCTGTAAAAGGCCAAATTTTCTTTCTGTAGTTGGGTTTGCCTTGTGTAAAGAAAGTATAGGATCATAGTGAACCTCAAATAGGAACAGTGGGTGATTTTGAGTTAAGACTGGTTTAAATGGGCTTAGGTTTGACCAGATTTTAGCCCTCCACCTTAATTCATATTTGAAAGTAAGTCCCATGAATGTGGATGACAACCATGGTACTTTATTTTCAACAGTAGGATGCATGAAATCAGACATTTTGATCCGTTTTAAATGAATGTCTGCACAAAGCTAAACTTTGCTCTAATGATAAAGTTCTCCATGTTGTATCTTAATATACAACAGTTCTCTGTGTTAGATTATTACTTTTCTCTTTACAAAATGCAGGGATGGTTAAAACCCTATCTAACTAGATATTCCAACTTAACCATCTTCCTACTTTTTTTTTTGGTTAGATGAGTTTAGATTAGCCTAAGTCTATATATATAAGGTTATAGATTAAGATATTAGATTAATGTCATGTTATATTTTTATGTATTGTTCGTCATTGTATTGTATTGTGTGTTGTATTGTGTATTGTATATAATAAATTTATTTTTAATATTAAAAAAAACAAAAACAAAATGCAGGGATGAGGGTTAGAATGAAGGTATAATCTGCTCTTTTATAATCTGAGCAATTCCCTTCTGTATTTAAAACCAAACACACACATTCACATTACAGCTTAGTGTTATGCATTTCTTGTGTCAAGGCCTATTTAATTAAATGGAATTTATTACCAAATTAAAGCCTTATTTTTATATGTATATGCATTTAGGTTTAATCTACTAGTATTTAAGTACTGTAATGTGACACTTAGAACTATGCTCTTAATCCATCAGACACAAATTGAATCTGGTTTTAATGCCTTTTAAATTTACTTGGTTTCACTAACATATCGTACTTGGTTTTGAAGGCTTTTTGGAATTCTTTATCTTTCTATATTTAGATAAAGCTTTGTATAATTAGCTGGTCAGAAGAAATAGATAGGGAAAGACTAATCCTTTAGGACTGTTTTGGTAAATTTTTATCCTTCAAATTTTCACCTCTTTTCTTATCTCTAAGTGGCAACATGTTTACAGGGGAAAGTGGGTGAAGTAGTGGTTCACTTAGTTCCATATAGGGATGTGGAAAGACATACAGAGCTGTAAGTGAGCAAGTAGAATACATGTAATTGCTGAATAGAGGGGTTGAGCTTTTAAATAAAGCTTTTCAAAGGTTGGTTATAGGCAGTGGAATAGCTCTTTTGAAAGCTGGAGGTAATATTTGTAGATTATTGAGGACTCTCTTCTTTTATTCAGTGTTTTATATGGTTATAAACTAGTGGAGCTGTATCATAGTTGCAGATCTAGTGAATGTAAGGGAAAGATGCTCTTGGCTTCTAGAAAGTTTATTTACTTAATTTTATTTATAAATCATATTTATATGGCTGCCCATCTCACAGAACATGACTCTGGGCAGCGTACAATAAAACCATAAAATAATATTAAAACAGAATGCCATTAAAAACATTGATGTTATTATTTAAAAAAGGCTAAACAAGAGCATTAGATATTCTGAACAGTGGAGCCATCTTAGGAGATCACCGTTCCCTTGAAGTTAGGTTTATATATAACTTTTATTATCTTTACCTGATTTATTTTGGCAAGCTGTTTACATTTTAGGAACAATAGATCATAGTTACAAGTGAAAAAAAGGAAACCCTTTAGATCCCAGCCTAAGAGCTGTCCTTTTCCATAATAATGGCCTTAATAGCATACTCGGGGACCATACTTATTGTTAGATATTAGGGCTGTGCAAATCCTTTGAAAGAGGTGCTTTGCACTGCGTAAGAGTGCGTGCAAAGCATATCCCTTTGAATCACTAAAGTGGCTGTGTCATTTTCCAGGTTTGTGTGGTTGCTTCATAAGCCACTGTTAGCTGGCTCTGCAGGTGTGTGCGCACACAGCCACTTCAAGAACAAGGATGCAAATACAGCTGAGAACAATTTATGAAGTGGCTGCTGGAGCCTGGAAAAAGACACATCTGCTTCAGTGAGGTGCTTCACCACTTTTGAAAGACCTGCACAGCGCTGTTGGCTACCACCTCTAAAATATTCTTAAGATTAGGCTTTACCTTGTTATTTTTACAACTGCTGTATTATGAGTTACAACTGCTGTATTATGAGTTCCCTTCATAGATGGGAAATTGAGACATCAGTTTGCCTAATGCTACCTGATGAGCTCAGCAGAATTTTAACCAGATCCCAATCCTGTCCTCTTTCTGCTATACCCTGCAAGATCCCATAAAGAATGCATTTATGTTGGATAAAAAAGCATATCTGGAAATCGGTATTAATTTGGTTGCTCTTCTACTTCTTTTGCAGGGCATTGGGTTCACAATGGCCACAGCTTTGCCCAGAACCCTTGGTGAATTGCAGCTTTATCGCATCCTGCAGAAAGCCAACCTCTTGTTCTACTTCGATGCGTTCATTCAGCAGGGAGGGGATGATGTTCAGCAGTTATGTGAGGCAGGTGAAGAGGAGTTCCTTGAGATCATGGCCTTGGTTGGCATGGCTAGCAAACCTCTTCATGTCCGAAGGCTTCAGAAAGCTTTGAGAGACTGGGTCACAAATCCAGGTCTTTTTAACCAGCCTCTTACTTCCTTACCAGTCAGTAGCATTCCAATATATAAGTTACCAGAAGGATCACCAACCTGGTTGGGAATATCTTGCAATAGTTATGAACGGAATAGTAATACCCGGGAGCCTCACGTGAAGATTCCAAAATGTGCCGCCACAACATGTGTTCAGAGTGTGGGTCCTGGCAAGTCTGATGGAGTGGGGAATTTAGTGCTGCAAAACACTAGTGAACAGAGACTGTGGCAAGGACACCATGCATCGGAGAGCGAGCATAGCCTTTCCCCTGCTGACATTGGTTCTCCACCCTCACCAAAGGATAACACAGAAACTTTGGATGCAGCAGCAGCTCTGTCCGTCACCGAGTGTGTGGAACGCATGGTTTCTACCCTCCCCAAAAGTGACTTGAATGAAGTGAAAGAAATGCTGAAAATCAATAAAAAACTGGCCAAGATGGTTGGTCACATCTTTGAAATGAATGATGAGGACCCTCACAAAGAAGAGGAGATTAGGAAGTACAGCGCAATATATGGCAGGTTTGACTCGAAGAGAAAAGATGGCAAACATCTCACCCTTCATGAGGTAAAATGGGGACTGCTCGCTCTTTTTTGAACTCCTCCTCTGACTTTTTTTCACCCCCAAATCAAATTTGCTAGGGGAACATTGGTATGTTGTTCTATATCAGACTAATAAGAATTTTGTAGTCAGGGAGTACTTTTAATAAATTATTTTTATAGATGTATTGTAAAAATATTCATTTTTAACTAAATGTAGGTACTTTTCTGGAGGACACATTAAATAAAATAGTAAATAAAATAGTACTTGAAATGGAAAGCCACTGTCCTGTGTCATTCCAGAACTTGGAATTGACAAACTCTCATCTTCTTTAATCCTTTTTTTGTTTGCTCCTTTTGGAAACATTTACAGTAAATTCACATTAGGTTATTTTACAATATCCTTCTTTAAAGAGAACTTAATATAAGGAGCTTGATTAGTAATTATCTGTTTTTAAGTCTGCTCTAAAAAAATTTTATGCATTTAGATCAATTAAAAAATGTTGGTAAATGAAGAAAGGATGTTCAAGAGTTTTGATTTCTCTCCAAACAGAGAACTGTTGTACTCCTAATGAGATGATCAACAATTCAGGGGCATATAATTTTTTTTAAGCTTTCATTCATTTCAGCTGCAGCTCTGTGAAACCATATGTCTGTATGTTGTGTTGCAGCATTTAAACCCAAGTTCAAGATGATTATACTTTGAAATGTCAATTTCTGTTTGGATGTTGTTGAACAGCAGTAAAACAACTGAGTAAATGTATGTGTCAAACTGTATAAGCGTAACCTTAACAATTATACATTTTATTTCTGTTTGAGGTTAAGAACTAAATATTTCCTTTGGAAAAAGCAAGAAAACAAAGAATTGTAACTGTGTCCAGTAGAGTTAAATATGTCTAGGTCTAATTATATTGCTGGTTTTGAACATGTTCAAGACATTGTTGGTTGTGAACAAAACTGTAAACTGTTCTACATAAAAATGTAGTTTCTCTTTCCGCCTTGGAGGTTAACTTTGCAGGAACCTTGTGGTGTATGTTAAAGCCCTTGAGGTTCTGATAATTTGCCTGTGCCCACTTAGCATAATTGGCTTTCAAAAACTGACTTCTGTTAAATTTTTCATAGATTGTAGTATACGATTGTAGTACTTTGATCATTTTTCATTAGTAGTACATTCATTTATTAATTAGCATAAATAGTTTATTCTCAGGTGTAACAAATTTAATATTTAATGATACAATTCCTTATCCATCTTCTTGGGAGCCAGGTCCACTAAGCTCAGCGGAGCTTAACTTCTGAGTAGGCATATACAGCATTGCACTGTTAAAAATATTTGCTCATTTTTTGGATAAGTGACAGACCGGTTCTCCAGATCTTTTAATGTCTCCCTGTCCATCCCTAGTCAATTTTATTATAACAGTTCTTCCTTTTATAAAAAATGGATATGGACAGGTTGATATAGACTGCTGCTGGACATGGATGCATATATATTTTATGTGCATGAAACCAGAGAAAATATCTGTGGATTTGCATATATAGGGTTCTTGAATGTTGGAAATTTTATTGCCTGGATTTGTAACAAATGATCAGTGTTAAGGAAAGGTCATCAGTGGACCTTTCTTGGGCTTGTTTTGCCCAAGGGATAGTTTCCTGCAGTTATGTCATTGCTAGTGAGCAGCAGTTTCAAGTTGATGGGCTAAACCAGGGGTCGGCAAACTTTTTATGCCGGGAGCCATTTTGGCATGCTCGTGCACATTTTGAAATGCTCGAGAGCCAGGGGGTGGGGTTTGCGGGCGGGGGCCAATCACGTGGAAGGGGGAGGGGTTTGCGGGCGGGGGCCAATCGCGTAGAAGGGGGCGGGGTTTGCGGGCAGGAGCCAATCGCGTGGAAGGGAGTGTGGTTGGCGCTGGGCTGTGAAGCTAGACGAGCCGCCGGACCTGGAGCGCTTCCACGCGCAGCTGAGTGAGGCCCCGCGCCGGTCTTTTTGGAGCGCTTCCGTGCGCAGCGGAGCGCTGGGCTGTGGAAATGCGCTCCAAAAAGACCGGCGCGGGGCCTCGCTCAGCTGTGCGCGGAAGCGCTCCAAAAAGACCAGCGCGGGGCCTCGCTCAGCTGCGCGCGGAAGCGCTCCAAAAAGACCGGCGCGGGGCCTCGCTCAGCTGCGCACGGAAGCGCTCCAAAAAGACCGGCGCGGGGCCTCGCTCAGCTGCGCGCGGAAGCGCTCCAGGTCCGGCGGCTCGTCCAGCTTCACAACCCAGCGCAGCTGAGCGAGGCCCCGCGCCGGTCTTTTTGGAGCGCTTCCGCGCGCAGCTGAGCGAGGCCCCGCGCCGGTCTTTTTGGAGCGCTTCCGCGCTTTATGATGGATCATAAAGCTGGAAAAATGTGCCCTATTCTACTTGTTACATATTCTCCTTCCACCACTTCACTTCTGAGCAACAAGCCTATCAGAATTTAAGATGATTTACAATATTGCATAGGTTTGAAAAGCATAGACTTGCAGTTCTTCCTTATTTATCATAGGTAAATAAAAGTGACTGTGGAAGTAATACAGAGAATGCTGGATCTTAGGTTCCTCCTTCGCATCTGAACTCTGTTCTAATGTTGATGTGGAAGAGCTACAACATGGATTTCTCCCCTACATCTGGCACCATCTTTCCTTACTCCCAGTATTAATGGGCTTTCTCTAGTTATTTTGTTGGCTTTCACCGCAAATTTGCTATCCAGTAATTTAATTTGAATTAGTATAGAGTGTGAAGAATTCATCTTGGAATAAGTTCCTCTAAGTGGCTTTTGACAAGCTTTCCTCTTCCATTTTCTCTGACTTGCAACCATTACTTGGTTTGTGTCACCAGTGATGGCTTCTCTGTAGATTGTTGAATAGAACCCCATCTTTCTGCAGTTGAGGGTCATTGTGTGATAGATATCGTGCCCATGTCTTCAAAGATACATAGCGGCGTGTCAGATATTAGTTGTTCGTTTTTTCTTTCCTAACCTTTGTCTTTAGGAACATAGAGACATGGATGGGATATCTGGTGTTTACTTGTAGGATGAGAAAGGAACTTCTTCCTCTACAATCATATATTTGCTTACTCAGAAGAACAAAATCCTGTTATTGTGGAAAGCGGTTTATGATTTGTGGATATATAATCACAATCTATTTAAGCAACTTCCAGGCTGTATACAGTTTTTACAATCCAGATTACCTCTCTTTATAAACATATGCTTGTCTGATGTTGGGTAAACTAGATTGATTTGAACATATAGATATTTTTGAGCTGATAGCCTAAATTTCTGTCCATTTGACTTGGGAAAAATCTGTCTCCTTCTAAATGTAGGACATGTGAAAAAAAAGGAGTTCCAAAGGAGTTGGCTGCCACAAATTCTGTCAATTACCGTAAAAATTCTTCACTGAAGAATGTGACATACAAACCCACACAACGTTTCTGTATTTTATATTAATGAACCACTAAACATTTAATAATAAAAATATTACGCTAAGTATTATTTGGGAGCAAAATGGAATAAGATTTTTTTATACCTGTGTGCATTAATGAATACATTTTAATCCATCCTCTTATTAAAATAGGTAGAATGTAAACCCAAAGTGTTATTTTAAAATATTTCTTTCTCATTTGCAAGAGAATTAAGTGAGCTAAGTCACAGTAATTATTTCCATCTTCATGACAACCACAGCATCTGTTTTAGTCTTGGAGGATGGAATAACAGTTGGACTAATGGTGCTAATTTGGTCAATTGTTGACAGTTTTAGAGTTTTAGAGGGAATTGGCTGGCTGGGACTGGGTTTTGGTGATTACTGGTAGATCTCAGGCCTCCGTTTAAGATTTCAGCTTATTGGAAATTTAATTGTTAATTAAAGAAATGCTCTGTTGCTTGTACTGGTAAGAATTGGTGGAACTCATTCTTAAAGGATTTAAACACAAACTACTCTGTGACCATATATTGACTTGGTTCACACATCATATTAAGCCATGGTTTGTTCAATTATGCATTACTGAATAAATGACAGCTCCATATTCATCCATAAACCATGGTCTACACATGCTAAGCCAAAACCATATAAACCATTGTATGGATTAGTATCATATATACACTGCTAATGTGTTTTACCACCTATTCTCCTTCTAAAAAAAACTACCGCCCCCCCCCCAAAAAAAAAAAGCTCTTCAAAATATTCTTAAGCCTACTATCTGAAAATCTTGAACTCCAGGGGATTCTTTATGTAAGCCTATTTAGAACTGTGCAGAGGGTAGTTTCTATTTATTTCTTCTAGAGAAAGGTATTTCCTGATTGGGAAATTATTTTCTGCTTGCTCCAACTCTTTCAAAAGTCTCCACAATATTTTCAGTAAATGAACCATTTCTTTGTTATCCAGCTGTGAGGCACAGGTTTTTCTTCATAGGATCAGTGAAATTAATTTAGCTTGTTCACTTTCTATTTAGGAAAAAAACTTCCCCAAATTATGATGTATTTCATTATTAGGTGATCTGATTTGTTTATTACAAAATTAATTTATTTGTGCATTGAAGGTCTTAAACAGGTAGTACAGTCTGACTGTCATTTCCATTCATGGTTAGATGCACCAGTTAACATTAAGAGTTTAACATTCCTAAAACTTTCTTTAAAAAAAAAAGAAATTTATGCACTTAACTTCAGTTAAACAGGAGTGTAACCACATTCACTATTTGGCGAGGCTTAATATAAAGGCATTTTAGCCATCTCTTTCATTTTATTAGCTCTTAATAGATTGAGTCAAATCTGCAGTTTGAATGATTCTTTTGTTCATGTTTATTTTATACATTTCTGGCAGCACTTAAATTCTGTAGACCATTTCCGGTAACAGATACAGTAAGTGTGAGACAGATGTTATTGCTTCCAGTTGCTTCTTCTCTTCTTTGCTGTTATATGGATTAGTGTTCAGATGAAATACTGTTTTTGAAAAGGAATGAGTACTTGAACATGTTGGAATAAAGATAAAAAATTAAAAACAATGATGTTTGAATTTGTATACAAATATGACATATTTCTAGTTTCTTAGGTGTTGACAAAACAGATTGTTCATAATTGCGTCCTGTCTTTGCTAATAAACTGTCATTCTTTGAAAGATAGTCCTGTAATCTTGATTCCATCCATTCACCATATCCCTACTTCTATTTCCTTCATCCTTGCCAACATAATCCTTTGTTCTAGGCCATCAGCTACTTGCTGATGCCCAGAGAATGTGAATTTCTTCTTTTTTTCTTTTATCTGTTCAGTCATGTCTGATTCTCAGAGACTGCCTGGACAAGTCCCTGCAGTTTTCTTGGCAAAGTTTTTCGGAAGTGGTTTGCCATTGCCTCTTTCCTAGGGCTGAGAGGGTGTGACCAGCCCAAGGTCACCCAGCTGGCTTCGTGCCTCAGGTGGGACTAGAACTCACGGTCTCCCTTCTAGCCTGGTGCCTTAGCCACTACACCAAACTGGCTCTCCTTATCAATATTAAATTTCCCATATTCCGCTATGTTGTTTTAGATAGACTGAACAATATGAAGTGGAAGTTTAAAAACTCTAGCCTAAACCAGTGCATTCACTCTTATTTATTGATTTGGTTTACATTTTGCTCCAATCACGTCTGACTGAGCTCCAAAACAGTAATGATGAAAACTTAACAATATGACAGCAAATTTCTCAGCACCAAGGAACAACTGAAACAATATATGCAATTACCTGCTGAAACAGCAAGGCTTTGATGACTTTATGGCATTTGTTTGTTCATTTGTTTATTTATTTATTCATAGAAACATACAAAATATAAGCAAAAAAACCCAAGGTACACTTAAAAAACAAAATTAAATGAAGCCATCCTTAAACAAAAAAAAAAGGATAGAAACCAGAAAAAGAAGAGAGAAAGAACCCCCCCAAGAAACTTAAATAAATAAATATTTGTTTGTTTGTTTGTTTGCTACATGGATACTTAGCCTTGTGCCCATAACTGTCGAAGCCACTGCATTCCAAACCACTCTCAATTTCAGGGTCTTCAAGGGTAGCTTCATATAGAACACATTGCAGTAATCTAAACGGGAAGTGATCAAGCCTGAGTAACCATGTGCAAAGCCTCCCAGTGCAGGTAAGGCTGTTACTGATGCATAAGGTCCTCCTAGCCACAGCTGCCACCTGCCTTTCAAGCGGGAACTGTGAATCCAGGAGGACCCACAGATTACAAACCAGCTCTGAATGGGGGTTATGACACCATCAAGATCCACAGATTAGAATCGGAGGGCTTCTGTACCCAAAGCTACTCTGTTTTGTTGGAATTAATTCTAAGCCTGTTCTTTCCCATCCAAACCCTCACAAACTCCAGACATTGTGACAGAACCTCCATCACATCACTTGTTTTGCCCAGAGTTAAGATATACAACTGAGCGCCGGCTACATATTGATGATACACTTGACTCTGTGCCAGTGGATGACCTTCCCCATAGTTTCATGTAGATACTAAATAAGAGGTGGGAAAGTGTCAACTTTTGGGGCATTCCACAGTGGAGGGCTTGACCTCTCATCCCCCCATTACTCCTGATTGGAGCCACATGCTTTGGAAGGAGGAGAACCACCGAGAACAGTCCTTCCCCATCCCACCCCTAATGCCAGCCCTTGCAGATGGTCCAGGAGGTATTGCAAACCGCTAGGAGATTAAGCAGAGGTTTTTAGCGATTCAGCAATTCACTCACATTAGGCTTGCCTGTTGAGATTTTTGGAGATGAGCTCATGAATATTAATCTAAAGTGAAGCTGCTTGGAAGTTTTGAAGAGAGATTAAATAGTGGGTTCAGAGCCTTTGCCGTGGTCATTTCATGCCCTTCCCCTTCACGTGCACTCAGGTGACGGCTGTGGTGTGTTTGCACTGCTAAAGATCACCAAGAGTAAAGCAGAGAGACTGACTGACTTTCTATATTGTGCTAAACCATAATGTGATTTGTTTGGTTTCTGCTTAGTGTCATGTATGAACCTGTTCATTTGTGGTCATCAGACCAATAGACAAATCTTAAACCATATTTAAACAAGGCACGGGTTAGTTTGTGTGTGAATTGAGAGCTGATTTTTGACATGCACTGTCCCATACAATATTTTTAGAAAGAGGTTGTTCAGTCTGCAGAGCTGCTCTGATTTAGAAACCCCCCCCCCCTTTTTTTTTTTTGCACAACACTCCAGCTAGAGATTTTCAGCTATCAAATACTTTTATATCTACCCAGAGGAGTCAACAGACATGCTCTGCTCTGTCCACCTCTGGGCTGGACTTACTGTATAGTCATTTGCTGTGTAATTCGTTGTAGACCAAACAGATTTTCTGATTCCTGACTTATTTAACTTCGGGGGGCCCAACATTTTTTGGACAGTGAGTCCACTTAGAATGTTAACGGCATCTCCCACAAAATGGCTGCACAGCCAGTAAAGTTGTAGTCCCCTGCCATTTTCATTTTCTAAGAATACCTCTAGATCTTATATGAATGTCAGAGGCATTCTTGTATTAAAGATTATGCTTGAAGTGGGCACTTTATTTTTCAGCATTCTAACTTCCAGATTATATTTTTTAAACATTAAGAGAACATTAAAAGTAGACAGAGCTAACCTAATGTGGTATCTTTTCTCCTTCATGCCCAAGGACTTTATATTGAGGACAGCAGATTTAATACTGACAGACCACAGATGAGCTTTTACTTTTTAAACTGGGATGGTGGACTCTCTTATTGGTAGTTCACAATTACAGTATAGATTTGTGCCTGCAGAGGATGCCTGTGCAAATGCAATCATTAATTGACTGTAAGTCTCAGCCACTATTTTGCACTTGGCTACAGTTGGTGGACATGATTCTAACAAAAAATGGACCTAAAAAATCTGATTACTTCCCATCACTGCTTTCTCACACACTGTACATAATTAATGTCAAGTAAGTCTGGAATCCTATTTTTTTTTTAAAAAAAAAAAGTAGTCTGTCTCTCAGTGAGAACTAGGTTTTGTTGGTATTCAATTGTTTCAGTAGGAATCTAGATACTATAAATCTAGATATTATAAATAGAGATCTTAAAAAAAAGAAAACTTTAAGACCTGTTGGAGGTTGGGATGGGTGGGTGGAAGGACTGTTTCCTCCCATGAAAAAGTTGTTATAGAATTGTAACAAAGCTGAAGATAGTCATCCAGCTTCCCACAGACACCCCATATGTTTTGAGCAGGGCCACATGTGGTTACAGGGGAAGAGGTTAGATCTCTTTTCCAGGACTGATGTGCTAATGAGGCAATTATATATTTTTTGTATGTTGTTTTTTAGCTCACGGTAAATGAAGCAGCTGCTCAGTTATGTGTCAAGGATAATGCACTATTAACCCGGAGGGATGAACTCTTTGCTCTGGCACGGCAGATCTCCCGAGAAGTTACATACAAGTATACTTACCGGACCACCAAGTAAGCGACATCTTTTAAAAAAGTGACTTAACTTTAAATGGGTACATTGTGAAGTATTAGAAATCGGTTTGCAATCTTCTTGCCCTACGGTCAGGTTATGGCTCTCACCAGCCTGAACCAGATAAACGAACCAGGTGGGAGATGTGACTGTTGGTGCATTCTTGCTGTACTGAGAATGTTACACCTTTGACACCATTCTGTGTCGTATATCAGCCTTTTTTGAGCAGAGAGGATTGAACAAGTTAACTGTAGACAGCTGCATCTTATGTTCTCTGTTGCAAACATAGAAAAATTCACATATCTACAGCACTTTCTTTATCAGTGTTGTGGAAAGTTGCATTTTTAAAATCAGAAGACGACTACGGTGTTCTCAGAGAGGCTAAAAATCTTTCCCATCCCTCACATGTTTAGTCTTTTTTATACAGGGAGTGTTGTACATTCCCACTTTCTCTCCCCTCACCATAGATGGTCCAATCTAGTGTTAGTGAACCTCCTGTATTGACCATGTACTGTAGTGGGAAGAGGGAATTGCCTTGAGGGATAGGAAGAAGAACTGCTACCAAGACAACGGTCAAATAAAAGAAACCTGAGTCCGGGTAAAAAAAAAAAGTAAAGATTCCCCCCGCACATTTGTGCAGTCGTGTCCGACTCTAGGGGCCGGTGCTCATCTCTGTTTGTTAGCCGAAGAGCCAGCGTTGTCCGAAGATGCTTCCACGGTCATGTGGCCGGCATGATGCACGCGGAATGCTGTTACCTACCCACCGAAGTGGTACCTATTCATCTACTTGCATTTGCATGCTTTCGAATTAGGTTGGCAAGAGCTGGGGCGAGTGAGTCCAGGGCAGACCTGTAATCTGAGAAAATGTCTCAGACAAGTCCCTCCCTACTCTGGTTTGCCTTGAAGGGCTGACATCAGTCTTGCAAGTCTCAATCAACCCCTCCCTCCCTCTATCTTTGTGAGAACTAGGGAGAGTTTTGTCTGAGATGTTTTCTCAAGTTACAGTTCTGCACTGGACCCAGATTTCTTTTATCTGACCGTTGCCTTGGTAGCAGCTCTTCCTCTTGTCCCTTGGCCCGCTACATGTACATTGTCTATTTGACTATTCTTTGTGAAGCTGCTTTAAAATCAAGAGTCTCAGATTGGGACAGTAGAAAATTTCTGCAAATGGACAAACAAGTGAATGAATAAATAAATAAAATGAAGATAAATTCAGAGAAGTGTAATTTCCAAGACAAGCGTTCTTCCAAACATTTTTCTGAACATAGTGTATACATTCCATTTAAAAAAACGTGTTTTCATCTCCTAGGTCTAAATGTGGAGAAAGGGATGAGCTGTCACCAAAGAGAATTAAGATAGAGGTATCGTACTTTTAACTTGTTCTGTTTAGCTGTGGCTGCTAAAACTGACTTGTGTAATAGGAAGCAAACAAATAAACAACAGTCAAACAGATCACTTAACCAAGAGACCTGTTTCCCTAAAATATTCCCAGAAACATTCTGAATTAAATAGAATCCAATATTCCTAAGGCTGGGTTCTGTAGACATTGCACATCATCACAAGTAATGGAAAGAAGTTCGTAGAGTCCATTGGAGAAAGAAAATGGATTAAGATAATATTACTTTTTACTTTATTTATAAAAATGATCTTGTAAAGTACCTTAAAAGGTGGTGTAAGATTTTTAAAATGAAAATAGATTGCAGTCGCTTCTCAATAAAAATAAATAAATAAATAAATAAATAAATAGGTTTAAAATGGCTGTTGATTGTATTTATGGCAATAAAACCGCCCAGAGTCCCTCTTTTGGGGGCAGATGGGCGGTGGCAAAATTTGAAAAATAAATAAATTGAAAAATAAATTCCAAAAAATGCCTATACAAATTAATCTTTGTTTTCTGTTTGTAATAATATATGCATAGCTGGCCCTTTGTTACATATAGAAACAGAGTTTTGAAAAAAAGGAAGTGAGAACCCTTCTGCCCTATAGCTAAATTGAAGTCTTCAACCAAAACAGTAGTTTTTTTCCCTTGACAAAATGAATTCTACACATTGTTTGTGGCAAGACCTGAGAGAAAACATCAATTTATTGATTTTATATCCAGTCTTTATTTTGTACAACTCAAGGTGGCAAATATAATGCTCCCAGCTCCTATTTTCCCCACAACAACCCTGTGAGGTGGATTGGGCTGAGAGAGAATGATTGGTCCAAAGTAACCCAGCCAACTTTCATGCCTAAGGGAGGCCTAGAACTGATGGTCTCTCAGTTTCTACTCTGGCACCATAACCACTACACCAAATTGGCTTTTTGAAGTTTGAAGGCAAATACGGTAAAACCTTAGTTTAATGAACCTCCATTTAGCAGACTTTGGATACAATAGACCAAATTTCTATCCGTACATCCCCCCAAATAACAGAGAAGTCCTTTGCATCCAGAATAATCTGGATGAAGCAGTTACATTTACATTCGTTTCATCATTTTATGATATGTGTAATTTGCAGAATGATGTCTGCAATTATGCAAATAGCACAGATTACATAATTTATATAATTTGTGTAATGACGTTATTGCCAAATATTGCTAATTTGCATCAATTGCCTGACATTTTAATGCAAATGATGTACATCACGATGATGATGTACTTTCATATGTAACTAATTTTATTGGAAAATCTTTTTTAGAAATGAAATTGGGACCCTTGCTATTAAATTTAATCTCTTTATCATAAGCATCCTATCTAGCTTCAGTTCCAGTAATGTGAATTAATTCTACATAAAGTAAACATTATTCTAACTTTGTTTTTTTATTATTTGTTACAAGACACTATCCAGTATATGTTTATTTGAAAGCTGGACTTCACAAATACTTTCTGGCATTTCATAATCAGCAGTGTTTGCCCATAACTTTAACGGTTACAACACCTTAATTTCTGCTTGGTTACATCTTTTGTGCTGTTACAGAAACAAGCCACAGTAATCTATTTCTTTGCCTGTGTACAAACCTGGAACTAGGGTTAAAGCAAACCACAGTTTGCAATTAAACTTTAATTAAATGCGATTAAGTTGGCAGTTTTGACTTACCAGCACGTATGAACAGGACTGTTAAGCTAAATCGGTTTTCCCCAACATGGGGCTTTTGCCAGTGTGTTGTGACTGCCATTCCCAGCGGGTGACAGATTGGGGAAGCTGTGCTGAATCATGGACTGGGTTAAAGTCTTGTTCTATAGTCATATGGCATAAATGGAATTAGGGTTGTTTATTTTTTAATGTAGATGGAACAACCTTGCTTCTGTTCAGATAATTCAATGAACTGTATTTCCTCATTCAGAGTTTTAGGAAATATTTTAGACTACTTTGGAGGGAGTATTTCCTGAGCGTCTGAAGAAATATTTTTCTCTCTTCAGGATATTGACTAAATATAGCAAGCCAAGGGAGCTTTCGTTGTCAGTATTTCTTCCTTTAAGATTTTCTTTTAAATAAAACTGTTGATGTTGAGTTTTAGAAACTCGAGTGCACAAAGTGTAGAGAATATTCTTTTATTTTCAGCAAAGCTTCAAAATGTTAGGCTTGCCCCTGTTCCATATATCAGCTCGTATGGACCAAATGCACGGTGGGTGGGTGGGTGGGATGTCAAACATGTCAAGTTAGTGGCTGTGATTGTGTAGTTGAAGTCTCCCGTTTTTGATGTGTGTCACATGTGCATCAATTAGACAAACAAGCGAGCATAAAGTACCAATCGAAGAGCATAAAGTAACCCACAGCTAAAGTTTCACTAGCTGTTTGTCCTGTTAAGTTTTTTTTTTTTTTTGATACAGACAAGAATTTCTATTGGTAGCTACTTCTATTGCTGAGGTGGTTTTATTAATTACATTCAGAGTAGTTTGGACAAATTTTGATTTGATTGCTTTGCTCTGGGTAGATTTTTTTAAAATGGGCTAAAAGTAGGGGGTTGGGATGAAGGAAAATATATTTATTTATTTATTATTTATTCATTGGATTTATCACCGCCCCACTCCCCCAAGGGGGACTCTGGGCGGTTATACTTACTTACTTCTATCTATCAAGGCCAATGACTATTTTTCAACAGCACTTTGGAAGTTTTCTTTGTTTTTGTACTCACTTTAAGGACTTATTCCAATATTGCACAGAACCGAAAGTCTTAAGTGTAAGATTTATCTATCTAAGTAAAGTGTTCACTAGTGCTGTGTACCACATTTTTTCCCAAACACATTTCCACTCTTCTTTTTTTGTATTTCTTATGGTCACAAATAACAAATGTTGATAGTAACATAAGCATATTGCCCCACATATATTCCACTTTACGTTTGCTGGATGTATTTTGACTCATGTTTTTCAGCAGCTTATAATTATTTATACAAGCTTGAAATAAATCCAAATAGACATACTTCAATTTTTCAGGCTTCTGATGCCTGGCAGCTGGCCACATGTGTTAATTCAGATACATCCCTCACACACACACCCACACACCAGTATTTGAATTTTGCAGGGATAAATGGACTTTGCATGTATTATTTTCTTACCTCAGAATTTGTTTATTAGCATAAGGGTTGAAACTGGTAAGGCAGGAATCACCAATTCTCAGGCCAGGCAGAACTGTTATATAAACATGTAACATAAATCTGGAGCAAGTAGCTCCAACTTTCAGGCAGGGAAAAGAATGGCTGAAATTCTGTTGACTTCAAAAGGAGGCAGAAAAGGCATGGGATTTAAACGTTGCTGCTCTCTCTCTCTCTCTCTCTCTCTCTCTCTCTCTCTCTCTCTCTCTCACACACACACACACACACACACACACACACACACACACACCAGAGTTGATTCTTGTTTTGTGTGTGTCAGTCTGCAGCAAAAGCTCCAATGAGATAAACATTTGGTGCAGGAGTATACAGCTCAGGATTTTGCTGGAATGAATGAAGCTTCCTGGATCTGGTCTACCTAGTGGGTCTGACAGAAAGGGGGGCATTTGGAAGTAGATGCCCCATATGCTCTAGATCTGGCCTATTGATAAAAAGGTTTGTCCCAGCTTCCAGGGGTTCAAAGGCACCCAGAAATTAAATGGACCCCAGCTGTGCAGAGTCTCATGTCAACATTTAATCATTCCTGTTACCCTACAGATCCAGATAGGCTTGAAAATACAACTGCAGGTCCAAATAGAATCTGGCACCTTTGACGACTTCACTAAATCCTCTAACACAATCAGACATGTTTTCTCCTCTTACCTTATCTAAACTCCTCTTTGGGTTTGAGACTTCCCTGAATCTCTCCCTCTCACCATCAGCAATGGTCAAGAGTCCCGACAACTTTATTTAGCTTTTCCTTGTCATTTTCCAGTAGTTTTGGGAGTGGACAGGCTTCACACTCACAATCTGGATACTCCTGGGATAACACAACCTTTGGATTCTCTGACACGCAAACCTCGCAGCCTGTAGGGCCTTAGGTTTACTGTCCTGCAGTAAAATATCAACCCTGCCTTGGGTGTGAAATATATGGGCTATGGCGATGTGTTTGGAGAAGGGGACGTGCAGAGTTGGCCTCCCATAAATTCCTCTCCTTGTCCCCTACCAGTGCTTCTGTCTTTTTTTAAGCGTTTAGTGATCTTTGGGGTGATGCTTTGGTTGTTTATTTGGACTATTTGCTCATTTATTCGAAGCATCCTGCTCTCTGCACTAAACAAGTTTGGGCACTCCTTGTGTGCCTTTGTGACTACAATCTCTAGGCTAAGTTAGAGAAATATGCCTTTTACTTGCCCATACTGGTCTATTTGGCTATCATCTTTTCTTGAAAGGGATTCAGATGGATCCAGCTAAAGTACAGTCTCTTCTGTTTTGGGAGGATCTTACTCTCCACCCATGCACTATGAAGGACCTACAGCATTTTCTGAGCTTTGCCATTTTGAATAGTAAATCTGTTCCTACTTTTGCTGCACTGACAACATCACTGATTCATCTTACCAAGAAAAGGGTTCCCTTTAAGTGGGATTCTGATGCACAACTCTACGAAATGTCTTCTTCTAAAGCAAACATTCACTTCTCAGCCCATCCTCCAGATCTGACACAGCCCTTTGTTGCACAATTTGATGTTCACCTTGGGAGCTGTACTTTCACAATACTGTATGCCAGTTGCCCAGTACTATTTCCAGGCAGCTCTTTCCAGGAAAGCAAATTATGAAATTTTCAATAAGAGCATTTGACCATCAAAGGAACCTTTCAGCTTTGGCACCATCTACTCAGAAAGGCAGAACATCGATTTGGAACATTTACAAACTTTTACAGACTTGCACATTGCCAGGTCAGGTGGACACAATTCTTTTCTTGCTTTATGGTCCTATCTCTTAAATACCTAGCTGAGAGAAGAAGCAGGCAGATGCTTTTTCCCATAAACCAGAATATTTTTTACTCTACAACCCTCCTTCCATCTACATTCTTTTTCCAGAAAACTTTCTGCCCCCCACAACGCTTGGCCCACCCTATGAGACTTGGGACCAGAAGGGAGACTTCTTCCCTATCTGATCAAATCTGTACAACCAGAGCAGAACCCAAATAGGTGAGGTCAGATGATGATCTTGAGGAGTCCTCCTTGCTTTCTCCACATTTTCTTGGGAACCGGGAGAACTGTATCACAACAGCTGAAGGTACTTCTCCTCCCTTGAGAAGTCCTGCAGATGTGCCATAGCAGCTAGCCAACTGGACATTTTGGAGTGCTGTATTTAAAACGCTTCATCTCTGCTCTGAGATTTTGAGTAGCCTAATGTCAGAGTAGAGGTCAAGGTATATGTTTCTTGTTGCCGTTTCAAGCCACTCACCAACAAGCAGCTGGACTCTTACATCTGTTTCTTCAGATTTATTATTGACCCCACCGTGGGTCAAGGGCTTGGATGCCACCATTGTGGTAGTTATCTTTTTTTCTTTGCCATTTAATTTTAAAATAGCCTGTGTAACTGGTTTGAGAAAATACTTTGCATGATAGCCAGTAGAGGCCTTGCCTATCAGAGTAAACACTGTTCAGTTAATAGACCTATGTTTTAATGTTGTACCCATTAATTTCATACATTTATTGATGGCACTGTAACCCAGACATTTATTCTTTCATAGGATTCTATTTGCTGTATTATTAGTGGGAACTATGACTGCTCTAATGATGGTGAGATATTACTATTGTCATCTGTTGCACCTGATGTTGTTCTTTATAACGGTAGATGTTCTTATTAAGCATTGCAATGCAGGTTTTTAATGCAAAAATTGCATCTCAAATTTTATATGGAGCTCCAATTTGGATTGGCGTGGGGTGGGTGCTCCGGAGGGCAGGAGGGCATGCAAGTGGCTGCTGTGGCCTGGTGCAAGGTTGGCCAGGTGCAGAGTGGGTACTCTGGAAGGCAGGATGGCGCACAGGTGGCTGCTGTGGCCCGGCATGAGCATGACCGGGCACAGAGTGGGACTCCAGAGGGCGGGAAGTCGCACGGGAAAGTGGTGGGAGCAACTTACAGAAGTGAATTGTGACCTTCCCTGCTGGCTCCCCCATTGACTTTGCTTGTGAGAAGCCGGCAGGAAAGGTCGCAAATGGCAATCACGTGACTGCGGGACACTGCAACTGTCGTAAGTACGAGCTGATTGCCAAGTGCCCAGATTGTGATCATGTGACCGTGGGGATGCTGGGACAGCCAGGACTTTGAGGACTGGTCATACGTACCACTTGTTCAGTGCCATCATAACTTCGAATGGTCACTGAACGAGTGATTGTTAACTGAGGACTACCTGTATTAAGTTTTGCTAGCAAATATATGTTTTTAAAAACAAGGAAGGATTGCTTCCTGAAATCTCAGATGATTCTTTTGTAGATACATGGTATAAGCAGGTGACCCAAAACGTTAGTCAGTTGGCATTGATCCTGATTATTTGTTTTCCAAGAGTATAACATCAGCATTTTATTGTATTAAACAAAGATTATGAGTAATTCAGTACAGGAATTAATGGCAAAAGCCAAAATATCGTGTTCACTTGTAAATTTGTTGTTGTTGTTCAGTCTTTCAGTCGTGTCCGACTCTTCGTGACCTCATGGACCATAGAACGCCAGGCCTTCCTGTCCTCCACTGTCTCTCGGAGTTTACTCAAATTCATGTTCATTACATCGGTGATGCTATCTAACCATCTCATCCTCTGCCGTCCCCTTCTCCTTTTGCCCTCAGTCTTTCCCAGCATCAGGGTCTTTTCCAGTGAGTCCTCTCTTCTCATTAGGTGGCCAAAGTATTTGAGCTTCAGCTTCAGCATCTGTACTTCCAATGAGCAGTCAGGGTTGATTTCCTTTAGGATTGACTGGTTTGACCTCCTTGCAGTCCAAGGGACTCTCAAGAGTCTTCTCCAGCACCACAGCTCGAAAGCATCAATTCTTCGGCGCTCAGCCTTCTTTATGGTCCAACTCTCACAGCCATACATTGCTACTGGAAAAACCATAGCTTTAACTATACGGACCTTTGTCGGCAAGGTGATGTCTCTGCTTTTTAATATGCTGTCTAGGTTTGCCATAGCTTTCCTTCCAAGGAGCAAGCGTCTTTTAATTTCATGGCTGCAGTCACCGTCTGCGGTGATCTTGGAGCCCAAGAAAATAAAATCTGTCACTGCTTCCATTTCTTCCCCTTCTATTTGCCAGGAAGTGATGGGACCAGATGCCATGATCTGGGTTTTTTTAATGTTGAGTTTCAAGCCAGCTTTTGCACTCTCCTCTTTCACCCTCATCAAGAGGCTCTTTAGTTCCTCTTCACTTTCTGCCATTAGGGTGGTATTGTCTGCATATCTGAGGTTGTTGATATTTTTCCCGGCAATCTTAACTCCGGCTTGTGATTCATCCAGCCCGGCATTTCTCATGATGTACTCTGCATATAAGTTAAATAAGCAGGGTGATAATATACAGCCTTGTCGTACTCCTTTCCCAATTTTGAACCAGTCGGTTGTTCCATGTCCGGTTCTAACTGTTGCTTCTTGACCCACATACAGGTTTCTCAGGAGACAGGTAAGGTGGTCTGGTACTCCCATCTCTTTAAGAATTTGCCACAGTTTGTTGTGATCCACACAATCAAAGGCTTTAGCGTAGTCAATGAAGCAGAAGTAGATGTTTTTCTGGAACTCTCTTGCTTTTTCCATGATCCAGCGAATGTTGGCAATCTGATCTCTAGTTCCTCTGCCTCTTCGAAACCCAGCTTGCACTTCTGGTAGTTCTCGGTTCACATGCTGCTGAAGCCTAGCTTGTAGGATTTTGAGCATAACCTTGCTGACATGTGAAATGAGCGCAATTGTACGGTAGTTTGAACATTCTTTGGCATTGCCTTTCTTTGGAATTGGAACGTAAACTGACCTTTTCCAATCCTGTGGCCACTGTTGAGTTTTCCAAATTTGTTGGCATATTGAGTGCAGCACTTTAACAGCATCATCTTTTAGGATTTTAAATAGCTCAGCTGGGATACTGTCTTCTCCGCTAGCTTTGTTGTTAGTAATGCTTCCTAAGGCCCACTTGACTTCACTCTCTAGGATGTCCGGCTCAAGGTCAGTGACCACACCATCGTATTTATCAGGGATATTAAGATCTTTCTTGTATAGTTCTTCTGTGTATTCTTGCCACCTCTTCTTAATCTCTTCTGCTTCTGTTAGGTCCCTGCCTTTTTTGTCCTTTATCATGCCCATCTTTGCACAAAACGTTCCCTTGATATCTCCGATTTTCTTGAAGAGATCTCTAGTCTTCCCCATTCTATTGTTTTCCTCGATTTCTTTGCATTGTTCATTTAAGAAGGCCTTCTTATCTCTCCTTGCTATTCTCTGGAATTCTGCATTCAGTTGTTTATATCTTTCCCTTTCTCCCTTGCCTTTTGCTTCCCTTCTTTCCTCAGCTATTTGTAAAGCCTCATCAGTCAGCCACTTTGCTTTCTTGCATTTCTTTTTCTTTGGGATGGTTTTAGTTGCTGCCTCCTGTACAATGTTACGAACCTCCATCCATAGTTCTTCAGGCACTCTGTCTACCAGATCTAATCCTTTAAATCTATTCCTCACTTCCACTGTATATTCATAAGGGATATGATTTAGGTCATACCTGATTGGTCTAGTGGTTTTCTCTACATTCTTCAATTTAAGCCTAAATTTTGCAATAAGAAGCTCATGATCTGAGCCACAGTCAGCTCCACGTCTTGTTTTTGCTGATTGTATAGAGCTTCTCCATCTTTGGCTGCAAAGTATATAATCAATCTGATTTCGGTATTGACCATCTGGTGATGTCCATGTGTAGAGTCGTCTCTTGTGTTGTTGGAAAAGAGTGTTTGCTATGACCAGCGTGTTCTCTTGACAAAACTCTATTAGCCTTTGCCCTGCTTCATTTTGTACTCCGAGGCCGAACTTGCCTGTTATTCCGGTTATTTTTTGACTTCCTACCTTAGCATTCCAGTCCCCTATGATGAAAAGGACATCTTTTTTTGGTGTTAGTTCTAGAAGGTGTTGTAGGTCTTCATAGAACCGGTCAACTTCAGCTTCTTTGGCATCAGTGGTTGGGGCATAGACTTGGATCACTGTGATGTTGAATGGTTTGCCTTGGATTCGAACTGAAAGCATTCTGTCGTTTTTGAGGTTGTACCCCAGTACTGCCTTTCCCACTCTTTTATTGACTATGAGAGCTACTCCATTTCTTCTAAGGGATTCTTGCCCACAGTAGTATATATAATGGTCTCCTGAATTAAATTCGCCCATTCCTGTCCATTTTAGTTCGCTGATTCCCAATATGTCGATGTTCAATCTTGTCATCTCATGTTTGACCACATCCAGCTTACCTTGATTCATAGTTCTTACATTCCAGGTTCCTATGCAGTATTGTTCTTTACAGCATCGGACTTTCCTTCCACTTCCAGACACATCCACAACTGAGCGTCCTTTCGGCTTTGGCCCAGCCGTTTCACACTTTCTGGAGCTACTCGGAATTGCCCTCCGCTCTTCCCCAGTAGCATTTTGGACACCTTCCGACCTGAGGGGCTCATCTTCCGGCGTCATATCTTTTAGCCTTTTGATACTGTCCATGGGTTTTCTTGGCAAGGATACTGGAGTGGTTTGCCATTTCCTCCTCCAGTGGACCACGTTTTGTCAGAACTCTCCATCATGACCTGTTCTTCTTGACCTGACTTCATTGAGTTACGCAAGCCCCTTCGCCACGACAAGGCAGTGATCCATGAAGGGGTCACTTGTAAATTATGGAATTGCAAAATATACTTTTCAGCTCCCAATCAATATATCTTAATAGTTTACATTTAAGTAAATACAGAATAGCTTTTTCAAAAGCCAGATAAAATGTTCTGTTAGATTTTATCTCTGTTTTAAAACTTAATACAGTTATTATGAAAAAAAATGTGTTGCCATCAAATATGCTATATGATAGATTTCAAAAGATCCCCATCTCAAAGATTTTGTCCCTGTAATGGTATTGATCTTGAAATGGTGGATCATATTTTATTGTATTGTGAATTTTACAAGAGTTTTTGGCAGGATATTATCTGGCCTATTTTAAGAGGACCAGGAAGAGATATTTCTGAGTATGTTAAAATTTTACTTGCAAGTGAAAATCCTAAAATTACAGAGTCAACAGCCAGTGTTTTAACTATAGCTATAAAAACAAGGCTTTTAGTAACATATCAATAAGCTAGAGTTTTAAATGTTTTATGTAATATTTATCAATTATTTTATTTGTTAAATTGTTTTATCTAATGCCAAATTTTAGATTATATTTGTAATTTGCTATTTGGGTCTTTTGGCTGTAAATAAAGCTTACTTAACTTATTAAACATCAGTCCAACCAGTGCTGAAATAGGATATGCATTTCCCATAGTGAGATCAACCTAGACATTTTAGACTAGTGACCCAAGTAGAGAGTTGATGTGCCATACAAGATAGCTTGCCAAGCTGGTAACCCCAGATGACTCTTGATGGAATCCACCCACATGCTTTTGAGAGAGGCACGCCCATATGTTGAAGATCTCACCTTTGTAGGGAGGCCATTGGGGTGTTGATCAAGAGGCCCCTGTTGCTGTAAGATTGGGTCTGACCAATGTGCCCTCTACATAAAATTAAGATTGTATATGTGTCTAATAAAGAGTCATCTGTGGTATTTGCCTTGAGGAGCTGGACTTGTGGGGAAATACAGAGAGGGTGGAGTGTCTTAAAAGACATGCATGAAATTAAACAAGGTAGGAAGCAGGCAGAGTGCGGCTTCTGAAATTCTTTGCAATCTTTTTACCTGCGGTGGCCATAATGGGCATCTATTTTTGTCTGTGCAACAAAATGAAGTGTGTGTGTGCTTTCCTCCTCTCTCTGATCTTGGACAGACAGAATCCCTTTGCATAATTTCTTTCTAATGTTATGTTGGAAAGAATAAAAATGTGGAATCTGGTATGTCTTGCAGGGCATAATCGTACGGTTTGCATAAGCCAAGAGTCCTGGAAAGGATGCATGTATTTGGAAAAGCCTTGGAGGGAAAATGAGAAGAAGAGTACTGCAGTTTGCATGGGTGGAAAGGGAAGCCTGGGAAGAATGGGGGAAGATATTAGCTTGCTGTCCTCTGCTATTTTTTTTTTAAGTTTCAAAAATAAAATACTCTGTCCGATTGTTCGTGAAGATGTGATTTACAGTAATATCTAATCTAACTTTTATGTATCTTTATTTTATATCAGAGATAATCAGAAATAATGGGGGTGGGCAGAAGAGGCCCCAAAGCCCTTTCTTTAGAGACTGAACTTCCATGGTTTTAATTCTCCTCCTCCTAATAGAGCCGCAGTGATTGACACCAAGTGGCTTATTTTCTGTTGTTTTTAAGGAGAACCGAAAAAAAGGACATGTTTCTCACTGAGAGCTGGTAACTTGGGCGTTTCAGCCTGTGCAAGGGTTTATTCTGCAGTCTTGGGGAAAATGTGCCATTCTGTGGCAGGTGTCTTTTTAAACATTGATGTTCTGGAAGGAGTAAATAGCTGTCTAAAGCTTAGATATGCGTTGAGCTATTTTCCTCTGCCTGCAGGAAATCCTTTCCTTAGGTAAGAGGTGTGAAACGCAGGAATCCAGGCTGTCGCCACTTTGGATTCTGCTCTCTGCTCGTCCACATGGGTGGGTGTAAAACGCTGCCACTTCGATCTTGCAGGGGCATTTTAGTACCTCTTTTCCATAGGTGGAAATGAATGTCTGAGGCACAACGTGAAATGATTTTTCATTATTTTAACACACACACAAACACACACACACACACACACACACCTCAAGAGTGAGGTGCCTTAGCAGAACTGTGTGGGCAACCTCCGGATGCTGTGCTTCAGCTAGCCACCATTGTCACCCTCTCCTCCGCAAGAGCCAAGAGTTCTGAAGAGGCCGCACAAATGCGGTGGGAGCTTGCCAATTGCGCCCAATTACTCGTAAAGGCCACTCGTGCTTCCCCCGCGCGATGCCCCCCTTTTGTTGATCGGAGAGGGTAGGTGGGGCGTAGGAGGAAGGCGTGCAGAAGTGGGGAGGGGGTGGCAATCCAGTAAAACAACAAACCCTGGGAGCAGAGGGGGCGGGGAAGGAATGCAAGGAAGCATTGAGATGCCTTTGGATCCCCGGCTCTCCCCCTCAAACTGTCAGTGCTTGCATTCCACACAAAAGCTGTCCCCTTTCCTCCACGCAGCTACTTTCTTCCCAAGGGGGGCTGCCTGTCTTTTGGAGGTGTCCCCGTTCTCTCCACATGAACAGGGGACACCTCTCACAACCTCCCCACCTGTGTGCGAGCTGTTGAGGTGGGGAAGTTGTGAGAAAGCAGAATGAGTTATTGGTGGAGGAACAACAGGCTGACTTTGATCAGCCTTATTCATTTGTGTATCTGCTGTGTGGGTAGAGGTTTCCTTTCCAAATTTAGTGTTGGCAGCTGGGAAGAGGTGGAAAAGTACGTGTGTGTCTGTGTGTGTGCTTGTGTGTGTGTGTATGTGTGTGTAAGCATGCTTTGCGGGGGTGGGGACTTCTGCAGGCTTGCCCTCCTATGGACTAGCAGTACAAAGGCATTGTGAAACCAGACCTAGCTGCGGTGGAGTGGATCTGATGCAAAGTTCAACGCTTGAAAAGCTCAGTGGGAATAAGAGGCCTACAGGGAAATGGAAAAGTGGAAGGGGGGGGGAGAAGTTCAGCATTAATGTCAGCACTAGATAGGGTGGGAGAGAAAGGAAAAAGAAGGTATGAACCTGCCCACGCCACTGTCAAGCGAGGTTGAAAAGGGAGAGTGTGGGATTTTTTTCACTCCCTGAAGATTTGAAAAAAAGCAGCAACCCAGAAGGCCTCCAGTCTAGTGTGTGTGTGTGTGAGTGTGTGTGTGTGTGTGTGTGAGAGAGTGTGAACAGGGTTGGCGGAGGGCAAGAAAAGGCCTGTGGGACTGAGAACATCTGTGCTAAGAAATCGCTTTAAGAACAGCCAAGCTGGAAGGAAGTACGGCATGTGTGCGGGTGTTTTCACAGAGCAGACCACAAGCACCGGCGAGGAGAAAGGAATGGTGGGCTCACAGGTTCTCTCCGCCCTTTCATAACCTTGGTTCATTTCGGTTAGCATCTCAGGAAGAAGGTGGTGTGCAGCAAAAGCCTGATAA
Organism: Charina bottae; assembly: GCA_023362775.1. NCBI lineage: Eukaryota > Metazoa > Chordata > Lepidosauria > Squamata > Charinaidae > Charina > Charina bottae. The sequence goes on along the minus strand of JALMGJ010000020.1, from coordinate 18,638,243 downwards.
ATTGTTGCTACCCGCAGCTAGGCCTGCATCAGTTGTACTTCTGAGGGAGAAGCCCCCAGATACTTGCTGCGTGATCCCAAGGCAGCCAAGAGAGCAGGAGTGATGCTACGGCTAGTAGTTGCAAGGCGGTTTCCCAATCAATCAGCAGCGTTCATTCATTGCTGCACTTTTCTAGCTTGACACATTTCATGAGGGTTTGAAATCTGTCAGGAATTACACATTGTCTGCATTCACACATAACGCTAACCCCCAAATTTTCAGTCACGTTTTGTTGAACAAGATGGGCAGGTCTTAAATTGTGGGTGCACACATGCACTAAGTCCAAAACAAAACCATGTCTATGTTTTAGTGCAATTAGCCATTTGCTGGGTGTGGCCACCATTTTTGCTGGACTGGAGCAATTTGAGACAGACAGACGGATAGCATTCATGACTGCTTCTGCTTAAGCCATCTAATATGTTGAATAGAAAAATTGCAGTGGAGTTTGTAGATGGATTATGACATAAAAAGTTTCTGAAAAAGGATGAGAGCAGGATTTCCATGTAGTCCACATTTTAGAATGATGCCCATAGTTGTTTGATGTTAAGGCTATGTTGGACTTCAGTTTTCTTCTTTTATCTTCCTTCATTTAATTAAGGGGGAAAATCACAGTGGCCTTTTTGAATAATGGTGGACAAAAGTACTTTACAACCAAATTAGAAACCTGTAGGCAATTATTTGGCTGATTAGTTTAGATCAATGTGCAAAATACACAGTAGCTCTTTTCACGCCCTTTTAGGGTTGGGTTGGTGTTTTTTTTTTTTGAAACATTGCTTCAGTTACTAGGTTTTTGAACAGGATTCGATGAGAGTAGAATAGAGCCTAACAGAATTTCTCCTCTGTGCCACTTTAAAGGTACTGCAGCAATCCTATCTATTTTTAGTTCTAGCCATTTTCTATTTTTCCCTCCTCTGTCCTCCAAATAGATCTTCTCCTTGCCAGTTTGCACCTCTTGCCAAAAGCACCTGGCTGTTTTCCTTCACAAGTCCACCTCCTGCTCTTACTGTACTTGGCTCCAGTTTCTCCGCGCATTGTTTGGTTTGGACCCTTCTCTGAAGTTTCATTGGCTCCAGGCTCTTGGCCATCTGTGGTTTCTTCCAAGGCTTCAGTCCATTCTGTAGACCAACCCTTCTTCACCGCTGTTTTATTTTTATCCGCACTGACTTGTCCCCAAAGGTGGAGTGCCTGCAGTTTTCCCAGCTGAGAACATATTGGGTGCTATACCAGTTGGTGTCAATGGCATCGTCATCACAAGTGCAATACTGCAAGATATAATCAGCATAGCATTCATACTTGGTATCAGTTTGAAGAGGCTGATTAGTGCAAACTCATTATAGCTGCTTCAAGGCCTTTCTTCAAATTCCAACAATCAGATCAATTTTTGAAAGGCTGCTTGGCTGGTAGAGTGAAGCCACAGTTTTTTCTCTAGGTTCTTACTAGTCTACCTACAGCCCTGAAGAGAGAGTTTTTAGTTCTTATACTTTTGTTTTTAGCTTAATTGGTAGGCTTGTTTCCCCTTTTCTAGCTTCCTTGGTGTTTTCAGAAATGTGCCCAGCTCTTTCTGCGTTGTTCAGTTATCAATGTATATCTACATGGCTATTGTATGCCTCCCAAAGAGTTTAAGGAGAGAGATATAGAAGGGATCATCTCATTTTTTAATCTTTGCAACAACTCGGTGATATTGCTAGTCACAGTCTTTCTCTCTCCCACTTCCCCCATCCCTGCCCCCAATCTTATGAGCTTTATAACTAAGAGGATCTTATGTTTTTATTGCATGGTATTAGGTTTTCTGAAAATCTATCATTTGCGAAACTGTCTTTTTTAGAGTCAATAGAACTGTGTTATCTAAACTGAATCGTCTTAAATTGTGTTTATAATCATTTGGATTTTCCAGAAAGCTGCAAATGCAGACCTCATAACTGTGAGAAAGCACATGTTTCTCCAGTTCATTGGCCATTAAAGTTCCCCACCATTTTTGGAACACAGTATTGGTTGAAGAGGCATTTCTTCCCTATTAACTATAGTTAATAGTGGCAACTATTTTTCTTTCTGTGTTACAAATAGAAAATTCTGCTGTACTAATTGCTTCTTCTCTCCATCTTCCATGTTGATAGGTTGGCTTTCCTGATTTCCAAGATGCCATCCAGAGTTTTTATCAAGAAGATCCAGTTAAACTACAGCAAGCATTGTCAAAAGGGAAGTGTGAAGATCTAACAGCACTTGGTTCCCAGGTAAACAAATAATGTGCCATCGGGCATCCAATTAGTGTTTGTTCCTTAACAGGCACACTTCTTTCTTTAACAGGATATTCTGTCATAGTGGTGTGCAAAAGATTTCAAATTCAAAGCAGTTCAAGTTCGAAATAGCTCAGACAGCTGTTTTGACTCAGAACACCTACAGTGTGGTCGCAGTGCCATCAGGACATTTCTGATAAAGTAATAACAGCTGCTTCGAACTTAAAACAGGACATTTTGGTTTTTGCACATCCGTATTCTGCCCTAATCCTACAGTTTAAAAAAATCCTTAAGATCTGGCTAGAGGTTATTATTCCCAATGTAAGCATATAACTCATGAAATTATTCTGCCTTGTTAAAAAGATGATCAGTTATAACTTCTAAATTGAAGGATGGGGGAGGAAATATCCATCTACTGAAGCCAAGGGAATGTTTAAATGCCTTTCATGTTACATTTGGAGAAAAAGGAAACCTATTAAAACAGACATTGTAGGAGGAAAACCGTTTTAGTCGATGGTGGCAAAAAATCTGAAGGAGTTTGGTATCACCTTTTCCAACTAACACATTTTATTAAAAGGCAAAAGCTGTCATGCGTTGCAGCTCACAGTGCATCTGAAGAAGTGAGCTACAGCTCACAAAAGCTTTTGCCTTTTTAATAAAATTTGTTAGTCGGAAAAGCTGCTACCAGATTCCTCCTGGTTTATTTAAACAGGTCTCAATAAATTGTCATGAGTGCAAATGAGGACTGGCTCATTAGCTTTTTCTTGCAGTGATACAAAAGTAGTGAGATCAAAAAGAAAAAATACAGGTGGTCCTCGGTTAACGACCATTTGTTCAGTGACCATTTAAAGTTATGACGGAGGAGTCTTACGGCCGGTCCTTGAAGTTGCAGCCATCACAGCATCCCTGCAGTCACATGATCATGATTCAGGTGCTTGGCAACCAGCTCGCACTTACGATGGTCGCAGCGTCCCGCGGTCACATGATCACCATTTGCGACCTTCCCTGCCAGCTTCCGACAAGCAAAGTGAATGGGGAAACCGGCAGGAGGTTGCAAATGGCGATCATGTGATGTTGTGCCTAAAGACTGCGTGGGATTTGGCTAATGACCGCAACTGGAACTGCCGTCGTAAGTTGGCGCAGTCACGTGACGTCGTGCTTTATGATCGCGTCGCTTAGCAGTGGAGTTCCCGGTCCCAATTACCATAGTTAACTGAGGACTACCTGTAATGAGTATTGCAGTGTGCCATTAAACATAAACGTATTAAATAAAAATACTTTACTTGCTGGTATCCTTATGGAAGCAGTGAGTAACTTGAGGAATCTTTTTGGGAAGCAAACTTGTGAAAACCTGGAATTCCAGTATTCTAAATATCTGGAGTTCCAACATCCACAGTACTTCTGCCTCAAAATGGTGTCATACTGAAGCTTTTTCTGTATTTCCTGTCCAGCATTGTCAATTTCCATAGCAAATGGTGCAGAAAGCTGAAATTGTGGTTTAAGTGCCTTAAAGTCAAACTCTTTCCGTAAATCAGAAATGATTCCTGCAAATCCTTGTAGAGATTTAGGTTCATCATTACTTAAGGAATTCAGCGTTGGGAAACAGACCAAGTTGCCAGCTGCCAGATGCTCTGCCTGCCCCAGTGCTGAATGATTTAACACCGTCATACATCTGTTCTCCTCGGAAGTCTCGAGGGCAGGGCATTTAGGGGATCAAGAACAGTGACTGCAGAGAGGAGGAAAGGGAGCAGGGCTTTGATCCTGGTTGCAAATTGGCTGCTGCCCACCTAGCGGGCCCTTCTGCCCCCGGCACCACGATGAGAGAAGTACCGAGGGCCCTCCCCAAACATAAAGGCTGCCCGGTTGTGTCTGGCCTGGGGGCTCCTCTCTGGCCAAGTTCACCCTGATCTGAGAGCCCACCTGCCCACACAGCTGAAGCCATATCCTCTCCACTCCCCACCTCCCCTGTAGGGCCTGGTACCACTGACTTTGCTGCTGTTTCCCTTCACTCCAGCTTCATGAACCCTGCAGCCTTGGGGATGGTGGGGCAGCATGAGGCTTCAGTCAGGACAGGGGTGGCATACAGTGATGCAAAGACAAAACGAGCAAACAAACCCTGCAGCAGGAGAACAATCCTCCCCACCAGCCAGGTAGCAGTGCCTGGAGAGGAGGGCGTGGGCTGGGACCTCTCTAGAAAGCTTGGGCTGGTGCAGGTTGTGAGTGCTTGGAATTCCCTTGGCTACCAGATACCAAAGGAGCCCTCTGTTTCCTTCTGATAATTCAGGTATAGAGCTGCAGTGAGGCATCGTTGTCAAAATAGTTTGTTCGGGGCTTTGGGGATTCCCTGAAAATCAGTATAGCTGAAAATAACCTTCCTAACACTCCTAACTCCAGATGGGAGAGAGCTGGAGAAGATCAGAGACATACACTTGAGGTCCAGCCATCTAATTTGGGGACATCTCCCTGGCTGCTTTTCTGCCTGCAGCACCACTTTGTCGTTTGCCACCTTAATCTGGCAACACCATCACCTCCAAATGTTGGTGACAAACTACTTGGAAACGGCTTCCAGCTGACTGTAACATGATTAGAAAAATGTTAAATGAAAAATAAGTGAAACTTCATATAAAATGCATTAATAATACTTTGAAACTGTTTGCATTTGTAATGTTCCTGGATTTTTTTTCTTTTTTAAATGCCTCATTTGATGACAAAGTAGAGTAAATGTGTTTAATTTATTTATCTGTAATTTGAAGGGTAATGGTATCAAAATAATTGTTGAGTCTTCTAAGGCTTTCATTTTTCTGCACCTCCTTGAAGCATCTGCTAGATCACTGATGTATTTTTATTTCTTCATATATTAATGTATTAGCTGTTATAGCTTGCCCTTTTTCCCCCTCTGGCCCCACCCACTTTCCTTTATACCCTATCCTATTCGCTTTTTGAGTGTATCCTAGCCTTGACTTCTCAGAAATACAGAACAGTAAATAAGGTGCAATCCTAGGGGAGGGATGGATATAATGAGAGCCTAATATGGCAGTTAACACACTGAGTCCCATTTATTATAATGGGGCTTATGTCTGAATAAATATGCAGAGAAATTTGTTTTTTCTTTGTTTGTTACATTTATACCCACCCCAGTCCAAATGAAAATACATTGAAAGGGAAAGAACTGATTGTGCTGTAACTCCTTTCTGGATTTTTGAGATGTAAAAACAGATGCTTGCTTGTGATGCTATGTGAAAATGTCCAGCTGACCTCTCTAGTTTAATATCAAGTGATTGCAGTCCTCCATTGTCTTCGGAGATCTTTCTTTGCACTGCTGACCCACATTCTTTCAACCATTCAAATCTAACAATCTCAGATGAATCAGTTGCAATTTAATTGTGAGAAGATCATATGTCGACCTATCGCTGACTTGCAGCCCTCACTACAGATGTATCATTTTGAATGGCACAAACGGGGAGCGGGGCTAGTGCTATTCTTGGCATATTGGTTTGTTTATTTATTTACAATATTCACATGCCACCCCAATCTTCAGTTTCTGGGTGGTATGTGAAATGATTAACAAACAATTAAAACAACATAAGCAGAAAAAGCTTATGCAAGATAGATTTTCTCCACGACAATCTGCCCCTAATCTGGTCTTTCAGGTCTTCCAAGGGTGTACCCAGTGCCACTGTAACTGAGTCCATCCACCTTGCTGCTGGTTGTCCTCTTCTTCGCTTTCCTTCCACCTTTCCCAGCATTAGAGCCTTTCCCAGAGAGCTGGGTCTTCGCATAATGTGTCCGAATTAGGATAATTTGTGCCTGGTCATTTGTGCCTCAAGTGAGAACTCTGGATTGGTTTGTTTGATTGTCCATTGGCTTGCTTTCTTAGCTGCCCACAATATTCTCAGGAGTGTTCTCCAACACCAAATTTAAAAAGCGTCAATATTCTTCCTATCCCTACTTTATTTATTCCTTTATCCTAATTTATTTATTACTAATGAATTAGCAACAAATTATCCTATTGAATTCTTATCAAAAATTCAGTTACTGTCCTTGCTTAATCCTCTCTTGTATCCTTTGTCCTTTTACATAAAGTGAGCAGAGACCAATGAAGATGGTTTACACACTGGTATAGAATAGGACTATATAAGGAATGTTTATATCAAGCAGTATCAGTGTTCATTAGGGGCGTGGTGGCTCGGCGGGTAAGACGCCAGGCTTGTCGATCACAAGTTCGGAGGTTTGAATCCCTAGTCCTGCATGACAGAGTGAGCTCCCGCACTAGCTCCAGCTCTTGCCAACCTAGCAATTCGAAAGCATGCAAATGCAAGTAGATGAATAGGTACCACTTCGGTGGGTAGGTAACAGCGTTCCACGTGTGTCATGCGGCCACATGACCGCGGAAGCGTCTTCGGACAACGCTGGCTCTTCGGCTAACAAACGGAGATGAGCACCGGCCCCTAGAGTTGGACACGACTGCACAAATGTGCAGGGGGAACCTTTACCTTTTTTTACCGAATACATCTGATTATTAATAACAGAACCATTATTGAATGCATAATTGATTCCATGATAAGGGATATGAGGTGAGCATCTAATATACCAGAGTTAGACAAATGCTGTCATGGAATCAATTACTTCTGGCTCTTTAATGCAAACATATGTTTCTCACATTCTTTAAATCAGAAACAAATCTAGAATGCACGTGAAATATCCCAGGGGCGAGGAGTTCCACATTTAGGACTGCAAAAATTCTGTGGTGCCAGGAATGTGTTGATTCAGCCCATTACGTTCAATGTTTAGATTGTGGTTAGAAACTGAAAATACTTTTTTTCATCTCATTACTATGTATTTGTTTTCTATCCATTTTCCTTCAAACATTGTATGTCTCATTTAAATAGGCACACATTGGCTGTTTTCTTTTCCAACTGACGAACTGTTCCTGTAATTAAAAATAACATATTTAGAATTTAGCATTCTCTCAGCTCTGTTCATTTAGACTATATTCTAACAAGTTCTGTGCCCTCTTAATTATATTTCTCTTGTAGTCCATAAGGCCTCCTCCTTTATTCAGGCAAATTTTGCACTTTATTATTATCCACAAGTAAACTGTCATCCTACACTTTTCAGAATGACAGATTGTTGGGTTTAAAAAAAAAAAAACTTGGATAGTACTGTAACCAGAAATAAAGCATGAGTGAAATGTTGTCATTTTTCCTATGGTGGTGGTGGTGAATTTTAAACATTAATTATTAAAATCCGGTGATCCTTTTGAAATGTTCATGTGTATACACACACACACATGCACACAAGGAATATCTCAAGAGCAATAACAAACATCTGGTTAAAATAATTATTTGAAAAACAGAAAAATTATGCCAAGAGTTCACACCAGCCATATTTTTAGAAACAAAACTGTCCACGTTTAGGTAAAGCTCAGGTGCTTTAGGATAAATGTAGACTATTCTGTTAATGTGGCATCTCTCTCTCCTTCTATTAAGAAGAATAATGATGCTTATTGATGGATTTTTTGAAGTGTGAGGATGGATTTTGCACTTTATTAAAGCCACAGTATTAATGTGCTCCAAATGATTGAGAACTCCCTAGATTGCACTAATGCCCAGCTAGATAGATGTCCCCATGCCCCCTACCTCCTTTTGATGAGCAATTGCTTTAAAACAGCCTTTCTTCAAGCAGATTGATTCAGATAATTCCATTTTTTTAATGGATAACAATGCCAAATGGATTGTGGGAAAAACAACACTACATTATCAACACTTAACTAAGATGCAGTTTCGTTTATGGAGCCGCTTTTATCATAGTTCCTGTGTGGCCTGCGTTGGTCCTTGAATGTGTTTTCTTGCTCACGATCCCATAAATTTTATAGCGTGTAATATTTGGACCAAATACCCATTACATCTTAGAGTTTGCACATTCTTCAGTTATCCTTTTTTCCCTTCTTTAAGGATCTAGCACAGAGCTTTCCAAACTGTTTGTCGCGACACAAAAGTGTGTCGTCACACACAGTCTGGTGTGTCGCCACACAACCCAGAAGCGCTGATCATCATCAGCGCTTCCGGGTTTTCCCGCGGCGACACACCAACGGCGGCACGCAAAAACCTGAAAGTGGCAGCAGCGCTTCCGGGTTTTTGCGCGCTGCCGCAATGGCGGCACTTCCGGGTTTTCCCGCGGCAACACACCAACGGCGGTTGGTATGTCGCCGCGGGAAAACTTTGGAAAGCCCTGATCTAGCATGTTAATCCGAACATGCAGTTTAGTGCTTAAAACTAGTATTATTTGAATGTTGTATTTGTTTACATTTTATATAAATCGAGATTCATAGTTATTTAATGCTGCCAACAAGATGATGAACGAACTAATACAAATGAATCACCTCAATTCTGTTTTTCTTCATCTATTCTCAGAATTTTTTAAAAAACGCCAAAGATTTCCAAATTCCTAACCTTTTCCTTTCATGTGCATTTCAAACTATATTTAAACTATTCAGGGAAGTAAGTTTAGCTCTTTGTCTGACAAAAGGGATGGCTAATCAGCGTGTACATAGGCTTACTTTAAAAGGAGAGCAGAATGGCTTCAAGATGGACAAAAGTACAATTCAATCAGCACTGGGAGAATAGTACACAGCAGCAGCTAACAATTTACATCCGATTATCTTATGTGTTCAATATGTTTTGGATTTTAGCGTTCATAATTTCCCAAAGAGAGTGCCAGTTTGTGTAGTGGTTAAGGCACCAGGCTAGCAACCAGGAGACTGTGAGTTCTAGTCCTGTCTCAGGCACAAAGCCAGCTGGGTGACCTTGGGCCAGTCTCTCTCTCTCAGCCCTGGGAAGCAGGCAAGGGCAAACCACTTCTGAAAATCTTGGCAAGAAAACTGCAGGGACTAATCCAGGCAGTCGCCAGGAGTCAACACTGACTTGGAGATGCGCACACACACACACACACACAACAGAGTAATAGTAAAGAAAAGAAACAAAAAAGAAATTCAACTAATATTCAACTAATTAAATTCCCCAGGCCACTAGAATCATTTAATCCTGGTTAAAAGCATGGTGAAATAGCATTGTTTTGACAGGGTTATGAAATGCCAGAAGGGAAGTGTGAGAGTAGTTGAATGTTTTAACTTTTGTAGCTTACTCCTTGATTCTTCTTGCTATTGGAGATCCTCAGCAGAGATTCTATCTCCACTGCTACTTGTCAATCTCCCCCCTCTATTTTTCACTTCTCTATAAATTATAAAGTGCTTGGCAGGGAGTGTGCCATTTCTGGACTCTGTTAGCACCTGGCTGGTGGTGCAAAATAGTAATCATGCTGTGTGCATATATCTCTTGTGTTCATTTCAGCCTGAAAAGATGATGGCCAAGCAAATGGAGTTCCTTTGCAACCAAGCTGGCTTGGAAAGACGACTTTCTACAGGTCTTTACAGGCAAAGTTCAGAAGAAAACAGCCCCAATGGACTGATTCCAGATCCTGCTGATGGTCAAGGTATCGTTGCTTTTTCAGGCATGTATTTGCCATTATACATTTCTTTTATAGTTAGTATTTTTGATGTTGATGCAGCATGTTAATAATAATAGCTATTATTATTATCCCACCTTTTTTATATATAACACAAGGCAGCGAACATGCCTAATATCCCTGCCTCCTATTTTCCCCACAACAACAACCCTGTGTTGTATTGTATAGAAATACCTTTCTCTATATCAGGGCTTTCCAAAGTGCCGCCGCTGGCGACACACCTGGTGGTGGCGGCGGCAGCGGCGACACGCGCACGGCGGCGGCGCGCGCACGGCAGTGGTGCGGGTGTGTGTGTGGCGGCGCGCGCACAGCGGCGGCGCGGGGGGCGTGCGGCGGCGCGCGCGTGCATAGCGGCCACCGTGCACGCGCGCGCCGCCGCTTCCGGGTGGTGTGGCAACACACCACGCTGTGTGTGGCGACACACTTTTGTGTCGCGACACAGAGTTTGGAAAGCTCTGCTCTATATAATTAAATTAAATTAAATTAAATTAAATTAAATTAAATTAAATTAAATTATTAAATTAAATTAAATTAAATTAAATTAAATTAAATTAAATTAAATTAAATTAAATTAAATTAAATTAAATTAAATTAAATTAAATTAAATTAAATTAAATTAAATTAAATTCTCCTTGGGGAGATGGGCGGTGATAGAAATTTGATAAAATAAAATAAATAAATAAATTTGCTGAGGTTTAAAGAGTTCTTAGAGGGGCTCTTAGGACACAAGTGATTTTCGAATGTGTAGCCTTTGCCTTGTGAAAAACAAGTTGTCTGAAGCCTGTGCTTTGATTTACTAAAAATGCTGCAGAGGCAAAGCGATTGCAGTTGTTCCTACTTTGTGTGTTCATACACACATTCTTTTCCCAAGTGCTTCAGGTGATTTGTGAGCCCCAGATCATGCTCCTGATGGCTGTCGAGTCAAGAAATGGTTGAAAATGTGGTCTGGAGCCAAACCAACCACATGGATGAAAGGCTCCTACTATGAAGGAGCAATCAGAAAAGAAGGGATCCTGTAAATAATGCCCAAGTGATACTATTTACAATGGGCTTGTCTCTTGGAAGCTAGAGTGGTTCCATCTCTGTTGAACATGCATGTGGTTTATACCTGTGCTGATATCTTTTAGGTGAAAGGCCTTTAAATCTCCGCATATCAGGTCTATCAAACAGACACATGCCACACATTTCATTAGATGGAGAACCTCCTGGAGTGAAGCCCCTTTGCAATGATCTGAGCCGACAATATGCCAGTGGTGAGGCAAAATCACAATTGCCAGGTAAGGATTTTTTTTTCTTCATGCTGTATCTGGAATATACTAAGAAATTTCTGTTGAAAAAAAGCCCACAATTAGCCTACAGGTAGGTAGGTAGGTTGGATTGGGACTGCAACTCCCATAACTGCTATCCACAATGGTGAGAGAGGTCTCTTTCCAAGCAACCTGTGTAGCTTAATGAAGTTTTGTACCTGATTTATAATACCTAAGTAATGCCGCATCCACTGATACTTAGCACGCTCAGAGCCAGCATTTTAACAGGAAAACGCATGGAATGCCAGAACTATGAGATTACACATCCCACACTTGCATCAGTGGCCCTGGTGGAAGTGAAAGCGCACTGTGACTGACATCCTCACCATCCAGCCAATCAATAACTTGTTTAAGTAAATGTTGCAGGGGTAGGAAAGCATTTCAAAGCCTTAAATGTAAGAGCTTTTCTGTGATCAGTCTCAGGTGACCATGTTATGTGAATTTAGAAGGAAGTGTCCCTGAGTACCTTTATGCCCAGTAGGCAGCTGTGCTAGACAACACAGTGTGTATATTTTGCTAATTCACACACATTCTTCGCCAAAGTTAGGAAATACTGTAGATACCCATATCTGCTGCCACCCTGTGCCTCAGAATCCAATATTAATGCTACTGTTTTCAAAATATTGCCCTTTCTGGCATAGACTGCTATAGCCTATGTGGATGCGTTAAAAATGCACACACACAAAAGCCTCCGAAAGCTAGAACCAGCACGGCAGGGTGAATTATTCCTAATGGAGAGTAGAAAGGATGACTCAGATTCTGAGTTGTTGTTGTTGTTGTTGTTGTTATAATGTTGCTTCAAGTGATGCCTTTGGAGCTAGGCTTAGAGTTCAGAAAACTTATAACATGATTTTATATCTTGGCTTTGGTTTTAATGGTTTTAATATGTAATGGTTTGGGGGTTTTTTTCTTTGTAATTTCCTTATTGCTTTTTGGTGCTTATTGTGACCTGCCCAGAGTCCTGTATGTGAGATAGGCAGCTATAAAAATTGAATGGATAAATGGATAAATGGATGGATGGATAAATATATACATACATACATACATACAAACAAACAAACAATTTGTTCTTTGCACAAAGTGAGCCAACCTCAGCTGCCTTTGGTTATGAAGGAACCTGGAGCTGTCATCTTTAAATCTTGCCATAGTTGTAACCTTTCCAACTATTTTAAGACCCTGAGTTAGAAGTTTGGATGTCTGCAGTTTTCACTACCAGGGCTTGTTCTTCCAAAGGCTTGAAACCTAAGTTCTGAGGGTCACTGCTTCTAAGAGTGTGCTATGACCTCCTTGATCACAGATGTGCCTGCTCCTTTTCTTCATAATTTTATTTATTGATTGATTGGATTTATATTACCGCCCATCTTCTCCGCAAGGAGAACTCTGGGCGGTTCACAACCAAACCAACATTAAAATACAAAACCTATCCTAATGCAAATACACAACATACAAAATATCATTAAAATTCATAGACAATATAAATGGAATAATATGGAATAAAATCAAGATGGTTCCAGTTCTTCCCAAATTCTGTGCGTAAGGGCTGCTCTTCATTCGTGCTAGGGTGCTAGCCATCCCCAAGAATGGCTATTTCCCCTCCCGTCCCAGGCTTGGTGGCAAAACCAGGTTTTCAGTTTTTTTCTGAAGTCCAGGAGTGAGTCTCATAATATCTCCACCATGGTAGTTTTAATGTTTTTTTTAATGGGTAGTTTTAATGGGTTTCCATCTTTTCAGTATGGCGCTACCAGGATTTTGTATGCTAGCCATTGGTTAGGTTGGATATTACAGATGTCTGTCCATTTGCACTGTTTTTCAACAGTACTACTTTTCATTTGTTTGTTGCAGAAGGTCTTGGTATTTTGAAAGATTTCCCTCACTCGGCTTTCAACAACCTTGATCGGAAGGTCATAAAAACTGAGCCAGAAGATACAAGATAGACATGCTGCTGTTGGAAAAGGGTACTGTCCAAATAAAGCTTCAAATGGAAAACAAGTCAAGCCTTAATAACCAGCGTTGCCTCATTGGAAAAAGGGATCTCGTAGCCAAAGCCTAAGAACTGGAACAGTCGTAGCGAGGAGCTGAGAGACAAGCGAATCTGCAGCACAAGCAGTGGGTGCAAACCTGAGGAAGGGGATTCCTAAGATGGGAAAGGCTCACAAAGTAATACTGTGGGGCCTTCTTATTCAAGAATGTACTATACGTTTGAGCAACGTAATGTTTCTAAACAAATCCAAGTGTCACAATATCTATTATGTCCAGTAGAGGTGGCTGCCATTATTTTTACTTGAAATGTCAGTATCTACTTTCAATAGTTACGAGTCCAATTTTTTTTTAAAAAAATCTTAGTTTGGGACATGGGTAGAGAAAGGTGGGGGGAGGGAACATAGTGTGAGACACTTAAACAGCAGGTTTGCAGTGTTTATTTTTTAAAGTGAAAAAATAAGCAATTCCGTAAAATGTTATAGGAATATAGCATTTAAAACAGCTGACTGTATTATAACAGGCATTTTTATGCTCAGTGTGTAACCTCCTCAGAGACTTCAGGAACGTCTATCTGTAATGTATTTATTTACACTGTACTCTCGTCTGCTATTTAGGGACTGAAGGGGAGAGGAAGAAACAATATTGTTTCATACTATAAATTAAGCAGGGAAGGAAGAAATAAATAAACAAAAAATCATCCCATGGAAATTGACTGAGTAGACATTCAGATCAAGACTGGCAGAGCAGCTGAAATGCTGTCACCAGTTTGGAACATTCCTTAGAATTGTGGGGCTTTTTTCCTTAAAAGTTGGAATACTTCAGATAAAGTTAACGGTGGAAAAGCAATCCAAGGAATTTACATGCTGTGCAACAATCAGTAAAAGAGGAAAAGTGGATGGATATGCCACTAGTGGAGGAGGACGTGGGATCGACTTGACCGATCTTGTTGACTTCATTCATATATCATAGCCTGCCTATCATATACCAATATATTTCGTTTCGTATGAATGAAGGATTGTAGTCATTATTTATTTATTGGAGGGTTCCATTTGTGTGAATGAGTTAGCCCCATTTGGTTTACAGTTTCTCTTCCAGGCTCCTGCACATTATGCATAATGCCAGTATGACATCTGGGTTTGCATAAGAAGGTCCCTTTATTCAGTACACATAAATTCTGTAGTTACAGTAGTGCAATTAAATAAGGTTTTAATACCTTTGTTCAACCTTCCCCAACCTAGCGTGTGATAGGAGTTGCAATGCAGTATTTCTGGAGGGCACTGAGTTGGAAAGGCTACCTGGGTTTATAAAAAGCTGAATTTGCCTACAGTAGATTTGTCATGCAGGGGGGGGGGGGGGGTTGTGATGGTGGTTGATAATGGAAATGCTGCATATTCTTGTTAACCTTCCATAATGCAATATTGCTCCTCATATCTGAAGATTGTGGTCTACATAACAGCAATTGCAGAATCATTCCACATACCATATTGAAGCTATTAATGTTGTGTGAGGTGAACTTTGTCATGCTTCAATTGGGATCAATGTAAAACATGTTTTAATAATTATATAACTTGATTTGTGGGGAAAGGTTTCATGGTAGAAACACCAGTGCATGTTTTTATTTTGCAGCAAGAAAGCTTTTTTTTTAAAGCAAAAGTTTCTTGAATTGCATTGTACCATTCGATAACAAAATATATTCTAATGAGAAGAATGTGCAACTTAATGGATCAAAACAACATGATATTTGACTTAAGATGGCCAGTTTCATTGTTGCGTGAATTAATAACATTAATATATGTCCATGTTTCCAAATGTTGTGCTGCTTGATATTAGTGATATCACAAGGTATAGCAGTAATTACAGGAGAATAAGCACACATAACTATCAATAGGACATTTGTTCAATAAAAGCCAATATAATGTGATGTAATAGAGATCTTTTTTTTTCTTTTTAATTGTAAACAACCTAATTTAGCTATGATATAAGCAATGAGGTATTTGCTTTTTTTTATACAGTCCCGCAAATCATTTCAGGCCCCAAACATAGACTTTTTACTTTTTCTTTTTTTAAATTTGCAGTATGTTGAATAGAGCCATGTTTATTTCTATGAAAGCAGGCCGAAGCAGTTCAATATGGTAACTGTGTTCACACATTGTTTTACACTATTACATGATTTGCTTATTTATGTCTTCGTGTGGTCTGTGAAAACAGCCATTGTAGTTTGTAAACCATGGATTATGGCAACGTGTGATCTGTGAAACCAGACATTTGTGGTTTATTCAACCAATCATAGCTAACAATATTGTGGTTTAGTGCAATGTAGGAATCCAACACTCAACTCTTAACTACTTGATGTATACTATTATAGAAATAAGAGCGTGATTAAAATACTCAGAACCCTCAACTCAAGCCTATAATGTCAGAAAGCACATGGAGAATTGTTTGCAAGATCACCTCCCTCAAACCCCACTCCTCATTATCTTCGAGGAAGAAGTGTGTGTTATAAGTAGTTTTAACTTCAGCATGCACTTTTCTGAACACGCTCTGAGTCAGCCTTCTCCAACCTAATGCCCTCCAGATGAGTTGGACTAGAACAGAGCTTTCCAAACTTTTCATGTTGGTGATACACTTTTTAGACATGCATCATTTCGCGACACACTCTTACAGCAGGGCATCATTTCGCGACACACTCTTACAGCAGGGCACAAGGCAGGCACTAGGACCTGCGTGGAATCACAGCAGGTTTGGAGGCAGCAAGGCACAAGGCAGGCACTAGGACCTGCGCGGAATCCTGGCAGGGCTCGGAGGCAGCAGCAACACACCCAGACACTGCAGCCGACACACTAATGTGTCCCAACACACAGTTTGGAGAGCTCTGGACTAGAAGTACTTTTCCACCTGAGCAAGCTGATTGGAGGTGATGAGAATGATAATCTCACCCTCTAGAAGGCACTTGATTGTATTTTTTTTAAAAAAAGTCCCCTTGAAGGCAGTTGATAGGTTCTTTGTAGAAAGCTCAATGAAGAGACCAGTTGATGGCAATAGAGCCAAATGTCTTGTTTCTGAACTTTTTGGTGGTGGTGGTGCTGGTGGTGGTGTAGTATTAAAGAAATCTGGGGGGGTGGTAACCAAAGTGTGATCTATGTTTGTCTGCATTTGTATTCTTGTTTTCTGAATTTCTGTGCCTTGTTGATTATAAAATAAAAATCACTTTGGTGAACTTTTTCCTTGTCTAATTTTTTTTAAGGTTAAACAAACCAATTAGTGGCATACGTTTCAGAAATTTCAGATTATCATTCAACACAGTTGATTTCCTTCATCACATAGTGTAGTTTTGAATACTATTTTTGGGGGTTCTTAGTTTTGAGGCTTAAATTGCAAAATGATCTTTTTCCCAGTGAACATGAATTTGCTTACAATATCCAGAGTGATGTAACCAGCATATAAATCTTGGAAGTTACATTTTCTGGTAAATGGAGCTGTTTGTTTCCATATTGGTATATATAATGTAGCTTTGATAGAACTGAAATTAAACAGAAGAATTAACAACACATTACTAAGAGACCTCCCTGGCTGTTTCTAACATGCACATATATACGCCCACATTTACAACATCCAATCCACAACCATCTCTTAATCATAGCCTGAAGTAATGAAAAGTTCCATAAAGTATGTGAGTGGTATAATTTAAATTATTGGCCCTTTGATACAGATACAACTACATTTTAAATTGCCATTGTTTGATTTACAGCAAGCTCTCATTAACATTATACATATATTTTACTGACAAAAGGTTCCCTGAAAACCATTTTCAAGTCTAACATTACGAATTAGACTATAACTTTCGTTAGATGATGTTCTTTCTGGAATAATACAAAGGATCATATCTGCAGAAATGAACACACCTCAATTTGATTTAATTTTCTTTGTTCCTTTGCAGTTATTCTGATCCTTCATAATGCATTATGTATTATGTTTCATTACCCAACTGGGTAACATCATCAGTTCTAGTGAGTGTGGGGTTTGCTCCCTGTTTAGGCATTTGTGCAGAAAGAATGCACAAATGTAGGTTTGCCTACATGCAAATTTCTCCCATTTGCGTGCTTTCTGAGTGACAATGACAGGGATTGTCCAGCAACTTCTCATGTGCCAGGCAGAGACCTTGACACGCCCCAATAGTTTCATCAAGATGACAGTAGCATCAGGCAAGTGCAATACAAACTCCACTCCTTTCACCTATGTGCAACATCACAAAGTGTGTCTGAAAGGGGCAGAGCTTGTATTGTGATAGTGTGATGTTGCTTTCGCTATCGGTTCCCCTTTGATCCTCCCATAGATTTCTGCAGTGCCAGGTTCCCCATTCCAGATGTTTGTACTACAATGCCCACTAGCATTTTATGGAACTGTCCATACAGCTGCTTTAAGACATTTTGGTAACCCGCTCCAACCAAGGGATGGGCAGTCAAATATTCAAAAGGAAGACATTTCAACTACACCTGAAGACAGAATCACAGCTTAGAGGAGGCAAGAGTAGGGGTTGTGGCACATCTACCAATCCTCTCCTGGCTTGCTATCATTCCCAGTATCTGCTGTTTGAGAAAGCTGCCTTACAGTGCCTGATTATTACTGCTGTTGGATTTTTTCATTCATTCATTCATTCATTCATTCATTCATTCATTCATTCATTCATTCATTCAATGTATCACCACCCAACTCCCTCAAAGGGACTCTGGGCGGTTTACAATCCAACACAAATTCTAATACAAATATAAAGTTAAATAAACATTAAAATAAACAATTTAAAAATACAATAAATATAATAAAATCAAGATGGTAGTATCTTCTTTAAAACACTGGAAAGGGCAATTCTAGGGCCATCCTAAGGTATTAGCCATCCCCAAGAGTGTATACACTTCTTCCCGCCCCAGGCCTGTTGGCAGAGCCAAGTCTTGAGTTTTTTCCAGAAGTCCAGGAGCGAGGGGGACTGTCTTAACTCTGGGGGAAGAATATTCCACAGGGCAGGCGCTACTGCAGAGAAGGCACACTTCCGTGACCCCGTTAGATGGAATTCTTTGACCGATGGGGTCCGTAGCATGCCTTCCCTGCATGACCGGATGGGACATGTTACCATGTGAATGTATCCCTGGGGGCAATCCAGGAAGGTTAGCAACTAGCAATTTATAGTGCCATCCAGCTTTCCCTGTGGTGACATATTGCCAAAGTGGATGCACTTTATATTGCCACAGCTATACTGGTAGTCTTTTTTTTTCTTTTTGGGGAAGCAATATTATGACTCTAGTTTGCTCTCCAACTTTAAGAATACAATTAGCTTTAAAATTATATGATTTTCTGCTGTAAAATAGTTTCCCACTGAATGTGGAAATATTTGAAGGCTCAAATGTCATGGAAGGAATTAGAGCCATCATTGCTTCTTGGAGGGTTGAGGTGAGCAGCTGGTACTGATGAATTGTAGGTACCAGTGTCAAACAGCTTTTTTTCAGACTTGCCTTGTTGCCACGTTGGACCCTGAGCTTCAGCCTTGCCCTGCTGCCGCGTCGGGTACAATTCTTTGTACAATGCTGTAGTAATGAGAAGTGGACTAGGGCAGGCCTGAACAATTGGGGGATCACTAGGGTGATTGTTGCTGATGAGATACTGAAGTTAGCCAAAATTGGCAACATTCTTCATTAAATAATAAAGCTGTGTAAGATCAGCCAAGTTCTAGTTCAGATGCAAGATTTGTAGGTGACATTACTTGATTCAAATTTGTGATTTGAGATTTAAAGGTGACAAGATTCAAGATTAATTTCAAACAGGTTTGAGACTCAGTTAGTTAAAAGAAATGACCATAGGCTATAATAAAGAAACACCAACTTTTCTGCAGTTCCTTCTCTTTTGGGCACAAGGGAATGAAAATAGCAGAGATAGGAGACCATTTAGAGGATATTGACCCTGTAAAGTTTCAGCTAGATTCATGGCAATAATGTTCTGAAATATTTCCCTGTACCTCTTTTAAGTCAAGGATAGCAGGAATGAAGAAAGGCTGTTTCAGCAGCCTCTATATTGTACAGCAAAGGTTCTACAGAGAAATTGTGTTACACCAATGCAAAAAGTGTTCTGCTGTAACTTTTAGAAATTGTTTTCAAAGCAAGTTCTTGGAAAGATCAAAGAATCCACTGTCCTCTGACTGTTTGCTATTCTGGGTCACTAGGATGAAAGGATGGATGGACAGATAGATGATAGATAGATAGATTTGCGTGTGTGTGTGTGTGTGTGTGTGTGTGTGTGAGAGAGAGAGAGAGAGAGAGAGAGAGAGAGAGAGAGAGAGAGAGAGAGAGAGAGAGAGAAAGGGGGGCTATGCACTTAAGAAAAGGAAGTTCAAATCACCATGGAAGCCTAATAGGGCCTAAGGCATCTGTTCTCTCTCAGCCTCAGTTCCTTGGCTGCAATATGGGGATAATAATAATCTATAGATGCATGTTATAGACCTTTTGTACGGCCTGCTGAAATAGTTCAATAAGAAAAATGGTCCAACCATTCAAAATACTCAGCAGAAGTAGAAGTAACTTGAGAATTGTCCATCTTCTGTAATCCAGTGTCTGAGCTAGGCTGTAAACCAAAGCCAATTAAACCAACCAAACTCAACTTTCAGACTTTTTCTCTCTCGTCACTAATTGAATTGTGGTTGCTGATATCAAACATTTATTTCTTAGCCTATTATGTCTTCAAAATGTATATTTTAATTTTCTTAACTTCTGCAATTTCAGAGAAGCTTCATTCTTTCTGCTACTTAAAAAATTAGAGATAATTGCCTCACTGAAAGAATGTGGTGGGGGAGAGAAAATGTAGTCATTTTAATTTTTCTCCCTTTTCTTCAGCAAGCCATCATTTTAGCAGTAAATGGTCAGCTTTCCAAAACCTACCCAAATCTCTTAACTGTTCCTATGCCACTTCATGAAGTCAGAGAAATCTTGGTTTTTAAAAAAGCAAGATATTCTACAGCACTGTAATCTCAAAGGCCTTCTTGGACTATACACACAGAACACCTCCCGACAAATTAGCACTGAAGCATCGTAGGCAAGTTGAGTTAATATATGCATCATATTGACATGTTTTGAAATCCTGCAGTGACTCATTTATGTGCTTTGAAAAGTGTACACTTCACTCGTTTGGAGTTCAACTGCTTCAAAAATGCCGTGTTACACCCACGGGATCCTAGGAAGGCAGGCCCAGTCTTGTATTCTTTCTTTGTATCGCCCGACTGATCGCTCACTCAGGAATAAGTGCGTAGGACCAAACTGAGTGATATGCCTGTAGGTGGAATCTCACTGCTACCCACAGTTGATTTGGATGGTCATTTGTGAGGCCCCACATAGCTACTAACCACAATAAAGTGAAGGAAGTTTAAATATAGGAAGAGACGCAATGCTTTTACCAACCTGTTTCTGCTGCAATAACAATCACACTAGAGACCGTGTCCAACATGAACATTTTGGCAGTGATGATGGGAATTGCAGTCCAACATTACTAAGGCTGGGCTGTGGAGAACCTCCTTGAGGATTGATTTGTACATTGTGTTCCATTAACCAGTCAATATGTGGACATTAAGCCACAAAGCAAGCTTCAGTTTTCTCAGCAACACAGCACAACCATAACTAGATTTGGGGCTGAATTTTGGATGGGTTGCCACCCTGAAAGTAACACAAAAAGGACATGAGTTAATACTATTAAGACCTGTAGTAGAATACATAACGGGGAGTATTTGATTGGTGGATCATTTTGTTCAGTCTGGTCCAAATTTCAAAAACAGTTTGCATCATCTCTTTAGCGAAATCACGTTTCTCAGACATTTGTCTTTAAAAATAAACTCTATCAAAATAGGGCAGAATGAGAGGAATTATTTATTTATTTATTTATTAATCATATTTATACCCCGCCTATCCCCTCCCTAAAAGAAGGAAGAATTTGCAATGGAAAAGCAATGGGCATAGAAGGGATTAAGAAACCCAGAAGAAATCCCCAGAATTTCAGAAGGAAAGGGAAACAAATTTAAAATATTTTTCAAAACTTTTGCAACGTTTTGAACAAGAATGCCAACAGCTCTCAAGATTTCACACAAGAACCACAAAATCTTGTGAAATTTGATAATCTTGTGAAATTATGACTACACAAACACACACACACACACACACAAATTATACCCCAGCACCATTAAACAATAGTATCTGGTGCCTGAAAAGATGCCTGGCCCTGGGTTGATGCAGTGTGTGATGTATTAATATAATGTGGTAAGAAATTCATTGGTTTTCAGGGGGTTATAGGCCTCTCCGTTGTCTCTGTTGTCTGTCTACATCACAGCTTTCCAAACTGTGTGTCGCGACACTTTAGTGTGTCGCAACACACAGTCTGGTGTGTCACCACACAACCTGGAAGCGGCAGCGGGGGCGTGCATGGCGGCGGCACCCCCACACCGCCGCCGTGCACGCCCAGGCCCCCGCCGCCGCGCCACCGCCGCTGCCGCTGTTGGTGTGTCGCCAGTGGCGGCACTTTAGAAAGCTCTGGTCTACATCTTATGATGAAAACCTGATTATCTCTTTTGTTTAGCTTTTTAAGATACTTTTTCCAATTTCCGATTGTTTTCTTATTTGAAAAAGCTAAATATCCCTCAGTGTTTCCATTTTCTATTTGGTTGTCCTCCTTTGAGGGGGGGAGATTATGAGCGAGTTGGATGCACATATTATATGTGCGTGCAAACATTTACTTTGATTACTTGAAGATGGAGTTCAATTTTACTTTATAGTCATTTCTTTAGCATGCATAATAGAAACAAAAATCTTTTTCTTGCATTCCTCTTTTATTTCTTCTTCCTTTTTTGTTTCTTGCTGAATTGGCAGCAATGAGAAGTCAAGACTGATTGCATGTTTTGACATGTGCTGACAGACCTTTGATGCTGTCAGGAACATCTGGAGCGCTGGGAAAAGCAGCATTTCTCCAGGTCCAAGCTCTGCTGAGGCCATGGATTTGCAAGTAGCAGTCCCGATTCAAGTCTCATTGGGCATCCTCTCTCCTGTCTCAAAGACACGCCGTGATGTCAATGAACACTGAGTACAGAGAGATCATCTGCAATGGATGACCTGCAAAGGCTCCCCACGTCAAGCTCTGCTGTGTTCCCAGGAAGACTGACAGTCCAGTGGCATGACTGGCATGATTCAGAGCGGATAGGAGCTCTACATTTCACGTTTTGAGATCTTCACGTAACGGTCCCACCAGGACAGGGATGAAGGGTGGTTGGATGTACGTTCATGAATTAGTGTTTAGTTTTGTTTGTTTAGTCATAGGTATACAGTACATCTCTTCGTTGCTGTTCTGCGGGAGATAGGCTTTGCTTGAAATGAAAAATCCAGGGGTAAAAGATTTCCATCGACACTGAGGCTGTTACTTTGTTTTAAAGATGTGGCTAGACCCATGGCAGACTAAGAGACAGAGAGAGCACACAGTGGAAATTGTGATTACGGCGAAGGAAGGTCTGAGTCCTTTGGCCTAAAGCGGGTTCTCTCTCCGATAGGATTCCTGTGCCTTTAATGGCTGCCTGACAGCCGCCTAACAACAGATGTAGAAGCAGCTTCTTGCACAGGGGTGAATAGGTGGGGAAAGGTTCCACTGCCAGATTTTTATCTCTCAGACAACTGTTAAACACCCAGCAGCACAGCCAGAAAAAGAATTGGGAAACATTGTCTGTGCTAGTGATAGAACAGTAGCAGCTCCCTGTCTGTTGTGCTGCCTGTTTGTGCCTTTGTTACTTTCAGAGGAAAAAAAGTTTAAGAACTGTGGTTCCTTCTCAAAACTATACACCTTCCCACTGTTCACCACTCTGCTGCACTCTTATGGGATGGTAACTATTTATCCATTTATTGTAAACCTCCATTAAAGAAATATTTCATTAACATTTGCTCTGAACATTTTGCTACCGTAGGGGAATTGCTTTTCTTTTCATGTTAAGATCACAGTAAGATCGTACAAGAAGAAGATCAAACCAGTCCATACTCCAGGAAATAAAGCCAGACTGCTCACTTGAGGGAATGATATTAAAGGCAAAACTGAAGTACTTTGGCCACATAATGAGTAGACAGGATACCCTGGAGAAGATGCCGATGCTAGGAAAAGTGGAAGGCAAAAGGAAGAGGGGCCGACCAAGGGCAAGATGGATGGATGGATGATATTCTGGAGGTGACGGACTCGACCGTGGGGGAGCTGGGGATGGCGACGGCCGACAAGAAGCTCTGGCGTGGGCTGGTCCATGAAGTAATGAAGAGTCGGAAGCGACTGAACGAATAAACAACAACAAGAAGATCGTAATAGAAGAGGCCAGCCAGCTCCATGGACAGTAGTATCCGTTTGCAAAGAGTCAATATGCTAGGTGGACTGCAAATCAAGTGGAAAACCTTTTCTGAATTAACGCCACCACTAGATACCTTCCCCTCCATCCCGCTTTTCATATTCTGAGATGTAAAGAGAATTTAGACAGAAAATAAGAAGTGCGAAGTTAAACCATTCTTTTGGCATAATACAGAATACTAAGCATTGTATAGTACTATACACTGTGTTTTTCTGTCTTGAGGAATATATAGATGTAGCCTAAAACTCCTTGTGCTTAGAATTTCATTCAGTGTTTAAACTAGGAGCATTTTATGGGAAGAAACATCTGCACCCAGCTGGATATTTCAGATTATATTAGGAAAGACTGTTCTAGGTCATTTGCTAACCCAGCACCCCGGGTGACTACTTCTAGAAACAATTGAGTGAATACACATGAACAAGGATCATAACCCAGTGCCTAAATTTTGTTTCACTCCTCTTAGACAACCTGTTTCTGCATGTAGAATTCCCTCATACTGTACTGCATGCGTGCCAAAAATCCTGATCTGGCCAGGACTGACCTATGATTCCCAGGGTCCTACAAGATAACTCTGTCTGTCTGTCTGTCTGTCTGTCTGTCTGTGTGTGTGTGTGTGTGTGCTGTGAATGGCTAGAATTTGGGAGGGGCTTTTATAGTTTCACAGGTTGATCATTGCTACCCATGGTTCCTGTCAATAATTACATGCTGGTTCTATGGAGGAAGGATATATTGGTAGAATAAGAAAAGGGAAATAAAAGTGAGAAGTCTGTGTTCTTAATGGAAACTGTAAAAAAGGAATAATAATGCTGCTTTTGTAAATCTATGAACCGAAGAGAGAACTGAAAAGAGTTATAAAACAAAAGTACAATTAAAATATGTAGAGTGGATCTTTTGATCCATGGCGGGTTTCTTCTCTTTTTCCATCTACATGATTGTTACCCCTGACAAAATTGCAAAGCTCCCTTGACATATGACTCCAGAGAAGTCTTCAAAAACAAGGGAAGAAAAGGATGAAGGAGTAGGATGTAATAGAATCCCTTCCTCATGAGCTCCATATGAAATGAGATGCAATACAATATATGCTGGTGATTTCCCTGGAAATTTGAGAGGGCTTGATCATACCTTGAAGCGAATGAGACTG
The DNA here is from genome assembly GCA_023362775.1 of Charina bottae. Classification (NCBI taxonomy): domain Eukaryota; kingdom Metazoa; phylum Chordata; class Lepidosauria; order Squamata; family Charinaidae; genus Charina; species Charina bottae. The sequence goes on along the minus strand of JALMGJ010000020.1, from coordinate 18,613,625 downwards.
TCTACCAAAATTAGTCTTTTATTTTAAATAAATGAGGGAAACCCTATTCACAAAAAAATCATGTGTTTGTTTAAAATATGGCATCACTTTATTTTAAGTACAAAACCATATTTTCTTTTCAACAGCTACTAAATTCTCCTTGAAGTGTTTTTTAAAATCTAAAATATCCTCACCCCCAAAACCATAGAGTTCAGCTGCGCCCATATAGAAATCAACGCCAAGACATCATGAAACTCTCCCTGTGCCTGCTAGATCTGCTATGCTGGGATTCATGATATAAATAGGATTTATTCATTTATTGATTTATAATTCGATTTATATCACCGCTCCATCTCCCCTTAGGGGGACTGTGGGCAGTTGTAAGTATTGGTAAGCACAGGTCTAATGCAGAAGTCAAAAAAGTTTAAAATCTTAAACACTGCCGAGCCTCAGTCCAAACTGCATAATTGCCCAGAGACCCTCTTTTGAGGGGAGATGGGCGGTGGCAAAATTCGAAAAACAAACAAACAAATAAATAGATAATCTGATGAAAGAAGGCACAGAATGCTGAATGGCTTTTCCAGAGCTCTTTCTCCTTGCCTGCTGCTCCATAATTTGCCATTTATTGCAAATGACATTTCCCACAAATTTACTGGATTATAGTTCCCATCATCCCAGCCCATATGGTTCTAAGAATATTTTTCATGTCATCTGAGTTATTCAAAAACAATTCTGATTAAAAAAAAAGAAACAGCAGATAAGTAGTTTTGGAATGGAAGTATGTATTGATAACAACAGTACAGTAATTCAGTTCCACCTATCTTTCTCTTAAATCAGAGCTTTCCAAACTGTGTGTCACCACACACAGTCTGGTGTGTCGCCACACAACCCGGAAGCGCTGATCATCATCAGCACTTCCGGGTTTTCCCGCGGCGACACACCAACGGTGGTTGGTGTGTCGCCACGGGAAAACTTTGGAAAGCCCTGTCTTAAATATTTATTTTATCTGGTTTCATCAGTTTTCTAGTGGATGCAAGTAATCCGGGCTTTAGATTTTTATTATACATTCCGGCTTTAGCTTGCAATTCTCAGAAAGAGGAAGCATATTATTAAATATCTATCTTGGAGCAATCTTTTTTCTCTCTCCCAAAGGCACAACCATGATACAGTAGTATCAAATAATTGTAACTCTCCTCATGAACTGTTCATCTGTACCACACCCAGCCTGGTACTGTCAGGGTTCACAGGTTTTTAAATGTGTTTTAACACTTTTTTTTCATTTTTTAAAAATGTTTTCTGTTTCTAGAAAGAAATAGCACAAAAGGAGATGAACAGTAAGTTAAATTGTCTGGATGTTCACTTATGTTTATGCTGTGTAATGTCTCATTCTGTGGGACCAGTTAAAGATATACCTTTCTGTTGCTAATTTCATAAATCCAAATCCTACTTCTGATATCCAAAAGTCCAAGAAGCCATAGATATTTAAACATTTTTTTTGCTTTCATAAGTTTTTTTTTAAGCTTTTCTTTGCAATTTTTTCCACTCTTCCATGAGCAATTTTGGGAGAGTTTTTGGTTTTTCTAATTGTATGTCAGTCCCCAATATTTCTTTCTTTTTTCTTGCCCTACAGAAATTTGGGGGAAAACATTAAGGAACTTTTTATAACATCAGAGTTATATAAAGCTTTACTGAGTGCTAAATAAAAACGTAATTCTCTTGATACAGAACACACTTGATAAAGAATGTTCATTGAATTGTATAAAACAAAGATATTGGAAGCAAGGGGAAAGATCTGATAAAGCACTAGTCTACAATTAAATAATATTATTTCTACTACTATTTCTGGAGGTAATGGACTCAACCGTGGGGGAGCTGAGGATGGTGGCGGCCGACAGGAAGCTCTGGCGTGGGCCAGTCCATGAAGTCACTAAGAGTCGGAAGCGATTGAACGAATAAACAACAACAAATTTCTACTACCAATGATACCAAAGGAAAAGTATAAAATAACTGTTAATAAATCAACATTTTATTATTTTTATTCTGAGTCAAAAGTTCTAGGTCAGAAGTTACTGAGGGAGAAATTAATTGATTGCTATACAAGATAGCTGTTCCACTGATTACATATGATCATGCTGCCTATTGAGCTGCACCTTTAACACTTCAAGAAATAATTAATATTAAACCTATGAAAACAGAAACCCAGTGTGGTCCTGATGATTATCCTATTGAATGGTTTAAGAGATACACTGTTTCCCCCCCAATATTATTAAAGATTTATAATCATGCTTTTCTGAATAAAGTTTTTCTTACCTCCTCTAGCAAGGCTTATATAACTGCAGTTTCAATGGCTAGTAAAATTCTATTAATGGTCCAAGTCATCGTTTGATTTCTGGTTAAATGTTAATGCCAAAAGACTACTGCAACCCTGACATGTAGATTACAAATCATTCTGTCTTGATTATCCAACCTGCACAATCTGGTTCAAAATATTAGATTATTAATTGACATTTTGGATATACTGTAGATTCAGAAAAATTGATATCAGCAGTGATGGTTTTATGGGATGCAGAACAAGCCTTTGATATGATTCAGTGGAAATTCTTGAAAGAAATTTTGGCCAAATATGAATTAGCCCCTTTCTTTTATTACTTGGAGCATATGTAGGCTGACCATATTTCCTTCAGACAAAAACGGGACCCTAACGCGCGTGTACGTGCCAAGATGTTGGCACGCAGGTGCGCGCACCGGCACGCTGGCACGCCAGCACACTGACAGGTGCACAGGCAGGCGCACAGGGAGGCGCACAGGCAGGCACGCAGGGAGGCGTGCGCGCACACACGCACTCTAACTTTGAAAACAGGACAAAATGGAGATTTTGTCCAAAATGACGGGACGGTTGGAAAATGTTAAAGTAACAGGACTGTCCCGTTCAAAACGGGACGTATTGTCAGCCTAAGCATATGTGAAACTCTAATAATTCTGCTAGGGTTTTTATGAATCTAGCAAGATGTCTTGGGGAACTCATCAAATAGTCCTTTACCTGCTGTTATTTTTAACTTGCCAGTGGAACCATTGGCCTGTCTTACTATAAATGGAATAAGACTTGTAGACTGTGTGATTGCAAATGGAATAAGACTGTTTTTTCTAAAAATGGAAGAGATTTTGAATATAAATAGCTGCTGAACATAAATCGGGTCAATCCCAATTTGAAAACTGTTTGTGTGTGCGTTTGTGTTTGTGTGTTAGAGGTGTTAATACTTTGGATCAGCTCATTCCTAATCAAGTTTTTAAATCATTTCAGTTACTACAAGAATTTGCTTTATCCAAAACTATGAAATGGCAATATATTCAGTTAAAGTATTTGTTGGTTTCACAACTTGTTCCAAATGCATTGCAGCATCTAAAATTCTTGCTCATTTGACAATATTGACAGTTGTTTGGATGCTTCTAAGTCTACACTATTTTCTATAAACAGTTAAAGTTTTATTAAGGTAGACATTAGTTATCTGCAAGAATGTTGGAATCAGAGTTGGAATATCCATATTAACCAATTAATGATTAATGATTTAAAGTTCAATGACGGGGTGGAAAGGTGGTGATGTAATACCGATTCAAGTGCTCTCTACCAACGTCAATAATTCTTTTGTTAACATTTTTAACAGATATTTCTCCATGACCTCCAAGCAGTTATGGAAGTTCGGAAGATTGTTATGTTGAGAGACAGAGAGAAAGGAATTTAACAACTAGCTATTTCAAGATAAAGGCTTGGAGATTTATAGCTACTAATCTATGCTACTGTTGGCATGTTTGCAGAATCTGACTATTGTATAAGGAATAATGAACTCCAGCTTCTAGCAAATATCGAGTAATCTAGATATTTATAATATCTACTTATATTTATATGTAAGAAAGAGAGGAGGAATAGGAGTAAAATGTAATCAAACAGTCCTCAGCGCCAAATAAAACAAATGAGAATGAATGGAGTGTTTGCTCTAGAAGGTGGAAACAACCCTATAGCTACTGAAGAGTAATAATACTCAGTAATATAATATAATAATACACAGTATAATATAACAGTAATAATACTCGAGGATAAGGGGGAGGCAGAATTTAAAGAAAAAGACTGATTTTCTAATTTTCCTCAAAGAAGAAGAACAAATGTCCTGTTTATTAATATCAACCATTGAGCGACAGTAGAAAGCATAATTGGATGATTGGAAGATATTAGATCCAAGCTGGAGCTGCTTTGAGAAACAGTAATTTGAAGCCAAGCAGAAAGAACAACTGAACTAGAGAGCAGAGAAATTATTTCTTATAGAGTTATAAAGATGATCTTATTCTAGACCAGGTCTTTCCAAACTTTTCATGTTGGTGACACGCCTTTTAGCCATGCATGAAAAAGGGGCGCGGTGGCTCAGCGGGTTAAACCGCTGAGCCGTTAGACTGCCGACCATAAGGTTGGCAGTTCGAAACCGCGTGACGAGGTGAGCTCTCGTCACTTGCCCTAGCTCTCTGCCAACCCAGCGATTCGAAAGCTAATATAGCAAGTAGATTAATGGGTACCACTCACGTGGGGCAATTTGCGGGCGTCCAGCGGAGAGTCGTCCTCGATTCCAAAAAGACCTGGAAGTGCAGCGATGTCGGCGGAGGACGATGGAGGACGACGGATCCGGAGACACCAGCTTCCTGGACGTCAGCAGCCGGCGCGAAGCGAGGCATTCTGGGACTTGCAGTCCAATGCCTTCAGCAGAAGAGCCGGTTCCCTTCCTCTCTCCCTGTCGCGCGGGTATAAACTATATGATGTATAACTTGATGATGTATAAATTAATGTATACTGATGTTGTAAGCCGCCTAGAGCCCTCCAGTAGGGAGGGGATAGGCGGGGTATAAATAAGATAAAAAAAAAATGATTTCGTGACACAGTAATGAGGAGTCCCCGCCCCCCGGCCCACATGATTGGCTCCCGGCTCCAAACCCTGCCCCCCGACCCACATGATTGGCTCCTGGCTACAAACCCCGCCCCCGGCCCATGTGATTGGCTCCCGGCTCCAAACCCTGCCCCCAGCACATGTGATTGGCTCCCGGCTCCAACCCCAACCCCATGTGATTGGCTGCCAGCTCCAAATCCCGCCCCCCGGCCCCCAGTCTTGTACTGTATGTATTGTATTATATGTAATAAGAGCTTTCCAAACTGTGTGTCGTGACACATTTCTGTGTCGCGGCAAGGGCCCAGGTGTGTTGCAGGGGAACCCGGAAGAGGAGGCCATGTACCACATGGAGCCCCGCCCATCCCTTGCCATGCCGACAGGTCCCTGCTCTGACCCCAGCTCTTCAGCTCTCGCCGCAAAAGCCAGGTAAGTTAGTAGCCCTGTAGGGCTCCAACTGGGGGGAGGGTGCAGGGACGCGACTAGCCTGCCGGGGTGGGGGGGGTGGGGGGTGCAGGGACTGACTTCTCACTTTTCCCGAGAAGTGCCAGCGGCCTGACAGCCGAGAAAGGGATGGGGAGGCGGCTCCGCTGCCCACCTCGCAAGGCCCCTGCACCTTCCGCGTCTCCAGCTCCCCCTTCCCCTTGGTGGCGGCCCCAGCCAGGCAGAGGCAGGACTGGGTGGGCGTACAGGCGGCGCTGTCCGCCTCCGTGGCCTGGCCTGGCTCGCCGCTGCCTCCCGTCACCTCCAAGCGGAAAATGGTGGCGGTTGATGCGCGGCCAGTGAGAGCTGAGCTGAGGCCGAGCCGAGGGAGCCTGCCGGTGGCTCCGGCCCGACGAGAGGGCTCCCGGCGCTCCGGGGAGACCCAGCACGGGCGGCGGGGACGGGGCTGAAGCAGGAAAGGAGCCGCCGGCGGGAGCGCGGCACAAGGAGCGCCTCGCCGGCACCTGCCCAGCTTCCACCGCGCTTCGTCAGAGAAGGTAAGACGCCACGCCGGTGGGCAGGTGGCTGAGAGGCAGGCGGGCGGGCAGGGGGTCGCCTGCTGCGGGTTCATCCAACCGTCCTTCCTGGAGCTGCTGGGGCTGGATGGAGCGGTGGGGGACTTGGCATTGCTTCTTCCAGCGGGCGCTCCAAGCCCAGCTTTTCAGCCATCGATCAAGGATCGATCAGGCCCGGGGGCAGGGCTGGCCGAGGGGCTCGGGGGGGGAAGACGGGTCCCTGTTGTCTGAGATATCCTCATGCATCCTCCCCCCTCCCCCCGCAATATAGCAGCAATAACAACCACATCAACCACTACCTGCCGTGAAGGCTCTGGCAGAAATGGATCCAAGTGCGGGACGCTCTTCTGGAGAGTGGAAAGTACAGGATCCCCGCTCTTTCTTGGGGTTTTCCTTCTCTTTCAGTCCCTGCCCGGCACCCCGAGTTCAGCTGCTGTTCCCAAGCAGGGAAAAGGCCTCCCCAGATAGAAACAGCGGGGATCCTGCACTTTCCACTCTCCAGAAGAGCGTCCCGCACTTGGATCCATTTCTGCCAGAGCCTTCGTGGTAGGTGGTGGTCGCTGTGGTTGTTATTGCTGACATATTGTGGGGGGAGGATGCGTGAGGATGTCTCAGGCAACAGGGACCCGTCTTCCCCCCACGAGCCCCTTGGCCAGCCCTGCCCCCGGGCCTGATCGATCCTTGATCGATGGCTGAAAAGCTGGGCTTGCAGCGCCCGCTGGAAGGAGCAATGCCGAGTCCCCCACCGCTCCATCCGGCTCCAGCAGCTCTGGGAAGGACTGTCGGACGAGCCCGCTACAGGCGACCCCCTGCCCGCCCGCCTGCCTCTCAGGCCCCCACCCACCGGCGCGGTGTCTTACCTTCTCCGATGAAGCGTGGTGGAAGCCGGGCAGGCGCCAGCGATGCGCTCCTCGTGCTGCGCTCCCGCCGGCAGCTCCTCTCCTTCTGCTTTGGCCCCGTCCCCGCCACCCGCACTGGGTCTCCCTGGAGCGCTGGGAGCCTTCTTGTCGGGCCGGAGCCACGGGCAGGCTCCCTCGGCTCAGCCCCAGCTCAGCTCTCACGGGCCGCGCATCCGACCGCCGCCATCTTCCGCTTGGAGGCGACGGGAGGAAGCGGCGAGCCAGGCCAGGCCACGGAGGCAGAGAGCGCCGCCTGTCCGCCCACCCAGTCCTGCCTCTGCCTGGCTGGGGCTGCCACCAAGGGGAAGGGAGAGCCGGAGACACGGACGGTGTGGGGGCCTTGCGAGGCGGGCAGCGGAGCCGCCTCCCCGTCCCTTTCTCGGTTGCCAGGCCGCTGGCACTTCTCGGGAAAACTGAGAAGTCAGTCCCTGCACCCCCCACCTTGGCGGGCTAGTCGCGTCCCTGCACTCTCCCCCCCAGTTGCAGCCCTACTGGGCTGCTAACTTACCTGGCTTCTGCGGCGAGAGCTGAAGAACTGGGGTCAGAGCAGGGACCTGTCGGCACGGCAAGGGATGGGCGGGGATCCACGTGGTGCACGGCCTCCTCTTCCGGGTTCCCCTGCGACACACCTGGGCCCTTGCTGCGACACAGAAATGTGTCGCGACACACAGTTTGGAAAGCTCTGTTCTAGACAGACGAATATGATATCTGATGTCAGAAACCCAGTCTGGTACTGCAACTATCACAAACTTGGCTGACAATAAGTGCATCAAAGTGGAAGTGGTGGTGTGAGTAGGACGCATCAGGAAGCAGCTAAGTAATCTATTGTGCTTAGTTTCAAGTATGCTGAATTTGGAGGAAATTTATATCCTGTCTTTAGATAGTGAGTTAGCATTTCATGTAATGAAGAAAACATACCATTTGAAGAAAAGCAGAATCTGGCCAATAAGATTTTTTAGAAATGAAGAGTTTCTCTGACACCTGAAACTGGTCCATATACAGAACGATATAAATACAAAGTATAAATATAAATACAAAACAATGGTGGCCCCAGTGACAGCATTAGAATGGGAAAGTCAGACAAAAACTACTCAGGTACCCTAGGGGTGCTCCAAAGCACAAAGATCAGTACCCCAAAGGGCCCACTTTCTTAATCACCAAAAAGAATGCCAGATTGCCTGCTGCGAAGGTTGATACTTTAATGTTCAGGAGGAACAGTCAGACTCCTAAGTCAATTGTGGTTAAAAAAGAGGGAAAGAGGAAGAATTACTTTATCTGTGTAGAAATGCTTATGAAATCTCTTATAAGGATCAAAACAATCTTGTAATCAAGCCAGTTTTTTAAACAGGAGACCAGAGTCATAGCCTGTGTCAGGCAAGACAGTAGGCAAGCATTCAAAAGTCAAATCTGCAGGCTTGTATCAGAAGGCTCAATCCCATTTTACAGTATGTTTGTTGTTGTTTATTTGTTCAGTTGCTTCCGACTCTTCATGACTTCATGGACCAGCCCACGCCAGAGCTTCCTGTCGGCCGTCGCCATCCCCAGCTCCCCCATGGTTGAGTCCGTCACCTCCAGAATATCATCCATCCATCTTGCCCTTGGTCGGCCCCTCTTCCATTTGCCTTCCACTTTCCCTAGCATCAGCTTCTTCTCCAGGGTATCCTGTCTTCTCATTATGTGGCCAAAGTACTTCAGTTTTGCCTTTAATATCATTCCCTCGAGTGAGCCGTCTGGCTTTATTTCCTGGAGTATGGACTGGTTTGATCTTCTTGCAGTCCAAGGCACTCTCAGAATTTTCCTCCAACACCACAGTTCAAAAGCATCTATCTTCCTTTGCTCAGCCTTCCTTATGGTCCAGCTCTCGCAGCCATAGGTTACTATGGGGAATACCATTGCTTTGACTATGCGGACCTTTGTTGTCAGTGTGATGTCTGTGCTCTTAACTATTTTACAGTATGAGCCATAGTTATAACATTACCTTTTGTGCTTATTTAAAACGTTCAATGCTTGATGGGTAATTACAGACAAATAAAGAGGGTTCTTAAATTAGTATTACAAAATCCAATTAGGCATTGTTTCTGAGAGTCTGGAGATGACACTCACAGCCCAAACATGTGAATGGACCACATTTCTGCAATCAAAACCCTCACTTTTTTAAATCACAAAGTAAGTTAGATCAATATTTGATATCTGAACAGCTAATGTGCTGGGGATAGAAGTAGAGATTCTAATATGGAAATGTTTCAGAATCCTTCCCACCATGCTGTCTCTATTTAGTATACAAATTCAACTACAAAGAAAGCTACAGAGGCTGACAGTGAGGGACCTCTGCAGTGATGACCAAACACAGAATGTAAATTTCTGGTGACAACTCTTCTATAAACTATATTCTGCCTAAGGCAGAGTTCCCTAAACCATTTTCAAGAGTGACCAATCTATTAGAAATAAAACTATTAGTAGAAGACTTTTGGATTTTTAGATTTTTTGGGGGCCAGAGAAAGTAGAAGATAGTGAGATGCTAGTGTTGGAAGGAAATCTTACCAGGGTCCATTCCGAGCCAGGAATGAAGGCAGTTGCTTGAACAGAGGTGATTGCTTTATTGTCCGAGAGCGCAAAATACAGAGAAGTCAGCTGTTGGAGGTGGCCACACTTGTATTTCCCCCACAAGCCCTTTATAGAGGAAAGCTTGGCTGTTGTTATGCAACGGTGTTCCCGACCTCTAAGAACTTCTCAGAAAAGTGCAGTTTACCAAATTTCAGAGAGGAGGCACTCTGTGGTCAGGCCCCCTGCTGTTTGTGTTTCCTGTTCTGATAGTCCAGGTTCCCTGCAGGGCTGTGGCTTTGTCTGCTAGCCTGGAATGTTCACCTTGGAAGGGATCTTTTGTTATGATTATGGAGATCTGTTTGGCTGTTCACCTGAATGGGCTCTGCTAAATGAACCGCCTAGAATCGCCTGATGGGGGAGATGGGCGGTAATATAAATTCAAATAAATAAATAAAATAATAAATAAATTCTGTGAATGAGCGACCTTTTGTCTTACAAGGTCTCTGATTTAGTCTGAAGGGAATCCTTTGTCTAAACAGTTGGGCTTCCTTTTACATTTTAATCTCTGGCATCCCCTTTTGCATTGAACCCATTCTATTTTGTAACTTTTAACCTTTTACCTTGCTCAAGGGGAAGGCAATATTGGGGGAAGCAGTGTTTCGAAAATGGCAGTCTGAGAGAGAAGGGGTGGGGGGTTTGCCTCGAACCCTTCCAACACTAGGATGTGGAGTTAAAGAAGATTTATTATCAATACAACCTCAACCTAGTAATGGAAGTATCTCTGTGGATTTGAAAGGAGAATTAGACCAAATAATATAAGAAACCTGACTATTAAAGAGGTTTGTCCTGGGGTATACCAGGTTGGAGGAACAAATTGTATGTTAATGTATTGTTTAATTTTATGAAATCATCCCATATTATTAAATTACAAGAAACTGGGATGGGTTAGATGATTTGGATTTATCAGAATATTTATTTATAACTTCACTGTCTAAACTGTCCGCTTGGCAATGATTCCTGGCAGCATACAAGATATGAGGCCTCTGTTGTTCTAGTGGTGAAATCAAGTGACCATTTGAGATCTAGCTATTTTGGTATCAGTAGAACTCAAGGTGACTTGTTCTTTGATATCCCAATTAACTAGCAGGGATATATAGACTGTCCAGCTGTTACCTGGAATTTTAGGCTTCCTTATTAGCTTTTTAATAAAGGTGATATTAGCATTTAAGCATGGCATCCATGCCTTCTTTTCAAGTTCAGGAAACCATGTTTTCCTTTTACCCAAATCCCTTTCTTTCTTTTAAGTGCAAAAACTAGCCTTTTCAGCAACTAAACAATAGAGAGCGTATTCTGAAAGTCCTTGAATACACTTGCAAGTTTTAAGATGATACAAACCCAGCTGGGAAAGGGAATGACATAATCCATAAATTTCCCACTTGTGGAATGTTATTTAGAATCAATGTTTTCTATTGTTCAATTCTCACATGTAATCAATGCCTTTTATTGTTTGATTACTTGTTTTATGATGTATCACATAAACCAAATGTATGTATCATTTGTCTCTGTACCCTATAAAAGGACTTGACCCACCCACCCCTTAATAAATGCTTTTGCCTGAATTGCTTTGTGATTCGTGTTTTCAGGTAGGCAAAAAGCCACTTTGCAAAGTTAGTCTCTGGGGAGTCTTTGGTGCTTACTGAGCCTTGTTGTTTTCATGCAGACGTTTCATTGCCAGACTAGGCAACATCTTCAGTGCGAAAAGGGAGTGGAACTTGCCTTTTCGCACTGAAGATGTTGCCTAGTCTGGCAATGAAACGTCTGCATGAAAACAACAAGGCTCAGAGAGCACCAAAGACTCCCCAGTTCAACCCTGAGCTACAAATATTCTCTTCGATTGGAAGTTAGTCTCTCTCCCGAATTCAGGGACCAAGTTTGATCACCTCCACACCAAACTTGGGGTGCCTGGGTTTCTAGGCAACACAGCTTCAAGGCCTATTTACCAGAGCCTTGTTCCAGATGAACATCTATATTCCACCCACTCACCCTTTCTGCAACTCCAAACTTGTCTGCTTGGAAAATGGCATAGGCGGTTTGGTTGTAGAGGTAGAAGTGATGGAGAGGGGTTTCCCAAACTGCATTTTTTGTTATCCGCATGCAATAGCACTAGAATGAGCACTTTGAAAGAGGCTGATGCTGCTGTGAGGAAAAATTAATAGAGTACTTCCCCACATGGTGTCCTCAAAGACAAAAAAGAAATAGCGTTGGAGGATCCTGGATAAAACCATGACCCAATTTCGGCTGGTAATTGTGCATGGTACCCATTTAGATCAATCTGCAGGATCATATAGCTTTATTACAAACAAAGGTGCTAGCATAGTAGATTATATTTGGTTTTTATCTCAGTTAATACAGGACATTGTTTTGGGGTAGAGAACAGAAAGGAAAGCGATCACCTTCTTGTTCCCTAGTTTTTCATAAGGGTAAGAAATCCTCATTATCAGCCAATAGACATGGGGTTGATGGATGTTGTTGGGAATGTAGATTATGAAGGCAAATTATTTGATTGCTAGTAGTTCAATTGTCCTCAGACCCTGGAATTAAGGCACCAGGCCACATCATGTGATACAAATACAACAGATTGTTAAAATCAGGTTGCTGCCAGTTAAAAACCAATATTAATTATATGAGCTCTTATAAACACCAACTGCAGGATATGTGGTTTGATTAAGACTGCAGATGGGGAAAAAAACATCTTGTGAACAAATTCCTTATCCAGAAAAGAATAAAAGCCCAAGAGCTATTAAAGGGTGTAATAAAAATTACATCTGATGATAAAAATTATTAAGATTAAAAAAAGATAGAATTTGTTGACTTACAATAGAGGGACCTGATTTTAATGTATTGTCGAAGGCTTTCACGGCCGGAGTTCAATGGCTGTTGTGGGTCTTCCGGGCTGTGTGGCCGTGTTCTGGAAGTTGTGGTTCCTAACGTTTCGCCAGCATCTGTGGCCAGCATCTTCAGAGGGCAGGAGCACAGAACTCACGGCCGGAGTTCAATGGCTGTTGTGGGTCTTCCGGGCTGTGTGGCCGTGTTCTGGAAGTTGTGGTTCCTAACGTTTCGCCAGCATCTGTGGCCAGCATCTTCAGAGGGCAGGAGCAGACTGTGCTCCTGCCCTCTGAAGATGCTGGCCACAGATGCTGGCAAAACGTTAGGAACCACAACTTCCAGAACACGGCCACACAGCCCGGAAGACCCACAACAGCCATTGGACCTGATTTTGTTTTCAAAGATAAGGACACCTGTTTGGGGGCATTGGTTACACATGGAATAGGTAGCAAAAAACCCCAAACTGCAGCAACAATTCCATTGTGTATGAATTTCATATTTCAGTAAGGCCTTGGTACACCCTGGGAAGTCAGCAGGCCACCAAATGAGCATTTAAGGATCTTTCTGGATCAGTGTAATTCTTTGGCACCAGTTTCTATAAACCAAGCACTGAAATTAATTGCTTTATTGGCCTCTAAAATGTTCTGGGTGAAGATATGCTCCCTACAGTGGTGTAAAATAGGTTTTAAGGGACATAAAGTATTTCTTACAGTCTTCAGATGAAATTAATTCAACAAAAGGTTTTCTTTTATGTTTACTGGTCACCTGAGAGAACATTTAAAAAGGGTTGGCTGTCAACTTCATTATGCTGAAAGTTTAAACTGGCTAAAGGAACACTTAATTATGTGTTGTGAGCTTGTCCACTATTGCCTTATTTAGGTTTAATATGCATAAATATATTAAGATAATGTTACAAAACTCAGTATGAATTAAAGATGCAGATATATTTTTGAATGATAGACCAAGAATTTATCTTTGTATGAAGAATTATGGATTTACTGAGCAGGGAGTGAAAGAAAAAAGATTTTTCTATAATATTAGAAGGACAGTGCTTACAAAATGAATTGATGAAATGTGTTCATTTTTGGTGTATGAATTGGTTCTATACCAGTGTGATGGTAAAACAAATATTATTCCATGAAATCAAGGTTTAATGATGTATTTAAAACTTGGGATGAATGATTTTTTTTCTATATGTCACATAATATGTTTTTGATGTTTTCTCTGTTTTATGTGATCTTTTTGCTTTTTGTTTTAATTTTCTTTTTTCTTTTATTTTCTACAACACTACGATTAAGTGGTAAAACTAGAAAGAAAACTCAAAGCATGAGAGCAAGAATATGCAATTAATGAAGTTTAGAAACACTCCATTCTTGAAATTGTTATGCAGGGAAAGTTGCTCTGTGATTTATTTGGTCTTAGGGTAGTGTGAATTCACACAACCCAGCCAATTGTGATTTATTTAATACACTATTGAACAAATCATGTTTTAGCTTTAGGATGAGATTTAATGACAGTCAGAATATTTTCTTCTAGATGAAATATATGCAGCAACTTTCCTTATGGCAGTTTTGTGTTGCCAATTGAACACTGTGGAACTTGGAGTGCCCTTCCCACAGACGTAAGAAGATTCTGCCATTTGGATTTTACTATATTTATTATATTTATAAATTGTTAATTAAGATGTATTTTAGTCTACTTATAATTGTATTTTAATGAATTGTACTCTATTGTAAACCACCCAGAGTCCCCCTCAGGGAAGATGGGCGGTGATAAATATAATAAATAAATAAATAAACTTACTTTGAATAAACACACATAGGATTGTTCTTCATCTTTCATGTTGGATGAGTCTGCTTCACATTCCAATCTCTTTATTTGCTACCTCTTGCTCTCATCTTCTTCATTTCTTTATGCATCCCCCATTTCATGTGCATATTTATATCAGTTTTACTTGTGCAGCCATGTGATTATATTCCTCCTCTTCTATCTGAAACCGATTCATACTTTTTAAACACAAAGTTTTTTGGGACTGCTATGAATAACAACCTTCAGAAATGAGATACAAAAGTTAAGAGACCAATTATTCTTCCAGCGTGAAAGAGTTTCATCTTGCTTATGATCTTTTCCAACACAGATGGATAGATCTACCTAAGGATTTAAAGGAAACATGAACTAGACTGCTTCACTTAATTTCTTTGAATGACACTACAGTAGCATTTATCAGTAGGATTTTCTTAATTGATTAAAGTGCAGCTATATTGTTTACCCAATATGAGTACACGCATGTACATACATATGCTCCAAATATTTCTTGGGGCTGAAAGGTGTGGTGAAGGAAAAGTGCAAATCAGAGAATAATTTAAGCCAGGATATGCCATCATGTTTTCACTGGTGTTTCATCATATTTTCCCTTGAACTACTCCTTCTTACAAGTCTGAACACATCAGGATGCTCCAACTTGTAATTAACACATATATAAAGTTTTTTTTCTTAATGTCTATAAGGCTTCCTGTTCAGATCAGGTTTTCTTTCAAAAGACAGATATAGCTCTGTTCACTTGAGTGGGATGTCTGCTTTGACATATCAAGCCAGATTTAGCCCAGTGTGGAAAATAATTAGATATATTTTGCCTTGTGATTTCTTATTCACTGACAATATGAAGAGCACTGCAATATGAAGAAATAATCATCAGGAGATTCTAAGCACATGGGATACAAATTGGCTTGGCTAAACAAAGGAGGGCTTGTTTGCGCAAGAACACTCCCCATTTTAATGCCAAGAGAAAAATTCTGTTTTATTTCTCAAATAAAGAAAATGCAAAGAAAAGAAAGATCATTATGGCTTGGGAGAAACCAAGCCTTGGACTATATTAAGGATTAATAAGCCCTCTTCACCTTCTTTATGCCACAAGAGATTGGAAGGTAGAAAACCAACATGGATTTGATTCAGAATGCCTGAGGATTACAGTGGTTTTGTTCTCAGGGCATCTATGAGCAACACTTGAGAAAGACCTGAAGGAAGATGGGGAAAAGCACCATATGATTTTGTCCCATTGTACGTTTTAATACTATATTCTGTGGGTGGAAAGAAGAAAGAAGGGATCAGGCAGATTAGGAACTAGCCATCAGAAGGTGGTTGTCATGGTAACAACATATTTGGGGGGATGTCTAGCTCGTATATCATGAATGGTACTTCTTCTTGGATGAGGATGAAAAAATTGAAATAACATCCAGATAAAAACAGCCTTGGTTAGGAAACCCGCCGTTCTAGGGATTGGATGTCAGTCTGTTCTGATGGGGAGTGCATTCTCATTAAAAGACCATCCTCATAATTTGGGAATCCTCCTGAGTGAAGCCTTATTAAATGTTTACATAATGGTTATGGTGAGGAGAGCTTTTGTTCAGGGACCACTGATGTGCCAGCTGCGCCCGTTACTGGTACTGTCAAACCAAAGAGGTGTTACATCTTCACTGAATTACCGCAGGAGCTTGCCACAGTTTGGACTTGCAGACCATACTTGAGAAAGAAGTAACACTTTAATATTCCAAATTTATCTGGATCCTTAGTCTGTTTATAACTTTCTAAGATCAAACTCTTATTTAGCTTTTTGCCGTTTATTTCAGATTCTTTAAATTCTTAAGCTTATGATTAAAATTTTCTTTCGTTCAGGATTGAAGGCACACTCACCCAGCGTTTTCAAACTTGTTGTCCCAAAGTTCTCTAATAGTTTAGAAGTAGTTGATGAGCAAATTCCAAAAGTGATTAGAAAGTGAGGTTTGCGAACTTAGTGTCCTTTAAAAGGCGCCCACCGCAGTTGTGAGTAAGATGGCTATTCCTGTCATCTGCCAGCACTCAAGCCCACGGGAGACCGCTGTCCTGCAGTCTCCTCGCAAGGAGAAGCCATCTGGAGCACATGTGGGCGATCTCCCATCCTCTCCTTGTCCAGAGTGGTTCCGAAGAGCTGGTCTACTCACCAGGACCTCGTTCTTTGCTGTGGTCGTCGGCTCCACTTTAGCAGAGACATCTTCAGTTCACCATTCCTCTCCTGGAATCCCCCTCTGCCTCGTTTCTTGATATTGTGTGGCCACTCTAATTTGTTTCTGTGTTCATTGTTTTTGTAAGCCACATGCCTCTTCTTTTGTGGGGGGGAAGTAGGATATAAAAGCTTGACATTCATAACAACTAGATAACCAAATAGCTAGGCTATTCTCCACCGTGGTGTCATCCTGTCACCACTTCTTCTTGAATAGACTCTCCGCACCTGGAATTCGGATGGGACAGAACAGGATATCCCCCTTTCTCAGGAATAGGCTTTCAGATAAATGGATTCCTTTCCTCCTTTTAACCAGGCCCATCAGGCCCATGTGTTTTTGGAGTGTGTAATGTTAGGTTACAGATCTACCACAGGAATCATCAAGGAAAGAAGGATTTTTATTTTAATAAAAATAAAAAAGTCAGGATTTGAGAGAACAGATTCTGCAACAAGTTACATGGGGCTGAGATCTACACTGTAGAGCCTGAACTCAGTAATCTGTGAATAGTCAGAGTAAACAAGCCAAAAGATAGAAAAACAGAAAATCGAAGCAGATGTAAATGATTAACCCAGAGCTTTCCAAACTGTGTGTCCTGACACGTTAGCGTGTCGGCTGCAGTGTCTGGGTGTGTCGCGGCTGCTGCTGCCTCCAAGCCCTGCCAGGATTCCACGCAGGTCCTAGTGCCTGCCTTGTGCCTTGCTGACTCCAAACCTGCCCTGCCAGGATTCTGCGCAGGTCCTAGTGCCTGCCTTGTGCCTTGCTGCCTCCAAACCTGCCCTGCCAGGATTCCGTGCAGGTCCTAGTGCCTGCCTTGTGCCTGGCTGCCTCCAAACCTGCCCTGCCAGGATTCTGCGCAGGTCCTAGTGCCTGCCTTGTGCCTTGCTGCCTCCAAACCTGCCCTGCCAGGATTCCGTGCAGGTCCTAGTGCCTGCCTTGTGCCTGGCTGCCTCCAAACCTGCCCTGCCAGGATTCCGTGCAGGTCCTAGTGCCTGCCTTGTGCCTTGCTGCCTCCAAACCTGCCCTGCCAGGATTCCGTGCAGGTCCTAGTGCCTGCCTTGTGCCTGGCTGCCTCCAAACCTGCCCTGCCAGGATTCCGTGCAGGTCCTAGTGCCTGCCTTGTGCCTGGCTGCCTCCAAACCTGCCCTGCCAGGATTCAGCGCAGGTCCTAGTGCCTGCCTTGTGCCTGGCTGCCTCCAAACCTGCCCTGCCAGGATTCCACGCAGGTCCTAGTGCCTGCCTTGTGCCTGGCTGCCTCCAAACCTGCCCTGCCAGGATTCCGTGCAGGTCCTAGTGCCTGCCTTGTGCCTGGCTGCCTCCAAACCTGCCCTGCCAGGATTCAGCACAGGTCCTAGTGCCTGCCTTGTGCCCTGCTGTAAAAGTGTGTCACAAAATGATGCATGTCTAAAAAGTGTGTCACCAACATGAAAAGTTTGGAAAGCTCTGGATTAACCATTAAGAAAGGAGCACTGAATAGAAATAGAGAACCCCTCACAGAACTCAGTGTAGGTTTCCAACCAACTTTACCTTATTCATTTCAGTTCTCTAATGGCTTTGGGGTGTTGGGTTTGAATTTCTTGGCTTCCTTGGCTTTGGTCCAAATGCAGCAGCAACTTATTGGTGCAGAGCCAACACTGGTACTGAGGGCTCTGCTGCTTAGATTCAAGGAGGAGGAGGAGGAGTGGTGGCTGTCATTATCATTAGCTGAACGTTCCATTAGGTGTAGAAAATGGGATAGCACTCATTATGACTGCAGTAGAAAGTATACAAACTTACAGAAAGAGAATTAGGAGGGAGATTTAGCTTCAAAGCTGTGGCTCAGTGATAGAGTGCAGGAAGTATGTCCTGAGTTCAATTTCCAGCTTCTCCAAGCAGGGCTGGGAAAAGCTTCTATTTGAAGCTCTGCAGAGCTACTTCAAAGTAATTAGATCTTTGATAACACTGGGGCAACCTGACATATGGTCCAACCCTTAGGAGACATCTTCCAAAATATGGGAGTAGGTGGGATGGGGTGGAAGGAGAGACCAAAGTATGTCAGTTGCCTACAGCAATGGAGAAGCTGATCAGGAGTTTGGGAGAAGTAATGTCTTGGCAATTGTCTAGAGAAGTGGGGCAGGATACGACAGTGGGGGAGTGTTGGTTGGATTGGATAACTTATTTATGTACCACAACACTTTAGCAGCTCCTATATTTCTTCTTCTTCTGGTCTTGGCCTCCTTTCTCTGCTAAGTAACAATTAATGGCCCAGAACACAAACAAAGCTGTTGTGCAAGGGCACAAGCATTTATGATACATTCTTACTGCAAACCTCTGCTCCCACATGCTTCTTGGCACCATTGCAAATCCTCCCACTCGCCTGCCCACCCATGCTCACAGCCATACGGCCACCCACGCACATATGGCACATTTGTTCCATCTTGTGGAAAGTTACTCTGACTATGGGAAATAGTTAATCTTCACTATACAGAGATATACATCATGATGCAACCCATATCTGCCATTATAGACACAGAGAGAGAGACAGACAATCAGGCAAGTTGCACAGAAATGAACAGTAACAGTTAACAAAGAAAAAGGGAATAGGAAAGCAATCCCTTTTTGTGTGTCTGTGGATTTCTGGCCAGAGATGGGCTGTGTGGAATAAAATGTTTGAAATCTGTGCAGAGGCTTTTTCTTCCAGAGTCAGAGTGCTATGCTGATCCATACAACTCAAGCAAGGCTACCAATATACTGAATGTATGTGTTCATGTTGAAAGAAAAATGGTTTTCCTATTCTGTCGCATGAAACTGCTTTGTCCAGTACGTACTATGGTGCTCATTCCTTGATGGCATTCCAGTGAATGTTAAAGACAAAGCTCTTCTGAAGGGCATTTCATGTGTAATGGTCACCATCATTTTACTTTGGATTTTTATATATTGGTGTCATGATTTTATTATGTTTGGATTATATTGGGAATTGTTGGCTCCACTGGAGTGGGATTAGTTTATTTTGTGTGTAACTTGAGTTTTACTTTGGATGTTTAAATTTATTATATTATTATTATTATTATTATTATTATTATTATTATTATTATTTGAATGTACATTTTCTATAAACTGCTGTGAGTCTGTGGCTGATTTGGTGGGTTGCAAATATGAGAAATAAGTAAGTAAACAACCACCATAGACACTAGAAATCCTGCTTTCAAACAGGAGACTATCTTAGTCCTTGCTTAGATGATAGGAATTAAACATAATTTCTTCCCCATTCAGGTATCTGCCAGGTTGACCCTACCATAATGTCAATCTATGGATGATGCACAACTCCCCAGCCCAATTTTTATGGACATCAGACCACTCCACTGATGTCCTTTCAGCCAATAATGTATCAGTAACCATGGCCCTGCAGCCCTTAGGTGACGGAACCAGAGTAAGACGGAGAACAAGAAGTAGAGCCCCCAGCCACACCAAGTTGCCCATCCATTCATTAGACCAAGAAAGACATCTGGATCAGGGGGCAAAGCCTGGAGGACATCAGTGGCAGCCTCCAAGCATCTGCTGTAGTACCAAGCAACAGCCTGTTGTTTTGCCTCCTGAGAAAAGTTTTGCCTGTTGCTCTGACTGCCAGTCCATTTTCAGGCCCAGTTGAAAGTACTGATATTAGTGCATAAACCTGTAAATATTTTGGGGTCAAGCAACCTGGAGGGTTACCTCCCAAGCTCCTAAGATCTTCGTTGGTAGCCCCTTCCCTCTCCTCCCTTTCCCTTCCCTTCCTTCTGTGAAGACTATGAGTGCAGCTTTGTTGCTACACAATCTGTAACAGCTTGGGGCAGCAGAGTGATTTTTACTCATTGTTTTTAGCGTTCCTAAATCAGCAGAAGTGCAGACAATCACTGTTCACCTCGTTGCCTCTAAGAGATTGGGGAATGAAAATGGTAGCAGTGTGGTCTATTGTAACTCTATTCCCCAATCCAAGATACCCGTGGCTGGAATTCCAGAAGAAATGGAGAAGGGATAGCCTGATCTCTTTGTGGAAACCTTAATACGTGGAATATTAGCCTTGTCAGAAGATTATCAGCTAAATATCATGAATGCCCATCACTTTCTTGGTTCTTTTTGTACAGTGAATAAGCGTCAGCCATTTCTCATGAAATCTCTCAAATCTGCTATGATGGATGAGCTCCATAAAAAGCCTGTTCTACCTGTCTAATTGACTGGGAAGAAAGTCAGTTTGTACTGTTTTTCCCAGACTGCATAGAGAAGATCTAACAACATAGAGAAATGTATGATACTATGGAGGACAGGAAGGCCTGGCGTGCTATGGTCCATGAGGTCACAAAGAGTGGGACAAGACTAAACGACTGAACAACAACAACAAAAATGATAAACCTGGCTCATATGAGGAATGTTTAATATTTTATTAGATATCCAACCTTGTTCTCAAGTCATTGGATATAGTTCAGAGACCTTTTCATCAGCCAATGAAAGTAGGAACATTCCTACTGAAGTACCTGTAGAGACTGAAAACTTCCCATATTTCACTGCAGTATTGCATCTACTGACTGCAGGCAGCCAAACTGTTTATCTCCAGCTCTTAATTTGGCACTGATATGTTTTCTGAAGTTGATCTTGGCTACAAGGAAAAGATGATAAATTGCAGTCCTCGTTGTCATTATGGTTAGTATCCATTCCCTTTCTGGCTTTCTTTAAGACACATGTTAGGTCTGTGGGAGGGAGCTTCCCATTGCCTGGATGGGGCATTTCACACGACGGAGCCAATGCTGTTCACTTCATCAAGGCAATGATGGCAGTCTTTAGCAGCAAGTGGTCATGTTGCTTCGCAAAGGGGGGGGGGGCTTGCTTGAAATATTGTTGAAGCAAAACTTTGCACAGGCCTAATAGAGATAATTCAATAGATCAATTAGCAGAGTTTCTTTATTTCCTCTGTTTGTTAGCAGCAGCAGCAGCAGCAGAGTCTGTAGGGAGTGTTGGGAAGGCCCTAAATGAATGTGATTACCACAGATCTGGACAAAATTATTTATGTTTTGCTTTATTTTTTTTACTTCTTTTATAATTGTTTTTGGTTTTTTCTTATACGTGTTGGAGGGGTGGGGCTAGAATGCTTCTGCTGGAATAAAATGGAGATGATGTAAGCCTTTTCTAAGGTTAAGACTTTATCATATTTTCCTTTGTAACATATAATAATAAGGGATAGAGCTCTCCCTGTAAGTGGCAGGGAAGTATTGCCTAAGTTTTTAAAATGAGAAGTGAAATTGCTTTATTGCAGAAGGACTCAATAGTGGCTGAATGGCTGAGCCCGTAGGATGGAAGGCTGGAGGTCTCAAATCCTGTGGAGGATACTAGAAGGAAGTTGGTTTGGGTTAGGTCCAGGATAGCAGGACCCTCTTGTTCTTTTTCCCATTTTCTGACCGATGAAGTTATTAGCATGAGAAAATAAAAATTCGCTGGAGCTCTGACTTGACTTAGATAGGCTCCCAGAAGATGGTCCGGGTAATTGAGCTCCCCCATTATTACCATCACATGCTGCTCTGAAAGAATGGTCATCTGATGCAGAAAAACCTCATCTGCCTGCCCAGGTGATCTGGAATAAACTCTCACTAAGATGTCACTTTTCTTCTCTCTACTTTTATTCTTACCCAAATACTTGCAATAGGATTTCTAGGCTCTGATTCCTGAACTTCTTTGCAAGTATGTTATTTTTGACATCTGAAGATGCCAGCCACAGCTACTGGTGAAACGTTAGGAACCAAAACTGCCAGAACACGGCCACACAGCCCGGAAAACCCACAACAACCATCAGATTCCGGCCATGAAAGCCTTCGACTATACATATGTTATTTTTATTTATGTACAGTGCAACATTAGCTCATTAACATGGTCCAGACTTGTCCTATTATAGCCACATTTGGAACTGAAATCCACAATATTGTTATCATTATTATAGACCAATCATTCAGATTAAAGATGCATGAGTTCTTTTTGGCTATCTTGATTATTCAGAATCTGTAAAAGACATCAGGAACTGTAAACTTTTCACACACAGGGAATAGCCAAAATAATTACTTTAGAACATTAGAAGGATAAATCTATACTTGATTGGCAGAAATGGATTTCTGATATATGTGGTCTGTCAGCATTCCAACTAGGATCAAGGAAGAGGATTTTATTACCGTATACCTGTTAGATTTATATTCAACAGCTCAAGGCAGCTTCTTTAAGATTTCCCTTCATTTTATCCCAACAATAACTCTGTGAAGTAGGTTGGAGTGAGAAGGAGACATTCCCACATCACCCAGTAGGTTTCCATGGCTAACCATCCCAATGCCATGGGACACTGAGGATCCCCCCTGCCCCTGCATATCTAAACATTCAAACAGGGATAAAAAGGATAAATGCTCCCTCAAGTATCCTAAACTGTTGGTTAAAGGAACCTTGAAATCTAATGAGGATTGTTCTTAAAGGACCAGTTACTAGATTCCTGAAGGACATTCTGGACAGCAGCCTTGCTCTTGTATTCTGCATTAGCTGGGTTTCCCAAGTTGCCTTCAATAGCAGACATAAGCAAATAATGTTGCAACAATCCAAGTGGAAGGTTACCAAAGCATGGACTATTGTGGCCAGTCCAGAAAGGGTTGTAGCTGGCAGACCAAAAACAGCTGGTCAAATTCACTCTAGAGCTCCAGTGGTACCTGGGCCTCAAGTGAGAGACATTAATCCGTGCTCTGAACCTGCTACTCCAGGCCCTGAGTCAGAGATCTACTGGACCAGTGAGTCAACAATCTACAGGGCTTTCATCTTATTGGGATTCAGCTTCAGTTTTCTGGTCTTCATCAATTTATTACAGGGTTTAGACATTGGCCCATTGAAAGTAGGTGGTGAGTAGGTGGTGAAGTAGGTGGTAAGTGAGTCTCACCACCTACTTTCAGTTTGATGGACAAATATACCAACAAATCAAAGGAACACCTATGGGATCACCACTCTCAGGACTCATAGCAGAGATTGTAATGCAACGTCTAGAAAGGATAGCACTCCCACGCATACAACCCGAAGTATGGATCCGGTATGTAGATGACACCTTCGTCATAATAAAAAAGGAACAACTGGAGGAAACACATGAAACCATCAACATCTTCAAAGGAATAAAGTTCACAAGGGAAGAAGAAAACAACAACACACTACCCTTCTTGGACATCCTCATCAGTAGAGGAAACGATGGCATTCTAGAAACACAAGTCTACCGGAAATATACCCACACCAACCAAGTGCTCCACTACCAAAGTAATAACCCAACCTCCCACAAGAGGAGCTATGTAAGAACACTATTCAGACAAGCACAAACACACTGCAGCAATCCAGAACACCAGAAAAAGGAAACAGACCACTTATATAGCATCTTCCAGCAAAATGGATACCCACACAACTTTATCAAAAAGTGCCTGACCACTCAACCCACCACAGTAAAACCAACAGAAGCTATGAAAAATATTACACTGCCATACATCAGAAACATCTCAGAAACTACTAATAGACTGTTACAACCACATGGCATCACCGTAGCATATAAACCAACCAAAACCCTTCAGAACATCTTAAGTAACCCAAAAGACCCAGTAGCCCAAGAAGCAAAAACAGGAGTTATCTACAACATACAGTGTAAGGACTGTAGCAGCCACTATGTAGGACAGATGGGCAGAAGACTAGCAGGGCGCATTCACGAACACCAGCTAGCAGTCAGAAGACACGATGAAAACTCCTTAATCTCACAACACATGGACAGAGTCAACCATACTTTCAACTGGGAAACTGTGAGCATCTTAAACCAAGCCAAATCCAAAAACACTAGAGAATTCCTGGAAGCTTGGCACTCAGACAAAGCAGCCATCAACAGACACATAGAGATAAACAACATTTACATACCATTCATAAGAGACAATAGAAAAGCCAGAAGACCAGAACACCTCCTTGCCAGCAATCATCACCCAGATATGCAAAGATTAACACCAAGATTAGCACCAGAGGAACAATCAAACAGCACAATATAC
This sequence comes from Charina bottae, assembly GCA_023362775.1. NCBI lineage: Eukaryota > Metazoa > Chordata > Lepidosauria > Squamata > Charinaidae > Charina > Charina bottae. The sequence continues at coordinate 18,589,318 of JALMGJ010000020.1, read as the reverse complement.
CCTAATCAAGGAACTATTAACTCAGTCAATCAACCAAGCATAAAACAACAGCCCAATCAAGATACTCCTAAGGAGAGAACAACACCTCCACCAACACAAGCAGGACAAGCCATGGTATATAAACAGAGAGCAAGTCCCACTCCCTTTTTGCACTGAAGATGTTGCCTAGTCTGGCAATGAAATGTCTGCAAGAAAACAACAAGGCTCAGAGAGCACCAAGGACTCTACAGCCATAGTTTAGCTTGACAATTGCCAAGAGTGAGCAAAAGCCCCTAAAATTACTTTCTGGAGCTAATGCTAGAGATAGGAATGAAACCATTGAAAATAGTGCTTCCTATTCCAGCGCCAGATAGTTAATTCAACATAAATGATGATTTCAAAAGACACTGAAATATCCAGGAGGATCAACAGAAATGCACTGTGCCCATCTTTACTGTGGAACAGAGAATCTAGCAGCATGACCAAGGTAGTTTCAGTGCCAAGACGAAGCTTGAAACCCAGCTAGAATGGGACCAAATAATCTAGAGATATTAATAGCTAAGGGATATAAGGATTGGAGATAGGTATGATACACCAGGCAGATGCATCCTGAGAATCAGAAACTGAAATTGATCCCACCAAATACAGTATGACTAACTAGTAGTCTGGATATTTCTCCAGATACTGTACAACTATGGAGAAGTTCCACACAGTTGTGAGTGTCTTTTTCCTCAAAGTAGTTAGCAAATCCATCACACAGCTCTTCAGGAGCTATCACTACCATGAAACACCTTACCAATTTATGTGCACATCTCATTGATATGTGGGAGTTGCCCATGAGGGCCAGTGAGAAGCTCAAACAAATTGCCTAAATGAACACATGTCAACATATGTCTGTTACACATTACCCCACTGTATCTAAAAGCAGCAATGCTTTATGGTAATTGCTTCTTCATTTTCTTGCTGCTAGAAGTCATCATTTTAATTAGCAGTGATAGTCTGCCTAATATACTATGATGAAATTCAAATTCAAGCCTCATTGACTACAATGGGATTTTAAAATAATCATCATCCCACTCTGCTGCTCGTCTGTGATACGTTGTGCAGTACCCTGGCTAAGCAGTGACAGCTTGTGTTTTTATTGGCAAGCACATCTGCAACAATGCTTCCTCTCTCTCTTTCTTTTAGTAATAGCAACATTTGAAACAATTACCTACTAAGAAATGGAACATGTTGGTAAGACTGACTGTAAGATTATGAGAGTTTTATACTGCATCCCCAAAGTGCAGCCCCCAAAGTCTCTGATCCATAAAAAAATGATTTCTCCTTTGGGAATGTATTCACAAAAAAGCATGTGCCCACACATATGAGGCTTGCTGCGATCCCTCTCTCCTTCCTTCCTTCCTTCCTTCCTTCCTTCCTTCCTTCCTTCCTTCCTTCCTTCCTTCCTTCCTTCCTTCCTTCCTTCCTTCCCAACACAGCCCAACCTAATCCACTCAGCTACTCAAGTCTTCTCTGGGAGAGTATTCTACTGTATGTACTTGCCAAGGCAACAATTTTCTAGATATTTGTTGTTGCGGGGAAAAACTGCTGTTTCTCTCATGTCAGTCAATCAGGGATTATCATGGAGATAATTCTTTATCACACTGAGAAATCCTCCCAGCAATATTTTTTAGATACTGCTGCAAAGTTTCCTTTACAGCAAATTGCGATATTCATGATAGCATTGTTCAAAGAAACATGTATGTGCACATGTACACATCAACTCATCTAAATTTCTTTACACTACTTCTCTTATAAATCAAGGGTTATAATGTGTTTAAAATCTAACACAACCTCCTTTTAAAACTAAATTAAAACCAGAGTCACAAACAGCAGTCATTAAAATAATTTGAGATGGCCTCTTATCACACAGATTTACAGATTTACTGAGATCTAGTTTATGATGGGAGAACACTACATGGCATTGAGGACTGCACACAGTAAGATTTTAGCCACATCTACAGTGTATCCAGTGATCATGATAATTTGCTCTGCTTTAGATTAGTTTTGAAAAGAATTCAGAAATTGCAACTGGCCCAAAATGTGGCTGTTAGAGTTTTGAATGTTACAGGATGCTGGAAGCAAGAATTTTGCAATGTTTCTTTATTGCTGATGCATGCTGGATAATTGAGAAAGCCAAAGAATACCAAAAAGAAGTCACTATGTGCTTCATTCATTATAGAAAGGCCTTTGATTGTGTCAATCATGCCAAGTTGTGGAATGTCATTAGGAAAATGGGAATCCCAGAACATCTCATTGTCTTCATGAGAAACTTATATACAGGTCAGGAAGCCACAGTATGGACAGAACATGGCGAAACAGACTGGCTCCAGGTCAGCAAAGGAGTAAGACAACTGTATACTTTCTCTTTATTTATTCAACCTCCATGCTGAAATATGTATATTAAGGGAAGATGCATTAGATGATTAGTGTGGTTTTTGAAGATCATTCAGTGGCCTGTTAGAACCAGTGAATGGAGCAGAGCTTAATGTAGTATAAGCTCGTACACAGAAAAAGAATATTGTTTAAAAACAGAGCCAGTGAGCACGTTAGAGAGATCCAGGTTCTTAATCTTACACTTTTAGCCCACCCAAGCATAAAGAAACACACGCTTAGACAATCCAGGTTCAAAAAGTAAGTACAAAAGAGTTCTTACATTTATTCAGTCCAGGTACAGCATTCTCAGTAGATAAATGATGTTTCAGTTTCTCATTTCCTTTTCTCTAAACTTTGTGGACTCTTAGCCCCATAGCTGCCAAGAGCTGCATGGAGAGAGGGGGGAAAATCTCCTAGGCCTATCCATGGCCTAAGATGGAGAGAGAGAGAGAGAGAGAGAGAGAGAGAGAGAGAGAGAGAGAGAGAGAGAGAGCGCACAAGCAGCATGCTTGCCTCTCCACTGGAGAGACTCGAAGGAGGACTGACTGAGGAGGAAGTGGGAGTGGCAACAAAGCAACTTCCTCAAATGACATGGAGAGTTGCATCTTGGGATGAACTCGCAAATGAGGTATGTTGATTTGCTGAAATTCCAACCATTTTAAAATTGGAGGAAGAAACATCAATAACCTGCATTATGCTGATGACACTACTCTGGTAGCAGAAAATGCAAATGTTATGGAAGTTCTAGTATTAGAAGTCAAGGAGAATGAAACTAAATATAGAGAAGACCAAACTAATGACAACAGGTAGAGCAACCAGCCTTAGAATTCACAATGAAGATAAAGAATAGTTTCTACCTTTTAGGATCAACTATTAACAGTAAAGGAACCAGCTGTCAAGAAATACACTGTAGACTAGAACTTGGTAGAGTAGCCATGAAGGCCTTGGAAAAGATATTTAGATGCCACAATGTGTCTGTACTCACAAAGATCAGAATCATGCAAGTAATGGTTTTCCCTGTCTATATGGTTGCTAAGAGTCGATACCAACCTGATGGCACAGTACTGGTTTAAATGACTTGAGCCCAGTATAATTTAAGACAGGAAGTAAGGAACCAGTGATGTCCACATGATGCTAAACTACAATTCTCAGAATTTCCCACCATCAGTTATGCTAAAGACACTGAGAGTTGTAGCTCAGCAATATTAGGAATACCATCCAGATTAGTTAACAACTACAACTTCTAGAATTTTGAGCCAGAAAGGGTAGAAGAGGCTGCTATATTTCATCTATGTAAATACAGCCAAACTCTGTTGCTTCCTTTTTATCAACCTAGACATTGCAGTTTAGAAATTATAGCTTGTGGCCTAGTGTTATGTGTTATCTGTTAATCAAGTTGTGATGGCTTATTCAGCAACCATGGTTAAAACAAACCATGGCTTAGCATGATATCTGAATCTAGTCTTTCTGTGCTGGGTGAAAAAACTTGATGGCGGATATTAACTATGTCCAGCAAACTAATCATCTAATTGCATTTGTCAAGCAGGAATATTCTCCAATAATTTCATCTTGTTGCCATCTTTATCTTGATTGGATTCCATAATGTGCTGTGGTGCGGTTACTTGGTTACAGGTTTGGGACTTAAAGGTTTTTCATTTTCCCCACTCCTTAGATTTTAGGAATACAACTTGGGACTCCAACAAAATAAGATGAAGCCCCCAAACCTTTTGTGTTGCTATCAAATTGTAAGCTTATATCTGACCAAGTGAAAAAATGTTTAAATACATAAAGAATAATCATATTAACTATGCCTAATTTAAATGAATTTCAGTGTGAATGAAATCAGATTGAGTATTTGTCCTGACGCCACCCATTGCTTTTTGGAGTGTGCCTCCTGCATGCCCCCAGAGACCAAGTAGGATCTTAGCCCAGAAAGACTTGTTCTTCCTCTTTTAGATGACAATGCCTATTATTCCACTTACTTCAAATTGTTGGGGGGAGCCAGTCTTGCTGCTCATTTGGCTGAACTGGACCCTTAACTTCAGTCCCCAAAAGTTCTGCTCCGATGGCACCACTGACTCATCTTGAGTCAGGCTGTCATTCTGCAGGTCATGATTCCACTAACTTATCCACCATATGCCAAACTTATTCGAGGAGGATGGTGGATGAATTTAGGATGCCACGTAGATTGTGGATATTGTGTATTCTGAAATGAATGCTCTTGAAGTAGGGCAGGGGGGGATTCTCTTTGAAAATTCACTGGGATTTATCATAGTAGCTAACCGACCCCTGCTTAATTTTTTCAATTATGAGTTGAGCCTCTAAAGCAGGGTTTCTCAGCCAGAGTTCCGTGAAACCCTAGAGTTCCACGAGAGGTCACTAGGGGTTCCCTGGGAGATCATGATTTATTAAAAAAATTAGTTCAAATTTGGGCAACCACATTAAAGAGGTAAGTTTCATTTACTTTTAGTTTAAGAACACTGTTAATGCATAGATACAGGCCTACACATGAAACAAATATAATAATTTTGTAACTTGTGGCCTATATTTGAGCCTGAATGTGCAAGGGTTCCCCGAGGCCTGAAAAATATTTCAAGGGTTCCTCCAGGGTCAAAAAGTTGAGAAAGGCGGACTCCGAGTCAGCTGCCAGCTCGACAAGTCAGATTTTTCAGAGCGCTGAAGACCTGGCTAGCTTTTCCCTGTTTGCGGTGGTCTATAGAAATTATAAGACCACTGAAGTTTCCTCCCTGGAGAGGGGAGAACCAGAAGATTACTCACGGGGTCGTTGGAATTGCCCCCTCCTGCTTTTTTTTGTAGTTTTCTGCTACGGAGAGAGCAGGGGGCTGGAGACAGTGAAACTACCTGAGAAAACATCAAGCTCTTTCAGGGAATCGTAAGTTAGAGCTAAGCTGGCTTTTAGATCACTTTATTTTATTTTATTTTTAGATTGGATTGTTTTATCATCTAAGGTCTATCTTTGGACTTTGCACAAAATGTTGGCAAATTTTGTACTTTCTTTGCTATAACAATTAAGGTGGAAATATAACGGATTTTATGTTTGAAGCATAGTAATGCTTGCATTTTTTTATTTTTTATTTTTTATCTTTCTAACCTATCAGAGGACTCTGTCTCGGAAGTATAAGAGTTTATATTAAATATATTTTGAATATATTTTGCTGGATTAACTACTGAACTGGGTTTTTCTTTTTCTTTTTCTTTCCTTTTTATAATGGTAGAAATTTAGCCTCTCTTTCTCCTTTTATAAACGGTTTGAAATACTGCCTTTTGCTTATTTTTGCTAATCAAAATTTTTCTTCCTTTATTTTAAAAAACTTTTTACTTAATGGACTCTCCCGGTAATTTTCCATGAACAGATCAGCTGACTATTTATTTGTTTTGGCTAGAACGGCCGTTGCTGAAGCCTGAGAACAAAGAGGGGGTGGGGAAGAATGGGTTTTTTAACAGCAACCTTAACAGCAATTCAAGAATTTAAGGTGGAGATTTGTGAAGCTCTCTTGGAAATTAAGAAATCACTGGAAATTTTATTTTTGCAAAATCAGGAACAAAAGGAACAAAAGATAGAAATGGAAGCAGAAGAAAAAAAATTTGAGATAGAGGAGAGGCAAGAAGGGGGAATTTCAAACACATTGGTTCAAAAAAACATTCTTACACTCTACATGAGACAGATATCAAAACAGGCTATACACTATAATTTTGGTACAAACATATTGGGGCAGTTGAGGTTAGGAGAAAGACTGAACATGCAATTTTATAGATATTGTAAAATATGGGTTCTGACATTTTACACGAGACACAGAACAAAACAGGCTACATATTATGATTTTGGCATAACTTGAATAGGAGACTTAACACTATGTGGGATATAAAGGTATTGAAACCATGGATTTTAACTGGATACTGAGTTTGTAAAAGTACTAACTATTAGTAATATAACTGTTGGGAATATTAAATGTTAAAAATTAATATGAGAGACTGTATGGATGTATTAAAATGTGATATTTTAATCATAGATAAAAGGTTATAAAATTAGTGATATAAATATAAATTGATGTTATAGAGTATTTGAAAACTAGAAAAAAAATTTAGGGAGTTATATGAAGGATGGGATGTTGAGTTTGAATTAGAATTAATGCTATTATAGGATGATTTATTTTTATAATTACTAGTATGAATATTATTGAGAATTGTTGTTAGGTTATGTATTAGGGGAATAAATAGATATAAAAATTTGTTTAATAGGTAAATATGTAGGAAGATGTAGATTATGGTATAATTATAGTTTAAATATAGACAGTTTAAATTAGGATTATTTTTATGGATATGTATGAATAGAATTTATTTTATTTTATTAGAATTAGAATAAAATATAAATTACTGTTGATACAAAATAAGGCCTTTACTTGTTATACATATGTTTTAAAACTAATTGGATTCTATCAAGGATATAAATATGGATGTAAAAAATGGAAATTGATGCAGTTAAGAACATTTAAATTGATATTACTTCAAGGAGTGGAAATTACAGATGGACTATTGGAGAATTGCTAGAAAGATGAAACCTACATGAAGATTAGAAGATTGGACTATAGAAATTGAAATGTATATGACAAAGAAAAGTTCCTGTCTATTGTATGAAAGACCAACATTTAAAGCAAATACTGTACTTAAAGACCAAAGACAGATTGAAGGCCATCTATTTTCTATATTTCTTTTGTATATTATTTTTCTTGACTTCACTTTTCTTTTACTTTTTTCTTACTTAGTATTTCTTTCTTTATTTCTTGTTCTAACTTTTAATATGTATTTCAAAATTCAATAAAATTTATAAAAAAAAAAGTTGAGAAAGGCTACTCTAAAGTAATTCATTCAATACTCCTTGCCAGCCCTATTTAGGTACCAATTAGAGAGAGTTGTCTTTTTTTTTCTTTTGGAATGAAAGGAAGCCCTACTCTTAAGTGTTTATCTTGGTCGCTTTCATTAATTTTCCTTAATACTTATCATTTTTAATATGATTCAGTTGCTGTGCTGAAAACTCCAGCTAGTGCCTCTTATTTTTAATTCATAGATGATGTTATAAGCAATTTCTATGCTGTGTAATCTAGATATATGGGGAAATGTTTCTTGGAGATGGACGTGAGCAATCTAATTGCTCATGAAACTCTTGATCGGTGAATGAAAGCTAGTTGGACAGTTTTTTTGGGGGGGGGGGTCCCCACAATGGTTCCTTCTAAGACAGCCTTCCCTATCTTTCCACCCTCTGAATGTGATGGGTGGAATTGTAACTCCCAGAATTCCCAGCCAGCAGAGCCAAGGGCTGTTGGTGTATCCTATCAACCAAGTCAAAATGGGTTGTTCCCTTTCTCATCACTGTTTCATCACCTTAATAAATGTGATTGATTGATTGATTTTTCTGTAGAACTTCTGGCATATCGAATATTCTTATTCATTATACCCTTCTTCTTATGGTTTGCTTTTTGCTGTTATACAGTCATTTTGGATTCTTTGTGACCCAATGGACAGCAATTTACCAGGACTATCTATCAATAACAGCTTGAAATATTGTAAGCTCAAGCTCATTATATCAGTGATAGTGTCTTGCCTTTTGCTGGCATTTCAATTTTTCCAGGCACAAGGTCTTCTTCAAATTGGGCATTATATGTCTAAATTATTTAAGCTTTAGTTTTATTATTAGTGTTTCCACTCAGTTGCCTGGGCTTATTTCATCTAGTAATGAATGGTTTGTTCTTCCTGCTGTCAAAGTATTATATATTTTTCTAGCATTACAGTTTAAAAACATCGTTTTTTTCCAGCCTTTCACAGTCAAGTTACAACTGGGAAGCCTATGGCCTTGACAATATTTACCTTCATGGTTTGCTACAGCCTGGCAAGAATATAAAGTCTTGTTCACAAATGACCTGTTGGTAACTGATAAACCTGAATCTTCTTTATCAAATTTATCAAAATCAACTAATGGCTCTGAAGCTCTTTTTGCGTCTACTCTTAATTGGTCTTAAGCAGAACTGATGCCTTTGATAACAAGGTATTGAAACTAGTTTCTTCAAACAGTTCAACGGTGCCAAGAGAGAATGATCTTGCAGTGAAAATACCTAGAGATCTGACCCGTATTCTCGTGGGTCAAAACTGGCCAGACTTGCTTAACAATTATCCATGGTCTCATGTCAATAGTATTGTGCTACTCTTGGCTTCCAGTGGGAACATGGCGGTCTGAACAGCTGTGCTCGCAGGCTCCGTGAGCAGAACTGACAACGCGGTAATTTTTTGGGCTCAGGCAGGTCTTTTCTGAAGCCCTGGAGCATTCTTCCAGAGAAGGAAAACACTCAGAATTACCCCATCTGTCCTCAGGAAGGCTGTTTGCAGCCAGAAAATCGCAAACAGTGTTCGCGCTCGACTGGTAAGAGCAGCCGGGAGGCTGGGGCGTCATCATTTCCAAGCCGCACTGTAGCCTTAAAGGGACATTAAGACCGGCCACCTCATTTCTAAATCACCCAATTTATTTTTCTTTTAAGCATGTGTACCCTAAGAGAGGCCTTCTACAGCAAGGAGAAACACGTTCTCTTGGTGCTTATTGTTATTTTTGTGATTAATTTTTTAAAATTCTTTTTAAGTTTTGGATTTTGCTTTCCATCCAAATATTAAGGAAGGTTGAGAGTACGTAATCGTCTCCCTGTTATTATTTTTGTATTAAATTTGAAGATTTCTGCATTTTCCTACACATTGAATCTGCTGTTTTGAACTTTCAGCTTTCTGTTGCTACTTTCACTGGGGAACTGCCTGTTATCATACTTTCACTTCTGTAAACACGTTTCGGAATTTTCCTATTATCTCCCACTTTCACTGGTTAAGTACCTAGGGGGCGCCATAATATACTGTGTGAGACATGGAGGATTTCAAGCAGACTCTCGGATTTTAATCGAGACCTTAAACCAGAGCTTTCCAAACTGTGTGTCGCGACACAAAAGTGTGTCGCCACACACAGCGTGGTGTGTCGCCACACCACCTGGAAGCGGCGGTGCACGCGTGCACGGCGACGGCGGCAGTGGCGCGGTATCAGTGTTTCCGCGTTTTAGCGGAGGCTGCCGCCACCGCTGTACACGCGCGCGCCACCGCATGCCCCCCGCGCCGCCCCCGTGCATGTGCGCCGCCGCCGCACACCCCCCGCGCTGCCACTGTGCACGCGTGTGCCGCTGCACGCGCCCCCGCGCCCCCGTGCACATGCGCACCCCCGCACGCGCCCCTGCATCGCTGCCGTGCGCGCGCACCCCCGCGCCGCCGCCACCGCTGGTGTGTCGCCAGCGGCGGCACTTTGGAAAGCTCTGCCTTAAACAGATTCTTTTTGATTCCTGTCAAGTTCTTATGCAAGGCATTCAGGACATTGTGGAGAACGTGAGGTCTGAAATGTGTCGTCTGGTTGGGGATGTCATGGAAGAAATTGAAGAGCTTAACAACGATAGAAATGTTTCTTTTAATAGCGAGATTGGGGCTTCTGTTGAAATGCTAGTTGAAGATTGGATTGCTGAGTTGAAGAAATTAAAGGGAGAGATCGAGTTGCAAGCCATAAGGGAAATTGATTTTCTCATGGAATGTTATGGAAAAGAAGGGGTTATTATGTATGGGAGGTCTTTTGAAGAGAAGTCGGAGTTTTTGAGAGGGGCAGTTGGGCTGTTCAATTTTTTAAAGAAAAAAGCTCTGTGCATATTGTGGGGATATGTAAATGCTCTGGTTTATTTTGAAGTGGGGTAAGGGTTTAAGAATATTTGTTTGGATTGCTTCTAGGGCTTGTTTGACTTCACTCATCTTTAATTATTTGGATTAAGATTAATAAGGTATAATAATAAATGCTTGGTTTTAGGCTTAATATGATTAAGATTATTATAATTGCTGTATTATTAATTATAATGGCAGACAATTTATATGCTTTTTAGTTTGATTTTTATTATAGTAGACAGAAATGTATAGAATAGTAGTAGGAAGGAAATAATAAATGTTATCCTGGGGGGGAGTTGATTAATATATATATATTAATATATATATTTCTTCTTTTTATTTTAATATAAGGGGATGGAGCAACTGTACTTGGTGATTTTTATAATGTACCAATGGAATGATTTATAGAAATAATGTGATTTTGGTTTAATATTGAGGAAGGGATTGATTATGGAAAATTTGTATATTCTTGCTGTTAAAAGTCGGAAGTCACTTCTTGTAATTGTAAAAGTTTTTCTCTTGTGTTTTCACACTTTTTTGTTTTTCTCTTTTTTCGTTTTGTAGTTTTTTTCTTTTTTTGTAGTTTTTATCTTTGTTTTAAATCTAATAAAATTCTTATTAAAAAAGTAGTATTGTGCTACTCTTAAATCTCACTTGGTGACAAGCTTACTTATAGCAAGTTCATATCTTGGCATTTGACAGATTTTGCTTCCACACAAATCATTTTGTTCTTACTTATATCAACTGGTATATCAAATAATTTAGTTTCTCTTTATTTGTGAAAACATAATAAAATTTCTAGATCAGTGCACAGTCATGAGTTTGGCACTTGCATTTTTGATTCCTCTTAAGTTCTAAGGGTTTTTTTCCTTGCATGGTCTAGGATACAAATGATGCTGCTGAGTGGGATTAACAGTGCTACTTTAGGTGAAGACTGATAAAAGAATTCATATATTCTTTGCTGTTTGTGTCCCCCAGTGAGGTAGTTTCAACCCCTCGCAGTGTAAGCCATATTCATACAAAACATCACACATGTATCTTCTGGCCAACTGAATTCAGATTAGAGATGGATCAGATGACTCACAGCAAAACATGGAAAGAGGTAAAAAGAAAGAACACATGTTTTAGAACTGTGTTTGCTTTAGGCAGGGAGTGGGGGATTTTCTGACAACTATTTGGCATATGAGTCAGAATGGAGGTTAGTGTGGGTGGTTTTCTGTGGGTGAATGCATCTGTGGGTGTCAGAGTAAGACAGACATGGATAGATGGCTGTAATTAAGTAGCTAGTGAAATGACTATAATAGTGAAATGAATGTAAAGGTACGAGTTTCAAAGGCACACTATAAAAAAGCAGATTTTTCAAGAAATCTTGAGGTGTTTATTTCCAATGCATCAAGAAGGACTGGTTCCATTTGTTTGAATCATCTGGCTGCTGATCACTCGCCTCAAACTCTTTTTCATTTCTTTCTTATTGTTCTGAATTTTGGGGGGGGGGGGGGAAACGAACATCATTGAACAGTGAACCACTGATCAATGGTCCTGTTCCTTGGGAATGTTCTCCTTTGGCCACATAAGCTTGTGAGATGGTTGGGTGAGAAGAAAAATAAGAACATATCTTAAAAGAGGTATGTAGATTTGGTGAGGTGATACATGTCAAGTTTTATTATGCTTGCTTTTCAGAAAATCCTGCCTGGGTTTATGTCCTGTTAATTTGGGGTGGCAGCGGGGAGGAGAAGAGTAAAACAACCTCTCCCTGCAGAGAGACTGCACTTGAAAAGTCTCTGGTTGAATCACAGTCTTATTCAGTCATGCACTTGTATCTAGCTCCTTCATGCTCAAGGAAACACATAAAAATAAAACATTAAACAAAGCAAGACACCACGATATCTGAACAATAAAGCCCCTTCGCACATATGCTTGCTAACAGCAATCAATAGTAATGCAACAATAACACGCATACAGGACTTTTCAGAATTAGAATTATTCCAGAGAGTTATGGTTGTTTAGAGCAGAGCTTGGAATGAGTAGATGCCTCAAGCAACTGTGCTTTCCTATTTTTAGAAGTGGCTTCATCAATCAGGATGTTTCATTGTATTATTAATATCTAGTTCTAGCCTGCAAAACTGAGAAGTGAAGAGCTTTATTCCATGACAACAGAAAACATGGAATGGATTTTTTTGTCTTATTGAGCCCTATAACAAGGTCTTCTGTGTGCCTCATCCATATTTTCCTATGGCCCCTATACAGCTTGCTATCTTGCCTCTTCTTCCACTTAACTCAATGGCTTGAGTGGGAACAACCTGCAATGTATAGAAAGGCCTCTCTTGCTTAAAGAAATTGGGAAGAAAAGCTGACAACAGTTCCAACAAAGGGATGCAACGCCTATGCCCGTTTCCCCTGCAATATCCACAAAAAAGACCCTTGTATGCTTTGGAGTTTTGCACTAAACTTGCAAAACCTGGGCAAATATTCGAGGATACTTTTTTAAAACTAGTTTGAAAGTTGGGAATCAAATATTTCTCGGGAAATTACAAGTCAGGCAAGAAATTACTTGACAGCACCAAATATAGTTACATCTATTTGCTTCACTAATTATACACATACCTCCCCATCATTATACACAAATGCATGACAGAAGGTCTTACAAACAGCAAGGAAATTAATAAAGCAAATATTTTGTATTTTTCAAAGCATTGTTAAATTTGTATATCCTTTGAAAAATAAATATTACAAACCCAATATAAAATACAGTTTTCTGTGAGAGTACAAAATACATCATGGCTTAGTCAGACGCTGTATGGAGAGGGATCTCTGGAATATGTGGAGAGATTGTAAATAATTTTAAAGATGAAAAAAGGTAAGTACACAAAATTAATATACATATATTAAGAACTCATTTTAATTTAACCTACATATACGTACATCTCCAGCAAAGGAGATCGTTACCTTGTCGTGGTGCTGGAGCTTGAGCACCTCAATGACACCATGAGCTAAACCGTGAAGGGACACCCAAGACGGGAAGGTCGTGGCAGAGAGGTCAGACTAAATACAATCCCTGGGGAAGGTAATGGCAACCCACCCCAGTATTCTTGCCGTGAAAACGAAATGGATCAGTACAATCAGAGATATGTCGGTATACCATTGGAAGATGGGACTCCCAGGTCGGAAGATGGTCAAAATGCTACTGGGGAGGAACAGAGGATAAGTTCAACTAGCCCCAGATGTGATGACGCAGCTAGCTCAAAGGCAAAAGGACGGCTAGCATCTGACGGTGCTCGTGGTGAACGACAAATCCGATGTTCTAAAGATCAACATACCATAGGAACCTGGAATGTAAGATCTATGAGCCAGGGCAAATTGGATGTGGTTATTGGTGAGATGGCAAGATTAAATATAGACATTTTGGGTGTCAGTGAACTGAAATGGACTGGAATGGGCCACTTCACATCAGATGACCACCAGATCTACTACTGTGGACAAGAGGACCACAGAAGAAATGGAGTAGCCTTCATAATTAATAATAAAGTGGCTAAAGCAGTGCTTGGATACAATCCAAAAAATGATAGAATGATCTCCATTTGAATTCAGGGCAAGCCATTTAACACCACAGTGATCCAAATATACGCCCCAACCACAGATGCTGAAGAAGCAGAAGTAGATCAGTTCTATGAGGATCTGCAGCACCTACTGGATAATACGCCAAAAAGAGATGTTATTTTCATTACAGGAGACTGGAATGCTAAGGTGGGTAGTCAAACAACACCTGGAATTACAGGTAAGCATGGTCTGGGAGAACAAAATGGAGCGGGACATAGGCTGGTAGAATTTTGCCAAAACAACTCGCTGTGCATAACAAACACTCTCTTCCAACAACCTAAAAGACAACTTTATACATGGACTTCACCAGATGGTCAACACCGAAATCAGATTGACTACATCCTTTGTAGCCAAAGGTGGTGGACATCTATACAGTCAGTAAAAACAAGACCTGGAGCTGACTGTAGTTCAGATCACAAGCTTCTTATTGCACAATTTAGAATCAGACTAAGGAGAATAGGGAAGACCAACAGATCAGTTAGATATGAGCTCACTAATATTCCTAAGGAATATGCAGTGGAGGTGAAGAATAGATTTAAGGGACTAGATTTAGTAGATAGGGTCCCGGAAGAACTATGGACAGAAGTTCGCAACATTGTTCAGGAGGCGGCAAAAAAAAACATCCCAAAGAAAAAGAAAACCAAGAAGGCAAGATGGCTGTCTGCTGAGACACTGGAAGTAGCCCAAGAAAGAAGGAAAGCAAAAGGCAACAGTGATAGGTGAAGATATGCCCAGTTAATTGCAAAATTCCAGAGGTTAGCCAGAAGAGATAAGGAATTACTTTTAAACAAGCAATGCACGGAAGTGGAAGAAGATAATAGAATAGGAAGGACAAGAGACCTCTTCCAGAAAATTAGAAACATTGGAGGTAAATTCCAGGCAAAAATGGGTATGATCAAAAACAAAGATGGCAAGGACCTAACAGAAGCAGAAGAGATCAAGAAAAGGTGGCAAGAATATACGGAAGATCTGTATAGGAAGAATAATAATATCGGGGATAGATTTGACGGTGTGGTCAGTGACTTAGAGCCAGACATCCTGAAGAGTGAGGTTGAATGGGCCGTAAGAAGCATTGCTAATAACAAGGCAGCAGGAGATGATGGTATCCCAGCTTAACTGTTTAAAATCTTGCAAGATGATGCTGTCAAGGTGATGCATGCCATATGCCAGCAAATTTGGAAAACACAAGAATGGCCATCAGATTGGAAAAAATCAAGTTACTGTATATCCCCATACCAAAAAAGGGAAACACTAAAGAATGTTCAAACTATTGAACAGTGGCACTTATTTCACATGCCAGTAAGGTAATGCTCAAGATCCTGCAAGGTAGACTCCAGCAATTCATGGAGCGAGAATTGCCAGAAGTACAAGCTGGGTTTAGAAAAGGCAGAGGAACAGTGACAGACTTTGTATTTCTAGGTGCAAAGATTACTGCAGATGCTGACTGCAGCCAGGAAATCAGAAGACATCTACTTCTTGGGAGGAGAGCAATGATAAATCTCAATAAAATAGTTAAGAGCAGAGACATCACACTGACAGCAAAGGTCCGCATAGTTAAAGCAATGGTATTCCCCATAGTAACCTATGGCTGTAAGAGCTGGACCATAAGGAAGGCTTAGCGAAGGAAGATAGATGCTTTTGAACTGTAGTGTTGGAGGATAATTCTGAGAGTGCCTTGGACTGCAAGAAGATCAAACCAGTCCATACTCCAGGAAATAAAACCAGACTGCTCACTTGAGGGAATGATATTAAAAGCAAAACTGAAGTACTTTGGCCACATAATGAGAAGACAGGATACCCTGGAGAAGATGCTGATGCTAGGGAAAGTGGAAGGCCAAAGGAAGAGGGGCCGACCAAGGGCAAGATGGATGGATGGATGATATTCTGGAGCTGACGGGCTCAACCGTGGGGGAGCTGGGGAT
This sequence comes from Charina bottae, assembly GCA_023362775.1. Taxonomy (NCBI): domain Eukaryota; kingdom Metazoa; phylum Chordata; class Lepidosauria; order Squamata; family Charinaidae; genus Charina; species Charina bottae. The sequence goes on along the minus strand of JALMGJ010000020.1, from coordinate 18,573,656 downwards.
GGCGACGGCCGACAGGAAGCTCTGGCGTGGGCTGGTCCATGAAGTCATGAAGAGTCAGAAGTGACTGAACGAATAAACAACAACATACGTACATACTGATCATGCTGTTCTCTTTTGGGGTAGGCAACATTATGCAAAAAGAGGAAGAAGTAATAAGCAAAAGGAAATACAGACAGGACATAAAGGAAAATAAAAAGTGAAATCTAAATCTAAACTCTACAGGTAGTCCTCGTCATTCGGCGACCGTTGGAAGTTGCGATAGTGCTGAATGAGTGATACTTACAATTGGTCCTTGAAGTTCCAACTGTCGCCCCACCCCCACGGTCACGTCATCATGATCTGGACACTTGGCAACCAGCTCACCCTTACGGCGGTTGCAGAGCCCCGCGGTCATGTGATTGCTATTTGCAACGTTCCCTGCCGGCTTCCCACAAGCAAAGTCAATGAGGAAGCCAGCAGGGAAGGTCGCAAGTCACTTGGGTAAGTCTCCTGCACCCAGCAGCAACCACCCCCAATCCTGAAATCGCTTGCATGTGCTGCTACAACCACCCGCACACTTTCCTCACTCAGCAGCAGCCACTTACCTGCCTGCTGGCCTGCTTGTGAGCTGCCTGGGACTTGCAACTTCCTGCCGGCTTCCCCACTGACTTTGGTTGTTGGAAGCCAGCAGGAAATTGCGAGGAGGTCCTTGCTTAAGAAGCGTGATTCTTGCTTAATGACAGCAACAGGGACTTCTGGGATTGCCGTTGCTAGGTGATGTGATCACATGACATCATGCTTTGTGACCACATCCTTTAGCGATGGAAATTCCAGTCCCAATTACTGTCGTTAAATGAGGACTACCGATACCATTCACTATATAGATGGCCTTATCTGTGGCCTTGTTATCCATGGTTTCACCTCAGTAAATGTGTAAAGATGTGTACATATCCATGGTTTCAGCCTTGTTTTTTGTTGATTTATACATGGACAAAATGGTAGAGATGCTTTTCCGCATGCCATTCAGTATGTCTTTAAGTATGCAAATGAGGCTGCCTGTGCAGTGTGTCTGTATTTGCTTCTGACCCAGATCTTCCTATCAGTACCTCTCCAGATCTTTCTACCCTCACAAGCTATCCTTGCTTCCAGCAGGTCCATACATCAATTCATACATTGCTTTTTGTTTTTTAACTTATCTTTTGTTTTTTAACCTCTCTCTTTTTGAGGATCTCATCAAGTCCATTCACTTATAACCTCCCCTTCCTTTTGACCCATTCACTGTTCCTTCATCTATTTGTTTTGCAATTTGGTCCTTATTGATTCTCTCTATATGACCAAACCACCTCAACATACTTCTTTGGCCCTTCTTTTTCTACCGAAGCCATATTCAATCTGTAATCTTTCAGTTTTGACGGGCATCCTTTGGGGGAGCGGGGTCCAAAACCTCAAGATGGAAGTTGTGACAGGGGACTGAAGCCCTACCCCCTTTCTATGTGTATCATGATGCACGTTAAAGGGGGCAGGGCTTTAGTCATGCTGTCACCACTGCCATCTTGACTTTTGGACCCCTTCTGCAGATACCCCTTATTCTTGGCCCTATCACTTCTTTATTTTACCTCAAGTAAAAAAGTAACCTTAAGTAAGTAACTTTTTTGCATTGCATTCTACTTTTTATTTTTCCCTCCTCATATCCAGCTCTCATTTCCATATAACAAAATGGACAGAAGTTCTTATACACAGATGCTCTTACTTCTTTGACAAATGTTCATACCTCACAACAGACCACAGACCACTCATTACCTTTTTACAAGCAGTTCTTTGTCTTAAAAGTTATTTTTTCATTTTCCCATCTTTAGTAAACCTTCTAGCAAGTTATGCAAATTCATGTACTTGCTCAGATTTTGTCATTTCTGTCAACATCATGGCATCATCTGCATCATAAATATATTGTCATTCTTGTCCCCAATCAACACTCCTTTATTTATTTTATATTTTATATTTTATTTTATTTTATTTTATTTTATTTTATTTTATTTTATTTTATTTTATTTTATTTTATTTTATTTTATTTTATTTTTTTATTTATTTTATTTTATTATTTTATTTTATTTTATTTTATTTTATTTTATTATTTTTTTATTATTAATAATTTCAATTGTTATGGTTATCCACTCATACAAGACTCTTTAATGTTATCACAAACATTCCTTATATATTTATCCATAAAATATTTATCTACAACCAAGTAGACAGCACTGTCCTTGACTTATTCTCTGCTCATTGCTGAACCATTCATTAAGCACTCTGCTTATTCTCTCATACACCACTTTTTTTGCATTCAGCAACCAAATCTTCATATTTGTGCAAAATAACCCATAATTCAAGTTTGTTCACTTTACCATTATACAAACATACAGTAAACTTTCTTGAATTCATTCATCTCTCAATGACCTGCTGAAGAACAAATATCTGGTCTATAGACCTCCCACCTGCCACAATACTGCATTGCACTTCCCATGTTTTGCTCATTGTCACTTCTTGTATTCTTTCAGTCAGAATTTAGACAACATCAATTCATAGTTTCTGACAAATCGCATGTTATCCCTTTCATTCATAATTAAATTTTCACCTTCTCTGCTTTGCAAGTATTCAACAGCTCAGGTCCACAAGGTCAGTGCATCTTTACTGAGGTCTGCTGTATCTTTCCCCTTTCATTTAGCACACAATATATCTCTTTTTCTTTCTTTTATTGCAATCATTAATTCAGATTCTTGACCATATCCTCCAAATCACCGTCTTCCCAGTGGTCGTCCACAGATCGGCCCATCATGGCTTTACTCAATTAAGGATTTGATATAACAATCTTTGGCAAGAGAGGAAAGAACAGACAAGGTCATAATACATAATACATAATACATAATACAAGGTCATAAGCTTTAGTCATAATCACACCATACTGTATGCAGCATTCCCTGCTAACAGTGAAGATACAAACTGGAAAGTTTTGGCATATTTTGGCCAGTATACCACAACGTCATCCAAAGCCCAGTTATATCCTAAGCATGCTCATGCTACTCTATACAAGCTAGGATCACTAAAGACTAACTTGCAAAACTAACAAACTGTTGCCTACATCTCACCAACTATAGGTACATGCAGTTGATATATTCAAGATGCAATAAAAAATTAAAAAGTGCCATCATAAAAATAACTTGACCAAAATGTGGGGCAGCAGACACTTCCCTGACTAGCCACTTGCTATAAAAATTAAAAATGTATTTTAAAGAAATGGAGAAGGATATACGAGGGTTGAATGAACATTAAGGCCTCCAATGTTATAAATTACCAACAGATGGCAGTATGGCTGTGCTAGAAGCTTCATTCTTTCTCTTCAGTTGGCAGGAAGTGCTGTGAGAAAAGGCTGTGATGCTGCTGTATGTGAAATGGAAGCCTGAAGTAAATACTCGTCAATGCACTTTAAGCAATGCACTGTTGTTAATTTTTGACTGCCAAAGGAGTCCCTCCAATTGAAATTTACCACCAAATGCTGCTTGTTTATGGTGGTGATTGTGTAGATGTGAGTCCTGTGCATCCCAGGGCCAAAAAATATAAAGATAGTGAACTGAAAAGAGCTGATTCAGGTGTTCAAGAGCAAAGTGGACAACCTGGGATCACAACTGACAAATTTCCCATGAGAAAGGTTGATGAACTGATTAAGAACAATTGGTGGATCATTTGAAGGGAAATTGCTGTCCAGTTTGGTATGTCACAGGAACATGTAGGTCACATTATCAATGTTCTTTAATATTGGAAGATTTGTGCAAGATAGGTTCCTCACAGGCAGATGGCAGAGATGAAAGCTTCAAGAGTTGAAACTCTTGTCATGCTACAAGAATGAAGGGTAGCAATTTCCTCACAGCATTGTGAGAACTGACAAAACATGGGCTCACCATTGCGATCCAGAATCAAAGGGTCAGCCCATGAAATATTATCACAAAGCTTCACTTGCGAAAAAAGAAATCAAGACACAGACTTCAGATCACACTTGCTGTTTTTTGGGACACAGATGGTGTTATTCACATGGATTTCCTTGAACTTGGCAGCACTATCAATTCAGAATGCTACATTGCAACACTGAAAACTTTGAAACACCGATTAAGCAGAATTTAGAAACAGAAAAGGGAATTTTTGCTGCAACATGACATTGCAAGTATCATTAACCCAGGACTTACAGAGATTTTAGAAGCCCAAACAATTGAAAGAGAGAAGAATCTTACAACTGTCTTTTAATAGGATGAAATGCATATGATCTTCTAGGCTATAAACCAGAGGGATGGACAATAATTAAAACCTGCCATACAATGATATCATCTCATTCAATTTCTTGTTCCAATTTCATAGCATGTTGTGGTATAGTTCTGGTCTTTCTGTGCCAAAGATAAGAATACAATGATCATTTCCTTCAATTCATGGATGAATAAGAGATATTAATACAAAGATAAGATAAGATAAGATAAGATAAGATAAGATAAGATAAGATAAGATAAGATAAGATAAGATAAGATATATTCTGTATGTGTATAACCAAAGTCATTATACAACCATTAGTATGAAAAGATAAAGAGTTGTTTGACTAAAACTAAACTTTCTACAACTCCAGCAAAATATGTTTTTCGTAAGCACACACCTCTGATAATTTAAGGTAGAAGTGCATGCAGAACAATAGCCATAATTTCCAGCTATCATTCTGACTCAATTTGCTTCATAGTTACTCCCCCACATGTTTCTATTTTTGTGGCTTTGATGAAATAAAAACATCAGACACTCTACAGCTGTGGGTTAGCGTGCACACTGCTGACCCTCAGCTGTTATAAGGCCCAATACATACACAAATCTCTGTCTGTCTTTAACCGTTCAGTCATGTCCAACTCTTGGCGATTTTATGGATGAGAGCTCTCCATGCTGCCCTATCAAGCACAGCTTCTTTCAATTGCTGGATGTTCATCTTGGTATCTGTTTTGATGGTGTTGAGCCAGTGTATTCTTGGCCTGCTCCTTCTTCTTGTTCCACTAACAAATCCTAGCATCATCGACTTCTCTAGTGAGTTTGCACACATGACATGGCCAAAGTAAGTCAGCCGTAGTCTTACAATTTTGGCTTCTAGTGATATATCTGGTTTTATATGGTCCAGCACTTCTCTGCTGGTTACTCTGGCTGTCCACGGTAAACGTAACAATTTATGCCAGCACCACAATTCAAATGCGTCAATTCTTCTTCAGTCATCCATTCTTATTGTCCAACTCTCACACCCATACATCATTACAGGGAAGACTATTGCTCTAACTAGTCTGCCTTTTGTATTTAGGGTGATATCTTTGCTCTTCCACATCTTATTCATGCTGACCATTGCAGTGTGGCCTAAAGTTATCCTGTGTTTGATTTCAGGTGTGGATTTGCCATCGTGAACAATTTTTGATCCAAGAAAGATGAAATCCTGGACTGATTCAATCTCCTCATTGTTAATTTTAAACATCACTTGTCCACCTGCTGCTGTTGTCATTATCTTTGTTTTCCTGATGTTAAGGTTCAATCCCATTTTTTCACTCTCTTCCTTGATTTTCAAAATCATTTTTTCCAGATCTTCCTTATTTTCAGCCAATAATGTTGTATCATCTGTGTACCTCAAATTATTTATGGTTCTTCCACCAATCTTCACTCCAATATCAAGCAACTCTAGGTCTAATTTCTGCATGATCCCTTCAGCATAGAGGTTGAAAAGGAATGGAGATAAAATGCATCCCTGTCTAACACCCTTGCTGATCCTGAACCAATCTGTGTCACCGTAGAGTGTTCTCACTGTTGCTTCCTGGTTAGTGTACAGTGATCTGACAAGTCTGGTCAGGTGGGGTGGGACACCAAGATCATGCAGAGCAGCCCATAGCTTATTGTGTTCTACACAATCAAAAGCTTTGCTGTAATCGATAAAACACATGTATAGATCCTTTTGGTATTCATGGGCCTTTTCCATAATCCATCTGATGTTGGCAATGTGATCTCATTGACATACACAAATACACAATCACATATGGGTAGCCTCTGTTTTAAACAGAAGCTGTTCTGGGTTTGAGGATCTGACCCCTTCAGAGATTCCCCAAGCAGTATCCCTCCAGCTCTTATCCCATTCACTTTAAACAAAGCCAGTAGCTCAAATCCTCAACTGGTGGGAAGGCAGGCTACATGGGATGGTTTCACCCTTTCCTGAAGTACCCAATAAGGAAAAAATATTCAACTTCTAACTTTGAACAGACAATAACAACTTTACTACCTGTATTAGAAAAACATCAACCATGCCGATTTACAGACTGTATCATACCGATACACACATGTTAAGCAACACTAAGCTATTGATTAATTTCTTTGTGTCCTGCAAAGAGGCTTGTTTGTAACTAATGATTCATACACAGACAAAGCAGCCTCCTTAAAGGACGTACATAAACAATGCAACTCTGTCCTTGCAAAATGCCTCCCGTAACACCTATAAAAGTCTTATGTAGTTGTCGATGAAGGTTCTCAGTCATCCAGGTGGAATTGTCTGTAGCTTGAATCATGTCAACTGGATTTCTATTTTCTCAGTGGAAACGTTTCGCTCCTTATCCAAGAAGCTTCTTCAGTCTGAGCATAGTTTGTAAGGGAATCCTTAAATATGTTTCTAGGTGGCTGTGTGACCTTGCACCTGGGGCTAGGTCATGGTTATTTTTGAGATGTTATTTCTAAGTCCCTTTATCATCCAAAGGAGGATCATTAAGATTACCTTGCTGTTGTTGAGATTGCGAAATGGTCTTGCGAAATGCCTAGGAAGATTAAGACCATTTCGCTTCTTGGATAAGGAGCGAAATTTTTCCACTGAGAAAATAGAAATCCAGTTGACATGATTCAAGCTACAGTCTTATGTAGCTGGTTTCTCTCATGCTCTTCCTGGCTGCTTCATTCCTCCTTTGGAGTTAGCTCTCCTCATTCCTGGCTCCTCTGAATCCAATTTGCTTCCCCTCCGCTCAGCTCTTCCATTTTCAGTCCATCCCTCCAGCCAGTTCAGTGGGCTGTATCCTGACTGGTGAAACTTGCCAGCCTCTCCCTCTGGATCCTTCACATCCCTCTCCAAGCTGCATCCTTCCCCTTCTAAGCTGCAAGGAGTAGAATTCCAGCTGGGCAAAGTTGTCTATGGGGAAAAAGCCTTTCCTCTTGTTTATTCACAAGTAGTTTTTCTGTCTTGGTTGGCTTAAAGCATTGCCTCTTACTTGCTTATGTTGCCCTCTCTGAGGTTCCTATTTTCTCTGCTGTTCATCTCTTCCACTTGCAGAACTATGCAACACAAACCCTAGCACCCAACATCCCTACTTTTCCTGGCAACCTCTGGCCAGTTTGCACCAAATGTTAACTCCTTCACTAATTTATTTATGTTGTGCTTTTTGTATGTTGCCCCAATTACAACTCTGGGCTGTGCCCAAAAAGCATACAAAAAGAAATAAGGCAAAGAGCATAATATAAATCATGTTTAATTTAATTAACAATGGTCCTGTCCCCCAACCATCTTATTTTGGACTCATGCACGTGTCAGGGGTAATGTGCTTTCCTCTCTTCCTTGAGACAAGAGGAAATGATGCCAGCATAAAAACCCTTGGCCCACAGCTTACCATTCACTGTACCTCCGCAGTGAGCCGTGTATTGTTACCCTCATGGAGAGTAATGTGGGTTACTTTCGTGGCAGCGATTGGTTCTCCACTTCCAAACTGGGGCTCTCAGTATTCTTATGGACAGAACTTCAGTCCCTTTTCCGAGGGTTTCGTTCATTTGTTTTACATCTCCAGACACTTGTTTTACAGAGCTTTCCATCTTCTTAACTTCTTCTTTCATCTCCTCTTTCATCTTTACAAATCTTTCATCCCTTCTTTTTTCAAAAGCTGTCAATTTAGGATCAAGTGATTCAGACAACATATTGCCCAATTCCTCAAATATTTCCTGAAGCAAATCTGGTGTAATTCCTCTCTCTGCAGGTTGCTCTAGCAATCCTCTCCTCCCCCCTGCTGCTTTTGCCATTTTTCTGGTGGTTGCCATTGTGATGTTGTAATCCATAAGTGGATTGTAATCCAACAGTGTCTCAATTGCAAGGGAAAGAGTAAAAGGCAAACTTCCCTTTTTTCTGTTTTATCTTCCTGTGCCCTTAATACTTTTGTCTCAAATGGCACTCCATAGTTACAGTCAGCATCACAGTCTGGCTCATATTACCTTTATCTTTTGTTTTGTAAAATCCACCAATTGTCTGCACTCTTTAATAGTAAACAGAAAACATTCCCACAAAGGTCTGGTTCATTTGTCTATTTTAATTCCAATTTATTCAAAAGCACTTTCACCAAAAATTAATCTTTCAAAATTACTATCCCCTTTATCCATTATAAACTTTCTTACATCCAATCCTTGTTAAGCTTTTTGCTAAAAGTTTTTAAATCTTTGAATTCCCCCTTTTTTCCTTTTTTAATCCAGAAAGAATGTTGACTCACCAAGTGGATTTCTCTTATCCTGTCCTGTCCCAGCCCAATCACACACAATACACCAGGGAGGCACTTGTAAAACTTTGCTGAGAAACTTGTGAGGTAAACTTGTGAGGTAACAAACAGGCGGCCAGGGAGTGTGAGTGCAAATGCACACACTCTACAAAAACAAGCCCGAAAAGTCCCACGAGCTTGCCTTAAGGGAGTTTCACATTCAAAACATGATTAGTCAAGTGAGTCCAAGAGTCAAGAGTCAGGTCATGAGGTTTTCCGATCAGGAATCCAGGCACATGGAGTCCGGTAAGCAGACGGTTGTCCCCAAAAAACGGTCTGGGCTTGCAGCTCCCTTTTTATATAGGCAGACCAGGATGGAGCTTATTTAGGAGGGCTTGGCTACTTTCTCGCGTGTAGCCTCGCCGACCTCCGCTGTTCCTCTCTCCTTTCCGCTCTCCTTTCTCAAGCACTGGGAGGGGGCGGCAGCTCTGAGTCTTCATCCTCACTAATCAGCGGCGCCTGTGCCTGCTGCTCGCTGACCAGCCCCGCCTCCTCTGACTGCTCAGGCGGCCGTTTATCTAGATCTGTCTGCTCGCCCTCCATCTCTACGTCAGAGGCTGGCTGCATGTCCTTGTTGTCTGACTATGACTATGACTCTGACCCCGAACCCCTCATGGATTCCAAGCCCGAGCCCCCCATGACATATCCTGCCACTGTGAAAATCTCTCTTTAGCGGTAAATTGATTATATCTGAAAGCATTTAAGAAACTGAGGCTTTTCCGAACCTCATGTCCATATAGGCTGTATAATGGCTGTGAACTTGATTGAAATCCCTCAACTCCCAGCCACTCAGCTCACAAGTCGACAGCAAAAACTGCAGAAACTCATGAGAAGCAGCTGTCTGGAGGGCAAGTGGGCGATCTCACAATCTCTCCTTTATCCAGAAAGACTGCACCGCCCAGAATTCATCGTCTGACCACTGATTTCTGCTGCAATGCCATCCTTGCTCCTTCAAGGACATCTAGTCTGCCATAGATCCTCACCGAGAAGCCCCCTTTGCCTACGACCTTCTCAACTTTCTTTGGAAATTGCTCTGATCAAGTTGGTCATTCCTTTTAGAATTCATTTTGCAACAATTGGAATAACATGGATGAATGCAGGGATCTATCTGTGGGTCAATAGATGGCCAGTAACTAAATGTGAATATGCTAAAAAGGGAAGCTTGCTATTTGGCAAGCCTCACTTATGACCATTTTGTGATACATTTACTTCACACTGATACCTGAACTGTAGTGAAACCATTGTTATCACTTGACTGGATGATACAGATGACCATGATATGCTTGGGGAGGATCAATGATAGAACTTGCCTTGGAATAAGTTAGTCAGTTATATAGTCTGGCATGTATTCATGTTACTTTAAGCCAGGAAATCTGTCTTAATAAACTATTATTTCAATAGGACCATACTAATGCATGCTACCAGTTCAGTCCTCATTCTGTGAGGGTGAATAACCAAACTAAGAAGTGAACTGATAGCTTTGTGTTAAATTTAAATCTGGAATAAGGGATTGAGTGCCCAATCAAGCCAGAAATTGTAAATCAAAGCAAATCATAGTTTAAAACTATTGTATGCTTCTGATTTGATTGGGTGCACTGTATCATAACTGTACTTTCAGATGTCACCCAAAACTGTCCTTTCCTAGTTTGTTATTTGGTCTCACAAATGGAGAAGGATGAACTAGTACATAGGTTATTCATATATTGGTTTATTTAGCAAGAATATAAAGTAATGTTTCATTCTGCCAAGTGACAGGGAGAATCTTTATTATTTCTCAGCTTATCTGAATTTTTGAAGAGATGCAAAATTGTAAAGTTCTCTTTCCATTGGGTAAATGAATTAATGCATTAGCTGCTGGTTACTTTAAACCTTGCAAAGAACAAAGCTATGTCAGATTAATCAGAAGCATCTCTGCTTTCCTTTCTGGTACACAGTTATATTGGAAGAAGCTATCCACAGTGTAAACTCTGAGTTCCATTTCTTCATCCGGATTGCCAAGTATTTAGATACTTCTGCTTCTGCATCACCTCTCATGCCTATAATTTAGTAGCGTCTTTTCAGGTGACACTCAGGTTTCTTTAATTACAATTATCACTCAGTCTGGAACAAAGCTATTTAAATGTGACAGTGGCTGTGTGTTTCCAGCCTCTGATCATTCTGAGTACATCTTGTGAGTACAGTAGTAAGAATACTGCCAAATGGATGTTTGCTCACCCTTGTAGCCCTTACTTGACATACATAGTTTTGTTGGCCACTCAAAACTGGTGCTTCAAATTGTGACATTTATGGCATTCCCTGTTTTAAAATCTCCACAAATCAAATATTGTTAATAGCTAGTAATTTAAATCAAGTCACACTGCTAAATGGCTGGATTAAACAGCCCACAAGAAGTTGCTACAGGGCTACATCTAAGATTACATAGGGCTAAACTAAATATATATTTCTGAAGCAGCACTTTATGGGCTATGTTTGATTTTAAACTCTTTATTACTATCTAGTAATTGCTGATGCAGGCTGGATAATTGAGAAAGCCAAATAATACCCTAAACAAGTCAGTATGTGTTTCATTGATTATAGAAAGGCCTTCAGTTGTGTGGATCATGTCAAGCTGTGGAATGTGCTTAGAAAAATGGGAATCCCAGAACATCTCATTGTCTTCATGAGAAACCTATATACAGGCCAGGAAGCCACAGTACCGACAGAACATGGCGAAACAGGGTGGCTGCAAGTTGGCAAAGAAGTGAGACAAGGCTGTATTTTTTTGTTGTTCAGTCGTTCAGTCGTGTCCAACTCTTCGTGACCTCATGAACCATAGCACGCCAGGCCTTCCTGTCCTCCACTATCTCCCAGAGTTTACTCAAATTCATGTTCATTACATCGGTGATGCTATCTAACCATCTCATCCTCTGCTGTCCCCTTCTCCTTTTGCCTTCAGTCTTTCCCAGCATCAGGGTCTTTTCCAGTGAGTTCTCTCTTCGCATTAGGTGGCCAAAGTATTTGAGCTTCAGCTTCAGCATCTGTCCTTCCAATGAGCAGTCAGGGTTGATTTCCTTTAGGATTGACTGATTTGACCTCCTTGCAGTCCAAGGGACTCTTAAGAGTCTTCTCCAGCACCACAGTTCGAAAGCATCAATTCTTCGGTGCTCAGCCTTCCTTATGGTCCAACTCTCACAGCCATACATTACTACTGGGAAAACCATAGCTTTAATTATACGGACCTTTGTCGGCAAGGTGATGTCTGTGCTTTTTAATATGCTGTCTAGGTTTGCCATAGCTTTCCTCCCAAGGAGCAAGCGTCTTTTAATTTCATGGCTGCAGTCACCGTCTGCGGTGATCTTGGAGCCCAAGAAAATAAAATCTGTCACTGCTTCCATTTCTTCCCCTTCTATTTGCCAGGAGGTGATGGGACCAGATGCCATGATCTGGGTTTTTTTTAATGTTGAGTTTCAAGCCAGCTTTTGCACTCTCCTCTTTCACCCTCATCAAGAGGCTCTTTAGTTCCTCTTCACTTTCTGCCATTAGGGTGGTGTCGTCTGCATATCTGAAGTTGTTGATATTTCTCCCGGCAATCTTAACTCCGGCTTGTGATTCATCCAGCCTGGCATTTCTCATGATGTACTCTGCATATAAGGTAAATATGCAGGGTGATAACATACATTATATATTTATTCAGCCTGTATGCTGAATATATATATTCAGGGAAGCTAGATTGGGAGAAGATGAGCGTGGTTTTAAAACTGGAAGAAGAAACTTCAATAACATGCACTATGTTGATGATATTACTCTGAAAGCCAAAAATACAAAGGATCTGCAAGTTCTAGTACCAAACGTCAAGGAGCACAGTGAAAAAATGGAACTAAAATTAATTATAAAGAAGTCCAAACTAATGGAAACAGTACAATAACCGGCCTTAAAACTGATAACAAAGATATTGAAGTAGTAAATGGCTTCTGCCGTTTAGGATCAACCATCAACAGTAAATGAACAAGAAGCCTAGAAATACACCACAAATTAGCACTAGGTAGAGTAGCCATGAAGGCCTTAGAAAATTATTCAGATGCCGTGATGTGTCTATACCTACAAAAATCAAAATAGTGCAAGCAATAGTATTCCCCGTGACACTCTATGGAAGAGAAAGTTGGACTTTAAAGAAGCAGAATAGAAAGAGTATTGATACTTTTGAAATTTGGTATTGAAGAAAACTGACAATACTATGGGCAGCCAAGAAAATAAACCAATGGATCATCGAACAAATCAACCCAGAGTTCTCACTCGAGGCACAAATGACCAGGCTCAAATTTTCCTACTTTGGACACATTATGTGAAGATCCAGCTCTCTGGAGAAGGATCTAATGCTGGGAAAGGTGGAAGGAAAGAAGAAGACATCCAGCAAAAAATAAGATGATGCTCCTCTTTTACTCCATTTGCCATGTGCTGCAGGCCTGGGGTTCTTACAAAAAGATAGTCCCTGGCACTATAAGTCAAAACACTGGGGAGCTAGTTTATCTTTCTCTTCTTAATGGATTTTCTTTCATGAGGAAAAAGTTGGAAGAAATTCAGGGTTTCAGCTAAGCTGAGCCCAGAGGCCTGCTAAATATCCATGTATGAAGCAAGTCAATTGTATCACTTGAAGTCTCATCTTGAAGCAGCTATGCCCTTTGTGATGATGTCCGTTATTATTTGGTGCAAAGATACACAATATAGATGGCCAACCCATAACCTCCCTGCAACTCTGGCCATCCTTCTAAAGGCTCTGTACCTTGCCCACTTTTCTCCAATACCTATCATATCAGTTGTCAGCTGCAGGTATGACAAAGTGCCCAGGCTCAGCTTATGTTCACTCACTCCAACCTGTTGAGGCACATGGATCCCTAGTCCCCGCCCCCCTGCTCTCTACCTGGATGGTCCAAAGAGTTACGATTGGAACATATGGATCACACAGCCCTGGTCGACAGTGGGGAAAAGAACTGGAAGCACTTTCAACTGAACACTGAGGCAATTAAGGTTCTTCAGGATACACAGGGACCTGCCAATCTAAAGCCACAATATACAGTAGCTTTATTGATTTCAAGTATCCAATTGCTGGCTCACTCATTCCCCGCTCACTCATACTCCCACTTACCCAAAATCCTACTCAGCTAGGTCCCAGCTAGAGGAACAGATGCCTCCAAGTCTGGATTCTGAAAAAGGGAGGGTGTTCCCTAGGACCCTTTCTATCCCCTAAAAAACCTTGATCATTGATTTGCAAATGCAGTAGCTGCCAATGGGATTGAGGTTTCCTTGAGTTCTGAACCAGCTTTTCTTTGTTTGTCTTCTGATTGCATTTCTTTTGCATGTCCTATGAATCTTAACAACTTGGTTCCTTGTTATCTGTTTCCAAAGGGATCTCTTTTTCATTTTAAGTGGTTTTGATAAATTTCTGACTTCTGTCCTCTCTGTTCATTTTTAAGTTGTGGCTGCAAATTTCAATTTGCTTGTCTGTGGCTAATGGGCTGATGCAGCTGATGGTTAATGGGTAACAGCTAATGGTCCCAGGCAATGGCATTCTTTAGGAAGAGAACAGAAAGGAGAAGGATTTCACTATTTTTCTTCTCTCCTACTCGACCTTGAGCAGAATTGCTGAGATGCAGGGAGAGATATGCCCATCACAGCACGCTGAAATAGGGGCCTCAATCGGGCACCAGCAGTGGTCCAAGAGATCCAAAAAGTTGCCTGTCTTAATACTTGAGCAAAAAAAGGGAATTCACCAACATGTTACCAGTAACTCAAAATATACCTCTGCCATTGCAATATTTAAAATACTAGGCTGTGTATTCATATTTATAGGGAGATGTTTACACCAGTTTCATTTTTGTATGGAGATGTTTATAAGTGCATGTAACTAGAGAGAGAGGAGGTGGGCTCGAGACTTAATCATACTCAGAGAAGAAACTGGTGGGACTTAAATTAGTCACCAAGAAGCAACTAAAGTCCCTTCGCTTTCAGTGGTATACTTTAAACATGACTAAGTCTTGATTCAGCTTGTGATGTATGGATCCCACTTTCCCTGTCCAGAAATTCAGAGACTAGAAGCTGAGGCTGAATTCTGAAGAACTGGAGTTACTCACCCTAATAAGCCTTTCATAAACCATTAAGCATATTTAAAGGGTGACTTAGCAGGCCCTGGAAAAGATGCAGCATCTTTTCAAAATAGGTAATAATTGAAGCAGAAAATAATAATAACAATGACAGCAGGAATGATCTGGACTGAATTTTAAACAGAAAAAATGCACTTTTATTCCTCTACAAATTCAAGCAATAATTTTCAAAGAGATCAACGGCTGCTGAATAACAACCCATTTCTTCCCTCTCTGCTTTGCTTTGATACGTAAATCTAATCTGCTGTTCTCTAGTGACACTCAGTCATAACCACCCACTTCCACTTGTATGCAGCCAGTCCTTTTTGCAGCTATCACCCCTGCCTGGTCACGCTGAATCATCCTTCCTCAGGACCCATCTCTGCAGCTGTTTGCTGTTTTCCTATTGCTGGCTATCTACTGTATGTATGTGCACTTCATACATGCACACAAGCTTGCACTGTGTGTTCAGCCTAAATAAATAAAGTGGCCATTTTTCTTTTTGTCAGAAGCTCCTCCTATGCCTTTAGCAACAAACTGGAACACAGAAATGTAGGGGTTTTTTTTCTTCCCACCAATATACATCTGGCAGATTAAAAGGGATGCTGTAATTTAAAACTCATTTTCTATTTTTTTTTAACCCTGGTTTGCTGTGGACCCACCGGGGATTTAGATGGTCACTCTGGGATGTATTGCCTTTGTAAAAACAGTCTTTTGACCATGGCAGTGGACTATCTCCATCATCCCTGTTTAAGGCTCTAGATCCTGTTCTTTCAGTTGATTGATTCTAAGCCTCGAGTAGTTTTAATATGCTCACGTTTTAGTTTTATGAAATTATTTTCAGCTTTTGATAACACGATTGTGTTCTCAGAATAGGGCTGGAGATGCTATAAGACAAGGCAAGACTTCAGGCGACAGACTGAAGAGGTGGCAAATCACACATCTATCCATAGCCCGGAGGACTGCTTGCTCCTACTGTGACCAGCTGCAGTGTTGAGCAATGGCAACGCAGGCCAAGTTGCTCACCAAGATTTGCTCTGTGGATTCTCAGCATGAGACCTTGGGACGCATCCACATGGCACCATTTCCATTTCCCAGTCCTTCCAAGGCATTCGAAGCTGCCTGTACCCCAGTTCATTCTTGCCTCTTTGGAATGCGGAGGACAGTCAGGGAACCTCATGAGCCAATCATTGTTCCCTCCAGCTGACCAACAGGAGAGGGCAAAAATCAGCATTCGGTGAGTGCTCCACCCCCTGAGCTGCAGAGGCTCCTGGAATAACAACAACCACTTGCTCCCACTTCACATAGAAAGAGGAAAAATACATTGCTGCCTTCTCTCCTCCTTCCTCCTCCTAATATTGGCACAAACTGCTGCTGTAAAGGGAAAGCTGCCTGGATATTAAGACCTCATTCTTCCTGCAAATATTCCCATTGAAACCTGTGGTGATGGCATGACACTATAGTTTTGCAGCCAGGCACTTTCCCCAACCGCTGCAACCACCATTTTAGGTTGTAGTGTAGAGCCTGTATGTACAGTGGATGTGGGAGTAGAGAGTAATGGCTTGTCTGAGCCCAATGGCAAAGGATAAATGTATCTTTAGAAAAGCAGGGAAATATTAATCAATGTCCTTAACAGAATTTTGATTTTAACCAAAGCAGGGAAAAATCAAGCCAGACTTGTTTTTATTTTTTATTTTCCAAGAATTGTGAAACTACCTAGGAATTGATTAGAAGTTTTAAGATCCCTTGACCTAGAGGTTGCCTGTAAAATTTGCTAGGGAGCTCTGAATTCAGGCCCATGGGAGGCAGGAGAAGGGGAGAGTTCCTGCAGATGAAAATGGCCCCTCCTCCAAGCACTGCAGAGCTCTAGCATCACTTCTCTAAAGAGAAGTTTTGCAGTTTCCAAGCTGAAAGAAAATTGTTTCAGCTATCCGGGGAAGATGACAGCAGAACATAGCATGGTTGGGTGCATGTTAGTCAGTGGCTTGAATGAGACTCACAGACTGTTCATCTGCCTGGCGATTGTGGTTTACTCTATAAACTCATTATTATTGTCATATCTATCTAGTATGGCAGTTGAAACCTTGTTATATCAATGAAGGTGCTTGACATTTGGTTATGTTATCCCTGATGGAGTTTTGATGGTTAATAAAGACCTCCAAGCAGCTAACAACAATCCTGCAAAGTAGAAGGGTGAACCAGAAGGGACTTGCACATTAAGCTTAATTACATTCAGAAATAAATTCAGTCTTGATTTTTTTTCTTCCCACCAATATACATCTGGCAGATTAAAAGGTATGCTGTAATTTAAAACTCATTTTCTATTTTTTTTTTAAAACCTGGTTTGCTGTGGACCCACCGGGGATTTAGATGGTCACTCTGGGATGTATTGCCTTTGTGAAAACTGTCTTTAGACCATGGCAGTGGACTATCTCCATCATCCCAGTTTAAGGCTCTAGATCCTGTTCTTTCAGTTGATTGATTCTAAGCCTTGAGTAGTTTTAATATGCTCACACTTTTGTTTTATGAAATTATTTTTAGCTTTAGAATAGGGCTGGAGATGCTATAAGACAAGGCAAGAATTCAGGCGACAGACTGAAGAGGTGGCAAATCACACATCCTGTACTTCAAGAAGAGACTTTCCATCCCTTAAGTCTTATTGAACTTGATGCCTTCCAGATGTGTTATCTACCATTCTTCTCAAACTACTTATAACCATACATGCAGGGAGGGGCTGGCAGCCTTTTCTGGATAGGGTAGTCCTTCCCACTTGAGAGGCCAAATAAGAACTGTATTTAGCTAACCTGGTTATACTTCCTTACTCTTCTGATAGTTGCTTATTGGAAGAAATGTTAAGATAGTCATTCCACATAAACAAGGACATGTACTTATTGCAACAACTGGAAGGACAAAACCCCAAAAGCTGTTGAGAAGAAAGCTATGCTTGCAAATGAGAATGGACAAAATCATCCAATTCCAGTACCTTTCTGGCTATGCTATAACTAATCTCCTAATTGTACTGCAACCTCAGCCTGCCGGGATACTTCTTCCCCATTTCACAGGTCTGACTTTTTCGTTATGTCAGAAGGTAATTTCCAAAATGTGGGAAGTAATCATTCCACTTTATTCTGCTTTGGTCAGACCCCACTTCGAGTATTGTATCCAGTTCTGGACATCACTCTTTAAGAATAATTCATAGGCTGGACAAACAGTTAGAAAGAACCTATGGAACTTTGTTTTTATATATACTGTAGTAACAGCAGTGAGGGTTTTATATGCCTAAAGTTTGAAAGATTCAACATTACCTACAATGGAAGAATGGATGGTGATGGGGTTGGCTGAGATGGTGAAATTGACAGCTTTGATTAGAGAAAAGATGTTGACTAGTTTTAATGTTACGTGGAAATAGGCTGACCATATTTCCTTCAGACGAAAACGGGACTTTGGGGATGGCAAAACGGGACAGGGTCTTATGCCACCATGCCGGCCTCCAAACCCCGCCCCCCAGTCCACGCAATTGTCTCCCGCCTGCAAACCCCGCCCCCGCCCCACACGATTGGCTCCCGCCTGCAAACCCCGCCCCCATCAGCGCGATTGGCTCGGATTTTAATTATTTTTTTTGATTTTTAAAGGTTTTTTTTTTCTTCTAGCAGTAAATGGTGCGGCAGAGCTGGTGTGTTTGGGGAAGGCCGGAGCACACACACTGTGCACGCAGCACCGTCATCGGCCGGGGGACAAGGGGCGGGGATGGAGGCCCACCACTGCCCCATCCCCCTCGGGCTTGGCCGAGGGAGGGAGGAGAGTCGCTGCTGCTGCTGCCACCGCTGCCACCACACAGTAGAAGCAGGAGCTGGCCGAGCTAGGGGACTTCAGCCACACCACTCCGTCCCTTGCCGCCTGCCAGGCTGCGGGAGCTCCCGCAGCTCGGTGGGCAGCAAGGGGCGGAATGGTGCGGCTGAAGCCCCCCAGCGCAGCTGGCTCCTGCCGAGGACGGAGGCCCACCACTTCCCCAGCCTCCTCAGACTTGGCCGAGGGAGGGAGGAGAGTTGCTACTGCTGCCACCGCTGCACAGGAGAAGCAGGAGCTGGCCGAGCTGGGGGGCTTCAGCCACACCACTCCGCCCCTTGCCGCCCGCCAGGAGCTCCCGCAGCCCGGCGGGTGGCAAGGGGTGGCGTGGTGCGGCTGAAGCCCCCCAGCACGGCCGGCTCCTGCAGAGGACGGAGGCTCACCGCCGCCCCGACCCCCTCGGGCTTGGCCAAGGGTGGGAGGAGAGTCGCCGCCGATGAGCAGGAGGTGGGCGGCAGCACAGCACGATGAGGTTGTGACACCTCCCGGGAGAGCGGTGGCGGTGGCGGAGAGAGGGACAGTTCCAGGCGGAGGCGCTCATGGAGGGGACACTGCTGGGCAGGGGAGGCAGCTCCTCGGGCCCCTCATGAGGAAAGGCAGCACCATGGCTCCACTGAGCCCTCCTCTCCCTCCTCCTCCACAGCGCCTGACTCACTCTTCTCCTCCAGACACGCTTCAGGCTGCAGCCCAGCAGACGCATGCAGCCCAGCCCCGCGGACCCCGCAGTGGCCGGCGCAGTGTCTCTGCCCCACCTCTCATGCAGCGCTGCCGAGCCCCTCGCAGAACGCCACCCCACCCCCTGGCTTGGCCGCCATCCTGCCTCCCCAGTGCTGACATCTGCGAGGCGAGACCTAGAGCGTCTTGTGGGCAGGATTCTGAGGCAGGATCTCTGCCTTTTAAGGTTGGAATCTCGTGCCGTTTGCGGCTGGGACCCAATTGGCCAAGCAGCGCGCTGATTGGTAGAGGGGCTTCTTGTTCCAGGCTGCCTCCAATCGGCAGCTCTGGTTCGGACCATACTAGCTTCTTCCGGAGGTCGGCTTATGTTCCTCCGACTGAGTCCGAATCTGGCATGGCGGCGGGGGCTGACCCACTCGTGTCAGGCTTACTCCTGACTCAGATTTTTGAAAAACGGGACAAAATCAAGATTTTGACTATAACGACGGGACGCTCCAGAAATGGTGAAATAACGGGACAGTCCTGTTCAAAACGGGATGTATGGTCAGCCTACCTGGAAACCCCTTTTGGACTTTTTGCGTGAAACAGACAAAAATGAAATCATGATATCTGGATTTGATAAGTAGAAATAATAATGGACAATAGAATTAATGAAAGCTATGTTGTAAGCTTAGAGCAAGAGTATAATGTAATTGTATACTTATATCTGTAGCAAAGAAAGTCGAAGTCATTCTTTTTATGTATTTTCTTTCTTTCTTTCTCCATGGAAGTAGATGTATGCGTTGGATGTGCTTCAACAGAGGCTGAGCACCCATCTTTCTGGAATGCTGTGATTTGGATCCCTGCACTGAGTGGCCCCTTCCGAATCAAGATTCTATAAAAACCCTAAAATGTGTTTTCAAGATGAGCAGCCATTATTGAAAGGGTTACTGTGGTGGATTTCAGTAATGCTGCTGGTTCTCAGGAAGGAGGGAGCACATTCCAAGGACGAGGACAAGATAAGAGGGGAGACAGTCCAGAAAGGGATTGTGGGAAAACTAAGAGGTTCAGGATAGCCCCGCCCTAGAGCTTTCCCAGGTTATTTCCCCTTGGGTTAGGTAGAGTTGCTTTAGTCTGGCAAGATTCTGTCTGTACAGCGTTGGCAAATAAAGAACTGGAGTTTGGCTGGACTGATTCTCTGAAGTTCTTGGGCTGGGCCTGACGATTAGTGGAATTTGCCAGCAGAGCAGGGAGTGGCTCCGCCCGGATGCCACATTGCCCTTCCTTCAGGAAACTATGTACTGTATATCGTGCATGAACTGACCCTTGGCATACACGTGTCCAAGCTTCCAGGTCTCCATTCCTGGGGTTTGTTTTGGAAGACACTGTCATTTGTATTTTATCTGCAGTAATTTATTTTCATTCTCAACATATGAGAGAATGGGGAAACTCATCTGCAGATGGTCATCGTGGGTACATGGGAAACTCCAGGGGTGCCTGACATCTTCCAAATTATTATGTACAGCACAAAGCTCCTCTAAAAGGTGCTGCATTTTTCATTAGACAGAAGGAGATACATAACCCCTGAGGACCCCCCTTCTTACAGTGGCAAACCAATTCTGTAATGCTGCTTAAAAAACAGTGTGGGCGCAGTCACCAAAAGTTGAACTGAACTTCAGGGAGTCTTTATCTTTATAGCATTCCATTAATGTAATTTTAAAATATTTATTTATTTATTTATTTATTTATTTATTTATTTTCTATCCCACCTTTATTATTTTTATAAATAACTCAAGGTGGCGAACATACATAATACTCCTTCCTCCTCCTCTTTTCCCCACAACAACAACCCTGTGAGGTGAGTTGGGCTGAGAGAGACAGGGACTGGCCCAAGGTCACCAGCAGGCTTTCATGCCTAAGGCGGGACTAGAACTCTCAGTCTCCTGGTTTGCTATTGGCTCCTTCCTAGGGGTGAGAGAGAGAGTGACTGGCCCAAGGTCACCCAGCCAGCTTTCATGCCTAAGGTGGGACTAGAACTCTCAGTCTCCTGGTTTCTACCCCGTTGCCTTAACCACTAGATTGAAACAACTGAAATTAAAAGCTTAGTTTGGTATGTATATGGGGGGGGGGGAGAAATAGCTGCTCCCACCCCCACCAATAAATATACTTTATTTGCTTGAATTTATACCTTTTACTGGACTGTGCTGAGAGAAACCACACAGAGAAAATAACCTCCAAACAATACATAGAAATCTTGGTTCAACCAGTTTCTATTTGAAATCCTGAAGGGGGAAAAAAAACTCATAGGATTTTAAATGACAGATTCATAGTGATACCCCCACTGGGTTCCTTCACTAATCATTGAAGATTTTTTTCTTATAAACAATGTATGAATTCCATTGTGTCAAGTCACATCAATCATCTTGAATGATTTCCTTGTCATGTATTCATTAGAGAGGGATGCACATCAGGGTGATACTCACTACAATGATGAAAATATCTTGGAAGTCAGATCATAGTTTGCATAACAATCATGTTACATTAACTGATCAGTCACACCATTGGAAACTCAGATGTGAGCAACAGAGTTCATAGATTGCATTAAAGATCATGAGTTTGGCTTAACAAGTTGTGTGAACTTGGCAAATTGTAGCTTATTTTTAAAAAATACATGATTAAACAAGCCAAAACTGAGCTTGCTATATGAATCAAGTCAAAAACTTGGATAGGATCTTTCTGTGTGATACCTGCAAAGCAGAATCTTCCAAGGCTGACCCCAGCATAAACTTCCTGTGGGGGAAAGCCTCACCTCCACAATTCAGCATAAATTTAATGTGCAGGATCCCAGATTTAGTTCCTCAAAGCTGCTATTAAAGGACCTTTAATCACATGGAAAATGAGGAGAGAGTTTTGCCTTAACCATGGAGATCAGCAAATAATAACAGCAGATAATATTAGACTAGAGGGACAAAGAAGGTTCATGTGACATTTGCAAAACTGAATCGCTCTGAGTCTAGGAGAACCTTCAGACATGTTGATCTTCCCTGCAATTATGGAAGCATCATTTCAGTTTGGTCCCACATCCTACCTTTCTGCCCCAAATGGCAGAACAACAATGGCAGAGCAGTAATGGAATTCAGATAAATTCAGGATGATTGTTTTTTTTAAAGAATTTTATTAAGTTTATGCAAAGATAAAAACTACAGAAAAACAAAAAACTACAAAGAAAAAAACTAAAAAAGTGTAGAAACACAAGAGAAAAATTTTCAAAATTACAAAAAGAGCTGACTTCCGACTTTTAACAGCAACGATATACAACAATTTTCCATAACCAATCCCTTACTCTATATTAAACCAAATCACATTATTTCTATAAATCATTCCATTGGCACATTATAAAAATCACTAAATACAGTTGCTCCCTCCCCTTACAGTATATTAAAAGATGATAGATAGATAGATAGATAGATAGATAGATAGATAGATAGATAGATAGACAGACAGACAGACAGACAGACAGACAGACAGACAGACAGACAGACAGACTGACTTCTTTTCCATGGCTTTCCATCAGAAGATCAATTTCACTTATGGCTTGCAACTCGATCTCTCCCTTTAATTTCTTCAACTCGACTATCCAATCTTCATCCAGCATTTCAACAGAAGTCCCGATCTCACTTGTAGAAGAAACATTTCTGTTGCTGTTAAATTCCTCAGTTTCCTCCACAACATCCCCAACCAGATGGCACATTTTAGACCTCATATTTTCCACAATGTCCTGAATGCCTTGCATAAAAACTTGACAGGAATCAGAAAGAATCTGTTTAAAATCTCAGTGAAAGTAAGAGAAAGTCTGCTTAAACTCCTCCATGTCTCAAGCAGTAGATTATGGCGCCCCCTAGGAGCTTAACCAGTGAAAGTCGAAGATATGAAAGAATTGCGGAATGTGTTTACACAAGTGAAAGTAAGATATGCAGACAGTTCCCCAGGGAAAGTAGAAGCAGAAAACTGAAAGTTCAAAACAGCCGATTCAACGTGTAAGAAAATGCTAATATCTTCAAATTTAGTACAAAAATAATAACAGGGAGACAATTATTTACTCTCAATCCTCCTCAATATTTGGATGGAAAACAAAGTCCAAAACTTAAAAAGAATTTTTTTAAAAATTAATCCCAAAAATAACGATAGGCACCAAGAGAACCCGCTTCTCCTTGCTGTAAAAAGCCTCTCTTAGGGTATGCATACTTAAAAGAAATATAAAATGGGTGATTTAGAAATGGGGTAGCTGGTCTTAGTGTCCCTTTAAGGCTATAGCACGGCTTGGAAATTGTGACGTCCCAGCCTCCCGGCTGCCCTAACAGTCAAGCGCGAACGCTGTTTGAGATCTTCTGGCTGCAAGCAGCCATCCGGAGGACAGATGGGGTGATTCCAGGTGTTTTCCTTATCTGGAAAAACACTCCTGGGGTTCAGGAAAAACCTGCCTGAGCCTGAAAAAACTGCCGCGTTATCAGTTCTGCCCGCTGAGCCCACAGGCACAGCTGTTCAGTCCGCCATGTCCCCACCGGAAGTCCAAATTCAGGATGATTGTTGAAGCATAAAAACAAGTACGCGTATACAGAAAGTCCCTACTGGGTCAACCAGAGCAAATGGTGGGAGGTTGAGGAAAGAGGTACTTTCTCATTCAATAGAGGGTTAAACTATAACCCATTGATAAAAGATGCAGGGATGGCCACCAAGTAAAGATGCCCTTGAATAGAGCTTGACTTCTCACTACATCCACACAATATTCTTAACAATCTCACCAAAGGGGTTGCCATTGCCTTCTTCAGGAAGGTTTTCAGACTTCTCAGTTGAGCCTACAGCCTGGGATTCCTTGGAGTTTTCCCATCCAAGTCTATAGCGGGTGTCACGTATGGCCTCACCTGGGTACCATCCGCGACATGGTACAAGTACAACAAGTACAAAAACAAGTACAACAACCATAGCATAGTACATGAAAAGCATTTATTTTTAAAAAAAGACGCAGCACCCAGTTGACCTTGTCCTGTTGTGATGATCCTGAATTATAATCAGAACTCCACACACGAGACATGATGGAATTGTTAGGAATCTTTATTATATCAGTGATCCCAGGCACGTCAATGCTTCAAGTGAATTAAGGTTACAAAGATTAACATATATATACATACTTTCCTATCCCCTCCCCATTGAGCACTGTAAACTTTGTCTCACACCTTGCTGCAGCTCATTGATGTCCATGGTGCTGAATATACATTCTCCTCTTTCTGTTTGTTCCGGCTAGAGCTCCCAATTACTTCTTGTCTACATGTCTCTTGGCTGGCGCCATGTCGCGGATGGTACCCAGGTGAGGCCATACGTGACACCCGCTATAGACTTGGATGGGAAAACTCCAAGGAATCCCAGGCTGTAGGCTCAACTGAGAAGTCTGAAAACCTTCCTGAAGAAGGCAATGGCAACCCCTTTGGTGAGATTGTTAAGAATATTGTGTGGATGTAGTGAGAAGTCAAGCTCTATTCAAGGGCATCTTTACTTGGTGGCCATCCCTGCATCTTTTATCAATGGGTTATAGTTTAACCCTCTATTGAATGAGAAAGTACCTCTTTCCTCAACCTCCCACCATTTGCACTGGTTGACCCAGTAGGGACTTTCTGTATACGCGTACTGCCCTTTTATTTGCTGTTTTGCTAAATTAAAAAGGGCCCACACTGAGAGGTTTTTAAAAGCATGTAAGACAAATTTATGGGGATAAGGCTAGTTATGGTGGCTATATATTACCTCTAGTATTGCCCATATATTATTTTGGTAGGTTTCCCACAGGTATCTACAGTATTTGATTTGTACAGGAATGGACTCAGTGACCTATAGAATGATAGAATGTATGGAAAGGGACATTAGATGTCATACACATTCACTGTGCAGGAATCTGTTGAACCATCCCTAGCAGGTGTCTCTGCAACCCTCTTTTGAAAACTTTCAGAAAAGGGGAGATCATCACTATTCTAAGGCAGGCTGTTCCATTGCTTAACAGCCTCCAGCAGAGTGGAGTCAATGAAAAACAAAAGTGATGATTACATGTCCTAGGCTGAAACTTAAAATAAGGGAATGCTGCAAAGGAATATTTAATACAGGTAGTCCTCATTTAACATCTACTCATTCAGCGACCGTTCAGAGTTATGATGGTGCTGAATGAGGGGTACTTACAACAGGTCCTTGTAGTTGCGGCCATTGCAGTGTCCCGTGGTCACGTGATCACCATTTGCGACCTTTACAGCCGGCTTCCAACAAGCAAAGTCAATGGGGAAGCCGGCAAGAAGTTGCAAGTCGCGGTTGCATGACTTCATGCTTAACAACTGCGGCCAGAACTGATGAACTGACATCGTCAGTCGGGCGCAGTCACATGACATTTCACTTTAGAACCGTGTTGCTTTGATTTGTGGCTACCCTACACTGACATGGGTCTCCTCCTACAAAGTCAACAGCAGCAATGGGGTTGCTAGATCAGAAAAGCCCTTGGTCTGATCTTCTGCTGAAGGGTGCTGCAATTCCAGAGTATTCCAGTGTGTGGCATCTGTGAACAACAGACGGTTACTTCTAAAGGCATGGAAACATTATAGCTTACATAACTATTATGGCATTTAGAAAATGAAAGATTTTGTGAATAACCAAGATGACTAATTAAGAAGGAATAAAAGTTGTAAATGTATGGGAGAAGTGTTACTAACCTATTTTGATGAAGGTTCCTCTGCTTTGCCGACCTGGACCATAAAGCCAGATCATGTTCCAGATTAGTTCACTGTTTCCTCCTCAGAACTTGCTAAATTAATGTTGTAATTGAAAAATAGAAATTTCCCTATGGGAATATCTTTGTTGGGAGTTTAAAAGTAAATTTTGATTTGTGGTGCATTCCCACTGGCATTCTGATTCTTATTTATTTATGGAGATTGTATGTTGCAGATTCCCAGAAATTGGAAATATTGTGCCTATCTATAAGAAAGGAGAAGGGGCGTGGTGGCTCAGCGGGTAAAACGCCAGGCTTGTCGATCAGAAGATCACAAGTTCGGAGGTTCGAATCCCTAGCCCCACGTGACGGAGTGAGCTCCCGCACTCACCCCAGCTCTTGCCAACCTAGCAATTCGAAAGCATGCAAATGCAAGTAGATAAATAGGTACCACTTCGGTGGGATTGTAACAGCGTTCCGCATGCGTCATGCCAGCCACATGACCGTGGAAGCGTCTTCGGACAACGCTGGCTCTTTGGCTAACAAACAGAGATGAGCACCGGCCCCCAGAGTCGGACACAACTGCACAAATGTGCGGGGGGAACCTTTACCTTTTTTTTTTATAAGAAAGGAGACAGAACTGATCTGGCCAATTATTGACCAGTCACAGAGACATCTGCACCAAGCCAAATTTGGTCAAAATGATGAAAACTGCATCATGACATCATGATGCAAATACCAGCCTTTCAACTTTGCATCCCATCTTAAACAAGTAGAAAAGAGATGGAATTTGCACTGCAATGTTGCAATGCACATATTGTCATTTGTTCCCCCTTGCCCCCCTGTGGACACCTAGGGTTTGATGAGTTTGGTTAACAAATTAGATGTGCAGCATTTTTACTGAAAATGGATAGAATGGGCAAATACATTGTCAGATAAGCAAGCTGGGTATAGGAAAGAGAAATCCATGTCAAATCAGTGTATTATTCTTCACCACATTAAAGCTCTTTATGTGGCTTTTGACTTGATCCCCAGAGATAATTTTGGTGGAAACTGGAACATTTCTACATCAATTGACATCTGCTACTGTTAATTAAGATACTACAGAATGACATCTCAATGCAAGTTGGATGTATCAGTAGGATAGCTTGTCAGCTCCTATCCTTTTATAGACTGGAACAAGAAAAAGATAGCTCTAGGCATATCTGCCATGGTCACGTTGTCCTCCCCTGGAAAATAGAAATCTTAATTCAGCCATACTTGTCTATAATTGTTGCATTTTGTGTTGGGGATACAGCTGGGGAGTCTTTGGTGCTCTCTGAGCCTTGTTGTTTTCATGCAGACGTTTCATTGCCAGGCTAGGCAACATCTTCAGTGCGAAAAGAAGCATCCACTCTTTGCACCTTTAATCCCACCATTACAAGGGGCATTAAGAGTAGAAACAAAAAACATGGATGCTCTTTTTGTTCTCTGGCTCCCCTTCATGTTCTCACCACTGCATGAAGCTGCCTCCATAACTGTTGAAGGGACATTTCCTCATGATATTGCCTCCACCTCTTACCCAACCCACTGAGAAGGCAACAAAAAGTTGTCTTTTAATTCCTGTGGTGTTAAAGTGATGTTTTCGCTCTGATCCCAACACAAATCTTCTGGTATAGGCAATCTTTTGTTGAAAATACTGGGGACGATGGGGTCAGGGATCTGCTCAGCTCCTACTGACCACTTACATTTGAATGCAGTCTCAGTCTGGTTGTGTCCCTCTATGCCCATTTCAGCTTGGACTGGAAGAAAGACCGAACACCTGACTTATGCCTTCTGGATCTTTTGTCATCAAATGGACTGGGTTCTACACATTCACATATGCTCTGCTAAATACAGACCTCAGTGAATGAACTGGAGAGTCTACCCAGGGTTACCTCAATATCTGCCCTACAGTTTGCACAGTGGGGTCTTTCCTTGACAAGTATAGGAAAGGTGTGGAAAGCAGCAGCCAGTCTTGTTTCTAATCCTCCTGCATGGGTTAATTGGCTAAGCCTATTTACTCAGAAGGGACTCCTACAGTATTCCCAGGTAAATAGGAACAAAACTACAGCCTTGAAAGCTTAAGCAGCCCAAACCAATTATTCTCTCATATGGATATTGTTGGCTTTTCCGATACTTTTCTCAAGCGTAATGTTTATTTAAAGCACCTTTTTTTTTTAAAAAAAATGCTGTTTATCCAGAAAGGGTGTGTTGTAATAGTGTTTTCCAATAAGATCTGTGTCTTTTAGACACCATACGAAAAGATGAACAGAAGGTAAGATTGGAGGAAAAGAAAACAGGTTGTGTTTTGAATTCAGGCACCGTTCTTAATGTTAGAAAGTTCTTGTAAGAACCAGATTGAACGGAAACAGTTCAAGAAGAGGCCAAACTGATCAGCCACGTTGCTAGAATGCACTCTGATGTCCACTTCTCCTCCTCCAGCAAATAAAGTAGCTGCCACTAGATGAGAGAAGGAAGGCCACACAAAGTCTATGGGAAGCACCTCTCTGGATTTCAAGATTTCAGAAATCTTCATCTCTTGTTTTTTCTTTCTCTTGTTATATGACAGTGAACATAAGCTGCTTTGCATATCTTAAATTCATTGCATTATACTGTCTGAAAGGACTACAAAGAGCTTCTCAGCCAATTCCTTGCCAAGAGGGAAATCCGTTACTTGGTTTTTTTGTTTTTTTGTTTTTGCTAAAATCCTCCATTAGAGCTATCTCCCACACTGTCTAGTCTGCTGTAAACAGCTTGGACCATTAGGAAGTTTTCCAGAAATGAATGAATAAATCAATACATCTTGTAACTTGAACAGATTCTTTTTCTTTTTGTTTGTGTAATATAACAACCAAAATTATTATTATTGTTATTATTATTATTGTTATTATTGTTATTATATATTTATCCCACCTTTTGTAATATATGCAATACAATAAATAATTTTTATTTAATACATAAATAAATATAAATATAATATGATAAATTGAAGAAAAAGAAAATGATCCAGCTCCTTCACATCCTTCTCTCCAGATGAACTGGGTGTATATTTAGCATTTCTGTAAAAATTTGACAAAGGAAAGCGTGAATACACGTTTTATGTGAACACACACTTTCGAACATAGATATCTGAAGCTCCTCTAACATATATAGGAAGAAATACTCAGATATAGGAGGCGTTTTTCATCTTCAAGAGGTGCCTTGAATTAATCTTGGTTGATTTTATGTGATGCTCTACTGCCATGTAGTGGGGTGATGATGAAACTGGCTATTTGGATTTTACATATTATGCTATTGCGTTGCTCTGTATGCATAAGTTATTGAAGAGAAATACTATTAGAAGAAGTGGCTGATATCATGCAATGTAAACGTAATGGAGAGAGGATATGTTGTTGAGGATCATCTCTCATTCATCCTATGAGTCATACACCCCTTCTCAGCTCACATTCTCAGAGTGGAATCCACTGGAATACTGATAGAAATCCTTCAAACGGTGGAACCAGGAGGATGCCAAGTTCATGCCCCCAAAATCAACTCCCAAGAATTAGGAAGCCCTCCAGAATAGAAACTGAGTACAGGGGGGAAGCCACAGGGGAAAGAAAGGAATCAAAAGACCCATTAAATAAGTAGACTTGCACTCACACAATCCCAGATCCCACACCATTTTCTAATCTCCTAATGATACGTATGATTCTGACAATTGGAAGCACCCAGACTTTTTGCTCAAACGGGAAAATGTAGAACACTGTGAACAACAATAACAGCAACACATAAATAGGCACTTTTGCTGGATTGTCATTCTGTAGTACAGTATGTGTTCCTTTGTGTTATACCTTCCCTAGATGGGATACTGTTTAGAGACTCTTATTGATAGATTGATTTTTTGATTTGATTTGATTTGATTTGATTTGATTTGTATGGCTGCCCATCACACCTAAGTGACTCTTGGCAGCTCACAACAGTTAAAACAACAATCTGTAAAAATCAAGTTAAAACCCAATATACAAACATATAAAACATTGATAACCACTTTAAAACACAAATAACCATGGTCAGTGGCCAAAGTCCATCCTTGTGTCAAGCTCAACAAAGCCATTGTAAAAGTTCCCCACCATTGCCGGACCTCAGGCATAGTGGCAGAGCCATGTCTTCAGGGCCTTTCTATTGGCCAGCAAGGTTGGGGCTCATCTATGTTCCAGGGGGGTGTTATTTCAAAGGGCAGGCACCACAGCAGAAAAGGCTCCCTGCCTGGGTCCTGCCAGATGACACTCTTTCATAGACAGGACCCGTAACATGCCTCTCCTGCTGGACTTGATGGGATGGGTAGATGGAACTGGGGAGAGGCGGTTCCTCAAATAACCTGGTCCCATGCCATATAGGGCTTTATAGGTCATTATCAGTACCTTGAATTGAATCCGGAAGTATGCTGGCAACCAATGCAGCTTGTGGAGCAGAGCTGTAATGTGCACCGATTGAGGAATGCAACTAACTGTCTGCACCACTGCATTTTGTACCAGCTGCAGCTTCCAGATGCTCTTCAAGGGCAGCCTCATGTAGAGCTCATTACAGTAATCAATTTGAGAGGTGACTGTAGGAATTCTGGGATGGTAGTATCAGAACTCCATGCAGCTTCTTATTTGTTGTTGTTGTTGTTCAGTCATTTAGTCGTGTCCGACTCTTCGTGACCTCATGGACCATAGCACGCCAGGCCTTCCTGTCCTCCACTGTCTCTCGGAGTTTACTCAAATTCATGTTCATTACATCGGTGATGCTATCTAACCATCTCATCCTCTGCCGTCCCCTTCTCCTTTTGCCTTCAGTCTTTCCCAGCATCAGGGTCTTTTTCAGTGAGTCCTCTCTTCGCATTAGGTGGCCAAAGTATTTGAGCTTCAGCTTCAGTATCTGTCCTTCCAATGAGCAGTCAGGGTTGATTTCCTTTAGGATTGACTGGTTTGACCTCCTTGCAGTCCAAGGGACTCTCAAGAGTCTTCTCCAGCACCACAGTTCAAAAGCATCAATTGGTCCAACTCTCACAACCATACATTACTACTGGAAAAACCATAGCTTTAACTATACGGACCTTTGTCGGCAAGGTGATGTCTCTGCTTTTTAATATGCTGTCTAGGTTTGCCATAGCTTTCCTCCCAAGGAGCAAGCGTCTTTTAATTTCATGGCTGCAGTCACCGTCTGCGGTGATCTTGGAGCCCAAGAAAATAAAAGCTTCTTATTAGTATATAGCAAAGTAGAAGCGTTCCCATAAACTTGCACAAGGCTTAATCAGTTCAAAACACAAAATAAACACACCTCACATGTTAATGTAAAGTTACATAAAAAAAAGAGTTTACAATTTTATTGTAACTCACAGTTCCTTAGTAGAAACAGTCCATGCGTGCGAGCAAGTGGTTCTGACCAAACCCACAGTCTTCATTAATGTGGCCTTGCTGTATGGAAGTATGAAAAACGTGGCAGCCATAGCTGAGCCATCCTCTTTGGTAGTAGATTCGAGCAGAAAGAGAAAGAGAAGGGAACAGGAAACAGGAAACAGGGATTCAGCCCCACCCACACAAAGCAAGTAAGATTAGGTTACAGCAGAGGCTGCCTCCTCCTTCAAGCTTGTGTGAGACATGCTTGGTTGAAACCCAATCTCTAACAGTGACCAGGGCATGAGTGACTGCGGGCAGAGCCTCACGGTCTACTGGCGCACAACCCAAAGTTGCACAAAGGCCCTCCTAACCACGGCTGAGTGCCACCCCTTCCAGAAACAAAGATGACACCAGGACAGGACCTCAACAGCAGTGCTTAATTCTCCAGGGGCAGAGACATAAAACTGGGTATCATCAGCATACTGATGATACCGCACCCCCATGGCGATGGATAACCTCACCCAATGGCTTCATGTAGATGTTAAACAGGAGCGGAGAAAGTACTGAACCCTGTGGAACCCTGCAAAGCAGGGACCAAGGATGGGTTCTCTTGCTCCCAATCAACACCAACAGGAACCGATCCTGAAGGAAGGAGGAGAACCAGCACAGTGCAGTGATGTTCACCCCCAACTCCCAGAGCCGGTCCAGAATGATAGCACGGTCAATGGTATTGAAAACTGCAGAGAGGTCAAGAAGAGCAAGGATGGATGCACTACCCCCATCCCACTCACACCAGAGGTTATCCAAAAGCATGACCAATGCTGTTCCAGGCCAATACCCAGGCCTGAAACCTGTCTGAAAGAGGTCCAGATAATCCGTTTCATCCAGGATCCTCTGAAGCTATTGTGTGACCACCTTCTCAACAACCTTCCCTAAAAAGGGAAGGTTGGAAACTGGATGGAAATTGTCCAGTATGGTTGGGTCTAGCGATGGTTCCTTAAGAAGGGTGCAAACCAATGCCTCCTTAAGAGACGAAGGGACAACTCCTTCTCTCGAGGAAGAAATAACCACTGCTAGAACCCAGCCACGGGTCACCTCCTGGGAGACTTTTGCTAGCCAGGGGGGACGTGGATCTAATAAGCAGGTGGCCGACCTCACAGTCATGAGGACTCTGTCCACTTCCAGCAAGATCAAACCCATCCCAGATAACAGAGTAGGACTGCATCCTGGGCACCTTCAAAGGACCTCCACTGAGGCTGGCATCCAACTGGGAGCAGATCCGAGTGACTTACTATAGTGACTAGCTCAGTTTCATAGGGTTTCCCTTAAACTGCAAGGAGAATATTGTTTAATGTACCAATATATACCAATCCCTTTCAAAAGCCTTCCTTTAAATATTTCTCCCATTGTTGACAAGATAGAAGAAACGGACTGCTTAAGTCCGGCCACCTGCACATGAACAGTTTTCCTAGGAGGTCTTACCTGGTGCCTAGTCTAATATTGTTTGGCACTGGGCAAAGCCCTTTTACTTTTATCCTGGCCTTCTCTCTCAGCATTTTCTTTGCAGCTTTATGCTAATTGTCTGTGTTGCCGTTCCTTTCATGGTATGTTATTTTTTTTTAGCTGCTTCAAAAATATTTTCACTGGGTGGCAGGATATCAGATTTTAAGCTAGATCAATAGGGGTGGAATTGGGGCATGATTTGAGCATTTGTCTCTCAATTTTAGAGTCTCAGTCCAGGAATAAATGAGATCTTCATCAACAATAACAGCAACAAGGACAACCACAGCAGCAGGAATGTAAGGCTTGTCAGGGTGTGGATGTGAAATTTTCATTTAGGTCTTCCCAGGTTTTTGTAGGTCACTGTAGCTTGACTCAGATTAAAAAGCAAAATCCTTTACCCTTTTGGTCAAAAATTGAATTTTAATCTGATCTCTTTATTACTGTGGAATATGGAGGCCTGATACAAGAGTTGGATTAACTAAGGGTCAAAGCAGGACAGCAATAGAAAATCTTATTTTCTCAGCCAAATTAGATGTTACATAGCAAATATTAATGTCCCCTGGCTCCCTTCCCCCATGTAACACAGATAAATGCCCCCACTCTTAAGAGATTGTATTTCAATACCTGCATTCCCTTTTTTTTTTAATGAAGAGTAGAAACTTGATGGCTTTGTTGGCATGACACGTTCAAGTGTCATGTGAATCCATAATCTAGTCAACTAACTGATGATGGTTGCTTTTGGTCCCAAACTCTCCCCCATTGCCTGTGTCATGTGAATAGGCTAAGGCAGCCAACAGAATGTTATCTTCGTTCCTGATTCTGAAGCAAATTCCTAGAATGGCCCTGTGAAAATGGGGCTTCTTTAGGCTAATGTTTCTTGAGGTATATTGGTCCCTTTGCATCACCAAGTTGCCATGCAAATCTTTGTTGAGACAATTCAACTTGGCACCTTGACCGGTGCTGAAGCACATGGAGCAAGGGAATTATAACAAGTGCAGTGGCAACGCCCAAGTGTCTTGCAGCAACGCTTGCAATGGCAATGTCTTCTGCAGCTGCAGACCTCCATGCTTAAGGTGCTGCAAGGCACAGGATCACTGATGAAGGAGAAGCTGTTGAGACACCTTGATCTGCACAGCCCTAATATACAGCTGCAGTTTCCAACAGAGTGACAGCATGGCCAGGTGGAGGTAACAGCAACCAAACAAGCATAGCCAGCAACCATGGCTAATCATCAGCCAGCAGAAGGATCAGCCTATAGCTCAGCATGCAGCCAACACTTCCACCTACAGAACTCAGGGTTTCCGGGCATTGTATGCAGCCCAAACTAGTGCCGTGGTATCAGCTTATCTTTGTGAGGTACTCTCACGATCTAGCTACTGTATATTTTTAGGCAGCTGTTGGCCAGCACCCTGAATACTGAATTCAGGAATCTGTAGGATCTGAGGGGTCCAGTTAGGACCCTAACCTGCATATATCCTTTGTATGAAACAGTATTGCTAGCTTGGCTAAAAGTAATCAGGCACTAGGAATTCTCAGGCACGCTGAATGCAATAAGCACTACCAAGCTAAGTGGAAATGTTAACCTCAGGAATGCAGACTAGTGGTCTGCTAAAAATTAACAATTAGTGCTAGGAAACAAAAGGCTTTTAGATAGTGGCTATGCTAAAATGACATTTTAAAATGGATTGTTACACTACTTCAGGGTTTCTCAACCAGGGTTCCATGGAAACCTAGGGTTCTGCGAGACATCACTAGGGGTTCACGATTTATTTAAAAGATTATTTCAAATTCGGGCAACTTCACATTATAGAGTTAAGTTTCATTCTTTATTTTTAGTTTAAGAACACTGTTAATGCATATATACAGGCCCACCCATGAAACTAATATAATAATTTTGTAACTTCTGGCCTATATTTGAGCCTGAACGTGCAGAGGTTCCCCAAGGCCTGAAAAATATTTCAAGGGTTCCTCCAGGGTCAAAAGGTTGAGAAAGGCTAGACTACTTTGTTTAAACAAAAGGATCCAATGCATAGGGAATGTATTACCTCGTTTTCCCACTCCTTATTACCCCTTCCAATATGCATATGAATTAACCCAATCAGTAAGCTTAACCTTATCAATCACATTGATGGCTATTTCCTTTCAGGCGAGAAATAACTATCTCTAGTTTTTTACCGTAACTTTTAAAATAAAAGAATAAGTTGCATATGGCCATAAGGCGGCCTTGTAGCTCCACCCCTCTTTAGGCTTCTTCATTCTGCCTCTGGTGCCGGATCTATCAATAAATCAATTTGTGCTTCAAATAATTGTGTCTGGGCCTCCAGTTCAAAGTACCCTGAGAAAATTCTCCTTTGCCTACTCTTGCTTAGCTGGCTCCTCAATGAAAATCTTTTGGCGCAGCTGCTGTCTTTGCTCTTGACCAGTGTTTGGAAGGAGATGTTCTTTTCAAAACAGAATGTTGGGTGTAGAAATGTTTAAGAAATCCTGATCGAGCCACTCTGACCCTGCCTCTTTTCTATTTTTATTTTTGCCTTGGAGGGTTTTTTTTTCCAGTTTCAGTTTTATTTTTAGTTGGCTGGTAAAAAAATAAAGGCAGGATATGTCAGTTTCTTGGCCATTTCTGCAGCAGCTGGAAGCACTTCAGAAATGTCCACCACTTGACGGACTGAGTCATCTAAGCCTGCGTACTGCTGATGCATGGGAGGGAATTAATTGCCATGGGGAGTAGCTGACTTTGTCAGTGATGTTGCCAGAATGGAGTCTAGATGTCAGCTTTCTTTAATGGCTTGCGACCTATGAAACTTAGAGTTCATACTTGTGTCAGCTGTATTGAAGTCCAACCCCATCATGGGATTGTGCCATCCCTAATCAGTCTTCTTGGGATCTTTCCCCCACTGCTGAGAGAAAGTGTTATCCATCCATCCTTGGGTCCCATTCAATTTTCCGTCCCCATTGCCAATCCCTATTCTACCTCTGTTGCAGCTGTTCCGAGCCAGTATCAAATGGAGTCTTATTTATTTATTTATTTATTTATTTATTTATTTATTTATTTATTTATTTTCTATCCCACCTTTATTATTTTTATAAATAACTCAAGGCAGGGAACATCCCTATTACTCCTTCCTCCTCCTATTTTCCCCACAACAGCAACCCTGTGAGGTGAGTTGGGCTGAGAGAGAGTGACTGGCCCAAGGCCACCCAGCTGGCTTTCATGCCTCAGGCGGGACTAGAACTCTCAGGCTCCTGGTTTGCCATTGGCTCCTTCCTAGGGCTGAGAGACAGGGACTGGCCCAAGGTCACCCAGCCGGCTTTCATGCCTAAGACGGGACTAGTCTCCTGGTTTCTAGCCCGTTGCCTTAACCACTAGACCAAACTGGCTCTTAATTGGTGAGCATGCCCCCATTATAGGCAAGCAGATTGGTTTTCTCCTCTGGCTTTGCTATTGTCCCCTTCCAGAATGCAACTAGGCAGTAGGGAAGGTTCCCCCAATCGGGTCACTGTGACAAGAACAGAGAGAAACTGGCTTGGAACTCTCTTGGAGCTCTGAACTCTGCTTGGAAGTCTCTTGGCAGGTTTGTCTGCCCTTCCCCTGACACCCCATTTCTGCATCTCCCAGACTTAAATTAATGTGGAGTAAATAAACATATGGGAATACACCAGAGCAGAAAAAGAAGGAGGAAGGAAGGAAGAATAGGAGGGAAGGAAGAGAAGGAAGAGAAAGCTCTGCCATGATTGGTCAACAAGCTAAGTCCTGAAACTCACCAGCTGCTGGGCAAACAGTTCTCTTGCTTCATGGGGAAAAAGCAATGGAAACACAAATACAGGAAAGCTGGCAAATAAGCAATAAAATCAGCACACCTCTTCCATAACTTTTACTCGAGACTAGTTTGATAGACCCCTGGGGAATACATTTTTGGCAGGAATCACACTTTTTATGAAACTATGATGTTGCCTAATCTGTGTGAATCCAGCCCATGTGGTTTACTATAGAAGTTATAGTTTAATATTAACCAGGTAATTGTATTTATTGAATAAACCACAATTATAACACAATGTGTGAACTACTGTAGTTCTAAAAGTCCTGTAATGAGTAATTCCTTATCAGCTCATTGGTGATGGTATATTTAGCATTGTAAACAATTATGAATTAAAACATCTTTTTAAAAAAAATAAAGGCATTTTGTAGTTTGGGCTGTTTCCCCACTAGAAACCTATAGCATTTTCTAGTATCACTCAGCCACTGTTGAGGAAATATAAAGCCTTTTCTCATTACTGTTATGGTGACTGTTTTATCAGCACAATTATGGTTGGATGTCTGCAGAAGATGCTGTAAGCTACCAGTGAAGATCTTCATAGTGCATTTACTTTAACTTTGCAAGTCAAGGCTTTGGGCTTGAAATGTCTATTTGGGGCTGGGGAAACCTTGGCTGGACTAGTTCTCACAGTAGACTGAATGTTGCATGATGTTTCTGTATTTGCAGCTGACTCATGTGCTTTGATTTGCTCTTCCAGAAAGCCAGGCAGCGTTCTCCATGCATGCAGAGGAATCAAAGGAAAGATGTGAAACATTTCTGGCTCCTGAACAATCACAACAGCAACAAACCAAACCCAAATCAACATTAATGTGGAGTTCTATTCTCTCAGCTTCAGTGGAGCATGTACAGTATATTTTGTGGAGCTCTGGGACATTTTTTTATTTTTTTTTTATTTTTTTAAAAAAAATTGGTGAACAAAAATATATCTCTTTCTCTTTCTCTTTTTGAACTGCTTCTGTGGAAGAGAGTAAAGTTAATCTCTTTCCAACAAATGTTCTACAAAGAAGGACAAGGTCAGGGCAGGAAATAAGTCACTCCCAAACAATGATGTGAAATATTATCAAGTAAAAAGCCACAATAAGAAAAAAGCTTTGTTCTCTCTATAAATTTTCTGACTGGGTAATTTTATACATGTCTACTCAGAGATTATCCTCCTGTTGTCTCCAGGTATCCATATGGGGAGGTAATATTCTGTTTGATTTATCAACAAAATCCAATAAATTGATGCTCAGATTACATGATCAGAAACCAGATTTTAATGTGCAAATCAATTATGCACTGCATTTAATGGGATTATAGGGATATGGGTTATAGGACAGCTATGTTGTCCTCCTCCTCTATACAGGAGGATCAAGAGATATTGACCAGGTTCACACATCATGGTTGATTTGGATTTGGTTTAAAGTGTTGTGTGAATCCAATAATCCAGTTGCAGTTAATTAAACAAACTTTGTCTTAGCACAACATGCAATCTCAGTCATTTTTGCCCAGATGTTCAATGTGTACATCATCTCATCTTTCCTTCTTTGTAACATCAAATAATGTAATATTCTGGTTTGTCTATCAACATTCTCTAGGGCAGAGCTTTCCAAACTTTTCATGTTGGTGACACACCTTTTAGACATGCATCATTTCGTGACACACTCTTACAGCAGGGCACAAGGCAGGCACTAGGACCTGCGCGGAATCACAGCAGGTTTGGAGGCAGCAAGGCACAAGGCAGGCACTGGGACCTGCGTGGAATCCTGGCAGGGCAGGTTTGGAGGCAGCAAGGCACAAGGCAGGCACTTGGACCTGCGCGGAATCCTGGCAGGGCAGGTTTGGAGGCAGCAAGGCACAAGGCAGGCACTAGGACCTGCACAGAATCCTGGCAGGGCAGGTTTGGAGGCAGCAAGGCACTAGGACCTGCATGGAATCACAGCAGGTTTGGAGGCAACAAGGCACAAGGCAGGCACTAGGACCTGCGTGGAATCCTGGCAGGGCAGGTTTGGAGGCAGCAAGGCACAAGGCAGGCACTAGGACCTGCGTGGAATCCTGGCAGGGCTCGGAGGCAGCAGCAGCCGGGACACACCCAGACAGTGCAGCCGACACACTAACGTGTCCCGACACACAGTTTGAAAAGCTCTGCTCTAGGGGGATACAGTTGTTCTGTTTCTGTCTGCCTAATTTTATATCATGACCCACATTCTTCAGTCAAACATATTAAGTCTGCCTTTTTGACTCTGAAAGTCTCCCTTTTACCTACATCTTTTCTTTTTCTTTTTTAAGATCAGTTCCTCTTCTTTCTAGAATTTTCCTGAGGACCATTACTGACACATGCAAAAGATAAACTTTGCCAGGACTGAGTTGCAAGATCAAACAGAACTTCCTACAAGAGCTCATTTTCTCTGCAGGCTAATTCCTGTAATTTAACTGTAAGAAGGCAAGCAAAGACAAGCAGTGCAGTTACTAAAAATTTGCCACAACGTACTTTGATTGAATTAAAATATTGTTCAGTCGTTTAGTCATGTCCGACTCTTTGTGACCTCATGGACCATAGCACGCCAGGCCTTCCTGTCCTCCACCGTCTCTCGGAGTTTACTCAAATTCATTGTTCGTTACATCGGTGATGCTATCTAACCATCATAGAGGTTGTACTCTAGTAGGCATAATCAGTGACCCAATATCTATTTTTTGTTATTCAGTCGTTTAGTCGTGTCCGACTCTTCGCGACCTAATGGACCATAGCACGCCAGGCCTTCCTGTCCTCCACTGCCTCCTGGAGTTTACTCAAATTCATGTTCGTTACATCGGTGATGCTATCTAACCATCTCATCCTCTGCTGTCCCCTTCTCCTTTTGCCTTCAGTCTTTCCCAGCATCAGGGTCTTTTCCAGTGAGTCCTCTCTTCGCATTAGGTGGCCAAAGTATTTGAGCTTCAGCTTCAGCATCTGTCCTTCCAATGAGCAGTCAGGGTTGATTTCCTTTAGGATTGACTGGTTTGACCTCCTTGCAGTCCAAGGGACTCTCAAGAGTCTTCTCCAGCACCACAGTTCGAAAGCATCAATTCTTCGGCGCTCAGCCTTCCTTATGGTCCAACTCTCACAGCCATACATTACTACTGGGAAAACCATAGCTTTAACTATATGGATCTTTGTCGGCAAGGTGATGTCTCTGCTTTTTAATATGCTGTCTAGGTTTGCCATAGCTTTCCTCCCAAGGAGCAAGCGTCTTTTAATTTCATGGCTGCAGTCACCGTCTGCGGTGATCTTGGAGCCCAAGAAAATAAAATCTGTCACTGCTTCCATTTCTTCCCCTTCTATTTGCCAGGAAGTGATGGGACCAGATGCCATGATCTGGGTTTTTTTAATGTTGAGTTTCAAGCTAGCTTTTGCACTCTCCTCTTTCACCCTCATCAAGAGGCTCTTTAGTTCCTCTTCACTTTCTGCCATTAGGGTGGTATCGTCTGCATATCTGAGGTTGTTGATATTTCTCCCGGCAATCTTAACTCCGGCTTGTGATTCATCCAGCCTGGCATTTCTCATGATGTACTCTGCATATAAGTTAAATAAACAGGGTGATAATATACAGCCTTGTCGTACTCCTTTCCCAATTTTGAACCAGTCGGTTTTTCCATGTCCGGTTCTAACTGTTGCTTCTTGACCCGCATACAGGTTTCTCAGGAGACAAGTAAGGTGGTCTGGTACTCACATCTCTTTAAGACTTTGCCACAGTTTGTTGTGATCCACACAATCAAAGGCTTTAGGGTAGTCAATGAAGCAGAAGTAGATGTTTTTCTGGAACTATCTTGCTTTTTCCATGATCCAGCGAATGTTGGCAATCTGATCTCTAGTTCCTCTGCCTCTTCGAAACCCAGCTTGCACTTCTGGTAGTTCTTGGTTCACATACTGCTGAAGCCTAGCTTGTAGGATTTTGAGCATAACCTTGCTAGCATGTGAAATGAGTGCAATTGTACGGTAGTTTGAACATTCTTTGGCATTGCCTTTCTTTGGAATTGGAACGTAAACTGACCTTTTCCAATCCTGTGGCCACTGTTGAGTTTTCCAAATTTGTTGGTATATTGAGTGCAGCACTTTAACAGCATCATCTTTTAGGATTTTAAATAGCTCAGCTGGGATACTGTCTTCTCCGCTAGCTTTAAAATATAGTATGTGTCTTTATGTGTGTTTACCGTGTATTTTACAGCCATGATTAATCACAGTGCTTAAGTACCAGAGCTACTTATTATATTGTTATTAATTGGCATTGATTTTGGTCAGAGTGTGGTGACTTTGAGATCAAAGTGAGGTATTTCTTGAAATCTGTGGGATATAGTGGTT
Organism: Charina bottae; assembly: GCA_023362775.1. NCBI lineage: Eukaryota > Metazoa > Chordata > Lepidosauria > Squamata > Charinaidae > Charina > Charina bottae. The sequence goes on along the minus strand of JALMGJ010000020.1, from coordinate 18,532,702 downwards.
AGATAGGGTGATCATCCTTCAGTTTCCATTAGCCAGGAAGTTTAGTGGTTGACTTCAGGCTAATCATTTTGTCTCAACCTAATTTTCCTCACAATGTCTTTATGAAGACAAACTGGGAGGAGGATCCATACTATCTAATACAGAATGGTGTAACTATGACAACATATGCAATTCTTTTCCTGTGGCAAGCGGGATACTTTGAAATATGATTAATATTTTCCTGTAGAAGGGGTCAGGGTCATATATCTGTGAAATATATTTATTTATTTATTTTTATCCCACCTTTATTATTTTTATAAATTCTATACAGGTTCTTCTTGATGTTAGTTACTTGCTGGATATTTTGATTCATACCTCCCAGAGCTAATGAACTTCAGTGTGGCCACAAACTTTACAAAGGACAAAAGGACATCACATTTCTTTACATTCATTAGGCATTCAGAGTTGCCAGCCTGTGTTCCAGAGTCTGCCTGTTGCTCCCAGTCCCAGAGAAAGAGGGGGAAGATCAAGATCAGAAAGGGGTTTATTTCCTTCCCTTTCTGGACCTCCTGCTCATATCTCAAGATTAGTACATAGGTCACGTCAGGAGCGATCGTCAAACAAGAATAAAGGTATAGGTCAGAGTAGTTGTCAGTCCCTAGCACAAAGGTTAAAATGATAGCTCCATGGGTTTACGAGAAGACACAAATGATGAGCTGAGTAGAGGAAGGGATGGAACTAGGGTCTGGGTCACCCGGGGCAAACATGGATTCCGCGCCCCCCCCATGGGTTATTTTGTCATTTTGGCACCCCCCAGGCATCATTTTGGTGCACCCCCCAGCGCGGCGCCTGGGGCACATGCCCCGCTTGCCCACCCCCCTAGTTAGCGGCCCTGAGTAGAGGGAGCTTGAGGGAGCTTGCTGGATCTGGAAAGGAGGCAGAGAACCAAAATTAGTACTGTATGTGCAGGAAATCCTGTGGCAAAACTGGATGTGAGGCAGGATTCTTTTGCGCTGTTTATGCTACAAATCTCTCACCATGTGCTCATCCTGCATATACCACCAGTCACCAGTGATCAGAAAACTTAACCTTAGGTGGATACCAGCACCCCTGAAACTTCTCACCACTTGAAAGTGTGGTGCATATGCAAACAATCCAGTAAAGCCAAGTAGAATCTAAAAACAGATGAAAGCATCTTCAGAATGAAAGCAGTGTAAAAGCAACAAGAGGATAGCAGCAATTTTAGGGTTACAAGCACAAATGTGTTTTTGAAACTGAAATACTTAAAACATTGTACAGTGTATGCAAAATAGAAAGAAACAGGGATTCAGTTCTGGCTGGTCAGAATTTATTTTTATTTTTTATTTATTTTTATTTTATTTATTCAATTTATTCCCCGCCCATCTCCCACACAAGGGACTCTGGGCGGGTCACAACAATCGAAGTTAAAAACAATACAATAATTTTAAAAAATACAATATAAATAGATAAAATACAAGATGGAATATTTGGTTTTCTAATAAGTCCCTTCTGGATCAGCTACTTACTGCACTCTTTATGTGATTATTTCTCCCTACAGTGTCTCTCTTCTAAGTGTGTGTGTGTGTGTGTGTGTGTGTGTGTGTGTGTATAGAAAGAGAGAGAAAGAGAGAGAGAGAGGGAGGGAGGGAGGAGGTTTTGATCCATCTTGGTCTTATGAAGTCATTTATCAGTGTTTTTGTGATGTGACTGCATTTATTGTTTTGAAGTATAAGCATGGGTGCAGAAAGGCACTCAGTGAGCTGTGTGTATGCAGACCACCTATTATTCAAAATAGTGCCAGTCAGTGTAAGTTATTTATTTTTATTTATTTATTTATAATTCAATTTATATCACCGCTCCATCTCCCCTTAGGGGGACTCTGGGCGGTTTACAAAAAATCAGCAGACCACCTATTATTCAAAATAGTGCCAGTCAGTGTACGTTATGCTGAGTGCTTGCAAATTTCTCTCCAGTTTCATCAAAAAGTGGTATGTGAGCTATCAGACCTATTGAGCTGTTGCTTCTGGAACCAGTTTTCAAAAAGTTCCAATTTGCAGAAAAAGAAAACCTGGAGGGTTTGATACGTTATTAATATTAGTAAATAGGAATGAATAAAATAGAGAAAAAACATAAGCATGAGGAAAAAACATGTTCTTCAGTATATTAAAGGATATACTCCTCTTAGATTAGATTGAAGAATAACAAATTGCATGTGGATCATTTTCACCCATGATAAATACTGAATGCCTATCTGAACTGTTACATGTTATTTGCTCATTCTTAAGTTTATTTGTGATACCCATTGCTGTTTTATTGGAGATAAGACTTCAGGGCTAAACATTTGCAGATCCTAACTGAAATCAGCAGGCTGACTTCAGAAATGAAATCCACACACAAATGTATCTCCAGCCCACAGCTTTGAAGTATCTTAAGTGATATATTTTTAATTAACTTAACTTATGGTTGGTTATATATATTGTTTATTTTATTTTATATGTTTTTATATCTTTTAATTGCTAACTTGTTGTAAACCGCCTAGAGTCCCCTCTATGGGGGGAGATGGGCGGTGATATAAGTTGGAGAAATAAATAAAATAAACAGAGCTACAGACACCTTTCAGGAATTCCCAAATGCTGATCTAGCATTAAGTATCCCGTTAGCCTCATCCTGAAGAAACTGCAAATTGTGAGCCTGGTGCCAAAATGGTCATGTAGCTCAACTGAGTCTTTTAAACCTAGCTTGATTAGTTATGAGTTCATGGAGGAGAAAGCTAGTCTAGATGCAGTTCACTGGCAAACTCTTTAGGAATAAACTGATATCAAGCAGATAATCTGATACTTGTTTTCCTCTTTGGGTCATAAAGTTAAAATTACATTTAATTTAGTTCATAACTGTAAGAATCACCATTTCTCTCTTTGAAAGCACCTATATATGGAAATTGTTTCCTGCTCTTTGGATAATCTATACTGTTGGGTTGTCATTGGCAGGCAAGCTCTGAGAACACAAAGATATGTTAGAAAGAGCTTATTGTATATAATTATTGTTAGAACAAGTGAAAGCATAAAATCAAATGCTTAAGGATGAAATTGTGAATCAAAGACATTGACTTGGGAGTTAACCTCATAAAATGCAATAGCACATATACTTTTTTAGGTTAAATTTTGGATTTTTGTTGGGGAATCCAAAGTTTAAGTAGTTGATGATGTTTCAGTTGCCCAGCTAAAGCATGATGATGATTATGGTGATACTGCTATTATTACTAATGTATTAAAATGTCAAGTTGACACTTCTATCTGCTTCATGAGTTTGAGGCAAAGAAGTTTCACTGCATATGTGACGAAAGGATTCTAATTTGGTTAGATACAATCCCATAGCCTTATTCTTGGAGTAAACCTTATTTACTCAATGTGACATTTTAAAATTTCATTGGTAAGTAAGTGTCAATATCAAAAATGCTATATTAGTCTAATGTGGCAGCTAAAATCCGTTCTTTTAAAATGTATACAGTATCTTAAATATCTTTGATTAGGCTGAATTAAGCTAGTAATAATTTAAGCACCATTCTACAAATGGTATGAGGAAATACATTCAAACCCATGATCTTCTACACCCACTTTACCAGATTGTTCCCCTTTTTGAGTCTGTGTGTTGGACTTCAGTTCTCATAAGGATCATTCAGCATGGCCAACAGATTACGAAAGTTAAATCATAGGGTAGTTCCAGACACATCCTTGCTGATGTCCAGGACTTTTCGTCTCAAATTCGAATTGAAGCAGGGCATGTGAGGGCAGAACTGACCATCATGACCATGAATGAATGCTATGCATGCATCAGAGCTGTGAGTAGTGCTTGAAGTGAATCAGCACACAATCAGAAGGTGCCCTTCCTGGCCAATAAGCAAGCAGAGATGCTTCAACCAATTTGTGTTGAGCTGCTGACCAGTAATCAAATGCTTCACTCTGCCTCTTTGTTTTCTCATTTAAAAAAACCCAGTAAGAGATAGCAAAGTGCAAGCTTTTCCTTTGCTCACCCTGATGGCACATTCCCGACTCCTCTATTGAGTCCTGTGTTGTACCACTTCACCAGGAGACAATGCAAGAGCTGGGAAGTAGGATGTGTGAGGCATCCTTAGTAATGGCCATGCAGGCTACCCAGTTAAAGACAACACTGTGAGTTGCTACTGCTTTTGGAGTGACAAAACTTACTGCTTGCAAAGAGAAATTCCCCATTTGCACAAAGCCTCACACCTTCAGCAGAAAACAGCTAGGCCCAAGTGCAATGGTGACTGGTCAGCAACAGCATCAGTGTCAGGTTATTCTATAATGTACCATTCACAAGGGCCGTGGTGGCTCAGTGGTTAAGAAGCCAGGCTTGTCGATAGGGAGATCGCAAATTCGGAGGTTCGAATCCCTAGCCCCGCATGACGGAGTGAGCTCCCGCACTCGCCCCAGCTCTTGCCAACCTAGCAATTCGAAAGCATGCAAATGCAAGTAGATGAATAGGTACCACTTCGGTGGGAAGGTAACAGCGTTCCGCATGCGTCATGCCAGCCACATGACCATGGAAGCATCTTCGGACAGCGCTGGTTCTTCGGCTAACAAACAGAGATGAGCACCGGCCCCTAGAGTCGGACACGACTGCACAAATGTGCAGGGGGAACCTTTACCTTTACCTTTACCATTCACAAACTATTTGGTCTAATTATTTAAAAGGATCATTTTCAACCAAACTACCTTGTTTACCTTGAAGCCCTTCTTTGCCCATCTTTTAAAACAGGTTGATAGGCAGAAGGATTTCTGATGATGGCACTCCATTTGAGGACCTACAGTATTTACAGATTGGGTACATTTGAGTCCTACAGAAGAGCCCATGTATCACATTAATTCTCACTGGACGACTTCTAAAGGCTTTATGGGGATACTTGATAGACATTCTATTTAGTGCATTCTTTTTATAATGTTTTTATTTGAACTGATTAGTTTTGCTCTTTAGGTTTTATTAGTTAATCGTATTTTAATAATGTAGGATTGGGGTTTTTTAAATATTGTAAGCTGATTTAAGAAGGCTTTTTGTCTGCATTTTAAAATAAAAAGTAAATAAGCTTTATATTTCGAAGTTGAGGATAGATATCTCCCTCCCTATCTGGATATCTCCCTCCCTATCTGGATTGTGTGGGATTTTTTTTTTGCTGCACCAATCTCTTGAACTGTAATGGAATAATTATGTAGCAGTGTCAATGATTAATCAGGTTGGGCCTGACTCCATCTCCTTGCTATACCTTGGTCAATGTCATAAACATTCAGTCATTGACAGAAGTGCTCACACTTAGGCATGATTTGAAAGATCAGAAACCTGTTCAAACATACATGACTTTAAAGTGCAATGAAGCATTGGGCGATGCTGCTGGTAGCAAGCTAGAAACAATCAAGAATAGCAGGTATCTTTTCCCCTACAGAGAAGAAATAAATATCTTTTAGAGCGCCCAACCTTTTTGGCACCAGGGACCAGTTTCGTGGAAGACAATTTTTCCACGGACCGGGGGGAGGGATGGTTTCAGGATGGCGCGGACGGAAGTGGTAAGCGGAAGGGATGGCGTGGACGGAAGTGTGAGGCCCAGTTCCTAACAACCTTTTTGGCACCAGGGACCGGTTTCATGGAAGACAATTTTTCCACAGACCGGGGGGGGATGGTTTCGGGATGGCACAGACAGAAGTGGTAAGCGGAAGGGATGGCATGGATGGAAGTGTGAGGCCCAGTTCCTAACAACCTTTTTGGCACCATTGACCGGTTTCGTGGAAGACAATTTTTCCACAGACCGGGGGGAGGGATGGTTTCAGGATGGCGTGGATGGAAGTGGTAAGCGGAAGGGATGGCATGGACGGAAGTGTGAGGCCCAGTTCCTAACAACCTTTTTGGCACCAGGGACCGGTTTCATGGAAGACAATTTTTCCACAGACCGGGGGGGGGATGGTTTCGGGATGGCACAGACAGAAGTGGTAAGCGGAAGGGATGGCATGGATGGAAGTGTGAGGCCCAGTTCCTAACAACCTTTTTGGCACCATTGACCGGTTTCATGGAAGACAATTTTTCCACAGACCGGGGGGGGGATGGTTTCGGGATGGCACAGACAGAAGTGGTAAGCGGAAGGGATGGCATGGATGGAAGTGTGCAGCCCAGTTCCTAACAACCTTTTTGGCACCAGGGACCGGTTTCATGGAAGACAATTTTTCCACAGACCGGGGGGGGGATGGTTTCGGGATGGCACAGACAGAAGTGGTAAGCGGAAGGGATGGCATGGATGGAAGTGTGCAGCCCAGTTCCTAACAACCTTTTTGGCACCAGGGACCGGTTTCATGGAAGACAATTTTTCCACAGACCGGGGGGGGGATGGTTTCGGGATGGCACAGACAGAAGTGGTAAGCGGAAGGGATGGCGTGGACGGAAGTGTGAGGCCCAGTTCCTAACAACCTTTTTGGCACCAGGGACCGGTTTCATGGAAGACAATTTTTCCACAGACCGGGGGGGGGATGGTTTCGGGATGGCACAGACAGAAGTGGTAAGCGGAAGGGATGGCATGGATGGAAGTGTGAGGCCCAGTTCCTAACAACCTTTTTGGCACCATTGACCGGTTTCGTGGAAGACAATTTTTCCATGGACCGGGGGGGGGGGGGATGGTTTCGGGATGGCGCAGACGGAAGTGGTAAGCAGACAGGATGGCATGAATGGAAGTGGTAAGCGGACGGGATGGCGCGGACAGAAGTGGTAAGCGGAAGGGATGGCATGGATGGAAGTGTGCAGCCCAGTTCCTAACAACCTTTTTGGCACCATTGACCGGTTTCGTGGAAGACAATTTTTCCATGGACCGGGGGGGGGGATGGTTTCGGGATGGCGCAGACGGAAGTGGTAAGCAGACAGGATGGCATGAATGGAAGTGGTAAGTGGACGGGATGGCGCGGACAGAAGTGGTAAGTGGAAGGGATGGCGTGGACGGAAGTGTGAGGCCCAGTTCCTAACAACCTTTTTGGCACCAGGGACCGGTTTCATGGAAGACAATTTTTCCACAGACCCGGGGGGGGATGGTTTCGGGATGGCACAGACAGAAGTGGTAAGCGGAAGGGATGGCATGGATGGAAGTGTGCAGCCCAGTTCCTAACAACCTTTTTGGCACCAGGGACCGGTTTCATGGAAGACAATTTTTCCACAGACCCGGGGGGGGATGGTTTCGGGATGGCACAGACAGAAGTGGTAAGTGGAAGGGATGGCGTGGACGGAAGTGTGAGGCCCAGTTCCTAACAACCTTTTTGGCACCAGGGACCGGTTTCATGGAAGACAATTTTTCCACAGACCCGGGGTGGGATGGTTTCGGGATGGCACAGACAGAAGTGGTAAGCGGAAGGGATGGCATGGATGGAAGTGTGCAGCCCAGTTCCTAACAACCTTTTTGGCACCAGGGACCGGTTTCATGGAAGACAATTTTTCCACAGACCCGGGGGGGGATGGTTTCGGGATGGCACAGACAGAAGTGGTAAGTGGAAGGGATGGCATGGACGGAAGTGTGAGGCCCAGTTCCTAACAACCTTTTTGGCACCAGGGACCGGTTTCATGGAAGACAATTTTTCCACAGACCCGGGGGGGGATGGTTTCGGGATGGCACAGACAGAAGTGGTAAGCGGAAGGGATGGCATGGATGGAAGTGTGCAGCCCAGTTCCTAACAACCTTTTTGGCACCATTGACCGGTTTCGTGGAAGACAATTTTTCCATGGACCGGGGGGGGGGATGGTTTCGGGATGGCGCAGACGGAAGTGGTAAGCAGACAGGATGGCATGAATGGAAGTGGTAAGTGGACGGGATGGCGCGGACAGAAGTGGTAAGTGGAAGGGATGGCGTGGACGGAAGTGTGCGGCCCAGTTCCTAACAACCTTTTTGGCACCAGGGACCAGTTTCATGGAAGACAATTTTTCCACAGACCGGGGGGGGGATGGTTTTGGGATGGCGCAGACGGAAATGGTAAGCGGACGGGATGGCGCAGATGGAAGTATGCAGCCCGGTTCCTAACAGGCCACGGACCGGTAACTGTCCCCGGTCCGGGGGTTGGGGACCCCTGTTTTAGAGCATCTATTAGTCATATGTGGCTGTAGTCATAGTCTTCCAAACAAAAGTATCCACTGGAAAGAAAAGCAAGATTCATGCTCAGAGTTTGTAAATTGTTAACATTTAAAGTCTGTAGTAGATTTTATTCTGAGTTCCAAAGATTATCTACATTTCTCAAGCTGGTCACTGGCTGAAATAATGTTCCATCCATCCATCCAATCTATCCATTCTTCCTTCCCTCCTTCCTTCCTAAGCAAAGACCAACCTTCTCATATGATTCAGTAACTGTTATTTCCATTAATGAAATGTTGATTTTTTAAAAACAATGTCCAACAAGATGCAAAAAGTGTTGCTCCAAAAAATCATGTAATTCCAAAAGAGACATTCAAGTCATGCAAAAGTTGTATTACATTAACTGATGCAAAAATTATTGGTTAATTGTAAAAATTTACATGATAGATAGATGATAGATAGATAGATAGATAGATAGATGATAGATAGATAGATAGATAGATAGATAGATAGATAGATATTCATATTCCTTTAGAATCTTGGACCTTGATCAAGAATACTATTTCTCCTCCTCCAGCCAAAGGAATTCCTTGGAAATTCTCCAGGCAATATACATTAATCTTTTTATAAGACAAAGGAAATCATTTAAGGTCATAAAACCCTTGAGTTCAAAGGGACCTAAGAGGTCATCAACCCCCTGCATGCTGCAGGATTCACTACACCGTCCCCAATAAAGGACTATCCAACCTTTGCTTGAAAACCTCCAGTGAATAGGAAGGAACCACTCCATGTGGTAACCTAGTCCACTGATTGACAGCTCTCACTGTCAAGAAGTTCTTTCTAATGTCTAATCTGTATCTACATCTTTGAAGTTTCATCCCACTAGTTCTAGTCTTACCCTCTGGAGCAAATGAGAATAAGTCCAAACCATCTACAATGTGACTGCCCTTCAGATATTTGAAGACAGATGTCATATCTCCTCTCAACCTTCTCTTCTGCATGCTAAACATGCCTAAGCGTTTTAGCCATCCCTTGTAGGATTTGGTTTCCAGTCCTTTCACCATCTTGGTAGCCCTTCTCTGGACTTGCTCTAGTTTATCAATGTATTTTTTAAACTGGGCTCTGTAGAACTGAACTCAGTATTCAAGTGAGTCCTGGCCATTGCAGAGTACAACGGGATAATTACTTCCTGAAGACCATTAGTGGGCAGCTAGTACCACTGAATGGAGCAGAGCGTATAACAGCAAAGAAATATGCACACACAGAAAGGAGTTTTTATCTTAATAGCATTAATGAGCATGCTAGAGAAATATAGGTTTTTGATCTTAAGCACATAGCCCACCGAAGCATAAAGATTTACACGCGTAGACAACGTAGGTTACAAAAAGAGTTCTTACTGTTTATTTGGTCCAGTTACATCCATTTCAGTAGAAAATTGGTTTCAGTTCTTCTCTTGTGGTTCCCTAAATTGTTTTACTCTTGGCCCTGATCACTGCCAAGAGCTTGTGAGATTTACTGACCCACAATAAAATCCAGACACAACAGGTAGCAGTGAACCAATTTATTAAAACGAACCAATTTATTAAAACTATTTGCAAAGAGCTGGCAGCATCACAATCTCCCTCAAAGCGGGGTGATTAGAGCGCGCCTATCCATCATAGTCTACATGTTTATATAGCTACTCCTACACCGGCCGTTTACAATTTTCCCGAACGCCTCCTCCCTAATCCCCCCTCCCTTATTCCCCATGTACCGAGCACTAAAAGAAACTTCCATATCTAACTAGCGTGCAGCTGGAGCGCATTCCAGCTCAAGCGTCCTTGGACATCCTCCCTCCTCCCAGCTTCAAAATGTTTCTTCCTACATATGGCTTCACCTTGGTTCAGAGAACAATTAGACATTTTAATTCTCTCAGGCTGCATGGAGAAAAGGGGAAAATTCTGGAGTTGAGGCCTAGCACATGGCCTCTCCATGGAAGGACCAGCAGCTGCACGGTCCTTCTTCTCCGGTTGAAGAATCAGAGAGAGAGAGGAAGTGGGAGGGGCAACAAACAGCTTCCTCAGGACTCTACACTTCTCTTGATGCTCCTCAAGATGTTGTTGGCCTTCACTCCAGCTGCATTACCCTGTTGGGACATCTGTTAGGCTGTAACTGTTGGGTCATAAATTTTGGACAAAACTAGTCATATAAATTTTTTTGCATTATGATACAGGCAGTGGCTGGTGTCAGAAATATGTAAACACAGTGTTCTCATCAGACAACTTACAGAACAAAGTTGCACAAATCTGTGTAATTTGTGTTTGAAAATATCATTACAGTAGAGCAGTCAGTCTGATTCCAAACAAAACACCCTCCCAGAGCAATGTTATGATAGGAGGGGCTTTTAAGCCCTAGGAATAGCAGTATTACAATTTCTTTGCCATTCAAGTGGAATCACATTTTTAATCTATCTGCCCACATAACAGGTGAACAATTCCTGTATGTATGTTTGTATATCTTGCCACATGCATCCCATTATGATCTCTCCAATGATGTGAACAAGACACAATGGATTTTCTTGGACTAAAATATGTAATGAGAAAAAAAATGTCATTGTGCTATGCTGCTGTTTCTCACCCAAAACACACATGCACACCTAAGCAATGGCTTCCTGTCAGATGTGGACACAGTTGCAGAAATAGCCACTGGCTCATGTTTAGTTGCCTTTCCAACACTATTTGTGCCCCTCCACCCTGATTTTTAATAAAAGGGATTCCTTCTTTTCAGTTTTGGAGGCAAAACCTTCAGTGCCCAATAACTAACTTTGTTTTATCCTGTCGATAACACTTATATTTCTTCTGGCTAGGAAATAGTCAGCTGCAACCTAGCACAATCAGCTGGTGGAAACTGTGGAGTAATATATCTTTCCCGTAAACACCATGTACTTTGCAGCAAGCAAATATATCCGCAGCACTATTGTAATTTGCTGGAACATTGCCACAGCTGAGGAAGTATTGATAAGTGAAAGCAGAGAGATGGGGAGAAAATGAGTTACTAACCAAGTACAGTTTGGATAGGAAACCAAGCATGCCTAAAAGCCAATGAAATTCAATACCTTGAAAAGACATATCAGCGCAGGGCATCTATCTGAAAAAAAGAGTACAATATAGAAAGTGTTTTACAGTACTCTTTTGTTGGTTTTATAAAGGTATCAAGAAACTGTATTGCCATTATTACTGTAGTATTCTGGCAGAGACTTGAAATTGTTTGAAACATTTTGATTAAAGGATGAATATATTTTGGTCACAAGGAATACTGCTATATTTGTGTGGACAGCCACACCAGTTAGGAAAAGGATGGCCCAGAGTTGACCAGCTTAGCAATACATATACATGACATTGAAGACATTGGTGACCGGATAACTGTCATGTCAACCAAGATACAAATCTTTAATTAGCCACGACACTCTCTGGATGGCCTTGGACCAACTACTCATCTTCAACCTTACGGGGTTGTAGTAGGGAAGGAGAACCATATATGCCACTGAACTTCTTGACACTTCTGGAAGAAAAAGCTGGATACGTATGCAATTAATAAATACACACTTAAAGAACATATTTTGCACTGGGATAGAGAACAGCTTGCTTTTCTGATGAATCAGAGGTCATCTCAAATTCCATGAAGCTGCCGTGTGCTGAACAATGTCCTACTAGGCTTTGGAGAGAGCGATGCTCAATGAACCAAATTCTCTGGGTGGCTCAAAAGTGCAAAATTCAAACACAACATAAAAGAACACAATTTTGTTACTTTAGCTATAAGCAACCGGTGAACCTCGAGATGCTGTTGAACTGTACTGCAGCCAACATGGCCAGTAGTGAAGAACACCAGTGTATGGAAGGCAACAGGTTTACCACCCTTGACTTAAAATGGACTTTCTGACCCATAATTCTAAGTCTCATTTGGTTTAGGTTATTCTGAGATGAAGCAATGTACCAGTAATGAATTTTTCCATATGGCTGTAAGCAGAGTATTTATTTACCAATTAAATATTACAGCTACATAGACACATCAGCAAAATTTAAGGCAAAATGAGAGCTTTGAAAGGAGTGTCAAAAGATTACTTGCAGGCTTTGTCCACATCCAGCAGCATTTTGCAGGCTAATTTGTCTAAAACCAATGTTAGCTTTCCAGATGTAATCTACTTTTATATACACATTTAAATCAGTCTAGGAGTACAGGGTATCAGTGTAGGTCAAGTCGATAAGATAAATTTATCAATGTTAAACGAGAACTTTCCCAATGAATGGACTGTGTGACTGTCTCGTGTGCAGAACTGTTGCTACAAGAGTTACCTGTCATCGCTGTATAATACTTTCTCAAAGACATCTCATTGGATAGGATGCAGTAAGGGTTATGGTTATGGTTTGTTTGTTTTTACTCATATCTGTTAGTATTTTTAGAGTTTTGCAATGTTGGAAGTAATAGGATAAGCTTGGTTAATGTACTCTTCCAAGGATTGGAGCTTCCTTTAGGTAAGATAGGCCCACAAATTTTAACTCCTCGTTGGCTGGCTATATCATCAAGATTGCTGAACCCAGGAGGAAAAAGTCCAGCATAATCTTAGCTTGCCAGGCCAGATGAAATAAGACAGCCAACTTTTAAGTGGATAATCTGAATTAAGCTAATACAAAATATTCAGATCTTTTGCCTCCCATGAACTTGATGCTGCTCTAATTCATTAGCCTGGCTAGGCCAAAACCAATTTCCTTGCTTTAAAATGTAAAACAAATCTTTCCCCAACTAAAATGGCACGATCTCAGCCTGAATTCAAGGTGACTGCTAGCATACATCCAACAAGGATTGTCCACTTAAAATTACACTTGTAGAAAAGGTACTCAAGATGTTTCCAGACAAGTTGTTTATTGTGAAAATGTTCTGGCTCATTCATGGAATTGGGTGGGGGTGGGGGTGTAGGGAGTGGTCATGGTCTTCTACCACATACACTGTTCCTTTTCTTGCCATAAAAACGTGTTAAGGAGAGAAGGTCAGCATAGCTGCATCATGGTTTGATTGGCAGGGCTCCATCTGGAAACACCCTAAGCCAAGCCAGCAGAACTATTCATTTTTGTCCCAAAGCCAGAAACAGAAAATTAATCACTGATTTTTCTCCTTCCCTTTGCCCAGGTTTGGATAGCAGTATGATAAAAGCAGAACACTTATTTTTTTCTAAGAAAGACATTTATATGTTTACACGCATTCTGTTATTACGGTTACAATTTAGAAAGTTTCGTTAAAGTTTAATGACTTACACTGTGACCCACCTAAGGTACTTTTGAATCCCAGCTGCAGTATGTCTTCCCTCACCTGAGAACCGCTGATATAACTTAGAATATGGCACTTTGATGAACTTATCAAAAAGCTTTCACAAAGAAGTTAATATAGTAGTTATTAATGTGTCCAAAAATATTATTCAAGAGTGATTTTTTTTTTCATTTAAGTATCTGGCCTGGAAGCAACAAGCCTTCAGCAATAAGACTGCATAAAAATAATTGGAAAGCCAAAGAACTGATATGAACATGGACATGAAGAAAATTCTCAACCCTCCGAACAGTCACTCATGCCCTTGTCATCTCCCATATAGATTATTGCAATGCGCTCTACATGGGGCTACCCTTGAAGAGTATCCGTAAGCTTCAGCTGGTCCAGAATGCAGCTGCACAAGTAGTCATGGGTGCTATAAGATCAGCACATGTAACACCACTGCTCCGTGAGCTGCATTGGGTACCAGTTTGCTTCCAGGTCCAATTCAAGGTGTTGGTTATCACCTTTAAAGCCCTACATGGCATGGGACCAGGGTACCTGAGGGACCATCTCATCCTGACCACATCTACCCATCCAACCCGGTCATGCAGGGAGGGCATGCTTCGGACCCCATCAACAAAATAATTCCATCTAGCGGGGTCCAGGAGGCGTGCCTTCTCTGCGATAGCACCCACCCTGTGGAATATCTTGGCCCCAGAGGTGAGGCGGGCGCCCTCGCTCCTGGCCTTCAGGAAGTCTTTAAAGACCTGGTTCTGCTGCCTTGCCTGGAACGAAGGAAATAATAGTTCCTCCTGGGGGTGGTTAGCTTAGTAATATCCTCCTTTTAAGAACTCACCATCTTTGTCTATTTATTTTATAGTGGATTTTAGATGTAAAGGTTTTAACTTTTTATAATATTATTGTAAACCGCCCAGAGTCTACTGTTGTAGAGATGGGTGGTGATAAATCCAAATAATAAATAAATAATAAAACAAATTGTTAATTTAGACTATGTCCAAAGACAGGGTGATAAAAAAATTCCATGGCTCAAGTCTGAAAAAATGAATAAATAAAGTGACAGGGAATAAGGGTTGTAGTCTGCAAGTTTTCATTTCTCAATTAATAAACAAAATAGTAGTAATAATAATAATAATAATAATAATAATGTACCGTATAAACATCCAAAAGTTTGATATACAGATGTCTAGAAGAATCAAATTCTTAAGCTTTGGTAGTCAGGGTTGAGTTAGGTAGGTGTCTTCTCAAAGTTATAATTCAAAACTAATTTTTGCTAGAGGGGCGTGGTGGTTCAGTGGGTAAGACGTCAGGCTTGTTGATCGGAAGATCGCAATTTCGGAGGTTCGAATCCCTAGCCCTGCATGCGGAGTGAGCTCCCGCACTAGCTCCAGCTCTTGCCAACCTAGCAATTCGAAAGCATGCAAATGCAAGTAGATGAATAGGTACCACTTCGGTGGGTAGGTAACAGCGTTCCGCACGTGTCATGCGGCCACATGACCGTGGAAGCATCTTCGGATAACGCTGGCTCTTCGGCTAACAAATGGAGATGAGCACCGGCCCCTAGAGTCGGACACGACTGCCCAAATGTGTGGGTTTTTACCTTTACCTTTACCTACCATGGGCACAATCCTTCTTTCTTTTAATTAAAACTTTTGAAGGATTAAGACTATGAACTCAAATGCATGGGGCAATAGATAATGTTAGCAATGAGATAATATTTTACTATATCATTCTGGGTTTTACGATATTAAAATTGAAGCTTTTTTCTATGTGCAAACTATAAGATATGTTTTAGAAAAACTCTAAAATTAAATAATGGATTCAGGGATGTTTTAGTTTGTAATCAACAATTAAATTTTTAGAAAACAGCACCGTACATTCTTTTATAGTCCTAACCCTTGCATTTCACTGGAAAATCAGTATGTACAGTATGTCCATCAAAGAGAAAATATACTCAAAGATAATTGTAGTATACTTATAGTTAGCATGTTATCTAAATTATAACCCAACAAAGGAGTCTAGATGGACACTTTGCTTTGCCATTTGTATTTGATATAGCAAGGTGGAGAACCTTTGGCCCTTTAGATGAGACTACAAATCCCATCATTCCTACAATTTGGTTACATTGTTTGAAGCTGATGAGAGTTGGAATCAAATAATATCTAGTTCCCTATCCCTGCTGGAGATGACTTCTAGAAAACCTTACTCTTGTGCTGTGGGGAATTAACTTAAGGCTACCAAATTAAATTATAAACAGATTGGTCAAAATAGTATCTATGATACTCCAGAAAGACAATTTTTAAGTGTATGCAGATTTCTTGCACTGCAGTGCTATTCCTACTTAATCAGAATTATGCCATAAGTTGGGCATCCCAACATCTGGGGGCTGGTGGACACATTGGATTTAAAGATCAGGTTGTACTCTAGTAGGCATAATCAGTGACCCAATATCTATTTTTTGTTGTTCAGTCGTTTAGTCGTGTCCGACTCTTCGCAACCTAATGGACCATAGCACGCCAGGCCTTCCTGTCCTCCACTGCCTCCCGGAGTTTACTCAAATTCATGTTCGTTACATCGGTGATGCTATCTAACCATCTCATCCTCTGCCGTCCCCTTCTCCTTTTGCCTTCAGTCTCTCCCAGCATCAGGGTCTTTTTCAGTGAGTCCTCTCTTCGCATTAGGTGGCCAAAGTATTTGAGCTTCAGCTTCAGCATCTGTCCTTCCAATGAGCAGTCAGGGTTGATTTCCTTTAGGATTGACTGATTTGACCTCCTTGCAGCCCAAGGGACTCTCAAGAGTCTTCTCTTAATATCTATTTACTTGAAGGCAAACTAGTGCAGTTGCTCCTGACCACCCCACTAGGCTCTTTACTATTTCGGAATACTTTCTTGTTCTGTGCAAGTGGACATACGTCCCAATAGACCCAATAGGGCATCAGGGTGCCTGGATGCTTATTTGTATTCCATGAGGCTCATTTCTCAGTCATAAGCGGGCATTGAATAGCAGCTGTCTTTGCCATGTGTGGTTGTATCTGAATATAATTGCCTCCGCTGACAAATAATATCCTGGGGGTAATGTCCGATGATACGGCTTTTATTTCTTCTTTTTCTAACTTAAGCATTTAACTGATTTTACAGATAATTCCACCAGAATAAAGATACAAAAAAAAAGAAGTAAAGAAAAAACAGTGACTAATAACACATGAGTAAAAAACATGATAGAAAAACTTTTTAGTGACACATTCTCCCCTTCCCTTCTATTGGTTTCCCTGACCGCTAAACACAACCTAAATATTTGTACTTTACGTTGAACATTGAAGGCTATTGCTAGTATCTGCTTAAGTCATTTCATCTGTTATTTCTGATGGATCTCATGGCTGTTTTCCTAAAAACCATCTTCCAAATGTCTAAATTTGCCTTGCTGTGTGATGGGTGGTATATACGGGAGCCATTTCTGCTTAAATTTTGTTAGACTTTGATTGTGGATATATACTGTTTTTACACTTTTATTTGTTCTTCTGCACAAGGACTCCTCATTCCTTCCTTCATATATCCTATCTCAGTCTGGTTATTGGACTACCTTTCCAAATGTTTGCTTCTGATATGTTTTCGAGTTTAAAATTGCCATGGTTACTGTTGAGGCTTCTGTTCTCTTTCCTCTGAGGAATCTGTTGAAAGGAACCATTCCCAGAAGAATTGGAATAATTCTGCCAGATAATTGTAATTACTACCAGAACTGTGTGTAAGTGTCTCTCTGTCTCTGTATAGTTTTCACTGTGCAGAGCTAAAAGCAACTTCTAATATTATATTAATATGCCCAGTGCATTTACTGTCAAAATCGCCCTTGATAAAATGGATTTGACTGATGGATTCACATGTTCTGAGAGCTATGTTCCACACTGAATGTCAGACAGACTGCTTAAAATAGCAAAATAAAAATTTTGTATACCCTTTTCAAGTTACTTACTAGTTTCTCCAACTTTCTGAAGATTTGTCAAGTAGATCTGTTGAGCAGATTTACAGGTAGTCCTCGCTTAATGACCACAATTGAGACCGGAATTTTGGTTGCTAAGCGAAGTGGTCATTAAGCGAATCCAACCCTTACATTACAACCTTTTTTGTAGCAGTCATTAAGCAAATCACCATGGTCATTAAGTGAACCACATGGTTGTTAAGCGAATCTCACAGTTCCCCATTGATTTTGCTTGCCAGAAGCCAGCCAGGAAGGTCGAAAATAGCGATCATGTGACCACGGGATGCTGCGACGGTCATAAATGCCAAGTGCCCAAATTGTGATCACGGTGATTGCGGGGACACTGCGACAGTCATAAGTGTGAACACTGGTTGTAAGTAGTTTTCTTCAGCACCATCGTAACTCTGAACTGTCACTAAATAAATGGTCATTAAGTAAGTACTAACTGTATATTTTTTGTCCATCTATTATTGATGGCTATGCCAGAAAGACCTCTTCCACCTTTCTTCCAGATGTGTTTTTCACTAGTGGATTAACAACGTTTTCCTTGCACTGCAAAAGTAAAATGAAACTCAACAAAGGATAATTTTCAGCTTGGATTGCATGGGTCTGTCTATGGATTGGACCCAGAAAGTCTTCCCTGCAATTAGAAAAGCTCCTTCCATCCCCCAGAAGCTTTTGGTCCAGTGGAATTCCATTGATGGACTGGAGGATTTGGCAGAATTAACCAATTCCTCATTTCTATGGTAGGCTCCTAAGTTGCTGGTTGGGGGACTCTCTCAATATTATTGGATGCTAGTGTGGTGATAACTGAACATGCAAAAGGAGGGCAGAATTAAGAAAAATTACCTCACCTTGCCAATTTTGCTCAAACTCCATTCAGGGAATGCTTCTGATGTGGGAAAAAAAGTGGGTCCAGCTTAGAATGAAGGATAAATGTACAGTTCATAATTCATAGGAGATGTGGAATTGTACTATCGATATTAAAGCCTGTGACGCTTATTAACACCTAGGTGATCCACACAAATTAGAATCACAACATGTTAAATAAATAGAGTCCAAAATGGCCTGACGGGTAGAAAGTTATGAATTTTATACATTTGCCCCATGGAACAGAGGGCACTAATTTTATCTCAGAAACAGTTGAGCCATTTCCATACTAACCAGAGTGGAAATCTGCTGTACGTATACAGTCTCTCCCTCTTCCCTTTAGGGAGGGCTGAGAGATGAGCAATGGCTGAGCATTCTGGGGTCACCACATCCTCTTCTCTTTCTTTCTGTCCTGCCCAAGTGCCAGCTGGTACATCCAGGTTCAGCTGCAGTGTCAGGCGCTTCTCAGTTGCAGACGTTTCTTCCAAGAAATGACTTCAACTCAGCTCTTTTGGTAAGTAAACAATTTATTAGTTAACATGAGTAAGCACAGCAAAGGTACGAATGGTCCCCTGGTTCCCGGCTTGGGTTTTTATACCCTTCCGCTGGAGCACCGCCCCCTCCCTGCTGTGGGCTTCCTTTTGGTCCACTTCCCTCTGGTTCACTCGGTGTCAAGTTCAACAGTTCCTTATCCATGAGGCGTAGTTGGCCGTTCCTGCCCTTTTTGATGCTGACCGTGTCTTAGGGAATGGCAGGACCCTGGGGCATGCCAGGGTTCTGACATGCAGCCTCTAGAATCATGTTATCTATGAAGAGATGTTGAGGTTGCCAGTGAAGGGGGGGACAAATGCATCATCGTCAGGAGCATGGCCTCCTTCTCCTACCCATGGTGGCTCTCCATATTTAAAGATAAACATGTACTTTGTGGCTGTTTTTCATGCATCACTTCTTAATGCAATAACCCTTTTCCTAACCTGATTCCCCTGTTTGTTTGCCCTATCCTGGTTCCAACTTCCTGGTTGGAACTTTGGCAGAAGCCACCATTTCTCCCAAATTTTCTCAGAATGAAGTTGTAGGTGGCTGAAGCTTATTTTGCAGCAGGTACCTACCTATGAGAAGCTTCCCTGTTCCAGCAAGTTTGCAATCTGGGCTTCCACCTAGGGGCTCCTTCTCTTTTACCCCTGATATTTCTGTTTTATACCATTTAAATGCATTGGGGAAGCAATTTTCCCCCCATTATTCTTCTGACCTGAACATGCATTGGAAATTATGGCCATTCACCTGGAGCAGTGGTAATACATTTTAATTCTTGGGGTAATATGAGTATAGGATAGCTAGGTCCTATAGGTTATCATGACTATTCATAGTTTTTCTATTTACATAGCAAAAAGGAAGTTCAAGAGGGACATACATGGCAACATTAAGTTAAACATTAACCTATCTGATGTAGTCCATTATACTTGCATTAAAGCTGCAATTGCCATAGGTGCACAAAGCCAGTGAAAACTGTGCTCAAGGGACTGGAACAAGTGCTTATTCTGCCATGGCTATGTGGTCTGCCAATGCTGTGAGTCAATACAAGTGTAAAGTGCAAATAGCTTCCTCTTAACAAACAGCAATCTGTGCTAAAGAGCACCATTTATTCCACATGTTTTATAATATTTTATATATGGAATAGTCCTCAATAACATTCTGCTAACTTTAATTAACTGGAGATTATATTTTTCCTAACAGGGCTGTCTGCTTTATAACAGGCAAGAAGCAATTTGCTGGCCTGGAGTTCTACATGGTCAATACAGGTAGTCCTCGCTTAACCACCATTCATTTAGTGATGGTTCAGACTTATAACAGTGCTGAAAAAACCGACTTATGACTAGTTCTCACACTTACAACTGTTACAGCATCCCCACAGTCACGTGATCACAATTTGGGCACTTGGCAACCGGTTCGCATTTATGACTGTTGCAGCATCCCATGGTCACATGATTGCCATTTTCGACCTTCCCGGCCGGCTTCTGGCAAGCAAAATCAATGGGGAACTGCATGATTCACTTAACGACCACATGGTTCGCTTAACGCTAGCAGTGATTTGCTTAACAACCGCCGCAAAAAAGGTAATAAAATCAGGTCAGATTCGCTTAATGACTGTTTCTCTTAGCAACCAAAATACCAGTCTCAACTGTGGTCATTAATCGAGGACTGCCTGTACATTTCCTTTCCTATTCTTACTTCTGCATTATAAGGCCAAGGCTATCTAGGGGGAAAAAAGCCTATTCCAAAACCACAAATAATACATACAATAATATTTCTACGTGTGTGTAGGGGTGTGGGGGAGGTAATGCTGATAAATCATTTTATAGATGATGATTGGTGTGAGGACTTAAAAAGAAATACTCAAAAATAAAAAGTTTTCATGCAAGTTTAAAAACATTACTAGATAGCACCTCACATTGAAGCAATTCAGAAAGAATTAAGATTTATCTGAATTTTGCGTCTAATTTCCACGTTCCATTCTCGACTTTTTCCTGATTAAGGAAATGCCTTCATAGCATCATATACATCTTTTACAATATGGACCTGTTTGCAATCTGCTGATGGAGTATGAATTTTTAATTGTTGGGTTTTTAATCTTTGTATGGCACCCAGAGTTACTGTTGTGAGATGGGTGGCCATAGAAGTTATTTAAACAAAAAAAATAAATGGCACTTAGTGTATGATACACTCAGATTTTATATTTGGTCCAGCCTATAGAAATACCAGTATAAGCCTCTGCCTGGCTTCCCCTGGCATGCAGCTTTGGGTTTTGTAAAAAGATTTAGCTGATAGGGCCAATTTATTCAGAATTATATATCTTCAACATGGAAAATGGTACAGACCTGAGTATTTGAATCTGAAGATCAACTAGCAACTTTCATTAAATTAAGCCTTATAATTGTTGCCCTGACATTGTGGTCTTTAAAATGATGATCCCTCTTTTCAGCTTAGTTGACTAATTTGAAAGCTTTTCAATAAACTCAGGTTGATGTTAAGTATTGGATATTTATTTGATCAATTTCTCAGTCCAGATAACAGTCCTGGAATTTCTCAGTAGACCCTTATCCTGTTTAGCTTCTAAGATCAGCCAACACTGTCTAGATGCCTAATTGCATATCGTAATTATTGTGTGCATTGATTTAAAAAGAAGTCTTACATATAAAAAATGGCTAGATATATCATAAATAATCACTACCATTGTTTTTGTTTTATTGAGCTAGGGAAGAGATTTCATCACAAGGTATTGTTAATTACTGAATATTATCAATAATTATTGTTGCCAATGACTATGAGTCTACAGTTTTATTTTAATATAGTACAACATATCAATTCAGTTTCTCCTTTTCCCCAGAAGGTGGCAGCACATTTGGCATGCTTTGAAAGTAAAACTGTAACCATGGTAACTGTAGTGTAGTGTGACATTACAGCTGTTCTTTCTATAACACATTTTAAATCAGAAATAGAAAGTGCTACATATGTAATATGTGCTCAGATTAACACCTGCAGAAAAACATTAACTGTTTCTGATACCAAGACGTCAGCCCCACCAGGTATACCAGACCAGAAAATCTACTCTGCAGGAAGACTCAAACCATACCTTATTGAGTTAGCTATAATAACAGAATAGGTTAGTAAAGGTAAAGGTTTTCCCCTGCACAGTCGTGTCCGACTCTAGGGGGCGGTGCTCATCTCTGTTTGTTAGCCTAAGAGCCAGCGCTGTCCGAAGACGCTTCCGCGGTCATGTGGCCGGCATGAAGCGCACGGAACGCTGTTATCATCCCACCGAAGTGGTACCTATTTATCTACTTGCATTTGCATGCTTTTGAATTGCTAGGTTAGCAAGAGCTGGGGCAAGTGCGGGAGCTCACTCCGTCATGCGGCGCTCGGGTCTCGAACCGCCGACCTTCCGATCAACAAGCCTGGCGTCTTAACCACTGAGCCATCGCACCCCTTAATAACAAAATACAGTATTGCAAATCTGCTTGTGTTTTACCACCACCACCCCCCACTTATATCCTGGTTAAGCAAGGAGACACCTGCCTGGGTATCTTCTGAATACTAACTTAAGGAATGTTTCAGCCCTCTTTGCTTATATAATGGTTCTTGCCTATTTCCCTCAAGGTCAATCTCCCTGACTCTCTACACCAGGTGATAAACAAACATGTGATTGTGGTCGTGCTTATTTGCAGTTTGTCTCAACCTTTTTGCCAAGAGTCTTCTACTCCATATATAGAGCAGAATATTTAATACACCTTATGCCTGTAAACTTCGCCCCAGAATTGTATTTTAAAAAATGGACGAAATCTAACACTTCTATTCTGCTTCTAAAGGATTTTCCACCTCTATTCCCAGTCCAGCGAAAACCTGATCATTTAAGAAGGGGGGGGGGAGTTTTAGCTAAAAAGAGAGAATAAAGTGTTCTAAGTATTATCTTCTTCCACTCGGTACCCCGTAATATGCAATATTACACTATTGAGCAATATTGAGTAATATGCCTGTCATGGGTTCTTTTTTTATACCCAAATTTTGATTGTTTCAGGCTCAAAATGATCCCCCAAAAAACACTGCACTCTACAACACTTGGAGTTTTTATATCCCCCCTTACAGGTTGGGGAGATGTTTTATTTTCAACAAAACTAGCTACAGTACAAAAGTGAATCTTTCAATAGCTACGTGACTTTTTCTAGGGCTATCATCTTACTATCCTACCTTATTACTAATGACACTATACTACTAATAGAACTATACTATACAATGTTATTCTATTCGTACCTTACTATACTCTATCTTACTACTTCTATGCTATACTATTTCAAATATATTCTAACTATTCTATCTGTTACTACTGCTAGTATAGAGCTTTTGTACTGGGCAGTTTGTACAGCACTTTCCCCTTCTCACTGGTTTGCTGCAAGTCTTTGCCTCTTCTTTCTGTTTCCTCTGGACTCCAAAGTCTTTGGGAGGAAAACAAAACTTTTCTTTGGTTGCTTTCCTTCGTGGCTGCTGCAGGTCCTCAGAACGCACCCATCTCATCTAGTCTCCTCCTTCTCCCAGCTGTTTAAAGGCTGTGGCTTTTATCAGCCGCTCTGCTGTCCTGACATTGGGGGAGGTGGTTTGAAATAGGAGCGAGGGGGGCAACACAGGTGCCTGCGATTGTTCCAGCAGCCTGCTCTTCCACAATGCCCCCAATTTGCTCTTATCCCTGACTTTATAAAGGACTATACAGGAGACATTAAAATAACCAGTCGCTGTAAAAGTAATCGGACTCTGCAGTTGGATCCTACAAGTAAGTGTCATCCAGTGTGTCTGCCTGCCTGCAGTTCCCCTGCTGGTCTGCTCCGCTGGGCTGACTGATCTCCTTGGAAGATTTCTATCTTCTTGTTTAGGCCTTTTTGTACTCAGTACTTTGACTTATCACCCCGCTCTGCCACAATCTTTCCCCAAAGTGATGCCCTCCAGACATTTTGTAGTACAATTCCATTATCTCGGGTGGCCTCTTAATGACTAATTTATTAGGGCATCAGCTTTCATGGATTGTAGAAAAGCTGATGCCACAATAAATGTAAGTCTTGGAGGCACCACAAGATTTTCCGAGCTTTCACAGCAAAAAATAGGCATGATTACCTATCATGGTAATCATGTGGGCAATGGAATGCATGGCATCAGGGACAGCAGGGGTCAGGTATTTTCCCCTGACCCTGAAACTCTTGCTGGCCCTTCTCATCTTCTTAAATATTTTCTCCTTAAATACTTTGTTTTTTCTTTCTCCTATCCCCAGCGAAATGATGAGCCAGAAACTTTATCATGTACAGTATTCCTGGCTTTAGACTGCATGCAACGTTATCATGTATTCATTGCCTCCACTTCAGAGTGTGATATTAAAACAACGGTTCCCTGCAATATATTCCGCTGAAGGAATCAGCAGGAGCAAAGAGGAACCCCAAGTTGGCTGGACGCGTCCCTTTGCTTCGCTCCCCGCCTTCCCCTCCCTTTCACTCGCTCGCGCGCTCGCTCGACAGGCCAGGCTCCAAGTGCGCCACATCTTCCAGTCTCTGGGAAGGGCGGGGGGAGAAAGGCTACTCTAAATGGACATGCCGGATGGCCAATCACCTTGGAAAGCGCCCGGCGATTACGGCAGCCGCCGCCCAATGGGGTGGGTCTTGAGGCGGAGCCAGTGGGGTGTGAGAGCAAAGCGCGGTGGACTGGTGGCGGCGGAGGCACTTCCCCTCTTCCCCGTCAGAGCTGCGAGACCGCCGGGGAAGGCGGGCGAGCGCGGAGAGGCCGAAGGGCTACCATGATGCGGCTCCGCAGCCCCGCGCTGCTGAGGGACCTCCTGTGGCTCAGCCAGACCGGCGGCGGCGGGCTTAGATGTTGCCGTCGCCTGGCGCTGAGGTGGCTCCATCCCGCTTGGCCCGGGGTGGCCGGTGGCCGCCTACCCCTACGGCTGAAGCCCGAGGGCGGCGCCGCCGCCCGCTCCTTGTGCACCGGCTCGAAGGGCATCCTGGAGGAGCCCGGCAAGGGCCCCCCGGCGCAGCAGCCGGCGGCCACGACGTCCGCCGAGATGCCCGCCTCGGCCGCCGGCCAGAATAGCCACAACGCGGGCGCAGGCAAGGAAGCAGGCGGCTTGGGGGAAAAGTGAGTGGCGGCAGCGAGGGGCGGGCCGGGGCCGTTGGCGGGACCGGAGGCCAGCCACGCGGAGGCAGAGGGAAGGATGCTCCGGGCTCCCGGCTGGTGGTAGGCGCATGCTTGCCTGTGCAGGCGTCTTCCTTCCCTTGACATGTGACAGGATGCTGCTCGGTAAATGCCAGGACGGGACAGCCACCGATTTGGGGGGTTCCCCCCACGTGGGGGTAGATTTCTAGGAAAGCAGAACTGAAGATAGGGCTGGGAGGTTGCCACGGCAACCGTCCATGGCCATACGGGGTGGGTGGGAGTTTCTTTACCATCCCCTCCTTCCTTTGATGCCATTTTTTTTCTTGGACATTAAAGTCACTTCCACTCTCTATTCAAAGCGAAGGGATAGGGAGAGGACTCAGTTGTGTTTTGGACATCATCAAGGAAGAAATTACCATTGGAAGGACCCTCTGGGCATGGATTTGAAGGGCTTTCACTTATTGCTGGATAATTCCAATTAATTTATTTGCATCTTGGACTCTTAAGTTAGTGGGCATCGAAACTGGAGTTTGGGAAACTTGCTATGATGCTTTAGTCTTGGTATCTTTTACTTTTAAAATTAAACACTGCTATTATTTATGTGAGAATGTATTTGATATCTAAAATACTTACATATTTTATGACGTTTAGCTAAAGGTCATAAGCTGATCCATGAAACAGGCCTGTACAAGGGTTTTACTATTGATGAGAAATTGCCTCCCCATCTCTCCAGCACGGGTCTGTCACTGGAGAACAGTGATGGGTTGGCCCTTAAAGTATTTCAAAATCCTTTGTAATTAATTCAGAGCTCTGTTAAGAATTTTCTGACCCTTCCATAACAATGGCTGAATAGGGGATGGTTGGAGAAAGGTCTAAGAAAGGGAAAGAAGGGCCAGTCATATTCACTTTAGTACCTTCCACGCCTTGCTTCTATTAACACCCTATAATTTGTGTGTGTTCCCTCCCCCTATGTCTATGAAGGTTCTCAGTCATCCAGGTGGAATTGTCTGTAGCTTGAATCATGTCAACTGGATTTCTATTTTCTCAGTGGAAACGTTTCGCTCCTTATCCAAGGAGCTTCTTCAGTCTGAGCAAAGTTAGTAAGGGAATCCTAAATATGTTTCTAGGTAGCCAGACTGAAGAAGCTCCTTGGATAAGGAGCGAAACGTTTCCACTGAGAAAATAGAAATCCAGTTGACATGATTCAAGCTACAGACAATTCCCTCCCTCTAGTTTATTCATAACAAAATGCAGTTTTCCTAAGGCTGGGGGAGGGGGGAACCACTTCCTGCCATACAATGTGTAAGAAAGAATTCAGGCAACGTTCACCTGAAATACTATGTTGGCTGAGTTTTTTAGAATTTTCCTGCTGGAAAATTTATATCTTTTATATCTCAGAATTAAAATGTAAAGTAAGATAAAATAATTACAAAACATTGTATCCAAAATATCGGATGTAGGTTTCAAAGAATCTTCAAGTTCATTTATTATCTGTTAGTCTCATTTACAAAAGAGATACATAGAAATATCCTTAAATGAATAGAGTCTTATTAAAAGTGCCTCAGAGGTTTTCTGTAAATCTTTCCAGGAAAGCACTTTATATCAGTCAATGTTTCTGAACAGAGGAATGTGCATTTTAATTATTGGCCCCTTCATGTAAAACATGAAGCAGGGTTTCATTTTTCTTGGGGGAAAAAGGAAAAAATCAATCTAAACCACTGACAATCAGTAACATAAATATTTTTGTATTGATCAGTGTTTTCTATATAGTACAGTTTTAAAATTAAAAACAAATTTGTTTTTATTACTTTCAATGAATCTACTTAACTGTGATTGCAATTGCATATAGGTATTTCTGGGATTCATCTTTAAAATGGTTTACAAACCAACCCATGAGCAATGTTACATTTGAGGGGGAGAAAAAGCTATATTCTCAATTCCTTCAGGGCAGTTAATGATAGAAAATGGCTTGGGTGCAGTTAAATTTGGTTTGAGACTGTAACACCACTAACAAAAAAATGAGAGAAAATAACAGTTTGTTACAATTTCCAGGAAAACTATATTGGTTTTGGGAGAATCATAAGGCTTAAGGAGTGATGACGTTTGATTTGATTTGGTAATTGGATGCAAAATCATGGCAGGGAAACTTAGAATTATAGGGTTGGAAGAGGCTATTTGGGCTATTGAGTTCAATTCCATGCTTCTGTGGGAATCCAAGTTACCATATATACTCGCAGATAAGGCGGCCCTTTAAATTTTTGTATGTTTTAATTTTCACAGTTGCCTTATCTGTGGGTAATCCATGGATTATCCATTTTTCATGGTATTTTGGTTAAAAATTTGAGGGTCAGCTTATCCACAGATGGGCTTATCCATGAGCATATATAGGATATACAGGTACTTTTAAAAAGCATTACTGTATATACTCGCGGATAAACCCATACACAGATAAGCTAAACTGAATTTTTTGGCTGTATTTTGGCACCTAAAATTCTCAGTTTATTCGGTAAATTATATACGGTAAAGGCCTGTCTAGCCTTATCTGAATACACACAATGAAGGAGAGCCCCCCACCTCTTTGGTTTTATTATATTGTTTATATATATGTGTGTGTGTGTGTGTGTGTGTACACCTGTTAGTGAGATTTTTTTTAGGGGCCTCAATTTGCTACTTATGTTATGGATTGTGATTTTGTTCTGTTATCTATTTGCCACCTAGAGTGACTTTGGTAGATGGAAAGCCATTTGAATATGTTAAATAAATAAATAAATCCCAATACCAACAGGAAAAATAAGTGGCAATTTACAGTGGAGACCCCCCCTTTTTAAAAATTTTTGTACCTTCGAGTCAGTGTTGACTCCTGGCGACTGCCTGGATTAGTCCCTTCACTTTTCTTGGCAGGGTTTTTCAGAAGTGGTTTGCCCTTGCCTGCTTCCTAGAGCTGAGAGAGAGTGACTGGCCCAAGGTCATCCAGCTGGCTTTGTGCCTAAGGCAGGACTAGAACTCACTAGAACTCAAAAACTCTAAATAAAATAAATGCGAAAGAAAGAAAGAAAGATCACAAAAAAGAGAAAAAATATCCATAGGTATTAATAAAATTAATTCAGTCCCTAAACGCATCATTAAATCTAGACCATATAGAAACATTTTCTTCAACTTCTTATTTTTAGAACTCAGTGACTTTTGAAAAATAAGTAGTAGACTCATGTCCTGAATCCATTCCTTAAAATCAGGAGGACAAGTTTCTTTTCATTTATGTAAATTTATCCTTTCTGCATGCCCCAGGCTGAATAGAGCCAAACCTCTTTGTGAAATACTAAAGTTCAGCATCACATTAAGGTTCTTAACTATAATATTTCTTTACAAAATTGTGCTGATATATGTAATAATTTGAAACCAAAATGAAATTATAGTTGGACAAGATCAGATCATATGACTTGAAGAGCTTTCAAATTTCATACAACACCAGCACAAATCTAATGTCCAACCCTATTAATAATATTTTCTGATGAATTAATTTCATTTTTAAATCATACAAACTTTCTTAACATTTATTCCCATTTAAATTCTCCAAAATTGGATATTCCAGTTCTTTATTCCACAATTAGAGAATTGCCAGATGTACAAGCTGGGTTTAGAAAAGGCAGAGGAACTAGAGACCAAATTGCCAATATCTGCTGGATAATGGAGAAAGCCAGGGAGTTTCAAAAAAAACATCTATTTCTGTTTTATTGACTATTCTAATGCCTTTGACTTTGTGGATCATAACAAATTGTGGCAAGTTCTTGGTGGTATGGGGATACCAAGTCATCTTGTCTGCCTCCTGAGGAATCTGTATAACGACCAAGTAGCAACGGTAAGAACAGAGCACGGAACAACGAACTGGTTTAAGATTGGGAAAGGAGTACGGCAGGGTTGTATACTCTCACCCTACCTATTCAACCTGTACGCAGAACACATCATGAGACGTGCTGGGCTTGAGGAATCCAAGGCTGGAGTTAAAATCGCTGGAAGAAACATTAACTATCTCAGATATGCAGATGATACCACTTTGATGGCTGAAAGCGAGGAGGAGCTGAGGAGCCTTATGACGAAGGTGAAAGAAGAAAGTGCAAAAGCTGGGTTGCAGTTAAACCTCAAAAAAAACAAGATTATGGCAACCAGCTTGATTGATAACTCGCGAATAGAGGGAGAAAAAGTGGAGGCAGTGACAGACTTTGTATTTCTAGGCGCAAAGATGACTGCAGACGCTGACTGCAGCCAGGAAATCAGAAGACATCTACTTCTTGGGAGGAGAGCAATGGCAAATCTTGATAAAATAGTTAAGAGCAGAGACATCACACTGACGACAAAGGTCCACATAGTTAAAGGAATGGTATTCCCCATAGTAACCTATGGCTGCGAGAGCTGGAGCATAAGGAAGGCTGAGCAAAGGAAGATAGATGCTTTTGAACTGTGGTGTTGGAGGAAAATTCTGAGAGTGCCTTGGACTGCAAGAAGATCAAACCAGTCCATACTCCAGGAAATAAAGCCAGACTGCTCACTTGAGGGAATGATATTAAAGGCAAAACTGAAGTGCTTTGGCCACATAATGAGAAGACAGGATATCCTGAAGATGCTGATGCTAGGGAAAGAGGAAGGCAAAAGGAAGAGGGGCCGACCAAGGGCAAGATGGATGGATGATATTCTGGAGGTGCTGGACTCAACCGTGGGGGAGCTGGGGATGGCGACGGCCGACAGGAAGCTCTGGCGTGGGCTGGTCCATGAAGTCATGAAGAGTCGGAAGTGACTGAACGAATAAACAACAAATTCCACAATTCAGATATAAAGCTAGTATTACCTTTAATTTTACTTTTTAATTCCTTATAAAATTGGATTGTTAGTTTCTGTTCAAGTGCTGCATCTCTTAAGTATTCTAAAATTGCTAGTACCTTGCTGCTGCTAAAGCATCCAGGCCATTCTGTTTAATAAGTTTCAGTTGTATATAAAAAGGTAAAGGTTCCCCCCACACAGTTGTGCAGTCGTGTCCGACTCTAGGGGCCGGTGCTATCTCCGTTTGTTAGCCGATGAGCCAGCGTTGTCCGAAGACGCTTCCACGGTCGTGTGGCTGGCATGACGCATGCGGAACGCTGTTACCTACCCACCGAAGTGGTACCTATTCATCTACTTGCATTTACATGCTTTCGAATTGCTAGGTTGGCAAGAGCTGGAGCTAGTGTGGGAGCTCACTCCGTCACGTGGGGCTAGGGATTAGAACCTCCGAACTTGCGATCTTCCGATCGACAAGCCTGGCATCTTACCCGCTGAGCCACCGCGCCCCTCAGTTATATCAGTTGTATATATTGCTTAGCAAATGATGTAAATAAGTTATAGAAATAACAAGGATTCTTTTCAGTACTTTCAGATCTTTATCAAATGTAAGAGCTTGAGCTTTCATGGTTTTAAGGTTACCATGGATCCCAGATATGCCAGTTTTTAAAATTTAAAGTTTACTATTTGTTTAGAAATGGACTGTAATTCAATGCTAGTTTTCCATTCTTACTGGGAAAGCAATATGTTGGAGTTAATATACGTAGTTCTATCTAATCCATTGGAACTCGGAGAAGGAGTCATTACCTCTTCCTCTCTGTCTGGGATTATCCCACTTTTTCCTCTCTCCTCTGGAGTGAATCTCTTGCCTTGAGATGATTTAGGAGGAGTTGTCTTCTTCATTTTATGAGGCATATTGCTAAAATGTTATGGCAGAGTTATTTAAAGCAACATGAAGTGTTTGAACATAAATAATTTACCATTCAGTTATCTATATGAACAGTTCCATCTACTGGGTCAGAGTGGGGTAAAGAAAGCAACTACCTAGGTAGCCATGAAAGCTGGAAGTCCACTATCTCTCTGGGTAATTGGTTCCATTGTCAAAGTCCTCTTGTTAGAATTTGATTTTTCCCCCCACGTTCAATTCCAATCTGCCTTCCTGTACCTTAAATCCTTTTTTCTACATTCCACAACAAGAGAGAATAGGTTTTGACCTTCTTCTATGTGACATTCCCACCACCCCAGCCCCAGTTGCCTTTTGTCAAGGCTAGAAGGCTAAATATTCCCAGCTTCTTTAATCCGTCTTCATAGGACTTTGTTTCTAGCCCCTTAATCATCTTTGTTGTCTTCCTCTAAATCCTTCTTAAAATTTAGTGCCCAGAACTCAACATGGTGTTCAAGTTGGGGACTGATGAAAGCAGAATAAAATGTAATGAATAATTCCCTGTGATTTGTAATCTGTACTTTTGTAGATGGAGTCTAAACTAGCATTTGCCTTTTTACAGTCACATCACACTGCTGAGTTATATTCAGTTTGCAATCAAATATTAATCTGAGTACTTTTCACAAGTACCATGACTATCCCATATTTCCCATCCTATACCAGTGCATTTGATTTTTTTACTGAATGAAAAACTTAGGATTTGTGTTCCTTAAATTTAATTCTGTTACTTTTAGCCCATTTCTCTAACCCAGCCTTTCTCAACCTTTTGACCCTGGAGGAACCCTTGAAATATTTTTCAGGCCTTGGGGAACCCCTGCATATTCAGGCTTAAATATAGGCCAGAAGTTAGAAAATTATTATATTTGTTTCATATGTAGGCCTATAGATATGCATTAACAGTGTTCTTAAATTAAAAATAAAGAATGAAACTTACCTCTTTAATGTGAAGTTGCCCGAATTTGAAATATTTTTTTAAAATAAATTGTGATCTCCCAGGGAACCCCTAGTGACCTCTCACGGAACCCTGGTTGAAAACATTGCTCTAACCTGTCAAGATCATTTTGAATTTTGTTTCTGCCCTCTAATACATTCAATTTCCCATCCAATTTTGTGCTATATGGCAAATTTGATAAGCATTCCCTCTA
The DNA here is from genome assembly GCA_023362775.1 of Charina bottae. Classification (NCBI taxonomy): domain Eukaryota; kingdom Metazoa; phylum Chordata; class Lepidosauria; order Squamata; family Charinaidae; genus Charina; species Charina bottae. The sequence continues at coordinate 18,500,874 of JALMGJ010000020.1, read as the reverse complement.
TCTCTTCATCCAAGGCAGTAAGAAATTTTTTAAAGAGTTTTGATACCACTCCCCAATGTGAAGAGGAACTATTGATGAACATTTTTAGTATGATTTTTGAGCCAGCTACATGTCTACTGAATTATCATTCTGACAAGCTCACATTTACCTAGTTTGCTAATCAGCATTTTGCCGAAGTCAGGATATATTATTTCTACACTAGTTTTCCCACATCTATTAAGGAAATTAGCCAGTAAAACATTGAAATAAGATTAGTCTGACGAGATTTGTTCTTGATGCTGACACCTTTTATTTATTTATATGTTTTAATTGATTATGATCTGCTCTATAATATTTCCAAATACTGTATAGATTGCAGGCTAACTGATCAGTAGCTTGCTGTATCTTCTTTTTCTCTGTATTTGAGCATAGAGACAACTTTTGCTCTCCTTCAGTCAGTTAATGGCACTCACCAGTTCTCTGGGATTTCTCAAGGATATTACATAAGAATTTGGCCATTCCATCAGTTTCTTTAGTACTCTACACTGAAGTTCAATATCCACATTCTGTTAGGCCTTTCTTTCTTTCTTTCTTTCTTTCTTTCTTTCTTTCTTTCTTTCTTTCTTTCTTTCTTTGATAAAAAAACTACCAAAAACAGAAAAAACACTACAAACAAACAAACAAAAAAAAACACTAAAAGTGTAAAAACACAAAACAAAAAACTTTTAGAAAGTTACATACATACAGGTGAGTTCCAGCTTTCAACAGGAAGAATATACAGCAATTCCCATATACAAACTCTTCCTCTATATCAAACCATTATCACATTATTTCTATAAATCCCTCCATTAACACATATACAAATTTCTAATACAATTGCTCCTTCCCCTTACAAAATATATATATATATATATATATATATATATATATATATATACACACACACACACACACACACACACACACACATACACACACATATACATATACACACACACACACATACATACACATACATACATACACACACACACACACACACACACATACATACATACATATATTTAAATTTCTACTTCAAACTTCCCTCCCTCTTAAAAATAATCCATTTATTTTTTTTCCTTTCTACTACTATTCTATATACTTCTGTCTACACAATAGGCATCAATTTATAGAAACAAATAAATTGTCTGCCTTTATAATAAATAATCTTAACCCTATTAGATCTGAAAAACAGTGTAAAACATTATTATATCTTATCAATATCCTTTAAGTTTTACCAATCTATAACCCTATAAATCCTCATCCAAACCATAAGAAAAGAAAAGAAAAAAAATCATATTAGTCTCATTATCAATCCAATTAAATATTCTTAATTTTTATAAATTGTCTACCTTTATAATTAACAATCTTAACCCTGATTATGCTTAAAAACAATATAAAATATTACCTGAACTTGTCAATAACTTTTAAATCTTAGAAATCAAAAATCCTGTAAATCATGTTGACTTCATTATCAGTCCAATTAAATATTCTTAATTTTTTACCTCTCCTCAAAATATACCAGGGCATTTAAATATTTCACCATTACACCAACAGCATTTTTTTTACAAAGATCCGACAGCCCAACAGCCCCCAAAGATACAAACTTTCCAGCGAAAGAGAAAAAAAACTCCCACATAACATACCCTTCTTTCCCATAACATTGATTGAAATCATCGTAACATTTCCCCAGCTTGGCAGTTCCTTGTGCAGTCTTAAGGTTAAACAATCTTTTTAACCCCAAAAACACCAATCCAGAGTTTTCAGCTGGGAATATTTCAGTGTCCTTCACAACAATAAAATCGCCATCTTTTCCAACCTCTTCTTCTTGTTTCATCATAGTATTTTCATATAGTTGTTTCATTTTAGCTAGAATCTCATCTCAAATGTCCCAAACAGTCTGTATAATAATTTGGGTATAATATATAACCCTTTGAGAAAATATCTTCTTGCTGACAACGTAATTCTCTGAGATCATCTTTAAAATCTTCCATTGTTCAAACAGTAAATTATAGCACACCCTAAAGAGTTAACTCACAAAAATAGAGGTTAATGGATTAATCCGAAATTAACCAAAGAAAATATACTAGCAGACAACTTGGAAAAAAGTAAACAGAAAGCCTGAGGTTTAGAATGAGAAATGTGTAGAAAGAACACTCCAACCTTGAAATTCAGCAACAAAGATAACAACGGAAAGGCAATGTTACAGCTCTCAATATAAACCAGATGGGGAAAAAAGCCAAACTTTTTTTTATATAGTTAAAAATCTCCAAAAATAACTATAATCACCAAGAGATTCCGCTTTTTCTTACTGTAAAAAGCTTCTCTTAAGATACAAAACTTAAAAAAACAAATTGGGTGCTTAAGATATGGGAAGACACGACTTATTTCCCCTTTAAGGAGTTGCATACGTGGCTTAGAAAAAGATAAAATCCCAGCCTCCCAGTGTAGTCTTACCGCTCGGTCGCAGACACTGTCTATGATCTCCTGGCTACAACTCACCGTCTGGAGGACAAATGGGTCAATTCTCAGCGTTTTCCTTAATCCGGAAAAACACTTGGGGCTACAAAAAAACCTGCCTGCGCCCAGAAAAAACTACCATGCTGCCAGCTCTGCCCATGGAGCTCACAGGCAAAGTTGTTCAGTCGGCCATTTCCCACAGGAAGTGCCCCGTATACATTAAGAATTCTTGAGATCAACCAATAAATTCAGATATATAAAAACCCTGACATCTCAGACTCACCCCTAAAGTGTATTGGTAAGTACTTGATGTTGCCCAAATAACTTGAACACTGGAGTACCTCAAGGTGGAATATTTCATTGTTATACATTTAATTAGGTTATGCTTCCTAGTATTCAGCTTAACTTTGTTTCCTAATGGACTTGAGATCCTGTTAGGTCCTTCATCTTTAAATCTTTCTTGCTGTTCTCTCATTTTATTATTGTGTTTTTTTCTGGTAATACTTTTCACCTAGTTGAATTCATTATGCTCTCTCTCTAGGGTATACTTTCTAGAGCAGAGCTTTTCAAACTGTGTGTCGCGACACAAAAGTGTGTCGCCACACACAGTCTGGTGTGTCGCCACACAACCCGGAAGTGCTGATCATCATCAGCGCTTCCGGGTTTGACTATTATCTTTGCTGCTTTATTTGAGGTGGTACCTGGGCTGGATTGGTATCATCTTGTTTTATTCTAGCTGCCCTGGCTTTCTTCTGAATGTCTGAGGGCTGGCAGCTCGTTACTTTCACATATTTTGTGTATCGCTATCATAATCCTGACTCACTATGGTTAATTGACATTCCAAATGTTATATAGGGAGGCGGCCGGTGCCTTGGACAGGATCGCGCTGATGCGACCTCTCAAGCCCCTTTCGACCCGTCACTCCCCGTGGTTTACGGAGGAATTGAGGGTCTTAATGCCGGGAGAGATGCCGGGAGAGCGGTCTTACCTTATTATCTGGGAACAATTTGATCCTGTTGGACCTGAGGAAGTGGACAGGATCCTTCGAATTGTTAATCCCACATGCTATTTAGATCCCTGCCCTTCCTGGCTGGTGAAATCGGCCAGGGAGGTGACAGGTGGATGGGTCTGGGCCATGATTAATACTTCCTTGTTGGAGGGGGTGGTCCCAACTGCCTTTAAGGAGGCGCTGGTGCACCCCCTCCTCAAGAAGGCATCCCTGGACCCTACCATCCTGGACAATTTTCGTCCAGTCTCCCACCTTCCCTTTTTGGGCGTTGCAACTTCAAAGGACCCTGGATGAAGCGGATTATCTTGACCCTTTTCAGTCAGGTTTTAGGCCAGGATATGGGACGGAGACTGCATTGGTCGCGCTTAGGGATGACCTCTGGCGGGAGCGGGATGGAGGTAGTGCATCCATCCTGGCTCTCTTGGATCTCTCAGCGGCTTTCGATACCATCGACCATGGTATCCTTTTGGGGCGGCTTAGGGAGTTGGGGGTGGGCGGCATAGTTTTGCGCTGGTTCACCTCCTTCCTCCGGGGCCGCTCTCAGTCGGTGGTGATAGGGGAGGAGAGATCCAGCCTGCGGTTGCTCCCATGTGGGGTGCCGCAGGGTTCGGTTCTCTCTCCTCTCCTGTTTAACATCTACATGAAACCGCTGGGTGAGGTCATCCGACACCATGGGATGAGGTATCATCAGTATGCGGATGATACTCAATTGTATATCTCCATCCCTGGTGAAGTAAGTGATGCAGTGTCCACCCTGTCCCAGTGTCTGGAGGCTGTGAGGGCCTGGATGGGGAACAACAGGCTTCAGTTGAACCCTGGTAAGACCGAGTGGCTGTGGATTGATGGCTCAGCGTAAAATTCTGGGAAATTATCATCTTTGGTTCTCAATGGGGTAGCACTTCCCCGTTCAGAACCGGTGCGTAATCTGGGGGTTCTTCTAGACTCACGACTCCTGGTCGAAGAGCAGGTGGCAGTCGTGGCTAGGAGGGCTTTTGCGCAACTTCGGTTGGTGCGCCAGTTACGCCCATTCCTGGAACGCGATGCCCTCCGTACAGTCACTCATGCCCTCGTCATCTCCCATGTAGATTATTGCAATGCGCTCTACATGGGGCTACCCTTGAAGACTATCCGGAGGCTTCAGCTGGTGCAGAATGCGGCCGCGCGAGCAGTATTGGGTGCTTCAAGATCTGCACATGTAACACCATTGCTCCGCGAGCTGCATTGGGTGCCGGTTTGCTTCCGGGTACAATTCAAGGTGTTGGTTATCACCTTTAAAGCCCTACATGGCATGGGACCAGAATACCTGAGGGACCGTCTTATCCCCATGTTATCGACCCGCCCCACCCGGTCATCCAGAGAGGCCCTGCTACGTACCCCATCAATTAGAGAATGTCACCTGATGGGGTCTAGGAGGCGGGCCTTCTCTGTGACTGTGCCCACGTTATGGAACAGCTTACCCCCAGAGTTAAGACAGATCTCCTCCCTCCCGACCTTTAGGAAAGAGCTGAAGACCTGGTTCTGCCGCCTGGCATGGGATGGAGGAAGGGATAGTTCATCATGGAGATGGCTAATCCCTTGAGTTCACTGTCCTTCTTTAATCGAATATCTCATACATCTGGATTCATAATTTATAATTATTTTATATGGTTTGTAGTTTTTATGTATAGTTTTTAACTATTTTATCCTGTAAACCGCCCAGAGTCCCGTATTCCGGGAGATGGGCGGGGATAAATTTAAATAATAAATAAATATTCAAATGAAAGAATCATATGTTTACAAAAATATTTCTGTATTAGATATTTCTAGCACTCTAAATTCATTAATATCTGGTTTAAAAATACATTCTAATTATTATACATATTGTTTATATATCATTAAGGGATTTTTAATGACTATACTGAAATACTTTATTAAGAAAGTAATACAAAATAATATATTCTAATCTTCAATTGGAATTAATTTTACTGGATTGACTTGCAACTATTGAAAAAAAAGATTTGACTGAATGCACCTTATCTGCATTTTAAGTGCATTCCTAAAGACTCGTGTTTTAGATGTATAGATATTTCTAGATACAATGGCTTTGAAAAAACTAATTTTTGAAATTTTCCAGTTTGATCAATATTGTACCCATATATTATGTTACTAATTTTTTGAAAAAGTACGCTTTTAGAAATGGAAAAATTTCAGCAGAATTTAATAGTAGAAGCTTTTCAGTATGTATCTGTCAGCTCCCCGGCTTCCTTTTCCATGTGGATGTAGATATAATAATTGTGCCTATATTCTATCCTTTACTGTTAGTTCTGTTATGTTCCCCAGTGGCAGCATATAAATATGAATAATCTCTGCTGAGGTTTGTGGAAATCTCATTTACAAGTTTTCTAGAAGAGATTCTTATATGCTTTAGCATACCTTCCATTTTGGTTTATCAAGCTCTTTTGTGTACAAGGACCCAATTTAATGGATTTCATATGCAATGGATCAAATTTGCTTTTGGATGTCACCCTCAAAATAAGGAATATGTCCATTATTCAGAGTCTGTCCAGATAGTTGTTGGTTCTGTCCATGCATTGGTGTTTTTGCTTCTGTGTAACCCTGCGCTACTGCTCACCTTCTTCCCCCTGAAGACAGAGATGGGAGAGAAGAGACCCTGAATTGTCCCTTTGTGTCTTCTTAGTTCATGTGGTCTGCTATCTCCATGCCACTTTCCAAAAGCAAAAGTCTGTTTCCTTCCATTCATTTGGTTTGACTCAAGTTTGAATGAAAAAACTATCTTCTTTGTTCTTCCCCACCTCACATATTTTTCCCATATTTTTCCACCTTTAGATTTAATGGACATAGGGCTTCAACAGGTGTCCCTTTCTCCCAAATGATCTGTTAAATTGTGGTTTCGCTGTAACAAGTTTCAAAATTAGCCTGTATTAATATTTACATTAGAATTAGAAATCTGTATTATAAATTTTGTAATGTAGCAGTTTGCCAGATGTTTATTTATCAAGTTCACTGCAAATGAAATTGTATATAGATAAAATAGATAAAATGTTCCCATGCAAATTATTCTAAAGTTTAGATATAATACCACCTCCAGCAAGCCTACTTGCTTAGTCTGAAGTGAGATCAGGAAGGGAAATTGCATTAAAAATGCTAAATTAACACAAGAAAAGTAAGTTGAAGTAGATTACTTGAAAAATGATATATTCTCTAGTTCTGAATACGATTCAGGGTTCTTCCTTTTTTTCTCCTTCCCTCTATAGGAATACAGCACATCTACAGTACAGTAGTTAGTAACCTGGGGATATAGTACATAGTAGAGCTGTGTATGCTTTGAAAATGATAGGCAAACTTGTTGTGGACCTCACATGAGCACAGCACTTCTCTGTCGGTCATTAAATCAGACTGTCTTTTTTGCAGATTCTGTGTGAAACTTAAAATGTTGTATCTCCCCTGAGGCCTGTATGGCCTCTGTTAAGATTTGCCACAGCCGTTGGGTTAAAGATGCTATGGTTTTTCCAGTAGTAATGTATGGCTGTGAGAGTTGGACCATAAGGAAAGCTGAGCGCCGAAGAATTGATGCTTTCGAGCTGTGGTGCTGGAGAAGACTCTTAAGAGTCCCTTGGACTGCAAGGAGGTCAAATCAGTCGATCCTAAAGGAAATCAACCCTGACTGCTCATTGGAAGGACAGATACTGAAGCTGAAGCTCAAATACTTTGGCCACCTAATGCAAAGAGAGGACTCACTGGAAAAGACCCTGATGCTGGGAAAGACCGAAGGCAAAAGGAGAAGGGGACGGCAGAGGATGAGATGGTTAGATAGCATCACCGATGTAATGAACATGAATTTGAGTAAACTCCGGGAGACAGTGGAGGACAGGAAGGCCTGGCGTGCTATGGTCCATGAGGTCACGAAGAGTCGGACACGACTAAACGACTGAACAATGAACCTGCTAATTGTAATAAAATTATGACGTAATAGAGGTTGTTCTGCTCCCTTGCTGCAATGCTTTTACTGTTATTCTGTTTTTTCCTTGCTGAAAGAGCCAGTTTGGTGTAGGGGTTAAGGCAACGGGCTAGAAACCAGGAGACTGTGAGTTCTAGTCCCTCCTTAGGCACAAAGCCAGCTGGGTGACCTTGGGCCAGTTACACCCTCTCAACCCTAGGAAGCAGACAAGGGCAAACCACTTCCGAAATCTTGCCAAGAAAACTGCAGGGTCTTTCCAGGCAGTTGCCAGAAGTCAACACTGACTCCAGTGTGTGTTTGTGTGTGCGCGCGTGCGTGTGCACACACACAACCAAAGTTGTTGGAGAAAGGGTGGCCTTAGAAATTGACTGAATAAAAATTATAAATAAATTGACCAAATAAGCACTTCTTCCTAATCATTTTAAGCATTAACAGTCTTAGTGCTTAATTTCCCTTATTTTGCATGTGTAAAGCTCCTTTCAGTACCTTTTTTTTTCTTGGAAGAACTGCAGTCCCAGCCTCCATTCTATCTTGAGAATACATTCTTTTCAAATATTTCTCAGTCAACAAGCTTCCATTCCAAGTGCAGATTTGTTTTGATAAATTGATTAACATGGGAAAAATATGAGACAGTTTCACATCTTCCTCTTCCCCCCCCAAACCAATCTCTCTTTCTCAATTAGTATTAAAATTTGAACATCCATTAGAAATACGTTTGGAAATACGAGGACTGATAAAAGGAATTTCCTGCCCTTAGATGTGTGATGGCTACCAATTACAGTACGTTGCAGAGGGCTATTAGACAAATTCATGGCAAATTAAGCTATCATAAGTTACAGTACTAGTTTTAATGGCAGTACACTGGTTTCAAAACCAAAGGCAGCATGCTTTAAATATCAGTTGTTAGGGAGCATAATTGGAAGTGGGCAGTTGTTTTTATGTTCTGTTTGTGAGCTTTCTTGATGCATCTTGTTCGCAACTGTGTGGCACAGAAAGCTGAATTGATCCTGCAGGATTGTTGTTAGGTATAATCTTTATTTCTCAGCTCTATTCACCATGGAGAGAGAGACAGAGAGAAGGAAGCTAAAGTTGCTCAATTTTTGCTGCATTAGTGAAACTGGAGCGGATGGGTAGGTAGAGGGGTATGAATTGAGAAAAGACATTTGTATTTAATTAAATTAATTACAATGTCTATGCTGGTCTATGACCGTAATAAATGTATATGTATATTTGTATATTTATTAAAACGTTAACTGGGTTACTATCCTATGTAGCATTTTGAGATTGTAGTCAGATACTTCCTTAGAACCCCAAATGTGTTTATGAGCCAATGTGATTGTCTTTTTTTTATTAAATTTTATTAAGATTTTAAAATAAAAAAGTTAAAAGTTAGAAACGAAACAGAAATGGAAATACAAATCAAAGAAAGAAAAAAAAGTGTAGAAAAGTAAAAGAAAGAAAAAGAAAAAGACATAGAAATTAGTCGACTTCCAATCTATCTATGGTCATAGGAATAAAAAGGAATTTTTCTTACATGCTAGCTTTTCATATAATATTCATATACATTTCTTGTCTAATATATTCTATTTATATATAATCTAATCATCAAAACCCCATGCAAGCTTTGCTCCTCCTCCTTTTTGTAAATAGTCTATCAATGGTTTCCACTCTTTAAGGTAATAACGATTTGAGTTTTCTTTTAATAAACATGTCAATTTATCATTTTCTGCCATATCCATTAATTTTAACATCCATTCTTGTATCATTGGTAAAGTTTGATTTTTCCAATTTTGTGCATAAAGAAGTCTTGCTGCTGTAATCATATATTGTATAATTCTGATGAAATGTTTTTCTATTTGTACATCTAATAGTCCAAGTAAAAATAATTCTGGTTTAAATGAATTTGTATTTGTAATATATTTTGCATCAATGAATGTATTTCAGTCCAAAATTTCTTTGCCACTTTACATGTCCACCACATATGGTAAAAAGACCCCTCTTGTTTTTTACATTTCCAACATATGTTGGAAACAGTCCCATACATTTTAGCAAGTTTTTGTGGGGTCATGTACCATTGGTACATCATCTTATAAAAGTTTTCCTTCAAGTTATAACACAAAGTAAATTTTAATCCTTTATTCCACATATCTTCCCATCGTTGCATTTGTATATTATGGCCAACATTTTTTGCCCATTGAATCATACAATCCTTAACTTGTTCCTCCACCATTTCTCCTTTTAACAATAATTTATACATTTTAGCAATTAAGTGGTCATCTGTTTCACATAGTTGTATCTCGAATTCCGATTTAGTTTGTTCAAATTCAAGATTTTTTTAATCTAATTTGAATTTATAAGTTGCATATAAGAAAGCCATTGAAAAGTGTATCCTTCTTGAGCAAGTTCTTCTTTTGATTTAGTTACATAATGCCCTTGTTCCTTTTTTAAAAAAAATCCTTATAAGTCAGCCACTTATCCTTATTTCTTACTTCTGTTCTATAAAATGCTTCTTGCGTAGAAATCCATAAGGGCCTTGAGCCAATGTGATTGTCTAAAACCACTCAGTGTGCATGCTGTTTTCAAAATACAGGACTTTCTAGTTCCTGAATTTTATAGTCTTTGCTGTTTGGCTAACATTGACAGCTTACTAACAGATCTTGCTGTCTCAGTATTAGCTTAATCAGTTTTCTATGGCAATCTTTGTCATAGGGCCCAAACTTGTTATTTCTTTCCTTAGCTAATGCCATAGTTCAGATGCTCTCAGCTATTAGAAAAAAATGTTTAAACAATTTTATTTCTTAATATAAGTCAAATTTGCTATTTTGGAACTTGGTTCTAGTATAGAATGTTATGTCACAAATCTCATTCTGTAAAGATTCAGAACTGCTTTAAAATTCACTTTATGGCCTTGTAATGGATGTTTGAAGGCCAGTATTATCTTTGTTGTACCAAAATGAGTTGCCATGTCTTATGGCTTCAAATTAGCTCCTCTCTCTATTTTTTCAGTATAGACTTTGCAGTGAATAAACACTCACTTCCACGTAGTAAAGATAATGGTTACAATGCCATGTCCACTTTCTGTCTTAGTTCTTTTTGGCTTATGCTGAATATGTATTTTTCTAAGTATTTAATGATGCTAAAACGCTGCTGTTAGGCTAAACAAATATTACATAACATTATTGAGCTGTGAAATAGGGGGAGAAAAAGCTTATACTGCAGTTTAAACTGATAAGCTTTAGCCAAGAATAGTCCATTTGAGGTATTTTCTGTAAATAAATGGAATGTTTGCCATGTTCTCTGTATCAGCTAGTTCAGTGCCATAGCTAAATACTGGGCTAATCTGGTTGATTTAACTGTAACAGATGTCAATGATATACAATCTGTAAGGTTATTTAAAAAGTATTTTAAGAAGTTGAACTAAACCTTAATGTTTGAACACTGGAGGTTATAAACTTAAACATTTCTTATAAGTATATGATGTATATCTATATTAAATGTTCTATGGAATTTAAAGTTTGCAAATTAATCTTATATTTTTCTGATTTTTAATTAAAATTACAAATTGCCTCTTGCATCAATTAAAAAAAAACAAATTCATCACTTTTTATTTTGGTTTTAGTTAAATTATTAGCCTTAATCTGTGAAGTTTTAGCCTTATGTTTTCTGTACTTTAGAAATGTATCTGAAGTCGGAGTACTTCTTCAGAACTAATTAATATATGTAGCATTAATTATTAAGAAATATTAACAAACCAAGAAGTAAACTTTGTGCACTATTTAGTTGTATTTTTAAGTTACCTGACAAGCAGGCGCTGATTGAAAGGTTGAACTCATGTATTAAATTGGAAATGAACTACAGTATATAGCAAAATTTTGTTATGTTGGCAATACAGTACTTGTGTCTTAACTTGATGGGAAGAATTAGTAAAAATGTTCATGGAAGAACAAATACAGTGCTTAAATAATGATTAATGATACTTAATTCTATGTGTATGTGAAACTATGTTTCACTGTAGGATTTATGTTCCATTGTGTTTGTATGTGAAACACTGTTTCACTGTAAGATTTAATTCAGAATTTGCATAGGAGTATATTCTAAAGAATTGCATTTATGAACTTTTAAGAGTATGAACAACTAAGAGTGTGACCAATTAATACTTGGTTTCTCCCCATATCTTTGTTCTCTCCTTAGTAAAACAAAGCAAGGTCTGTTGCCGAGCTTGGAGGATTTGCTCTTCTATACTATTGCAGAAGGACAAGAAAAAATTCCAGTTCATAAGTTTATCACAGTAAGCTTTTTGTTTTGTTTCTAATAAATTATACACTAAGTAAATTAGCCAAATCTCTTTTTATTTTTGAAACCAGTATATAAGACAGGTTTGTTAATGATCAGATAACAGGAAGGTTACTAAAACTGAGTGTTGCAGAAGTTTTAACGAAGGCTTTACTATCACTTTACTCACATGGTCAAATTGAGGGAGTGTGGCTGTATGTATTGTAAAGCAAAACATTGAAAACAGAAATGTCTGTCAACTACCTATTACAGTTTATTGGAAAAGAAGATCAGATGGGAATCAGAGCCAACATTAACTGAATTAGTGTTCAGAACAAGAAATATTTGTGATGCCTTCTTTATTTTACAGGCTTTAAAATCTACAGGTTTACGCACATCTGATCCAAGACTGAAAGAATGCATGGATATGTTAAGATTGACACTTCAGACAACATCAGATGGTGTCATGCTAGATAAAGATCTCTTTAAAAAGTAAATATTTTAATTGATTTGCTACAGCTTGTTTATAGCATGGAATAATGAGGCCAATAGAAAGTGATGTAAATGAGCAGTGATCAGAAATAATTTTCAAAATGCAATTCCCCCACATCTGATTTCAGGAAAGGAGGAAGAGCACAGAGGAGACCAAAAGTATGCATTATGTCAGTAGTGGATATTTTTCTTTCAGTAAATTATATCATGGGATACCAATCTATTGTCTAGATTTTAGAAGCACTTTTAGTACCTCTATAGTGAAAGGCAGTTTATTATGATATGGTATTTTCACTCATGTAATAATAATTTTTCATATTTCACAGATGCGTCCAAAGCAATATTGTCTTACTAACACAGGCTTTCAGGCGAAAATTTGTCATTCCTGATTTTATGTCATTTGCCTCTCATATTGATGAGTTATATGAAAATGCTAAAAAACAGTCAGGAGGAACGGTAAGTGTCATACTGAAAATAATTTGTGGCGATATAGGGGTGTCAAGCTGCAGTCCATAGGCTGAATTCAGCCTCTAAGAACCTTGTTTGTGCCCTTCAAACAATCCTGAGATCATGCCACCAAAATTTTGTGGAAAAATACAGAATTTTCTCTGTGTGATTTTCATTGATCTATGGACTCGAGGACGGTTTTAAGTACAGATAGTCCTTGCTTACCGACCACTCGTTCAGCGACCATTCAAAGTTATGACAGCGCTGAAAAAGAAAATTTACGACCGGTCCTTGAAGTTGCAGCCATTGCAGTGTCCCCATGGTCATGTGATTGCAATTCGGGTCCTTGGCAACCGGTGCTCATTTACAGTGGTCGCAGCATCCCACGGTCATATGATCACCATTTGCAACCTTCAGAGCTGGCTTTCAACAAGCAAAGTCAGTGGGGAAGCCGGCAGGAAGTTGCAAGTCTTAGTCATGTGACATTGCGCTTAACGACCTGCGGTGATTCACTTAATGACTGCAGCCAGAACTGTCATCGTAAGCGTGGTCACGTGGTGCTTTACTTTACAACCGCGTCACTTAGCGACGGAGTTGCTGGTCCCAATTGCGGTCAGTAGGTGAGGACTACCTGCATGAGTTAGGGATAGGCTTCTGTGCAATAAAACACTCCCTTTTCTTACACCCTGCCATTGCCCCAAAACAAGTGAAAAACAGGTCAAACATATTCTGTCGTCATATGTCTGAGGATATCTGTACTCTGCAGGTAGGTTAGGAAGAAGTTACCTAGTCATGAGCTAGGCTAACTGCTGCATTAAAAAACAACAACAAATAATTACAGTTGGAACTCCCATTTTATTATATATTCCTAAAGTTGAGGGGGAGGTGATTTGCCTAAGAGAATCCCACAGAGGATATGAGTACACTTGAACCATTCACCTTGTGTTCCCCAACAATTGATACTAAGAAGCAGAGATTGAACAGATTTTTGTTTTCCCTGATCCCTTTTCATGAAGCATATGCAATTGAATAAATATAGTTAAGTTCCATGGTTTTTTAATTGGAAATGGTAAATCTGTGCATATCTCCTGTATCTGTGGACATCCAAGAAAGTTGCACAGAGGTGTTATTCCCCCCCTGATCATTTTGTTGTCTTTTTTCATGTGTACATTTTTTTCAATTAAAAAAAATCCAGTAGAACATTGGAGTGTTTGGGGCAGTAAGTTAGTTTTTGTTTGGTGTTGGTCTTTTAATTCTAACCAGTAAGTGAGTGATTTCCCCCCTCTATCTTTTTTTCCTTTGGCAGCAAGTATTCTGTCTCTATATTTTTTTTTATACTTGTGTAACAGGAACAATCATAATTTTATGTAAGATGCTATCATCTAAAAAAAAAAATCAGATTACCTAAAATATTAGAAATAATACTCTGCTTCTGAAAAATCTTTTGTATAGTAATTTTATTAAACATTACAATTTACAATAAAAACTAATACAAACTAAAAAAAGAAAAGATAAAAAGGTGCAAAAAGAAGAAAAATAGAAAAGAAAGAAAATAAAAGAATAAAGAAAAAGAAAAGTATAAAGAAAAAGAAAAGAAATATATAAAGATGTGACTTCCCCCTTCATCACAAGTAAACAATTTTAGTAACTTATCACCTTCTCTTCAAATACAACAAATGATCTCTTCTTCCCATATCTCTTATCATTTAATGTCAGCAAAAGTCCATTAAGGGTTACCAGAGATAACAACATATCTCTTTTAACCTTGATCAAATAAACCACCTTTATATTCCTTCCTTTTACTTCTAACAATCTTGATTTTAGTCCCTTCAAATAATGTCCTAGAACTTGATTTCTTTTCATTTTTTCTTTCTCCCTTCTCACAAAATTCTTCAAAGCTTTAACAAGCCTCTTTTGTAAATCTAATATAGGAAAATTATCCAGGTCACTCTCTTGGTTTGCTATTTGTATATCCCTTTTAATTATTAAGACATCAGCCGATTTCTTTTGTATGTCCAGTGTAACATCTTTTACCATGTCATTCTTGTAGTTTGTCATTTTTAAATCCACTTTCAGATCAGTCTCAATCATATCAGATAATACCTGTTCCTCTTCCATAGTATCTTTTAAACACAGTCTATCTATAGAGGCAGACACTCTTAAAATTAACTTTAATTTTAAGGTTGGGGGGGTGAGGTCCATTGTTCAAAAACATCCTTCAATACGTCCAAAGTTAAAATATTTTGCTTTATTCTGTATTAGTAAGTCAAGTTGGAGTGTTGTTCTCATTTAATTGTAATCTTTAGTTCCCTCTAGTGTCCAGTTCTTAAAGTCTTATCATGTTTTTTTTTAAAAAGAATTCAAACCAAAAGCATTTTCCCACAGAAAGGATTCTTTTTAATTAATTCCGAAATCTTATTTCAAATTTATCTGGACCCTTAGTCCATTTGTAACTTTCAAAAAACAAAGTCTTAATTACCCTGTTTCTGTTTATTCCAGAAAAAAAAATTAAGTCCTTAAACTTGTATTTAAAACTTCTTTTGCTAAGGACTGAAGGAAACTCACCTGGTGCTGTAAAACTTGTCAATCCAAAGGTTCCTAATAGCTGAAAAGCAGTTAACAAGCAATTTCCAAAAGTGGTTAGGAAATTAAGTATGCAAACACAATGTCCTTTTAAAAGGCGCCAACCACAGTTTGAGCAAAAAAATAGCTATTTCCTCATCTCCGAGAGCTCTAAACTCACCGGAGACCGCTGTCTTGCAGTCTCCTCATGGGGAGCAACTGTCTGGAGCTCTTGTGGGCGATCTCAAGTCCTCTCCTTGTCAGAAGAATTACAAAGAGCCTGTCTACTCACTGGCTCTTTGTTCCACTGCAGTCGTCAGCTCCACTTTTTGCGGAGCCGTCTTCAGTTCACAGTTTCTTCCCCGGAAGTCCAAAAATCTTCGTTTCCAAATATTATAATGAAAAATAGAATTTACCCACTTACTAGTATATATAAGTACTTCGGCATTTTTTACTTTATGAAACCACTGCAAGTATTTGATAGAAGTTTAAATATTTTGAAGGTTAATATATGATCCAAATATTGTATATGGCAGTATCAAGAATTATGAGTCTGTCAATATGCAATAATCTCTGGAGTCATATTAAAAGCAAAGATGCACTTCCAGGGCAGGGAGGCCCTTATTTGTACTCACCAACTGGTTTGGAAGCTTTGGCATGCTGTAATTGTCAGTCCAAACATACTATTCGCCAGCGACTCTTGCGTTCCTCCTTAACTTTGGCCTGGTAAATATAGGAGCTCCTGGAATACGTTTGGAGTTCCTCCCACTCTCCTGAAGGGAGTCTTCTGCTTGTCACTATAGCCTTGTTTTTTCTAGCTTGTCTGCATGATACCTCTGCAACTAGTATGCATGCTTAGAGTGGTTTGGAATTAACAGGCTACATTTTTTACCATGGTTTTAGGAAGTCATTTTGGGCCTGTTCACAAACTATAAATCATGCCTTATAAAACATACTAGTTGGGATCAAATATTCACTGCGCCCATATCAAACTACATTATGGCTTACTATGATGTGTAAAACTAGTCATAGAGTGGCACACTCAATTGGGCTGATAATAGAAATAGTAGAGATTTGACTGCAGATAATTCAATTATACACTTGCGGAAGAAAAAGTGCATCTAACCTCCAGTGACCTCTTAAAACTAGTTTCTGTAAGCTTTACCCTTTTTCATATAAAGTGGGCAAGAGCAAAACTATAGGGACCTGTTTTTTTTGTAGATCCTGCTTAAAATAATTTGGGATAGCTTGTGGGAGAGGTTAGATAAGCGTTTGTGCCTTCTATTATTTTAGTAGCTTTTTAATAGCTGTACTTTATGTATTTGTTATTTGTAGCTATACAATCTAATCATTTTACATTGGCCTTGTTTTGTGTAGGTTGCTGACTATATCCCACAACTGGCTAAATTCAGTCCTGATTTGTGGGCAGTGTCTCTTTGCACAGTCGATGGGCAGAGGTATTGTATCTTAAATATCTGAACTGACCAAATAATTTCAGCTATAGAAATAGAAACAGAAACTATCTTTAAGGGATTAAATTTGCTACAAGGTAGTTCTGCACAATCCATGATGTATGTTTCTTATGGTACTAGATGAAAGACATGATTTTTAGTTATGTTCTGCTTAAGGCATTCCCATTTTTAGTAGAATATAGGATGATACTTCTGAAGTTGAAAGTTCCTTTTTTGAGACTGTTGTTTTACATTTTCTGTTTCTCAAAACAATATCATTATTAGGTAACTTGATTCTGTGCTTTCGTTCATTGAATAATCCTGATTTAAATACACAGTGCTATGTTGAAATGGTTAATATAGAGTTTTATAACCATTCCCGGGGGTTACACAAAACTCTTTTTCATGCACCCATAAATGGATTACTATGATCCCTTGGCCCCCTTCTTGATTTAGTGATGTTACAGATATTGCTGGATTTTTTGACACGCCCTGTTTCTGCAAGGCTAGCAAGCATAGAGTTACACTTTTCACAAGGTAAAACTCAGTTTCTGACAAGAAATGGATTGTTGCAAATAGTGCTGACTAATTATCTTTGGAAAATGTACTGTAGTTCTAAAAAATAGAAGATGCAGTGGTATTAGGAAGTACTTGTTAATGAAGAGTTATGACAGACTTCCATGAGCTGTGAGAAATGAAAATCTATCTTGTCCACTTAATATTTTTAGATATTTATTATTTATTTATTTTATTAAATTTATATTACCGCCCATCTCCCCCAGCGGGGATATGGTCTGGTTTCACAGGCTCTAAGCCACATTACCCTGGCTCACCGGAGCAGGCCTTGATAATGAAAAAGGCATCAATGATATAACAATGTTTAAAGGAGAAATTAAAGCAGGAATTAACATGAATGTAATGTAAATGCTCAGTATTTTGCCATTCAGAGCATCCAGAATATATTATGCAATTCTTGAACAGCCACTCCGAAACCACAAAGCTTTGTTTCGATAAAGATTTGAAATAGCACTTAATCTAAACATATTCCTTTTAGTTTGAACAGATATTTTGTACAGTCTGGAGAAAGAAATTAATTTTTTAATGTTTTTAATTATACAAACTGTCATTTGCTTATGTTTTATCTTATTTAAACAAGCTATTTTAAATGTTGTCAATCTCTGCTGTTCTATATAAACTTAACATGTTAGCATATTTAGCAAATATAAACGAAAGCTAATTTCCTCTATGGATATTGAGAAAATCAATACCATCAGAATTAAATAGGATAAAACCAAAATCTATAGAGTGTTACTCAAATAAGGGAATAATATGGGAAATTTTAAATAACAGGTTTGAGAATTGTAAATTCACTGATGGATGCTAACACCTCACCCTTCTTGAACAGCAGGCTAGGAGTCGTCTTTCCAAAAGTGGCATTGCCAAAAAAATGAATTTGCTTTAATTAAATTTAATTTGAAAGTAATTTTAATTTAATTAGCTAAAATATTACATTAATGTTATAATGTAATGTAATTAACTCCCCCTGTATTTAATAAGTACTCCTACTATCACACAGAAATGACAATTTGACTGCAACTTATAGAGGAGCTCTTGGCTGAAAATTGCCTTATATGAACATAAGTCCATTTGTATTTTATCAGACCAAATAACTATCTAGTCTAGCAGGATATAATCATCATAACATCTTCTCCCAGGCTTTAGGCTAGGGTGGTTGGAGCTCCTTGTAAGGAGTATGTATGTTGCTGTTAGACGGATTCACTGTCTCTCATTGTTTATTTTATCTGGATTGCATATTACTTTTGTGTTTTTATGCTGTGAGCTGCCCAGAGTTGACTGGAGTCCGGCATTGTACAAGTCGAATTAAATCAATAAATAAATAACTGGTAGCCATTGAGATCATAACTAGTGGCCACTGAGGTCCTCCAGTTGTCTGATCTGTCTTATAAAGTAAATGCTGTATCTTATGAAAGAAAGTCTCATACTAGAGTAAGATCATATGTATAAAGGTAAAGGTTCTCCCCGCACAGTTGTGCAGTCGTGTCCAACTCTAGGGGCCAGTGCTCATCTCCGTTTGTTAGCCGAAGAGCCAGCGTTGTCCGAAGACGCTTCCATGGTCATGTGGCCGGCATGACGCACGTGGAACGCTGTTACCTTCCCACCGAAGTGGTACCTATTCATCTACTTGCATTTGCATGCTTTTGAATTGCTGGGTTGGCAAGAGCTGGGGCGAGTGCGGGAGCTCACTCCGCACGCAGGGCTAGGGATTTGAACCTCTGAACTTGCAATCTTCTGATCGACAAGCCTGGCGTCTTACCCGCTGAGCCACCAAGCCCCCTATAAAAGTATAAAAAGTATAAAAGTACTTTACTTTAACTGGCTGAAAGGAATTACTGTTCAGCTTCATTGGATGACCACAGTTTCTGATATGATAAAGGACAATAATGTTTCTCTCTCCACATTATGCATGCTTCCATCAAGTGATACAAATTCCTTATTCTTTTTACTAACATTTTATTTTGTTTTGTTTTATTGCTGAATGTATACCCTACCTCTCTGTTTGTACTACCCAAATACTCTGGATATTAAACATATAAATTATTTATTTATTTATAACACCATTTGCTTATGTTTACTCTTAGTATTGCGAGTCTCTCAAATAATTGTTCAGGTTTTCCTAAGGGGTTTTGCTTTTGTTTTTAATATGGTAGAATTTGCTTTCTAAACAGATGAAGTTAATAACAAACAGACTCTTATTAGGTGATCTTTTGTATGCCAGTGATTCATAATAGAATCTTTCCATAGCCTCTTCCCCAGGATGTACCTTTTTATTTCTCAGGACAAGTATGAGTGAATGGAATGACTAATACAGTATTTATTTTACAGGCATTCGGTCGGAGATACCAAAGTCCCATTTTGTCTTCAGTCCTGTGTGAAGCCTTTGAAATATGCTATTGCTGTTAATGATCTTGGCACTGAGTATGTACACAGATATGTTGGTAAAGAACCTAGTGGATTAAGATTCAACAAATTGTTCCTCAATGAAGATGGTAAGTTATATATACAATTACCATTTCTTAATATTTTAGCTAGTGAAATAGATTAGTGTGAGAGAGAAGGAAGAATTATCTATGGAACTTTCTCCAATATGGCCCATACAATTTTATAGATGGTCTGACTGAAAATCCTTTATGTTTAAGAAATGCTGGGAAATGGATGAAATGCTAGATGACCGGAAAAGGGCAAATATCCCTATTTCAAAAAGAAAAAAACAAGACTATCCAGGGATATATAGACCAGTCAGTCTGACATTGATATCTGGAAATATCTTAGGATAGATTTGAATATTTCAGGAACAAATCTTGCCAGATTAATTTATGATTTTTTAAAAAAATGATAATTTATTTGTTTGAAACATTTAAGGAACAGAATAAATAGCTACATAAAGAGAAAAAAAGGTGGAAAAAGACATACTGGATGAAGAATACAATATCAATAAATAAATGACTTACAATTATAAAATTTTAAATTCATTATTTCATTAATTCAGTGTATAGAACTAGGTTCATTATATCATCTTAAGAAATAACTAAAAATCTCTGTAAAACTCTGGACATAATGTTAATTTTATTTATTTATTTATTTGTCATATTTATTTACCGCCATTCTCATGTACGACTCTGGGTGTTAATGTTGATATCACCACTGTTTGTCATTGTTCCAAAAATAAATGCACATAATCATGCAAATGGGAAAAAAAGGAAAAGAAATTGAAAAAAGAAAAATAATAATAGTTAAAATAAAATAAATAATAAAGAAGGAGAAAAAATCAGTAAAGACAATATTAGGTTCTAAATTCCCTCCCATTGTACCCAACTGGTGATTGCATCAAACTATAAACATTGAAATTACTTCTAATTACTGTCTTTACGTCAATTATTTCCCTCTGATACCATTGGCAAAGTGTCTCTTTTCTAATGCTGGGCCAAATTTGTCCTCTGGCCATCAGCATGTATCTTAATAAATTGTGATTTTTAAAATTTATTTGTTCTGGAACAATCCTAGGTTTTATATTTTTTATTTATTTTTTCTGGAACAACTGAGGTTTCAATTTTTTAAAAAAACTTTCTTTGTTGACTGGGAATGCAGTGGACATAATATAATCATAATAATATTGATTTTAATGAAGCATTTGATAAATTACTCTATAATATTTTAGTTAGCTACCTAGAGTTGTAAGGCTAAATGGCCTGAATGGAACCATAGCTGGCTTGAAAGCAACTCAGAATGTTCATGAAGAGTTTTTAATCAAATTGGGCTTAAATTTTAAGAGGAATGTCCCTTAAATTTGCAATGCTACAAAACTGTAGGATACTAATTCTCTAAAGGACATTCAAAATGGTTGTGATAGGTTAGAGAAGTGGGCAAAAATAACAGAAT
The DNA here is from genome assembly GCA_023362775.1 of Charina bottae. Taxonomy (NCBI): domain Eukaryota; kingdom Metazoa; phylum Chordata; class Lepidosauria; order Squamata; family Charinaidae; genus Charina; species Charina bottae. Next base: position 18,479,744 of record JALMGJ010000020.1, on the reverse strand, counting down.
TAAACAGAGATAAATACAAAGTTCTTCACTTAAAAAAAGAAATCAGATGAGATGAAGGATACCTGATTTACCAATAGGACATAGGAAGAGGATCCTGGAATTGTAGTTTGTTGCAAACTTAATGACAGTCAGCAGGTGGTGTGGCTGCAGAATGGGCAAATTTAACAAAGTTTCCTGATTCTGGATAGTAATTATTCAGTCTGCATTGGTCAGACCTAACCTTGAATATTATGTCTAGGTCTTGACAGCACACAGTAAGATACTATTTTGTGCCTTTAGAGTCAACGTTGACTCCTGGCCACTGCCTGAACAAGTTTCTGCAGTTTTCTTGACAAGATTTCAGAAGTGGTTTACCATTGCCTGCTTTCTAGGGCTGAGAGAGAGTGACTGGCCCAAGGTCACCCAGCTGGCTTTGCCTAAGGCAGGACTATAACTCACAGTCTCCTGGTTTCTAGCCTGGTGCCTTGACCACTACACCAAACTGGCTTTCTACACCTTAAGAAGATTTTAGGAAATTGAAACAGGTTCAGGAAAGAACATGAAGGATGATTGGGGGACTAAAAATAAGTCCTATAAGGAGAGATTGAAGCAATTGGGAATGCTTAATCTTTACAAGAGAAGACTTGGAGTGACAACACTTTTTAAATAGCTGGAAGGATGTCATGCAAAAAAAGGTCAAGACCCATTCTCAAGTGACATGAAAATGGATTCAAGTTACAGGAGGGCAGATTCTGATTGAATGCTAGAAAAAAACTTAATGAACTGCTATTTGTATTTTACATTAATTTTATTTGTGCTCAATAAATGCTGTAAAGGCTTAAGAAATGTTTTTGGATTTTAGTGAATGTGTAGTATTGGAAATACTTTCTTCCTTTTCTGGTGTCTTTCTCTTTTTGTGAGAGAGGGTTTACATATACTTTAAGTATGGGATATATAGATTTAATGGAACATAGGAAATACTCATAAATTGGCTTCCAGAGATATCCCTATAATTCTAAAATGAATCTGACACTTCCTCTTTTTGAAACACTAAATATATTCCTGGCAGATATTTGCTAGTTCTATATCTTTTTTTCTTTCCCCTTACCCCACTCCTAAAAGCCCATGTATGGGTATCATTAGCTGTTGAATATAAGCAACTGTTCTGTGCTTGTAGATATATTTCAGCCTTGAGTTCCAAGTCATTAACTTCTTATAACCAACTAAGCTTTTGAAAGCTAGGATACAATGACACCCTTGGCAGGATTCCATGTGTGCAAGGGTTTGCAGTCTGTTCCAAAAGGCGGATGCATCAACTGTTGTGTCTAAAAATTACTGTCACATGCTAGCTCGTTATTTCATTAGGACTAGAGTGCATACTCTCTCATTGACCAATGCTAAATGAAGTATACTGGTCTTTCTATAAAAAAAATGTCACCTTAGTATTCAAAAACCTGACCAAGGGTGCGATCTTGAAAGCAGCTGAAATTCAATTTTCCTACACTTTAAACCCTTCAAAAAGTTATAAGACTTTTTCAAAGATCCTTGAACCTGTTCTGTATCCGTTCTCATCTTAACCACGTGTTACCAGCACTTTTGTAGGAAAACTAGAGAACAGTAGGTTTTGTACTTGCTACTGTGTTCTAGATCAGTAGAAGCTCTTTTCTTGCATACAAAATGATGTCTAATCAACAGAATAAATCTAGTTCAGCAATCTGATGTAAGTAGTGCATTAATTGCAGTACACATGAAAGGTCATTTATCATATTAAAGCAATCTGTTTAGTATTTTGTAGAACTAAAAACTAAAAAGTAATGTTGCGTATACATTCTTTTAATAATAATAGCAGTAGTAAGTTTTATTTATTAGCCAATTCAAAAGCAAAAAGAAAACAAATTCTGAGACAACGAATAAAAAGTGTCATAAAACTTAATTATAAAGTTGATGTGATCAAAGTATGGCATATTTTACAATCATCGAAACAAAATTTAGCCATGTTCAGAGAAATAAAATTACATTGACCAGACAGTAACAACTACAAAATGCATCCAGGTGGCCTGGAATCTGACTAGATGGGGAGTTAATAGCTGCTGCAACTGGGAATCTTTACAATAAGAGCAACATAGCAAACATGCATTAGTTTTTCAGGAACTTCTTCACCCAGGGGCAAAGTCGTTGTTTGAATGAGATACCCCATAATTTTCCCTCAAAAAACAGCTGTTGGAAGGGTATTAAATCTTGCACGAGTTAGGGCTGTTCTGAATTTGGGAACCATTGTTTGCCTGAAATACCTGGCCAGCTTGAAAAAAAGTGAGCGACTACCCAAGAATACATCCAAGTCCTGTTTAAGGGCTTCCACTGCGCACTCATATCCCATCATCAATTGTGTCAGGTAAGAAACTGTTGCATTTCAGTTTCTCATGCAGTGCCCTGTCGCAAGATGAAACGAACTCATCATTTAAAATCAAAGTTGTTAAACCACAGAGGAAGGAAGGAATTTTAGTCAATAGGAGAGAATGTATAGGAGTTTCAACTTTTCAACCAGATGCTACAAAATAAGAGTGTGATTTAAGATTGAATGTCCAGCTCTAAAGCCTGCTTGCTCTTTAGTGAAAATGTTTTCTAATTTACCCAATCTGAGAGTTTATTGTATAAATGCCTAACCTACAATTTGCTTATTATGCTAAGGAGGCTAAAGGGCTGGTAATTAGCAGAGATCCCAGTTGCTTTTTTTATAGATTAGAACTATCAGAACTAAATTCCACTCCTTTGGAATCAGTGCCTTGCTATCTATAAATGTCAGTAAAGAGGCCAGAACAAGGTTATTGCCTGGGGCTTTGCTAGGGTTAAGATATTTAACAAGAAATATTAATGCTGAGCCTGTTACAGGGGCCATTGTGGGAGCAGACTTATATCTAAGTCAAGCTCAGTGGGATCCTTCTGCGAATGTAATGCCTTAAAATGATACTCCCAGTTTCAATAATTGTAGGGTAGCATGCATTCCGTTTTTTAAAAAAATTGTAGGCAAAGCAGAGGTGTTACTAAATCAGGCAACAGCGGGACTAGAACTCTCAGACTCCTGGTTTTTACCCAGCACCTTAACCACCAGACCAAACTGGCTCACTCTCTCTCAAACTGGTTTCTGAGATGTTTTTGATGTATGGTAGTGTTATGCTTTTCATAGCTTGTGTTGGTTGTACTGTAGTGGGTTGAGTGGTCAGGTACTTTCTGATAAAGTTGCATGGGTATAGCTAGATAATTTCCTGGTTATAGGGAATGCATGTGTAGTTTTATTTCTGGCCTGCATACATACTCTACATATGTTAAAACTGTTCCATTTTTCTGGTTTAGAAATGGTTTGTTCATACTCCAGCTAGGCAACCTATGACCCTAAATAGTCTCTGGGGCAGTCTCTTGTGGTTTTTATCCGTTATACTGTATATCAGCAGCCTGCCAGTCAGTTAGCTAATTGTAGGGAACACTTATTTGACCCTCCCCCATCCCAAAACTTAACTCGGGGGCTGCCTGCAATGTGCTAGAGTTACTGTATTATAACAGTAGCACACTATACCAGTAGAGTACTGTATTAATATCACATTATTGTGGTGGGTGGGGTGGGGGAAGCTGTATAGGTGTTTATATACAGTCCGCTCCCACTAACTAGCTTAAATTAGTTTTTAGTAAACCATAACAACCAACATATAAGAAATGGAAAAATAATAATACAACAGTGAATATGCAGTCAAAAAAGTAATGAATGCATACCAGTGATTTAACCGAATTAAATCTATTACAAAGAACCGTCACCTTTGGGCCCCTTCACACTGGACCTCCTGGTGAGTGGGGACACTCAGGAGGTACTTTCTAGTTGTCTGGGTAGGGACAGGCAGAAACTATTGGGGAAAGGTGGTCCCTAAGTTACCCTAAACCATATAATGCTTTATAGGTAGCGACCAGCACCTTGAATTGCGTTTGGAAATCTACTGGTAATCAGTGCAGTTCCTGCAGCAGAGATGTGACATGACAGTACTGTGACTGGCCACTGAGCACTCATGCCACTGCATTCTGGACCAGCTGCCATTTCCAGATGGTCCTCAAGGGCAGCCCCATGCACAGCAAATTGCAGTAATCTAATCAAAAGTTAGGGGTATCTTGTTCCATGTAGGGCTGTAGCTGGTACACTAGCAAAAGCTATGCAAAAGCCCTCCTGGCCATGGCCTCCACCTGCTCTTCCTGAGGAAGCACAGAGATGGTACCATTAGCCTCGGAATCAACCATCTTGTTTGGGCTGAGTTGTGTAAAAGATAAGTCAGAAAATCTATTAATTGAGTTTTCAAACTGCAGATTTTCATTGTTGATTTCAAATGCTGGATGTTACAGAAATTTGATGGTCAGAATTGCCAAAGTCTCTGATTTCATCCTTTAAATGAGCCTATAGAGTCCTAAGCTTACGTGTTTACAGATCAGGTGGAGGTGCCTAATGTAATGGAGAAAAAACATTGCAGATAATCCTAGGGTTCCTCGAGAGGTCACTAGGAGTTCCTGGGGCTGGGCTAGCCCAGGCACCACTAGTGGCAGCAGGAGCCACCCACAAAGGTGGGAGGGGGGAGGCAGGGGAAAGAAAAAAGTGGTGGTGGAGGAGGCTTTGGCATCAGGGTGCCAAGATTTCAGGAAAGGTTGAAGAGTCCAAATATTAAGGGGAGGGGTGTTGGAGGTTGCAAGGCATCAGCCCCCCTCTAGTTTTGCAAAGGGGTCCTTGGGAGAGGAGGTGGAAAGGGGGGGGGTGAGAAAGGAGAAGCTGGATTTGGGGAATGAGCTGGTGGTGCAGGGAGAGTTTCATTCTTTATTAAGTTTTATTATTTTTAGTTTAAGAACACTGTTAATGCATATATATAGGCCTACACATGAGGTCACGAAGAGTCGGACACGACTGAACAACAACAACAACAACACATGGAACAAATAAGATAATTTTGTAACTTCTGGCCTATATTTGAGACTGAATGTGCAGGGGTTCCCCGAGGCCGAAAAATACTTCAAGGGTTCCTCCAGGGTCAAAAGGTTGAGAAAGGCTGGTTTAGGGTATCTTACCATGACCTGATTTTGATAAAGATCTCCATAATTTTAATCAAATGATAAGATTAAAAGGATAAAAATGTATGAATTAGAAATATTTGAGAAACCCTGAATTGGAGTGAAGTAGTAAAAGCAATCATTATGAAAAATCACAGTGGCTATTTCATTTTGGGATTGGATGTACAATAATATAAATGATAGAATAAAACTGGAAGAGGACATAAAGAATGAGCACAAGTTCATGTGATATTGGAAATCAGGTTAGCGTTAAGCAAAGAAAGAAAACAGGATTCACCATCTTAATTAGATGAATGCATTACATCAGCTGACCATGAGAAGGATAGCTATGCAAAATATGACTAATTTGTGCTGAAGCTTTGTTCGTTTAATTTGTTGGAAGGTACATTTCTGTGATTAGATACATTTTTTTTATTTTACAGACAGACCTCATAATCCTATGGTGAATGCTGGAGCAATTGTGATCACCTCTTTGATCAAGGTAAAATATGTACAGTGAATATTTCTGACAGCTGCACTGTAAATAGTTTGTGAGAAATGATGAGCAGAATTAGATTCTATACAGACATGGAAATATTCCTAAACTGCGTCTTGCAGACCATAGAAGCATGTAGTCGTTATCACTTGTGTGCCTCTGAAATTGTTTTCAGTGCTTGTTTTTCAGCTGCCTGTTGCTCCCCAAATTCAAAAAGGAGTTTTGGGATATGGAGCAAGATAATATTTTAAGGGGGAATGTTGCTGGTATGTTTCTATTTCTCTTTCCCCACTTCCCTCCCTTTTACTTTACAGTTTGAAACACTTGCATAAAATCCCAAACTACTTTTGAAACTGGGTTTGGTAAAGAAGTTTCTTTCTCTGAAAAAATTGATATTAATGTATTGTGTATACATGTAATCTTTCTAGATTGTGGAATGGAATACTATGAGGTGAAAATATTATATTAAACAAACTTGGGAGGTTTTTTTTATAAAGCATGCCCACTCATTTTTAAAGTTATAAATTTAATCTTTTAGCAGTTTTAATATGCAGTTTAACCTTTTTGTAAACTTATTTTAAGAATGAGTTGGAGTTATGCTTCCATAGAGAAAACATTTTTTTCATTAAATAATTATTTTTATAATTCTATTTATACCTTCACCAGATACAAAGTTAAATCCCTTAGCATTTCTTTAATATTAAATATTCTTACTTTTTGAGGTAATACTTTTTTTCCTTAGAAAAATATATTTTAAATGTTAATTAATAATTAACAGTGTACAGCTTTTATTCAGATTTCCACATTTCAAGTATACATACTTTGAATTGCAGGATTATTGTTAATCTTTAAAAGTATATATTTATATATATTTATTTCTTCATCACTAAGATATCTAATGAACATATTCCCTTTTCCATAATTTTGAAGTAGAAAAGTTAAAATGGAGATCTTAAATATTTGATTACATCATACCATTCTCTCATTTCTCGTCATAACTTTAGTTATGAAAGGCTATTTTAGTCTTGGCTCATGGTTTTCTGCTTCTTATTTATATTGAAAAAGTGTAAAAAAAAAATCCTGCTTTAAACATTTATCTTTAATAGCTGTAGGTGAAGGAAAATGGCCTTGACAGGTAAATTTATTTATGTTTATTTTTTTTTCTGGAGGTTTAAATAATTTAAAATTCAGCTTGACAATGAGATTTTAAAATAAGTGGTAGACAATTCATCAGATAGCTAAGTGCATTTCTTGTTCACATAATAGCCTTATTTACAGTAATCCAATATATAATCTGAAGTGCATACTTGTTTGGAAATTTATTTTATTAAAATTAATGAATTGCCAATCAAATGTGTATTTTATTGGTGGGCAAAAATCCAGTATAGGTTTCAGGCCATTACAGTATATCGTAGCTTTCCTTTCTACTGCATGCAGTTGTAATATAAAAACACAGCAACAATGTTACAAGTCAGTATTGATTGCATTGGAACTTTGCATGTAGTATCTGCATGTCTAGCAGACATAAACCACCATATTGCATCATTATTTGTTTATAGTGATTGTAAGACATTTTATGTGTTCCATCTTCTGGGAAGCTATTTCATGAAAATAGTCTATAAATTGTAAAATTCAAAAAATTGCAAATTAGAATTTCTGATCACATCCCTAAGTTGATTTAAAGTCTCACTGTCATAAAATAAATCTGTTTTGAAGTAATGATGCATGACATATCAACAGCCTTACAAGTAAAGTTATAGAACTTAATAGTCCACTTTCATAGGAAACACCCTTGTAAATCTTCTCTGTTTAATTAATTAGCTGAAAGCATTTCTGTCATGTTCAGGTACCGCACAAACAGATATTTATGTGCATTTTGCATCTTCAGTTGAAGATTAAATCCTAGAAATTAATCTTCAGTTGAAGATTAAATCCTAGAAATTTAGTAATTTACCTGGAAGGAAGGCAATCCTGAATTTATAACAATCCTTCCCAAAATAAAGAGTAGACTCCGTGTGTGTGTGAGAGAGAGAGAGAGAAAGAGAGAGAGAGTGCGCGCACGCATGCACACACACACACACACACACACACACACTGTGCAATGCTCAGTTTTCTCATCGTGTCAACCTAAGGTCAATTGTGTGTGCATCTCTCTCTCTCTGCCTAAATCCACACTCCAAAAAAGGTCTAGGTCAGGACAAAACAAAACAAACCCTACTGATTAAAATTATTGTGAATAAAAAAGAATAGTCATTCTGCATATAGAAACCATTTCCTCTCACCCTCAAACTGCTGTTATACATGCAAACTTAAGTAAATGTATAAACATATTCGCTTGTCTTCCTCCAGCAGAAACTGCTTTTTAAAAAGGACAGCAGAAAGAAACAGGATGTTGATGTTGATGGGGAAAGCATAGCTGCACTAGAGAGAAAAGTCTGTGGAGGGGGAACAGGAGAAGTGGAGAAGAGTGGGGCAAGGTGTACCTGTACCAGAAAAGAAAGGAAAGAGAGAGGCCCTATTTAGTTGTTAGAAGCTAAGGTTAAATTCAGTGGACAAGAGCTTCTGTCAAGCAATGGGATAAATTTTAGACTAACCTCCAAAGGCATTAAGGTTTTTCAGCAGGGATGTCTGCTGTCATTTGTATCTTCTGCTTTGGTTTCTTCTGTTCTTCTCAATAGAATGTGTGAAAATCCCCTCAGTTCACAGAGTTGCAAGTTTAATAAGTAATCTTCATGTTAGTTGTGTCACAAGTATAGATGAAATTCCTAGGTGTGCACAAATATAGTTGTCATTTGATACTTATTAATTCTTACCATACTAGTGTACCTTCTTATTTTTATTTCATGGTAGCTTTCTCAATCAACTGATATTTGAAAATAGCAAAACAAGGCCAGTTTCATTCCACTCATTTTGAATTGCAATCCAGGTAGTTATACAAAGCCTTTGAACTTGAATAGTTAAATCACACCCATCTGTCTGTGATTCTTATATTTGTGGTCCATAGCACAGTTAATAGATAAAAGACCAAAAAAAAAGTTACTTCCTAGGGCATGGGTGAGGAACCTTGTGTTTTCCCAATTTTGGACTATGCTTCCATCATCTTCCATGGTGACCGAGGCTAATAGGAGATGGAGAGCCACAGGTTAACCCACCCCTGTTCTATAAGATTATTGTCTATTAAAGTGGGGCCTACGTACATTCACACATCTTCTCCCTTACATGTTGCTTGCTACTATTTTGGAAAAGGGAGTTTAATAGCACTGCCTGGCAGAGTGCCAGCCAGCTGACTGGCAGTCTTTCAGTGAGCGATAAAACACTGGGGAATGACACCACTGGGATAGTGGTATCAAGCTTCTCATTAAGGCTGCAGCAGAAGCCTTCTTTTTCCAACTGCAATTTGACCCAAAATTACCAATTGCAGTTAGCTTGTGGAGGAGGTCCCATTGGTGCCAATAGCATTGTTTCTGTTTAGGATTCTAGCTGGGACAGGCATGAAAGTCCCTCTCTCCTATATGCTGTGGTACCAGTGAGAATTGTGTTCCCTCCCTCCACACAGCCAATAGTAAATTAAAAATTAACCTGCCCTGTAACATAAGATCTAGTGTGATTTATAGATGCAAGATGCAGCTGTATTGAGGTATAAGGTAAAAGGTTCACCCCTTAATTCATATGTGGAATCCTAAACTATAGTCTGCATATATATGCGCTAATCAACTCTGTGCTCTAGATGAATTCCCTGTGTTATCTCTAGATGTACAGCTTAAATAAATGTGAAATAATCACTGGCTTTAAACACAGATAATTAAAAACAGCAGTTGGATGTAAGCCACTGTTGTTGAATATAACACTTTCTAGTGAGATTGTGGAAGAACTTGATAACTAAATAGAAGTGCCTGAAATATGGTGGCAGTTCTTGTAATTTTCTGTGATAGTATTCAACTGCATGGCATGGTCAGTACAGGGTTAAAATAACAGGATATAAGATGCTAATAGAGAATAAAATTTCAGCACTATCAGTAAAGCCTTGAATACTGGTGACTTCATAGACCTGTCTATATAGTTTTCTTGCAACCGTATGGAAGTGGGTTTGCCATTTTTAAAAATTTTTGCTCAAAATTCTATTAATAATAATGTATTGATATAGTGGATTTGTGTATAGCCTCTCTTTAAAACGTATTACTTTTTCATCTTACTTGCAACTATCAAAGGGAGTGTTGCTTTCCTCTAGAGGACAGCCCTTTTTTTCTTATATAGATGTAAGTACATCTATATGAAATTGAATTGAATTGAATCGAATTATATAAATTATATAATAAGCCATGTTTTTTTTAGCAATGCTTCATTGAACAAGTAATTGTGGTTCAAATATAATGCTGTCATAAATCATGAGTTAGAAGCCAGAGGAAATAGATCCATATCTGAAGTGATATTCAGTCTAAATTCAGACACACCAAATTTAAATGCATGTGCAGACAGTGTTTACAGCATTAGATGTGAAGTGCAGTACAAAAATTAGACAGTGCAGTCCTGTATTACTGAAATTTTCTAGCCCGTAGCTACAGAACCATTTTTAATTGGTTTTGAGGCTTATTTGTATGCTTTAAATGTTCCAGTCAAATCCTGAACATAGGTCATCTTAAACATGATAAAATGTCTGTGTCATATTTGAGGAAAGCTCCAGTACACGTACTGTCTTTGTGACAAGCTTCTGATACTGAAATACCACCATATAGTTCCAGTATGCATGTCTATGAAGGTTCTCAGTCATCCAGGTGGAATTGTCTGTAGCTTGAAACCCAGTTGACATGATTCAAGCTACAGACAATTCCAGTATGCATGTAGTGCTTTGTATTAGAATGGTAATTTAAAATACTGGTAGGGTAGGATGTATACTATTTGACCATAATAAAACTAATTTGTTGAATAAGTAACTCCTCAGAAATCTGTTGCCAGTTTAGAAAATTCACACGATTAAATCACATGAACTGCTAAGATCAGCAGTACTAAGCACAGAACTTAATATAATTTTATGTTTGGTGTGTCTCTATAATAGTGACCTAGTATCTTTTTTTTTTTTTTGCATTTATATACATATACATTTATTAATCATAATTATAACAAAAAACAAAAAAACCTTACAATGTGCACCCCACCCCCAGGACCACTATTGTCTTAATCATTCCTCTTTCCAAAAAGATAATAATTCTTTCGAAGGTATACATCCTTTCCCTTTTAATAATACATATTCTACAAATATATTCCAAATTTCTTCAAAATTATTTCTAATCTGTAATCCCCTTCTAACGCTAATATTAGATGTTAATTTATCATTGATTGCCATATCCCATACTTCTTTGTACCATTCCTCAATTTGATATTCCCCTTGTACTTTCCATTTCCTTGCTATTATTAATCTTGCTGCTGTCATTAAGTTTGTAATTAAATTTTTTGTATTCTGAGTACAGGTAACCTTATTATATATTGATAACAATGCTATTTCCGGACATGCTTCCATATTCATTCCAATTATCTCATTGATCTCTTTAAATATCTTCTGCCAAAATATCTGTATCTGTTTACAACCCCACCACATATGGAGATAGGTACCCAACTCCTGACACCCCCTCCAACATAATACTGAATATTTCTTATTTATTTGATTTAATCTTACAGGAGTCAGGTACCATCTCCATACCAATTTAAAATAATTTTCTTTTATCCTTATGGACATAGTTTTTAAAATACGCATATCCCAAATTTTTTCCCAACTCTGATTACTTATTTGTTTTACTAAATCATGATCCCATAATGATTTAAGATAATCTTGTTGATCTTCTGTTTCTAATAATATCTTATAAATTTCACTTGTTTCTCCTTTTATAACAAAATTTTCTTCTTTATCTTCTCTTTCTATAATCATTTTCTCAAATCTTGTATAATCTCTACATTCTTTATTTTCCTTTATCCATTTCCGAATCCATTTCTCTAATTGTGTATAGTTAAACCAAGATAACTTTCTTTCCCTTAATACCTCTCTTATTCTATCTTTACTATTCATTTCTTTCACCCAATCCTTTATTTGAAATATTTTCTTCTCCCTCAATTCCGTTTCCAATTCCTTCTTTAAATTTATAGGGAATTTTTCCATCATCACCACTGGAGTCAAAGGGGAGACCACTGGCATTAGTTTTTCCTTATATTTTACCCAAATCTTCAAAATAGTTTTTAAAAGGGGGTTCTCAACTCCTTCCAGCCATTTCTTACTAGGTTTATTAAAAAATACATTTTCCAATTTCCATTCCAATACTTGAGTCTCCATCTCCAACCAATTCAGCTCTCCTTGTCCTACTATCCCATCTATAATATATCTTATTTGATTCGCTATATAATATAATCTTAAATTCGGGAGCCCCAATCCTCCAACTTTTTGAGGTTTATACCATCTTTTTTTATTCACCCTTGCTTTCTTATCTCCATTACAATAATTGTTAATCATGGTTTGCCAACTCTTCATTTCTGTCTCTGATACCATAATTGGTAACATCCTAAATAAAAAGTTTATTCTAGGTAAAATCTTCATTTTAATAATTGCTATTCTGCCAAACCACGATAATTTAATTTTCCTATACTCCTCTAACTTCTTTTTAATCTCTTGCTTTAATTTATGGAAATTTTCCTTTTCTAAACTCTCCAGTTCTCTTGTTATATTTATTCCTAAATATTTTATTGAATTCCTTAATTTAATATTTGTTTTATTATTATTCATAAACCATCGTTCTCTCTCCTTACTGTAATTAAATAACATCATTTCTGATTTAGACCAATTTATTTGTAACCCTGTCATTTCCCCAAATTCTTTCAAATATCCTCCTATTCCCTCCAACAACTCCAGTGGATTTTCAATAGTTAATAATGTATCATCTGCAAACATATTTACTTTAATTTTCCTTTTATTCCCAATCCCTTTAATACTTTCATCTTCTCTAATGACATTGGCTAAGATTTCTATAACTAAGGTGAACAAAATCGGGGAAAGAGGACAACCTTGCCTCGTACCTCGGGCTAGTGGAATTTGATCAGTCATTCCATCATTAACCACAACCATTGCATTATTTCGTTGATATAATTGATCTATCAATCGTTTAAATCTTTCACCAAATCCACAGGTTTCTATTATTATTTTTAAAGCTGGCCATTCCACACAATCAAAGGCTTTAAATATATCCAAGGCTATTAAACCTGCTTTCAATCCTTTCTTATTTATTATATTTATTATATTTATTATATTCAACACTCGTCCAGTTAAATTTGACATCTGCCTTCCCGCAACAAAACCACATTGATCCTTATTAATATATTTAAATATAAAAGTATTCATTCTTTTTGCCATTATTGCTGTCAATATTTTAGCATCCTGATTTATTAGTGAGATAGGTCTGTATGATCCAGGATCTGTCAGATCTTTATCAGCCTTTGGTATTAATATAATTAACGATTGTTCCCATGATGGTGGCATCCTACCACCCTCTATAATTCTGTTATATAATACCTTTAATTTAGATACCAATAATTTTTTAAATATTTTGTAATATTCCGGTCCCAATCCATCTACTCCTGGAGACTTCCCCCCTTTTAATTTATCAATAACATCTTCTATTTCCTTATCTAATACTTGTTGCTCCATTACCTCCCTGTCAGCCTCCTGCAATTTTATTTTACAATACTTCCTTATATATTCTCTTATCTTCCTTATGGGGTTACCCCTTGAAGAATATAGTTCTTGATAAAAGTCTCGAAAGACTCTTATTTTATCCTTCATCCAATTATAGCTTTTTCCCATTTTGTCTTTAATCACTCCAATTAAATTCCTTGCCTTTTTCGATTGTGCAGACCTAGCCAGCATTTTAGAATTTTTATTACTGTGTTCAAAAAATTCCCTTTTCAAATATATCAAATTTCTCTGCACCTTCTCCATATCTTTATTCTCCAATTCCTTCCTCTTTGCTTGTAATCTTGCATATATCTGTTTATCCCTATCTTTTATATATTTCCACTCCAACTCTTTAATTTCTTCCTCCAATTGTTTCCCCTCCTTTTCCTGCTGCCTTTTCAATGTGGCTGATTCCCTGATACAGATTCCTCTCATTACTGCTTTCATTGTATCCCATAATACCGCTTGTGTACATTGTCCTGTATCATTAATATCCCATATATCCTGCCATTCCTTTCCAATTTTATCCACAATATGCTTGTAATTAAAAATCCTTGTATCTAACCTCCATCTCTTAGCTTCTTTATAATCTTTTTTAATTTTAATATCCATATTAATCAATGCATGGTCCGTGACCTTAATAACCTCTATTTCAGTATTCATTATTTTAGAAACTAAACTTTTAGACACAAAAATATAATCTATTCTTGAATAACTCTTAAACACCGACGAATAAAAAGTAAATTTGTTTTCTTCTCCTCGTGTTATTCTCCAAACATCCTTCAACTCATTTTTATTCATTATCATAGTTAAATCTGTAAAATTATTACGCCACTCCTCTACTGAGGGATTGGATTTATCCTTCTGTTTATCCATTACCATATTAAAATCCCCTGCCATTACAATATAACCCTTCTGAAAATCCTCCATATCTTTAAACACCTTCTCATAAAACTGCTTCTGTTTCACATTCGGGGCATAGATGTTAACCAAAGTATATTCCTCTCCCCCCAACTCCCCCTGTATCATTATATATCTACCCATAGAATCCTTTTTTGTCTTTATTACATTAAAACCACATTTCTTTGATATTATAATCGCCACTCCTCTTGCTTTAGAAGTCCCATATGCCTTTTCATAAACAGCTGACCATCTTAATTTAAGTTCATTTACCCCCTCCTTCACCTGATGTGTCTCTTGTAAAAATATTATGTCTGCTTTGTCTTTATGCAATAGTGCTTCCACCCTCTTCCTTTTAATATTTGATCCTAGCCCTTTAACATTTAAAGTTGTAAACCTTAATGTATTCTCCATGAAATTTGAACATTTTTTCTTAGTTGGTCCTTTGAAGTGAAACCCTTAACAAACCCCCTAGTTCCCAATCCCTTACCCTCCCCCCACCCCCCCTCATACAAACACAAAAGAGCTTCCCCCCTCTTCCGGAGGTTATCAACCTCTCCCATAGTTCTCATGAACTCCTCAAGGGGGGGGGGAGGCAGTTCCCCGGTTTCACATAACAGCATCAACACCGAATCATTATCTCCCAGTCCATCTTCCTTATGTCCTGTCTCAGGTACAATATTTTCTTCACTCCTTTATAATAATATCTTGTTTCCTCCTGCTACTTCCAGTTCTTCCTCTAGTTCTTCCACTTCATCTTCTCTCTGCTTCCTTAAATCCAGCTGGTGTAACAGCTCCATCCCTTGTTCCAATGATATTATTTTATGAAATTTCCCTGCCCATCGAAACTTTAAAAATACAGGGTATCCCCAGTTATACACAATTCCCTTGTTCTTCAGAACAGCAATACAAGGCTTCACACTCCTCCTCCAATTTATTGTTTCTGGGCAGAGATCATTAAAGACCTGAACCGGGACTTTCTGATATTGTAGTCCTCCAATGGCTTGTTGAGTAGCCCTCATAAAAAGTTCTTTCTTATAATAACTTTGAAATCTCATAATAATGTCTCTGGGGGTCAGTCCTCCTCTCCTAAAGGTAGCTCTGTGGATACGTTCCAAATCTGCATTTTCCCAGTTAACATCTTTTGCCACATTTTTCAACCACTCCATCACTTTTTCTCTCAAATTCTTTGGATTTTCCCCAGACTGCTCTGGGAGCCCACAAATGCGTACATTAGATCTGCGTTCTCGATCTTGAATATCAATCATCTTCAACTCCCATTGCTCAAACTTAATGTTATATTCCACCATCTTCTTCTGATTATATGTTACTGTTTTCTCCAATTCCTCCACTCTCTTACTTACAACTTTAATTTCCTGCTTAATTCCTAAGAGTGTTTTATTTATTCCTCTTAATATCTCGTCCACTATCTGAGCTCTGAGAGTCTCATTATTTTTCTGCATCATTTCTGCAAATCTTGTCATCATCTCCTCCAGATCCACAGCCATTTTCTTTTCTTTCTCTCCCTTCTCTTTCTGCCTGACGACAGCAGCTGCCTCCTGTATACGATAATTAGCTGCTCCATTACTCATTACTTCCACCTCCGAATTCCGCCTCATTTTAGACCTTTCTAAATCTTTTTTATCAGACATAATTACTTCATCAGTTTCAGCTCTTTCCAAACGTTCTAAACTCCTGTCCGAGGGTTTATTTTTATTTTTAACCCTGTTCCAAGCTGGAAGAGTCTGCTGAGTTAAATTCTTCCCTCTAGGCATTAGCTCTCTGCCCAGAGTTAAAACCGAAAGTAAGTCTATCCAACTTACTTTTGATAACAAAGTCAAAATAAATTATAAAGTTCCAGTCTAGGGTTTTTCAGCTTCCGACTCACCCGTCGACATTTATCTATATGTTGTTTAAACGTAGGAGTCCAGCTTTTAATTTCCTTCTGACTGGGAGTTCTCCGATGCACGCTGCTACTCCATGTCCCCGACGCTCCGCCCCCGACCTAGTATCTTAGAATTGAAACAAATATAATTATTTTATGACTTTTAAGTTTCTACTGCATGCTGGTAGAATTTTGGCATAAATAAAATATGATCCCTACTTCTTATTTAATACTGACATGTGTATACCTATATAAAATATGCATGTGTGATGTGTCATTGGATTGTTTCAGTCTTAAAATATTTTGTGTTCTTAGGCGTATAATTTGTATATACACAATAGTGTGCATATACACATAAATATACATGCGAGCATGCACACTGTAAGTGTATATATGTATATATTATGTTTGTGAAGTTAAATATTGCATGGTACATTTTGTAGACAGATTAATTGCTTGTAAAAAGTCTCCACAGATCAGAAATGTAGCCCTTCCATAGTAAAACTTGTCTTTGTTCTTTCTCATATTCCATCTTCAAACTGGAGAAATATCTTCCATATTGCCGGGGTGGGGTGGGGAGACAACTCTTGCAATATTTGGCATCTTGTTTCTTGTTATAATGCTGACTTGACTTTTATTTGTTTTCTTTAAAGAAAAACTTGTCATGACCAAATGAAATGGCATTGTTAAGAACATGGGTTTTAGGTGCTATGGGAAAAAATCCAGTATTTAAATGTTTAAATATGCATATTCACACTTTTATTACTGAAATTGTAAAAAAAAAAATCTGTCTTTCTTGTGTGTTGAAATACTCTGGAGCTTAAAGCCAAGAAAATTCTGAATATGATAAATGCTGAAATAAGTTTGCTTTGCTTACATGCTCAGACTCTTGCTTGGTATATTGATTCTGCTAATGGCGTCAAAATAGTGAAGGCTTTGGGGGTTTTTTGTTCCGTTTTTTTTGGGGGGGTGGGGAGAGAATGAAATGTTACGGTAGTCTTGCATTAAGCATCTTTCTCCTCCTGCCAGATGTAGGGGAGAAATGCAAAACTTGTTTCAGTTTAACTGTTTTAACCATACAACAATGATCAGTACAGCACCCCATAACTAATGCTGACCCCCCCCCAACTTTCCCAAGCAACATTCACTGTGCATTTAAAAGGTTTTTGTGGTTTAAATGTTGTTACATATTTTACAGCATTAGGATCTATGGAATATTTTGACAACTGCAACAGTTCAATGAAGTTGGTAATTTCTTCTTTTAATTATTTTTCATTGAACAGATTTGGAGTTACACTTTTTTAAAAAGTTTGTTTTTCTAATGCTTTTCAACACATTGCATAATCTTTTTAGCATATTAAATAGCCTTTGACTCTATGGGTAGCAGCATTTTGATTTGATTGGTATATAACATTGACACAATAGTATGGTATTCTTTCAGCTGGTGATCATACGTGAATGACTGTACATCACTAGATGAGCTGGTGCTTGTGGCTTCACGGATTATCTGCAAGGTCCTAATCCACTGTAGAATGGGAAATGAGGCTGGCTTTATGCATTTCATTGAGTAGAATGCTGGTACATACAGGCTTCAAGTTTTTCCTCCCCCCCCCCTTAAACTAACATTGTGCAAGTAACGTTTCATAGATTGTTTAGAGACACCCTTTGGATTTGAGAACTAAATGAAACATTAACCATGTTTCTATGACGTTAGCTGAGGCCTTTAAATTTGAGTCTGTCTGCTTTAAAAATGGTCATTCCAGTAAATACTTGTTTAAATATCTAGCTGCTTAAACTTTAGGGATACAGATAAAGTTTCCAGAATATTTTTATAATAAACAAGGAAGTTTGTTTGCTGTGTCACTGTAATCTCGTTTAAACAATGAGTCTGCCTTGTTCAAACGGTCTCACCTCTATAGAACTTTTTAGCTACATTTTCATATTACTTATTTTTGAGGTTTTTGATCTGCAAACCTTAGTATTTCTGAAATTAAAATACCAAATGTAGAAGGAAATGGCACACACTGTTTAAGGTATATTTTTACTTGAAGAACTATCCTTTTCAGTATCCAGATAAAAATGAAATGAGATTTTGATCCTCTAGCCTCAGTGTAGGCTTTTGGGCCCTTGAAGGCTTGCTTCCTCCCAGCATATATTTATGCAGACTCTTTGCAAGGTTCATTAATACACAAGCATGCCTATATGCACACAATTTTAAACTTTACACATTTACTATAGGATATTTCGTATAGCAGTAGTCAGTTTGTAGCATTTTCTTTATACAATCCCTTGAGTTTAAGAGCAGCATTATGTTTAGCAGTCCACAAGTCCCTCTGGTACCAAACTGGGCATCACTAAATATTTGTCACTTTATGACATTCTATCTTTAAGAGTTCGGTTAAACTACCTAAAAACAGCATTTTTGTTATCCCAGTTTGTTAACACTGATGGCTGAAATATAAAGATACTCATAGGTGGTTTTTAAAGTGTGAGAAGCATGCACACACACAAGCTCCCAGCAGCACATTTGGTCATAACCAAACTTTTTTTTAATGCAGTTGTCTTTTTACCAGTGATAAAACTGTTCTACCTAGCATTTAAAAGCTACCTCCACAAAATAATTAGTATTAATTATAAATATCATTGTAGTTCAGCAAAATGTAAAAAATCATGGAAAGTTAATGGATTCACTGATTACATTTCAAATAAAACTAGGTTCAGCTCTATTCTTATACATTGGTAACATTTTTAACAGGCAATTTTAAAGTACTTTAACGCCTTATATAACAGTTCAGTAATCTAACTCTAGGTATATAGACTAACACATAAAACTCTAGTCTAATAATGAATAATAGCATTTAAGTAGTGATAAAAGGAATTAAACTAAAACTAAAGTTTCCATGTATTAATAAACTTTGTAAATGTGTCTTCTTTCCTTTCAGCAAGGAGTAAATAATGCTGAGAAGTTTGACTATGTAAGTGACCCTTTTAATTCTTACTGTTTATTTCCTGTAGTTTTAAATTTTACAAAACAGAGTAGGATTTTATTGCTGCATTCCACATCTTTCGCTTCATATCTATTTATTAACTGGATTCCAAAACACTTGGATTGGAATTGAACACTGCTACTGACTGTAAGGAACAATTTAATGATCCATTTTATATTTAATGATAAACTACAATGTAGCCACTCGAGGTAAACCTCAGTCTCATACTGCAAGTCTTTCCTCTTCTAGTTCAGCTGTGAAATTTAGAAGCATTTGCTTCCCAGTTTTAAACTAACCACAGAATGTCATTGCATTTGGACTAGACCGAAATGTATCTCCTTTTTTAATTGAAACAAGTTAAGATAAAAAAAATATTAATTTCTAATTTAAATTAACTATAGTTCCTATTTTAGACATAGCAATAATTAACAATTTATATTAAAACAGAAAGTGTCTTCATTCTTTCTTGTGGAATACATTTGTTCTTACAGAATGACAGTATTGTTTAATATCTAAAGCTAACTCAGTGATACATTTTGAAAAAACAATCCTGCTTTCTTAATAGGTGATGCAGTTCATGAATAAGATGGCTGGAAATGAATATGTCGGTTTCAGTAATGCCACGTAAGTATGTTTCCTAGATTAACTCTGACACTATGAGCTAGGTAGCAAAAGCTAATATCAGTAGTGTACGTATTTTGGTTTATTAATGAAATCTGTTCCATCTGCTGACATACATAGAGCCCATGGGTACTGGAGAAGCATTTGCTCTTTGCTGGATTTCTGTAGAAGTACCTTATGGCACTGTCTCCTCTAAAAATTAATCGGAGAGGGAGGAAAAAACCCTGCTCCTTTCCTCCACTAAGAGTTGAGGATATAGGAGAAAGAGAAGTTCTTTCTCTTCTACAGGTTTGGTTTTGGTGAAAGCACCAGTATTGCCTCACCACTGTTGCCCACTTCAAACAACTGTGGTTCCCTGTAGAGAGAAATTAGTAAGTTGTTTCTTCCCCTCAAAGGGTTTTTCAAGAAGCAGCAGCAGCAGCAGCAAGGCATGCTTTTCTACAACAGCTGAGCTTGTAGCACTACTTGCTGTATAGTTTCTGTTTGCTTGCTTGCTTGCTTGCTTGTTTGCTTATTTATTTATTAATTACCCCACCTTTATATTATATTTTTGTAAATAACTCAAGGTGGCGAACATACCTAATACTCCTTCCTCCTCCTATTTTCCCCACAACAACCACCCTGTGAGGTGAGTTGGGCTGAGAGAAAGTGACTGGCCCAAGGTCACCCAGCTGGCTTTCATGCCTGAGGCGGGACTAGAACTCTCAGTCTCCTGGTTTGCTGTTGGCTCCTTCTTAGGGCTGAGAGAGAGTGACTGGCCCAAGGTCACCCAGCCAGCTTTCATGCCTAAGGTAGGACTAGAACTCTCAGTCTCCTGGTTTGCCATTGGCTCCTTCCTAGGGCTGAGAGAGAGAGAGGGACTGGCCCAAGGTCACCCAGCCGGCTTTCATGCCTAAGGCGGGACTAGAACTCTCAGTCTCCTGGTTTCTAGCCCAGCACCTTAACCACTAGACCAAACTGGCTATATTGGCGTGATGATGGTACTAATGGTGAAGTTTTCTCTTGAAGAGAATTGAGCTTCTGGAGAACATAACACAAATACCGTGCTGCCGTACATAGTGACTAAACAAAAAGACAGAGTTGACTACTTTCTTGCATGAGGCAGTTTCCTTTCCAGTTTCCAGCTTTTCTGGAATGGCATCAGATTTGCAGAAAAAAGTAATTTTTTCTTTCTTCCCACTGAATGATGGAGGAGAGGGAAATAGTTGTATCTCAGGAATACTTCGTGATGGAAGCAAAGAAGCAGAACATGTTGACATTAGCAAAGGAATTTATAGAATTCTGGCTAAAACATGGCAAAATATTCCTTAAGAAATTCAGAAATCCTGTTCTTTTATTGACTTAGATGCACCCCCACAAATCACCACAAATAAAAGTAGTTGACTGTTTTTTAAAAGGCATTTTGATCTCAAAACCACTCCTACAGTAAAGGAGGTTTATTGTGATGTGGCAGCTTATGACAGAATGTTTCTCTGCAGACACGGTGTTATTTTGTCTGGCTCAAGTAACTGACTATTGGATATGTGGGCCAGAAGTTGTTAAAAACCTTAATAGCTTTCAAACAGGAAAGATGGATAACATCTTGAATAATGTTTCAAAGGCAGTATGGGATGAAAACTCTAAAACATTACAGCAGTTAACCTCGAGTGGTTAGCTTCTCTGGTAACCTCTGCTGTCCTCTGCCAAATAAAGCCGGTTCTAGCTTTGAAGTTCTCTGACAATTACAGCTTGCTGTTGTCTTGTCCAGCCACCATCTGCAATGTATATACAGTTTAGAGACAATGAGATTTGCGTGATGCATCTTGGGAAACTTTGAGCAAGAAATGCGGAAGTAGTTTTGCTGTTGTGTTCTTGATTTGCATTAGTAAGGACCAAGAGTAATAATGGGGGTACATTTATGACTTGTGCTGCATTCCCACTTAACATCTAAGTAAGTTCTATTGATTTCTCAAGTAGTTGTGACAGATGTATTGTCAATTCTTTAGTTCCCTTGCTGAGTTGTAACTTTATTTATAAAAAATGTTCAATTAAATACTGAGTAGCTAATAGACATGTCTATAAGCATGTCTATTATCTTATAAGCATTTAGTGCTTGATATCCATTTCTGCCCCTTTTCTCCCTTAGGTTCCAGTCTGAAAGAGAGAGTGGAGACAGAAACTTTGCAATAGGCTATTATCTGAAAGAGAAAAAGGTATGCTTTTGGGTTATATTTACTCCACTTCCTTAAATATATGTAGTGTCAATTGAATATATGTAGTGTCAATTGAACAAGCTACACAGAACATTTTATTTCTTCATAGTGACTGTAAAGGTAAATACAATATTGAAATACTAAAAATGCAATGACAGTATATTCTTCAGTTTTGGTCTCTATGATTTACACAACTGGCTGATGTGCCTGCACAAAACCCCATTTGGAACTTTCTAGAACTTGCAGAAACATTTGATGGGAGCCCCATGTATACTACTTGTTGAATGTCATGCCGCTTAGCGTTGCTTGCACTGAACCCCTTCAGTTTCAACCAACATACTTCCCAACCTTTCTGGATCTGCATAGAGTTGTTTTTGCACTTGGTCACAGGTTCTCTGTCTTCAGCATTATGATCTTTAGGGCCCTTTTTGTGAGTGCCAGTGCAGAGGGAGCAAGCTTCCCCTTTCAGGTGGGCATAAATTGTGCCTTTTTGCTTCAGCGAATATCTCTTGCTCTGGATGTTCCTTCAAGACAGATCTTGTATCCAAGCTCTAGCCTGACTCAGTGCCTCTGAGGTGTCAGCATTCTCTGGAAAATCTACCCAACTTTCCCATTTCTGGTGCCTATGAGGGGAAAGCCAGGAACCATAACATGGGTACAGGTGCAAGACTTAAGTGTACAATGGAACAGATGACCTCACAATTACAAGCAAGCAACCTGTCCTCCACCCACAGAATAAATCTGTGGCAGATGCTTTTTAATATGCATGCACGCAACAAAAAATAGATATTCCCATTAGCTTCAGAGAGATACTTACTGAAATCCTTGTAATATTACTCATTACATTAGTAGTAATTAATGTAATCCTATTTTAAATTTAACCCAGTGGCCTTATGTTCTCATTAGATGATTTTGTACCGTTTGGATTACTGAGAAGTAGTTGGTTTGGGCGGGGGGAAGACATCATCTTATTCACCTGACCTCCTCCTCCATTTGGTTTAAATGACAGAGGAAATAGGCATGGGACAGAGAAAGAAATGTAATATCTTCATATTATAATCACTTGCAACGCTCTTGCCAAAAGCATGTAATGATCTCTTACTAAACTACTTGTCAGCAATACATATTGTTTGATGGTTTTGTAATAGAGCTAAAATATTTTGCTTCAAATTTTCACAAGAAGGTAGAGTTAAATGTCTGGAAGACAAGTTTTGTTTTAATTCTAAATAATTCTTCTTTTCTTAGTTAATCCTCTTCTGAATTTTCAGGAATCAGATTTTCTCATCTTCTTTATCAACCAAAAGTTTTAGTTTATATATGAAAGCTTTTATTACTGTGTCATAATGTACTAAAATATTCTATTATTTTCAAGTGTTTTCCAGAGGGCACAGATATGGTTGGCATATTGGACTTCTATTTCCAGGTAGCTAATTAATCTTCAGAATATTTGTAAACCTTGCAGAAGAAAAAGAAATATATAGCAATTACATGTTAAAATTATATTTATACAAGTGCAAGGGGTACAAAGGGTCCATTGCACAAGCAGACTTGTATTTGCATAGCAGAGGATCCAGACCTTTGTTTGGGGCAAGTGTGTTAACTAAAATAATATTCCAGTTGAATATGTTTTAATAATATTATTAATAATATTATTAAAACATTATTAATAATGTATTTATATTTATATGTATATTGTATTTTTTTAATGATATGCTATTTTTATTATTGTAAACTGCCCAGAGTCGTCGTATATGAGTTGGGCGGTCAAGAAGTTTGATAAATAAATAAAATCAGCATTTCTCATTCTCTGATCTTAGTGCAAATTAACAATTGACTGCCATCCTTGGCCTAATAGTTATGTATTTTTGTAGGGATAATATATAACTTTTGTGCAGCCAGTTTTGTAGTACTATACTGAGGAGAAATGGTTGGTCATATCCTCAGAGCGTACACAACTGGCATGTTAACTGGAAAATCACCAACATATTTTCTTATCCCTAATCTTGTCACTGATTAAAATACGAGATTTTTTCCAGTCCTTATGTTCAACATAAGGCAACTTTGAATTTTGCACACTAGTAACTAATGTGAACTGTCCTGCTTCTTCTGCCACATGATTGGACTGTTGTACTGTTTATCTCTGCAGTAACTGGATAATGTATTTTTAAAATGTTTTTTAAAAAATGTCAATCTTCCATCAGAACAAGCTTCACTATTGCACTGATTAGAGAACAAGTTCAAAAAAAAAATCTCATTCTCCCAACTGTTTTACAAGTTAATCTTGCACCATGATAATCATTTTCATAAAA
The DNA here is from genome assembly GCA_023362775.1 of Charina bottae. Taxonomy (NCBI): domain Eukaryota; kingdom Metazoa; phylum Chordata; class Lepidosauria; order Squamata; family Charinaidae; genus Charina; species Charina bottae. Next base: position 18,455,591 of record JALMGJ010000020.1, on the reverse strand, counting down.
ACACTTCCCTGCCATCAGTTCAGAAGCAGGTGCCCATTTCATGCTCACTCAGATAGAGCTTTCTTCCCTAATCTGGAGACAGCTTCTCTCTCACATGCTGTATTGTTCATAGGGTAATACGTTCTTTATGGGTTCCGTCTCCCTTTTGCAAGGTAGTCCTTTCATCCTTTTACTTACATAACCTACTGTTTGCATAAGTTAATCGATGTTTTGTTGATCTTGTTGTCTTTATTTTTCCTAAGCTGTGCTCCATAGAAGTGACTTGTGAATCTGCTAGTGTCATGGCAGCCACCCTCGCTAATGGCGGCTTTTGCCCCATAACTGGTGAGAGAGTCCTGAGTCCTGAAGCAGTTCGGAACACTCTAAGTTTAATGCATTCCTGTGGCATGTATGACTTCTCGGGACAGTTTGCCTTCCATGTAAGTGTGTGTTTCAGGCTAACACTTAATAAAGGGATTTGTATAAAAACATTCAGTTATTCTTTTTAAAAAAGAATTATCTTTTTATTAAAAACAGTGGTTGCAGTTAGCAAATCAAATGTAGGTGGTAAAAGACATTCCATGTCATATAGACTAGTTAGGACTCAAACGACGGAAGTGAATCCAGGAAAACTCACAAGGTATTCTGAGGTGTCAACCAAATAATCCCTGGGATGTGAATTTACACCAATTCATACATTTTGGAAAAGTATTATTACCTTGACAGATGATATAGATATTCAGTGCAAGTATATTTTAACTGTTTAAACTGTGCATTCATTTAGGTGGGTCTTCCTGCAAAATCTGGAGTTGCTGGTGGCATTCTCTTGGTTGTTCCTAACGTTATGGGCATGATGTGCTGGTCACCTCCGCTAGACAAGATGGGCAACAGCGTTAAGGGGATACACTTTTGCCATGTGAGCGAGTCTTCTTACTTGAATTGTTACCAGTCTGTAGCAGAAGTACAATAATCATCAATGTTTACACCTATCTCAGTGAAGATGGGGAAGTTTGCATTGATCTTGAGCAGAAACGCTTATATCTTCATTGTTAGAATCAAAGCAGGTAAGGATTGAGTATTTTTAATGCAAAAAGATGGATGATCAGTACCCCAACAAGTTACAGTCAATCAGCTGAGCAAAGATACAGAGGATGCATTTTGAAAGTGGAGGAAATGCTGACAAAGTGCATGTATTTCTTTTCAGCTCAGCTCTACAAGTACTTGTCCTGGTTGCCAAAATAATGTACATTCCTTTCTTTTTGTTCCCCTAAATTTAAAACTTTCACTTAATATTTATCTTAACAAAGGGCTTTACTTACGAGTTATATGTAATCAGGTAATACCAGACTATAGCTGAATGAAACATAGTAAATTATAAATTACGATGGTATATGTACATAAATATAACAGAATGATGTTTTTACCACTGCAGGAACTGGTTTCTTTGTGCAACTTTCATAATTATGATAACCTGAGGCATTTTGCAAAGAAGCTTGATCCTCGGAGGGAAGGTGGTGATCAGCGAGTAAGTTGAAAGTATTTTATAAAATTAATGTGTAACATGTACATTATGCTTAGCAATTTCCAAATAGGATTGGTCAATGACATGTATTGCATCAATACTCTAAGTTCTGAGTGTTGAGATACAATTCAGACCACATCTGGCACATCTAGAACTTATTTATTTAATTAATTAATTAATTAATTAATTAATTTATATAACCGCCCATCTCCCCCGACGGGGAACTCTTATTATTGCTAAATGCTGAGCCTTTATTACATTAATCACTGGCTTTTACTGATTTCCTCACTTACTAGTAATAATGTGGCATTTGGCCAAAACTGTGGCCAAATAAGCTTGGGCCTATGTAATGATTGCCATAGCAGTTTGGAAAGAGTCCATGTCTAAGAGAAGGATGGATTGTCAGACTTGAACTAAAATGGAAGAACCTGGATTGTAGGAGTGGTTTAGTAACTCAGTAATTAATAGAACCTCAAGAATTCTAGTTTACTATGAAAGTTCCTGTATGGCTAATTAATACAATCAGCATCCTGTTATGAATGAAGTTGGTTATGGGAGTCTTTCTTTCCCTCCACCAAATTAAATAAATTATTCACTGTGGTTTGAAATTGAAAAGTGTCACATAATAATGTCAGGATGAGAGGATCACCATGGTTCATTGTTGAGAACCATCAAGTGCTAATTGGTAAATAAAAATAATGCTAGAATGTTTTGTTCCATTGGTAATCTAATACATAATATATGTTGCTTAAACAATTAGCACTCCTTTGGACCATTGGACTATGAGAGTCTTCAGCACGAACTTGCATTAAAAGAGACTGTGTGGAAAAAAGTGTCACCCGAATCAAATGAGGACATCTCCACTACTGTAGTGTATAGAATGGAAGGTCGGGGAGAACACAACTAGTGCAATGGGCTCTAGTTTCAGAGAGTTTAATTCATCTTTAAATACACTCCAGTTTGTCTAGATTACAGTTCCAAATATTTTAGTCTTATTCTTTTGATTTCAGTGGTTTGTATATATGCTTGAGACACCAAAAATTGGTATACCAATAATTTTATACTAATTGCTCTAATAATTTTTTTCAGAAAGCAATTTGAAACAAAACTTAACATGTGTGCTATCTAAACTTGTGTCGTGCTTAAGGAATGAATTCAAAGGGGAATTTTTAGGGGTGCTGAAAAAGTAAGAAATATTGCAATGCATCAAGATGCAAACAGCATAATTGTTAACAACATGAGAGCAAAAGATACATAAGTAGGTATTTCTTTTATTGCCAAAATATATTTTAAAAAATTACCTTTTGTCTTTTCCATAAATAGTTTAAAAACTTGATCCTAATTATTTGGATTTAAGTTCAGTTAATTTCAATGTAACCAAATGTAAATGAAGTTAACTGTTCAACTTTTGCAACACTGGCAAAAGAATACAAGACTTTTATATAAAGCATATTATAAATGTATATTGATAGACAGAAACATTTTTAAGCTTGTGTAAACATATTGGTATGTTACAATATGAGTTAAGGTAAGAAAGACATGCTGGATTAGACAAAAATCCTATTTCCAGGATTCTGCCTTTTCAATGGCCCCTTAGCATCCTTTTGCTGTTTTTCACCAGCAGTTGAATCATCCTACTTCTGAAATAGGAGGTAGTGTTTAACCATTAGGAATAGCATTCAGGTGATAGCCTCATCCTTCATGAATGTTTCTAATTCACTTTCAAAACCATAACAAATTTATGATCATCTTAAGTAATAAATTCCATGGTACAAGTGCTCTGTGAAGAATCCTGGTGTGATTGGTGACCCTGAGTTCTAATATTATAAAAAGGGGGAAATAAAAATCTCACTGATTTTTTACACCCTCTTTATTTTTATGCCCCTCTATCATGCCTCCCCATACTTTTACTTTTCTAAACTAAAAGACTCCAAATATTAAACCATTTCCTTGTAGGAGATTGATTCCTTATAGTAAATCTAATAGAAATGTGTTAGAAAAATGTGCTTCTATTGAGCCTTCAACTTCTGAAAAGAATGATTGTCTGATTGGTTTAGGCATCAAAAATCAGGTACAAAGGCTAGATTTTACTACTCAGAGTCAGTTGTGATTGCAGCAGCCTATAACTCTGTAAATTAGAAACCTGCTGTAGATGAGGTAAGGATATGTTCAGAATGCACTGCAAAAAACAATGTGGAAATGACAGCATTTAATACAGCTGCTTCTGCATTAGAAACCTGTAGTGCTGCTGAAGGATAGCTTTTCTCAGTTAACCAAGCACAGGAGTAAGTACTGTGTCAAACCTTAATTTCAGCACAATTTGAGGGAAGAGTCATAAACTCAGTAGGCTAAAAAACAGATGATAGTCAGTGTAGATAATACTGTACTATATAGACCAACAGTCTTGATATGAGTAAATATTCAGTATACTCATATAATAAATGGTATCTATTCTTATAATCAAGTTCTTTCTATGATGCTTCCTCACAAGGCTTTGTTCAACAACTACATTTTCTTCTACAAATGAAAACTTCTTGTACTCAAGTTCAGTATTATTTGCTGGATTTAAAAAAAAATCAATATGGCTGCGGTATTGGTGGCTTTTCCTTATTTAGTCTGCTAAATATCTCAGAAAAATTCTAGGAAGGGAGATAATATTAGAATGTTCAAAGCCAGAAGTGGGGAATCTGTGAGTCTTTTAGATGTTGCTGAATTATAACCTCTAACATCCCTTGCCATGGGTAATGTTGCCTATGTTTTGGGGAGTTGTAATTCAATAGCTTTTGGGAGGCCAAAATTTCCTTATTCATAGAATGGTAGATTTGGAAGGGATGACAAGGATCATCTAGGCCAGGCCCCTGCAGTGTGCAGTCCCAACACCCTTGAGAGGTGGCTGTCTGACCTCTAGAAACGAAGAACCCACAACCCCGGTAGGCAGACTGTTCCACTGTTCCACAAATCTTATTTTCAGGAAGTTTTTCCTTATATTTAAACAACAGTTGGAACTGCAACTTCTACCTCGTCCTAATTTCTGTGGCAGTGGACCATCTTCCCTGGAGCACTCTTTTATACACCTGAACATTGATACTACATTTCCACTCAATCGTCTTTTTTTCCAGGCTGAACATCCCAAATTTCTTAAGCCTGTCCTAATAGGACATGTCCTCCAGTCCTTGCATTGTCACCTTTGTTGCCCTCCTCTTAATATTTGAACCTGTCAATATCCTGGAAATGTGGTGCCCAGATTTTGGCTTCTGGTGGGAATGGCGGACTGAACAGCTGTGCCTGCTGGTTCAGCGGGTGGAGCTGACAACGCGGTAACCTTTTTTGGGCTCAGGCAGGTTTTCCTGAAGCCCAGAAACGTTCTCCGGATCGAGAATACCTGGAATCATCCCATCTGTCCTCCGGATGGCTGCTTGCAGCCAGAAGATCACAAACAGTGTTTCTCGCTCGACTGGTAAAAGCAGCTGGGAGGCTGGGATGTCACCATTTCCAAGCCACGCTGTAGCCTTAAAGGGACACTCGTCCGGCCACCCCATTTCTAAATCACCAATTTGTATTTTTTTTAAAAGTATATGTACCCCAAGAGAGGCTTTCTACAATGAGGAGAAGCTGGTTCTCTTGGTCCGTAACGTTAGTTTTGTGATTACTTTTTTTTAAAAAAAATATTCTAAGTTTTGGATTTCGTTTTCCTTCCAAAGGAAATTCCAAAGATTGAGAGTAAACAATTGCCTTCCTGTTATTATTTTTGTATTAAATTTGAAGATATTAGCATTTTCCTACACGTTGAATCGGCTGATTTGAACCTTCAGCTTTCTGTTTTTACTTTCCTTTGAGAACGGTCTGCTATTTCACTCTCACTTTATGTAAACACACTTTGGAACTCTTGCATATCTTCGACTTTCGCTGGTTAAGCTCCTAGGGGGTGCCATAATCTACTGCATGAGATATGGAGGATTTCAAACAGATTTATTCTAATTTTTATCAAACTTTTATGCAGGATATCCAGGACATTGTGGAAAATATGAGCTCTAAAATGTGCCATCAGGTTGGGGATGTGGTGGATGAAATTGAGGAATTTAAGAGTGATAGAAAGGTTTTTTTAAGACTGAGATTGGAATTTTTATTGAGATGTTGGATGAAAATTGGATAATGGAGTTGAAGAAATCTAAGGGAGAAAGTGATCTGCAAGCCATAAGTAAAATTGATCTCCTAGTAGAATGCCATGAAAAGAACCTGGAATCTTTGAGGGGGGCAGTTGAGCTGTTTGATTCTTTTAAGAGGAAAGCTCTGTGCACGTTGTGGAGATATGTAACTGTTCTGGTTTATTTTGAAGTGGGATAAGGATTGAAGAATGTTCATCTGGTTTGCTTTAAGGATTTGATTGATGCTATTTGCCTTTAAAGATATGGAATTACTGTTTTGAATTGTCTTTGTTTTTTGGGTTTATTAAGATTGGGATTGTTAAAATCGTACTATTAAGTATAATAGACAACTTACGTGCTTTCTAATTTGATTCTTATTATAGTAGACAGAAATGTATAGAATAGTGGTAGGAAGGGAATAATTAAATATGTTTTATCTTTTGGAGGGGAGATAGAAGTTTAGGAGGTTTATATGAATTTTTTTCCTTTATTTTAATATTAGAGGGAGGAGTAACTGTACTTAGTGATTTTTATTATGTGATAAAGTGGAATGTCTTATAGAAATAATGTGGTGTTTTGGTTTAATATAGAGTAAGAGATTGATTATGTAAATTTTGTATATCCTTGCTGTTAAAAGTCGGAAGCCACATCTTTTGTAAATTTTTAAAAAAATTCTCTTGTGTTTCTGCACTTTTTAAGTTTTTTTTCTTTGTAGTTTTTTTAATTCTTTTCTTGAAACCTAATAAAATTTACTATTAAAAAAGGAAATGTGGTGCCCAGATTTTCAACATGAAAATGTGATAACTCCAGTTGGGTTCTCACCAGTGTAGAATAGAGGGGAATAAGGATATCATGTGTCTTTGGTACAATGCTTCTTCTAATGTACCCAGAACTGCATTGGCCTTTCTAATAGCTGTCTCACACTGCTGTCTCGTGTTCAACCTGTTTTCAATGACCACACCCAAGCCTTTCTTTGATGGGGTTCTTCCAAGCCATGAATCCCCACTGTGTATGTGTGCCCTGCATTTTTATTCCCTAAATATAATAGCCTCCATTTTTCACTGTTGAAGGGCATTTTGTTCCTTTCAGCCCAGTCCTCCAGCCTGTCCAGATTTTGCAATCTCATTCTGTCATCCTGGGTGGTGGCCAGACCTCCCAATTTTGTCTCATCTGCAAATTCAATCTAAACAAGAGGAAATTTTGGGTCAATACCAGCACTAGAATGTGCTCTTGAAGCGCTAAGTTACATTTAAAGAAGTCATTTATCAATCTCTACAACTAATGTTTTTAGAAAAGCGTTTATATTATAATGACTGCAATACCCAGATTATCGTGTTGCTGGATTGGAAGCAATCCAGACAGATTGATAAAGTTGAAGCTGATCTGATTGGTTGATTACAGGAACAATGCCTTTTCAGTGGTGTCTCCATATTAGTGGAATTCTCTTTTTGGAGAAATCTGCTTGGCCCTTCCTGAATTTTAAGCAGAATCAATCTTATGCTGACATATTGCTCCCCCCCCCCAACATACCATTTTTAATTTGTTGCTTTTTAATTTTGGTTGTTGTTGTAAAATACCTTATGAGTCCTTGTTTTAAGAGGCATTGTAGTAGGTGGGGTTTTTGTTTTTAGCATCAAAGCATCAAAATTTTATTTACGGTCCAAGACCAAAAACAGGGAAAAAAACAGCATTACAATATAATGAGTATAAACAGGAATAAAAATAAAAAGTGAGAAAATACTAAGACGACAGCCAAGAATTAATAAAATGAGGGAGGAACCAGATGGCTTCTAACAGCTATAGCAATTGATAAAAACGTTGCAACCTTCTTAGAGGTTTCTGAAGAGTGGTCACCTAGAAGAAGGATAGTGGCTTCCTAGTCGCAATGGTAGTTGCTAACAATTGGAAGTGTTAAAGTGTTAAATTTGATCTCAATTGGGTGTACAATGGACATTTTAATAGCTCATGTAAAACAGATTCTACCTCCGTGTCTGAACAAAAGCAAGTTCAGCTTTCATATGGGAGACTTCTATATATACCAATTGTTTCCCTAATAGGTAGTGACCCAGTTTGGGCCAAAGTAAATAGTCTTCTATGAGGAACATATAAGATGTTAAAGAAATAACTAGGAACAGTCCAGGGCGGAGGAGCAATTGTGCTATAAAGGGGATGGGAAACATTGGCTCTGTCATTTTGGATATCTGAATCCCAAATTCTCTGTGTCAATTCAGCCAGGGTGTTAGCAAGCCCCAAAGCAGGTAATGCTGACAAGGGAAGACCACAGTATGCCAAATCATCATTAATTTGTCTTCTTAGGGTGGAAGACAACCTGCCTAGCAAGGTGAGATGGACTAAGGCAGTTCCCAAATAGACTTGCTTCAGAATCTAAGATGCCAATGTCTTAAGTGTGCCCCAAGGGAAATGCAGCCTAATTCCAGTTGTGTTAGAACATTAGAAATTGAATAAGGAACTCGTAGTAAGATTTTCAAGAATTTTGGTTAGATTGCTTCTAAAGCAGTAGACTCCTTACAAATACTTAGCTGAGCACTATATAGCATCAAACCCAGAAGGGTTTTATTTAAGGAATCCCTTACTAACTTTGCTCAGACTGAAGAAGCTCCTTGGATAAGGAGCGAAACGTTTCCACTGAGAAAATAGAAATCCAGTTGACATGATTCAAGCTACAGACAATTCCACCTGGATGACTGAGAACCTTCATAGACATCAAACCCAGAACTTTGGCTTTAAATAGTTTAATAGCTGCTGGGACATAATTGACCTGCAAATTTAGCTATTGCAAAGGATGTTTGGGGGGCTTATACTAGAAGCTCTTTTGTTTGAATAGACCAGCAGGTAGAAGATTGAAAATAGACAGATATTTAAAGGATTTTACCTGCTTGATGAGTTTGCCTTTGATCATCCATCTAATTGAGGCCTTAAGCGTTTCCTAGAGAATACTAATATTTTGTTTTAGAGCCCTTTAGTTCGAGGTGTTCTCTAGAGCAGGAGAGTGATAAAGCTAGCAGGAAATAATACTAAAAATTATTTTGTCATCCTTATTTGGTGAAGGTGGTTTCTCTTTGGGCATTCTGGCAGCTTCTGTGCTACCCCATTTTCCTGCATATTTCGCTTCTCGTATACCTTAGGGAGATCAGGTTTGAGGAAAGTGCACAAGACTCACTTGATAAATGGCTGATGGATAAAAATGAAACTGTTAATCTGTGGGAATGAAAGCGACTGTTACAAAAATGTGTTTCAGCTTGATTGAACTAGATTGGGGCAGAGATAAATGTTCTGCTACTGACTCAGCACTACCTATGCCACTTCACCAAGCAAATGGTTTCAGTTAACTTTGGAATACCATGCACCTCTGAAGCATTTGGCATATGCAGATTTTTGGTGTCTTTGTCATTACTGCATTTAACAAATGTGAAAATGTCTTATATGGCCTTGGGAAATGGGACCAAAACATTGATTTGTTTGAGATTATTGATTGATAATTTGAGATTATCATTGGGCAAGGATGGGCAATGAATGGACCATGTGATATTATTGAAATTCTGCTCTTCATAGTGCTAGACAACCTGGCCAAAAGTGACCAGTGATGGGAATGGTAATAAAAAATAAGGGTGTCCTTACTGTTTTGAAATCAGAAAACCCTGTCTGAGTTTAAAGTACTCCATTTTGAGCTTGAAAGACTTCCTAAACTATTAAAACAGTCTGTTTCAGACTTGACATGGGGTGTTTTGAGTTCAGGGTAGTTCAGATTTGAAACATTTCACGTATCTCTGTCTAGAGTCTTCTACCACCAGATTACACCCACCAGAGAAATGGCTACATTCCAGGAAGAATCAACTATATGGGCAAGGCCACAAACATGATCTCAAAAGTTGACAAAATATTCTTGTTTTTAATGTGAAATTAGTAAAGCTTAGTGTGCATTTGTGTTCATAACAGTATCAGTTCTTCATATTCAAGCATTTATCTTGTTGTATTCTCCCCTGCCCTTTGACATAATTAATGCTTCATTAAAAATATGTCTTTAAACTTTGCTTCACCATGTGTTCTATGATTTTTTTTCTCCTCAGTTTAAATTATTTGTCATGTGTTCCATTTTTCATTTAAACAGTATGTTATTTATGTACTTTGAGCACATACACTTTGTATTATAATAAATTTTTACTTTAAGCCGATCATTTTGCATTTTGGTTCCTTTTCATATGCAATCTAAGCCACGATTTGATTCTGAGAATGAAAAGCAGTCCTGTAGTGTTTTGAATAAAAATAGGGATAAAGGTGAATGCCCACTTATCTATTTTGATTACATTATAGATTTATTTATTTATTTATTTGCTGTATAACTTGAATTAATTTCTGTTTTTGTTTTGGTAGTGTCTGCTGTCTTCCTTATCTTGCCATTTTACATCAGCTTTGGGTGGTGGCTTGAGAACACACTTGTTTGGGCCCATAGCATGGCATGCTCTTGTTAGGTGGACAGCCCTTCCCCATTCCTATGACTGCTGCTGTGGCGCTGCCATCCACTGTGCATGGGCAGAGTGTTTGAAGCACAGTGTGTCCAGACAGGGAGGAATATTATCCTTGCAGAGGATTACAGAACCATATATTTATACATATCCATACACATTCATATACTGTACTATCACAATGCTTAAGTAAAAATGCCTTGCATACACATGCCCATTGAGCATTTTAGATCTAAACCTATATATTGATCTTCATTCATGCATTTCTGAGACAGAATGCACATGGATTAGACCAGCTTTGTTGGCTACGATTTATCAAAGCCATTTGCATGAGTAGGTAAGAGCTAATCTCACATGGAAAAGTTTCTTTTGTTACTAACCAAGCAGTTTCCAACAGCTGAATTTTTCTCTCTGGCAGTGAATGTCCCTTTGTAAAGCTTTTTAAAAAAAATCTTGTCTGCCTATGCATTTGTGTGCATAGATACAGTATATTTCTTTGACTCATAACCTTAGGACCAAATCAAAAGAGAGTTGTCAGTGCTTACATTCCTTTGAAACTATTGTAACAGCTCAACTTAGTCACAGTTAAATTTGAATATGACTGATGTTTTCTGAATGAAATATTCTACTCTTTGTGGCATCTTTATAGCTTTGTCTATTAATTGTGGTTTACTTCCACTGTGGGAAGTATATGAACTCTAGAAAAAGGAAATTGTGGGGAAAAATGAAACGGAAGTAGTATAGACACCTTGTAGCAATTACAGCTTACCTTTTTCATGTCTTGATTCATACATGTCATTGAGGTTACAATCCTGTACCTGCTTATCCAGGAACTTCTATGCAGCTTATAACTAAGGAGGCATATATACAATTATGACACAGAGTACTTTGTGATATTACTCTCTTTATTTCAATAAATACTTGAATTTGATATTTATTAGTTTCATTATTTACTTTGCTTTGTTGAATTATTTATTAGAATGAGGAGTTATTTGTGAAATATTATAAACCTAGGCCTCTCTTTCCCCCAACAATCTTTTAGTTGATGAATGAACGAACGCTTCTGAATCTTTTGTACTGAGGAGATCATAGTTGCTTTAATTACACTATTTGTGCTATGCCAAGTACAATAGGATTCATTGGGTACTGATTGTATGCCAGGAGATGGGGGTAAAGAAGCAGGGTATAATCAACTAGACCAGCACCATTGATTTGCAGTCCAGAATTCCATAGATAGAAACACATATTGCTTCCATATGCTGGATTTCCCTCTTTATATAAATAACAAGAATAGTTCTTGCATGGAAAATGCTGAGTCTGTATTGAAGAGGGTTGTCAGGCATTTTCTTCCCTTCCCATGGTTCTCCTTTGTTATTCTCCTTATTTAAGAGGCAACTAAATGGATCAAAAGCTCACTTTCAATATTTAATTTTTAACATCAATATTCCTATTGAAGACAAAGGTAGGAAAAACTAGTCCAAACCAGCTTTAAATCATATGATATCCAAAGACACTGACTTAACTGAATACAGATTTATGGCCCATTAAACTAGGCAATCCTTGGTTTGACCATGCAACATATATATATTTTTTTTTATATTGACACCTACACCTGGAGATGAAGTCTGCGAAACTCCTAAGACTTCCAACTATTTTTTAAAAAATGTTTTTACTTTGTTTTTACTTTTCAGTTAAAGGGTATTCATTTACTTTGTATTCCTTTCAGATAATTGTGGCTGTTGGTACTGTGAAGTCTATTTTTATTTATTTTTTATTTATTTTTATTTACGTATTTATACCCTGCCTATCCCCTCCCTAGACGGAGGGCTCTAGGCGGCTTACAATCATTGAAATTCATACATATTATACAGCATATATATTAACAATGTTTAACCACGCGTTAGGGAGGGGGTGATGCCATGCAGTCCAAATAGACTGTATCATTTTACAACAGTTTCATTCTTGAATATATTTTTTCAGGTTTTCTTTAATCCATTGATCTGATTTACACTTGTGTCTTGCATATATTTTCAAATTATAAATACTATTTTTGCTTTCAATAACATTTGTTAGTACTCTTCTAAGTAGTCACCAAATTGCAAATTCAAAGTGGTATGTACAGTCCTGCTTAGGGAGTATAATCAGTGTGATAGAAACTTGTGAGAATTAGGCAACTTTTTAAACACAAAGACTTTGCATATTCTTAGTATCACAATTAGTCATTGCCTTTAGTTCTCAAGACAAAAAGTGGCATATGAAAGCACTAAATAACCACAGCATCATAAACAGTTTTCTTTACCAATATTCTAGTCAGACAAAACTTCACAGCAATGCAAAGTACAAAATCATATTTGGATGAGAAATTAATAGAATTATATTTGGGGATAATTTACCATATTTTAGTACCCATTAGACTTGTTCGTTAATTTGAACAGCTCTACCATATTTGAAGACAACCTTCAACTAAAGGAATTTCATTTATTTTTTCTCATATTGGGGCATTATAGATTCTTGCAGCACAGAATAAATTTGTCAAATCTGACATTTCATATTCAGTTAGACATTTCACTTACTTCAGTAGGGATATGATCAAATATGTGGATGGTCATGTCTGAATATTGCTTGCCTGATATGCAAGCATATGTATGTGTTTAAAGTACTGGCTAATACATTCATTTGGTTTCTGATTGTGTTGCCAGCAGTAAATATCTTCTGGCTAATAAAATTGTATAACTTAATGTATCAAAAATTGAATTAACATTTTATATCCACCTCAGTGGTTATACAATACATTTCTGTATTGTTTAGAATTAGGCGGGACTTGAACACAGAGGCAAATACAATCCACGTATTCAGCTGCTGAACAAATGAACCAACAATTTATTATTTGAAAGCACAAAAACATTTAAATAAAAAAATTCTACATAACAGCAATTGCAGGGAAACTCTTGTCCGGTGGTCAGTACTTAGATACCCTCTAGATAATTTCAACAACAGTTGAGATGGTTGACTGGGAATTACAGCCCAAAAATATTGGAAGGGAAGAAAATAGATTATCCTGCAATAGACAAATTGTGATGGTAGATAGCTGTAGATAGCTGCCCTACACACCAGCATTTAGGCACTACACGCTGTAGTGAAGTTTGTAAAAAATTGTCTCCTATAATTATGAAGTTCTGTTAACACAGAGCTTTCCAAACTGTGTGTTGCGACACAAAAGTGTGTCGCCACACACAGTCTGGTGTGTCACCACACAACCCGGAAGCGCTGATCATCATCAGCGCTTCCGGGTTTTCCCGCGGCGACACACCAACGGCGGTGTGCAAAAACCCAAAAGCGGCAGCAGGTTTTTGCGCGCTGCTGCAACGGCACCACCTCCGGGTTTTCCTGCGGCGACATACCAACGGCGGTTGGTGTGTCGCCGCGGGAAAACTTTGGAAAGCCCTGTATTAACAAATAGACCTTCCAGTCCATTAATACTTTTTTCTTGCAAGAAAAGAATAGAGAGGCAAATTGAAATTTTTAATACCAAGTATTTCATGCTATCCATGAACTTTTGTCCATTGATAAAGCCTGTTCAATTTTGTGAATGTATTTCAAAATCTTGAAGATCACAGAGCTACAGGGTCACATCAGAGTGGACTAATTCAGTCTTCCCTGTTAGGAAGCAGGGAAAGTGGGTGTCCTTATTACTTCACCCAGATCCCCATAATTAGTTGAGTGGCAACTGTCATCCTAGCCAAGAGGAATGACCTGTGGAGCTGAAGTTGAAAACTACTAAGATAGAAGATCTGATAAAAAATGCATTTGGCTTAAAGCCTGCTCAATCCAGAGACATGGTTAAGTGTGTTTAAGTTATTTTGCCAGAATTTACTGTGAATTAGAGTAACAATTAGCTTTCTTAGCAAGTGAAGAGCATTTTTCTTCCCAATAATTCTCATGTACCTTGATAATATGCCTGCTGATTATAGTGTGTATGCATATTTATTGTATTTTCCTGCAAAAATTGCTTTGAACCCCAAGTATGGTAGATGTTCTGTTGGAAAATTCATTACCCCCCCCCCAACCATCACCCATATGCAAAACAAACACTCCTGGAGTCATGAGAGGATCTCTGATCTTGATATGAGATGGCAGGTATAAAAATATTTGCAAGCTAAATTGAGACAATGGACCAAGATACCAAACATGCTCTCCAAACAACAGGTGACTTAGTCAAGCCACTATGTTAGGAATGAACTGGGTTTGATATCTCCTGCTGAATGCTAATTGCATATCCAGACTCGTAAACAATCTCTTTTCATATTCCAAGCCAGAGAATAATTCTTTCAGGAAATGGCACTTGATTTATAATACAGCTGGCTATTACAATCTGGACCAAACTTGTTTTCCAAGCAAGGTAATAGTGAACTTCTGCAATGTCACCATGTATCTCTCATGCACTATCTTTGACCCTGCTTTCTTACATAATTTCTTAAATTCCTGGATATGGTCTAAGAGGTTTGGCAGATCTTTTTATGTCTTTATGTATGGGGGTGTTTTAAATCACAGCTATCCTTCCAGCTTTCCATATCATTCAATGCTAAAACTAGGTCTCTAAAGTAGTAGCTTTACCTTTGTTAGTATCTTTAATAATCAGCAACTTTGTTGCTTATTTCACCTCCCATTAATATGGAAATAATTGGCATATGTTGTCCTATTTGGCATCACAAAATAATTATGTATTTTTGGGCTAGTGAGGAAAAAACACTATTTTTAGTGAATTGTTTTCTAGGTAACATCTTTTCTAAAAGGAAGTGGGAAGCTTCAGCTAAAGGGAGACTTGATTTTATGCTACAGACTGCGTAAACATCGTTTATATTGCTCAGTTACATATGTTATTTTCAGGATATTCTGTCATGTTTAATCCATATGTAGTAATTCTTCAGAGCGCTATTTAGGCATACGGAAATTGGCATTGGTCAGCACTTGAGTGCTCTGGAGACACCCTGCTGACCTTATTCAAGAGATAAGCTCCTCCTGAAAATGTTCACACAGGAAATATAAATGTCTGCAGAAGAAAAAGCTTTGAACAACTGTACATGCGTTAGGACTGTTTGCAGCACATTAACGTCATTTGAATGACATTGGCATAAGGCAAGGCTAATTGTGCATATTCACACATGAACACTCCAGTTTTGACTGGAGTTCCTTAGCTGAACATTTGTTAAGTTTATTAAAACACTGGCCACTGGGATCTCTGCAATATACAGTAAAATGAAAAAACCAAAAGTAAAATCAAACATGTTAAAACTAATGGAAACAAATTAAGAACTTGTTTTAAAAAGAGGTATTCTTGCCTTTTTAAAAGGCAAAAAAGGTGGAACCTTCAACCACAGGATGTGGTCAAAAAGCCAAGACGGTGGCCACCACAGTGCAATTGAAGTTCCATGCATTTTTTAAATGTGCACTGTAGCTGTCCCCTTGACTTTTTTGACCACACCCTGTAGACACCTGCATCCTCAACTCAGTGAGGCCTATGTTCAAAGAACTGGGGTAGCTACAAAGAAGTCTTACCCCTAAATTATGAGATGAACTAATGTAGGGGGAACCTCCTCAGATGATCTCAAAAAGCAGGCAGTGCAATAGAGGGGGGGGGGAGTCTTAATTGATAGACAACATTTGTAAGACAAATACAGATAATCTTAGCATTAGTTTGCATACTCTAAATGAAATGCGGAAAAGGTGGCAGGGGTATGAGAGAAATTCTACATTCCGTTGTCTCTCATCTGGTACCATGTTAGTGAAATCAAGGGTGATGATAAATGTAAATTATTTCCAAATTTTATTTTTATTCATTTCCAGACTTAGAGGCCACCTGATTTCTTGAAGAGACTGGGTGGCTTACAAATAAAATAGAACATTCAGAGATATAAGTAAAAAAGAATCTGGCCGACTGGAAAAACAATCCACCAGCCTGTTCAGCAGATATAACAAACATAATGAAAAGACCCCCCACCCCCATCCTAACACAAGGCATGGGAGAGCAACCAGGTTTTTAACTGTTTTCGACACATCACAAGGGCAGGGGTTATCAAAAGTCGTCAACTTACTATGTATGTCTTGGCAGAACTCCAGAACGTGATGGAAGGCTGTAAAAAGAACCACAGAGAGGTGCTTAGAGCACTCGTCTGTTGAGAGAGTGATTTTACCTGTACTGATTTACTTCAAGAACCTATACATTGACAAAAATACTAGACAAAAGAATGACCTGGTTTGAGGAAAAAGGTAATATTTCAGGTTATCTCTTCATGACAATCTGCCAAACGTGAGACAGGTATTTTCAAGTGAATAATGGGATTATGGAAAAGAACTTACACACAGCTATTTCAGGAATCTGAAAAGGAAAGCTCACTCTTGTTTGCATCTGAGTTCAGATAAGCAGAGCATTTATTCTGATGGTCCTCCATATAAAAGTAGGTTAGTTATTTAATTGTGTGAGGGCCGTGCTATGATAATCTACTTTTTAAATCTTTTAAAATTATTTTAGCATGTTTGAACCTGTGATAGACTTGTATTTAGTTAAAGAGAGAGAGGCATTACAGGTAGTCCTCGCTTAATGACCATATTTGGGACCAGCAACTTTGTCACTAACCAATGCAGTCATTAAGCAAGACACCACATGACTGTGACTTGCCATTTTCCTGCTGGCTTCTCCATTGACTCTGCTTATCGGAAGCCGACTGAGAAGCACGCAAATGGCAATCACGTGACCATGGGAATGCTCTGACAGTCCTAAGTGTGAGGACCAGTTGTAAAGTTACTTTTTCAGCACCGTTGTAACTTTGAACAGTCGCTAAACAGGGCAGTTGTTAAGCAAGGACTACCTGTATTTGCCTCAGGTAATGAACTAAAGATTTTCTTTTTAAAAATTGCATCTAAGATCCCTTTCCTAGAGAATATTGATGATGTACTTTAGAAACTCTACATTTGTCTCATCCTTTGTAAGCTAACAGCTTGACTGAACCAGTCACATCATAATACATATTTTTGAATAAAGAACAATAATTCTGTGGGGGTGTAATAACAGAAAGAAGCATTCAAGTAGCCTGGGTCCAAGCTTTATAGGGTTTTAAAGATAATCTGCACTTTATTTCACCCCAACCAAATTGGCAGGCAGCACAGTGCTTTTAAGGTTATTTACAATGGGATCTCTGAGTTCTTCTAGAGACCATTCTATAGCAACTGGGTTTTCAGAAAAGGAATACATGCTATGTGTGTGGAACTGTGACCTCTCAGCGAGCACCTCTGTCTTGTCTGTATCCAATTTCAGTTTCCTCCCATCCGTTACTGACTCCAGGTAGGTAGGTATTCAGAGAGGCGCATTGCAGAGAAATAGATTGGGTTCTCATCTGCATATTGACAGCACCCTGCTCTAATCTCATGCTTTTTCCCAGAAGTTTCTTGTAGAAACTGAGTACCATTTGAAATAAAATGAAGCCCTGAGGGACAACATCTTAGTTCCCGTTTAAAGCAAGACTATCTAAACTCTGCCCTGAAAGACAGAAATGGAACCACTCAAAGCAATACCTCTTATACCCAAATCTTTCAGGTAATCTGTAAGGCTAGCATGGCTAATGGTACTGAAAACTGCTGAGAAACTAGGAGTTACACCTCCTCTGTAGATCCGCAGACAGGCAATCCATCAGGTCAGCCAAGGATACTTCAGTCCTGAAACCACTCTGAAGTCAGTCTGAGATGGGTCAAGATAATCTGCCTTTTCTAGCCCTGCCTGCAGCTGAGAGACTGCAGCCTTCTTGTCACTTTATCTAGCCATGGGTGTCTAGACACTGGTTTATCATTTCCTGGCTCTGAAATATCCAATGTAAGCTGCTATAGAAGAGAACTAACGATTGCCTCATATATGACATCTTGCCTTCTCTTAGGGACATATTTATGATATTACATCTGTAATAGTTCCTTAGTAAGAAGTTACAAGCCAAATTAGACAGAGCACCAACGGACAGGTGATGGAAAGTCCTGCTTGTCCATACCGGATCAAATTTGAAGTGATCCAGTTTAACTACACAAGAGGAGTTGCGAGATACCCCTTTAATTAATCTTTCATTGGTGTCATCCAAACAGACTCATCACAAAGCCTGTGAGGATTTTGTAATATGTTTCTGGGAGAAGGTGGTGAGGGTACCCATCAGTTCACAACCTGCAGCGACTCGCAGACCCTGAGCTTGTGGAAGCAAAATACAGAGAAAAAGTGTGCTGTATATTCTGTAACTCGGGATTCCCCAAGAGTTGATGGGACTATCCAAGGGGCTGATTATTACTGTCATTGGTATTGGTAGTACTATTAGTTTAAAGTAGTATTTATTAAATTTTGTTCATATAATAAATGTTGGGGTCGATGAACAATCTGAAACTTCATGAAGGGTTCAATGAGCTGAAAAGTTGGTAACCCCTGCTGTAATAGCATATGCCTTCAAAAGGTCTTTATACTGTGTCTCAGCTAATTTTGAGGTGCATCCACCTGCAATCTTTCCATCAGCCTTGCTGTTCCAACCCCTGCAGTTCATGGGACGATCTTTAAAGCAGGTCAGAGAAGATGCTTAGAAGCAATGGTTTAGCACACCCTAGAAATCCCCCACCAACCAGGGCAAGTTCACCTTAGCTGTCCTGCCTGCGCTCCTACTGGTAATTCACTGGTAAACATTTAAATGCCTTTGTCTAAACCTCCATAATAGTGAGACTTGTTTTTCTAATACATTGAGAAGACAGATGACATAAATAGTATTTTTTAAATAAGAACTTTATTAGAATTTCAAAGTAAAGTTAAAATACAGAGTACAGAAAAGCTTGAATACAGAGTTAAAGGAAAAAAGACAAACTAAGAAAGTGCAGAAATAGCAAGAAAATAGAAGAAGGTGACTTCCAACCTTCTCCAACACAGATATAAATGCTTATTGACATAAATACTATTTTTAACATGCTGCTTAAATGGTGGATCCTTTGAAATCTGCAGTTATCATTGGAGATACAGTATTGTTCACAGCAGCTTTTGCTTTTTTGGGAGGGAGGGCAAGCAATGGTTTTTACTTTTCAGTTAAAGAGTATTTCTAATTTCTGTTTCTCTGGCTGCACACACATAAGATTCTACATGGCCGACAAGGGTTAAAACCAGCAATATGAACAGTTAAGACAACAATAAAGATGGCCACATTGGGAGATAAAACTACCAGAGTACATAAGAAACCATTCAGACTGAATAGTGGGCTCACTTGTGTCAGGGGGATGTTGTTCCAGAGGACAGATGCAGCAACTGTGACAGCTTATATACTAATTTCCCACATCTGCACGCAGATTTCTGCCTTCTCCTCCTCATTTGGCCACACCATAGTTTCCCATGACATTCAAAGGGAACCAGAACCAGTCATCTCCAAATTAGAGTTGAAAAGTGCATATTGAAATATGTTTCAGTTCTGGGTTTAAGGCACATACTTAAATGTTCATAATGTTAAGCTAGGATTTTTTTAAACTGTGGGTTTTGGAACAAACTATAATAGTCTGGCTTGCAAATATTGCCAAACCACAGTGAATCAGTTGACACAGGACACTAATGTATGTAACGTGACCACAGTGCCACTTCTGTTGGGACCAGTTATTTTAGGTTGTAAAACAAACTTTCTTATTCGGAAAGTCCAAAAATGAAACTATACTTAATGCAATATATTAAAGAATATGTGAGGCTAATGCCATTCATTGCAATCCAATAATCATTTATTATTTAATAGTTGCAATTAGCAATTTGCAAGCTAACACAGTCCGGAGGCTAACCACAGAGATCTTGGACTTCCATGGTCAAAGCTCTAGATCAGGTCTGTGCAAATAACAGCCCATGGGCTGTCTGCGGCCTGCCAAGCAGCCTTGTGTGGCACGCTGGTGTTTTTTAAAAAATAAATCCACTGCTGCCAAACATCATCGCTACCAGGAAGGATCCACCACCCCGAAAAGCTGCCAAGTGCCTCCAATGCCTCCAGGCCTCATCAACACCAGCTCCATCACTGTTGCAGCGCCACTAGCTGCTAAACAGCTGATCAGCACTCCAGCTATTCTTTGTGGCCCACAATTATTTTTAATTTTTCAATGTGGCCCTTTTCCCTCTACGAGTTGTGCAGACCTGCTCTAGATGACAAGCTAGAGCAAGTTAAGAGAAAAACTAGAGGTTTTTGCAGAAGTCGAAATCATTGGGAAGGCTTTAAAAAAATGACATTCAGAGAAGAACTTAAATTAGTTTCTTCATCAATTAAGAAAAGAAGAAAAGGCACTGCCTGTCCTTGTCTGGCGTATCTGCTTCAGCTTCTTTTGGATTATGAAAGAGTGTGTACATTCCTTGGGAAATTTAGTAAATTAAAACAAAACAGAATTTGGGAAATCAGTAAGGTATCAGCCAAAAAGGGGAAAAAAGGAAAAGTTCCTGGACTTGAAAGATTATGACTCCTTGTTGGATATTGAAATCAAGAATTCTTTTTTCATAGTTCCCATGTGGCCATGGCTGTAGTTATTCCTGGGTTTGTGGCTTTAGACGTTCAGCTGCAATAGTGGCAATTGCTGTCGATGCCCTTGAAATTAAACCTGACTTTTTTCCCTCGATGCTTCTGAGCATATGTAATGAGGAGCACATTTGGGGTCAAACAATAACAAAGTAGTATCTCTATTAATGGCCCAGATCTTACTCTAGCTCAGTGTTTCTCAACCTTGGCAACTTTAAGATATGTGGACTTCAACATCCAGAATTCCCCAGCCAGCCATGCTAGCTGAGGAATTCTGGGAGTTGAAGTCCACATATCTTAAAGTTGCCAAGGTGAGAAACCCTGATCTAGCTGCTTAAACTCCAGAGGCCTTCTGGAAAGCCAGGCCTGGGGGATAATCTGTTCCAAAAGAGGGGAGTGGCCACCAAGAACTGTCACCTCATTTCCTTCTCCCATTGCATGTCCTTATAAGACAGGACCTTTTCGAGTCACTTGGATCAGGCAATCAGGATCTACATTGTTGTTCTCAAAGTTTAAGAGTGCCATGTACAGAAGTCTCAGATACCAAAGGCTATAAATTCCTAATTGCTTTATGATTCCTGAAGTACGTAATAGTATCAGCCATCATTCTATGTGTGATGAGGCAGACATACATGAGGATGGAGCTTCTTTACATAAATAAATAGGGGTTTGTCACACTAAGACGTACCATCTTTATCCTTTTGTCAGTAGTCAATAGTTCTCAAGAGACATTTGGAATGAGCAAGACAGATTTTATCGTCTTCTGGCCTTAATATCTAGCCGGCTATACAAGAGATTTAGAAATCAAAAGGGTTGCAATCTCATCCTCCTGTCAAATATTCTTGGCTTCCAGAATTCTGCTCTACTTTAATTAATCTTATTGGAGTGAAGGCCAGAAATAGCACTATAATCCACTGCAACTGATTTTATTGCAACTCTTCAACTGGCTTTCAGTTTTCAAAACTTTATTTAAAAACAATGGAGAGCTTTCCCCCATTTTATGGCTTGACTGCACAGTAAATGCACAGATAAATAAATGCTAGACAGGCTTCCTTTCCAACTAATGATCAAAAAATAAATGCTAGGCGTTTCCAACTAATTCTGATTTTCTGCTTCCAAAATAAACTCCCTGGAAGCATCTTTCCTCATGAATAGTGCAGCCAGGGATGAGAAATAAAAGCCCCCCTAACAGCATTTTAAAATGACAGCCAGCACATTTTTAGGGAAGCTGAGGGGGAGACTCAAGCTCACAGGCCCCACTGAGAGCTCTGAATAGATGCCCCCAGGCCAGAGTTACGTCCTGCAGAATGTCAGAAACCCCCTGACAACAGGAAAGGGTTTGGGAGCGGTTCCTGGTTTGGCATTCATTCAGTTTCACCAGCTAAACAATCCAGGAATGTAGAGGTATTGTGCGCAAATCTCTGCTTAGGCAGCCCATTGAAACAATGGAGGAAAAAAAACCCAAGAAGCCTTTTGGATGAAATCACTGGTTTTCAGTGAAAAAGCAGCGAAGGTTTTCCTGTTTTTCCTCCACTCTATCTTTGCAGCACTGCAAACAAGTCCACATATGAAGAAGCTGAATGTTAGCCTAACAAGCTTTCTTTAACTAGTCTGACTCCAAACAGGGATGAAAACTGCCATCCCTTAATCCATGTATTAAATGCACAGGAAGATGAATTCTTTCCTGCATTTCCTCCTTTTTAAAAAACCCAAAGTAAGTACAGTGTTGCTCATTAATGTTCTGGAGTCCTCGGGATGGAGAGACTTAATTAGGAATGTGGAATATTCGCAGCCGAACCCTGGGCCAGCTCCACAGGAAACACATTCATCCCAGAAAGGACGGGATCTATTCTTTGCATCTCTGAGTTAATCCCACTTTGAGCTGGGTTAAGGAGGGCAACTCCTGTTAATAATAGGTGCAAAATCCTTGGGAGGGCAACAGCTGTTGAAGCATTCTGCTTTTGGATGCTTGCCCCTAATGCAGCTCATGTAGTCTACCTTAGATCACACTTGGGCTGTGGGCTTAGTATGCCACTGGAATCAAGGATTATCTTGTGAAAGGGATGTCTTTAAAGAAGGCCACTGTTTTAATTACAGCCAGTCCCTGCTCTCCCAGCTGTTCTACCTGCGTTTGTGGCCCAAGGAAAAAGTTAAGGGTGTGCAGCATATGGCAAATCGGGGCAAGCAAAGTGGTGCCCACAGCAGGCTCCTTGTCTTGACTTCAGTTTTTGAAAGAGGCCTTTGATCCTTTTTTTAAAAGGGAAACTTGATTCTGCAAAACAAAGCACTAACTTAACATTGTATTTATTTACAAAAATGCTTCTGGAGCCCACGGACATGGCCCATAAGCGCCCATGGAGGAGGTCAACAAAGTCAAGAAGGCAGCTGCAACCCCACAATTGAAACCCCGCCTCTTTTTTACACGTGTCGTGCATGCAACACATGTTAAACAGGGCCAGAGCATTGCATGGTCACAGCCACCATCTTTATTGCTTGACCATCCCTCCCTGCAAAAGCCCCTTCCTACTCGTATGGTTGAGGATAACCTGAGGAGCTAGTTTGCCTTCTGATAAATAGTTTTGTGACTCACTACACTTTCACCACAATCATTTTGTGAATAGGTAAGCCCCTTGTGGCAGCCATTTTGCAAGCACAACCACCAGAAACCCCAAATGTGCCCCAACCCAAAACAACAGTACGTTCTTGGTCAATGAATTTAGTTAATTGGGACAAATTATAAAACTTTAGAGAATGAACAAACACTGTTCAAGAACAGCACATTTTCTTAATAATGATGGGTATTAAATCTTTGGCATGGATTAAGATTCCTTTGTATCCAGAGAATTCTGGTGAATGTTATACCATTCTCTCTCCGTGAGATAAGCATAAATTCCTCAGATCAGACATTTATTTGTTCCACTTCCCTTCCTCTGACAGAGTGACGAAATGGAAAATCTATGGCTTGAATCATGTCAACTGGATTTCTATTTTCTTAGTGGAAACGTTTCACTCCTTATCCAAGGAGCTTCTTCAGTCTGAGTAAAGTTAGTAAGGGAATCCTTAAATATGTTTCTAGGCTGGCTGTGTGACCTTGCACCTGGGGCTAGGTCATGGTTATTTTTGAGATGTTTGTTTCTAAGTCCCTTTATCATCTAAAGGAGGATCGTTAAGATTACCCTGCTGCTGTTGAGCTTGTGAAATGGTCTTAATCTTCCTAGGCACAGAAGACAAAGCAGGAAGGAAGATAGGGGAAAGGTTATGCCTGAGGCCCCCACCTCTATTCAAGGAAGGATTTTCCAAGTTGGCATGAATGGATTCCTTGACCCCTCTCTCAAACCACCTATCTTCTCTGTCTAAAATGTGAACATTAATGTCCTCAAATGAGTGTCCTTTTTCCTTTAGATGAAGATAAACTGCTGACTCTGGTCCTGTGGTGTTACTTCTCCTGTGTTGGGCCATCCTCCTGTACAAAGGTTGTTTGGTTTCTCCAATGTAGAGTTCAGAGCACTCCTCACTGCACTGGATTGCATACACTACATTGCTTTCCTTGTGTTTTGGAGTTTGATCTTTGGGGTGTACAAGCCTCTGTCTCAGTGTGTTGTGTGTTGTGCACCTGTGACCTAGCCCCAGGTGCAAGGTCACACAGCCAGCCTAGAAACATATTTAAGGATTCCCTTACTAACTTTACTCAGACTGAAGAAGCTCCTTGGATAAGGAGTGAAACGTTTCCACTAAGAAAATAGAAATCCAGTTGACATGATTCAAGCCACAGACTGTTCCACCTGGATGACTGAGAACCTTCATAGACATAATGGAAAATCTAGTTTCAGAGTTTAATCTGAAATCTAAAGGACTGGAACATTTTCTCAGAGCCAAGAGGAGTTGGCAAGAAAGCAAAGCAAAGATTAAATGCTGAGACCTCAGATATTGAATTCTTAGAAAATTAATTCTGTTAAAACAGTCTTTCCCAATTGCTTTTATTATTTTAAAAATGGCAACGTTGGAAATCCAGTCATGGCTGTCCCACATTTCATCTGTTATTGACTGTAGTTATTGAATGGCAACCTTATTAATTGGGTTACCACTACTGGGTTACCAGTATTTGGCAGCTACATATTATTTGACATCAGTTGTGTTCTTTGGGGTGAGCCTGCTTCTACATTTTGGCACCTGTTATAATCTATCTATCTTTTATGAATTCCTAGGAGGGACTGACTTTTCATAAAACCAAGTAATGCTCTTGATCCTGATGAGAAGGGAATATGTAGCCTGTTCATACAATTCCACGATGAATAGCATCCAAATAGATCCTCCACCATTTTATTACATCCATTAATTTTTCAAAAAATTCTGTACAGAAACTATTTCACAATGGTATTAAGAGGAGATACTTTGAAAAAGTATGAAAATAAACTAATGCTAGCTGTCTGTAGCTTGAATCATGTCAACTGGATTTCTATATTCTTAGTGGAAACGTTTCGCTCCTTATCCAAGGAGCTTCTTCAGTCTGAGCAAAGTTGGTAAGGGAATCCTAAATATTTAGGATTCCCTTACCAACTTTGCTCAGACTGAAGAAGCTCCTTGGATAAGGAGCGAAACATTTCCACTAAGAATATAGAAATCCAGTTGACATGATTCAAGCTACAGACAATTCCACCTGGATGACTGAGAACCTTCATAGACATAATGCTAGCTGATAATTGGTTTTGTATATTGTGCTTCGATAACTCCGTTTGTCTCAATTTCTCGTTTAACATGTTACTTCCCATATCTTTTTGTACCCTTCCTTTTTCTGCTGTTCCCTTGCAAATTTAAGTACCCTGCCAGTCAATTGTTTTGGTTGTTCTGCGCATGTACAAATTTTAATTTCTGAGTACAATTTCAGCTGAACTAATTAACATTAATTCTGGGAACAAATTTAATTCAGATTTTTCAAATAATAATATTCAACACCTGCCTCCTTTTATAGCTTACAGCACTTTTAGTATTGTTCGTTGGTTTTAATTTCTTCATTATGGGCTTGTTCAACTAGACATTAAATTACATTGTTATCTTGGTTTATAAATGTCTTTGTTTGATGAGATGGTTCCAGTAAGATTCCTGTTTCATAGAAACCTCAGTTTTCATAATTTCTTTTCTCTGAGCTACATAAGCAAAGAAGTTACTAGGTTGCTATTCCAGAAGGTTAGAAAAGGTTGAATTACTGGGCCAAGATTGTTTTAATTAACTTGATTTCTGGGAACACTAAACCTTTGTGAATGTATTGTTATCTCATATTCCTCTACCAATTTCTCATAGACTTTGGGTTTCTAAGGAAAAAAGGTCAAGGACTGTTCTGTCTCTTATCTGCGCATGCAAGTAAATAAGCCATATTTTGAATCATGCTTACAAATACATCTTACTTTGGTTGTGACAGTATAGTAGCTCCCCACATCCTTGGATCTCATTCAGTTTATGAGACATAAGACAAAGAGCTGAGCTGTTTAGGAGCTACAAATTCTTTATGACAGGAGCTGAATCCAGGCCACAACAACTGGCAATTCGGCAGCAATACAAGTACCATTTTATAGAAATGCCAGAGAAGACACCAGCCCCAAAGCCAATGCATCAGAAGAAAGTCTGGGACAGAATTCCTCCCAGCCCCTCTTGTTTCTGCATTGGTGGGGAGAAAGGCAACTGGGTGTTCTTTATTTTACATGGTCATGATTTGCATGGAAGCCATTGAAGTTTCTTTGACAAGTAGACGCTATCCAGATATACAGTACAATAGTGGAGGTGAGATGACATCAAGCATGAGGTGGTTGGACTTTTTCATTCTCCAACTCCTCCACTCAGTCTAGGTGGCTTCATGTCTTTCCGTATATTTGTCTGTGCAATGAGAAGCAGAGAGTGATCTGGCATTAAGGACAGGGCTTCATGGCAGGAAAGGAGATTTATCTGGCTCTGCATGCTGCATGCGGTTCACAGCCAAAGAATAAATGAAAATTGGGGCCTCACTCTAAGAACCGGATATTTCCTTCCGGAAGAATTTAAAGACCTGGTTTTGCCGCCTCGCTTGGGATGGGAACGGGAATAGTTCCTCTTGGGGATGGCTGGTGCCATAGAGCCCTTTTAAAATACCATCTTATCGCCTATTGAGTTTTATATTTAATTTATTAGTAATCTTAATGATTATAGATTTGTATGTTTTTATATTTAGTTATATCTATAAATTTTAATTGTTGTATTTGTAAACCGCCCAGAGTCCCCTTTGGGGGAGATGGTGTGGTGATAGAAGTTGAAAAATAAAATAAAATAAAATAAATAAATAAATCTCTGACTTCGCAAAGAAGTTCCGCAAGACCGTTTTTCCAACCTTGATATTGTGTAGGGCTTTTAAAGCTCTCACCTAGAGCAAAGGTCTCAGCTGATTTTTACAACCTCACACAAGCTCTCAGACAAGTTAATGAACTCTCACAAGATCATTTAAAGATTTTTGGTGATTTTGCGTGTGATTTTCTCCTTTTATTGCCCAGACCATTGCTGGATGTTATCTAGGAATGGGAACAGCTGCTGCTACCTGCAATTGTGAGTGGGGGTGGGGGCTCTGCTTGCATAAAATACCTCTTTTTCTGGAAGGAAAAATGTTGTCATAATTTAGACTACAAAATTGTTCGGAAGCACAAAATGGCCAAAGTTAAGTAGATCAGTTTCCATCATATCAAAATCTCTGGACCTAAAGCTTACATCCTATACTGGAAACAATTTTTCATTGCACTTGAAGAGTGAATTATCTCTTGGTTTTTGTTTCATATTTACGGGAAAGAACAGGTGAACAAAGGGTGGTTACTTTGTGTAATTCTACAGTGATCCCTCTGCATCTGAAATACTCTGGACCTAATCAGATTAGGCTGACCATATTTCCTTGAGACAAAAACGGGACATTGGGATGGCAAAACGGGACTGTCCCGTTCAAAACGGGACGTATGGTCAGCCTAAATCAGATGGAACTGTGGCAGAGTTCTAGTATATGTATCATATATGGATATGCAAAGAGCTCGTTCGAGTTCTATCACTCTACTTTTTAAGTGAAATCTGGGGACAGCACAGCTCAGTGGCTTTGAAGCTGTCCAGTCTTTCTGAAGTAGTAGAATATGCATAGCCCTAAGGCCCTAAATTGACCCTTAGGCCCAATCAGATTGAAAGAACAGTTTCGGGTATTTCTCTCAAGGGTTATACCATGCCTCCTTTCAAGTCCCCCCAAAAAGCCCGCCCCAAACACCTGCCCCAATACCAGAAGTCTCCATAACAAACGAAATGACAGCAAAATGACAGAACCTTGATGTGTCAGCAAGTACATGAGTCGCAAAGTTTTTGGGATGGCAGTATCACTCACACATTTGCCCCCTGCCCCTGGACACCTATGCCAATAACTTTGTAAACAATTTTTCTTTTCTTTTTTCTTTTCTTTTCTTTCAGGTGAAATCTGTAATAAATCTTTTGTTTGCTGCATATACAGGAGATGTGTCTGCACTAAGAAGGTAAAATCAATCTTAGAAGGAAATGTTTTGCTTGGGGGGGCTACACTTAAATAAAATGTGTGTCTGCTGTAATTCTGTGTATCTGTATCAGGCATTCTCAATTCATACATGCATGTGCACATGTCAAAATGAACATGGAATCAGAGGGGCCTTTTTCCAGAATTAAAGTGACCCCCCCCCACACACACACACACAATATTCTTATTCACTGAAGTGGAGAATCCTTTCTTCACATGGAGACAATTGACTCAAGCATTTGGTCAGAGCAAATTTTATCCCAGAGCCCTTGCAGAAGATAGCAGTGATTTCTTAACATGCCCTCCGCAACTTTCCTCCACTATTTGTGAAAAGGGAAAGACTCCCCAACTCAGGCTTGACTTCTGCTAACAGCAGACATACTGTGTACACACACACACACACACACACACACACACACAGAGAGAGAGAGAGAGAGAGAGAGAGAGAGAGAGAGAGAGAGAGAGAGAGAGATGATGTTCTTGGCAGCAATACAGAAGTTGTTTGCCTTATGGGGCATTTTAATTTCCTTCCCAATCTACTACCCTCCTGGGATTGCCTGGTGCTCTCCCATTCAAGCACTGTCTGTATTTGATCTGCTTTGCTTTGGGGGAATCCTGCCAGCCTTGCGAGGTACTCTAGACAGGAAGCACAACCAGATGGACTAATTCTACTTTATTGTAAAGGTTACATTAACAGAATCTTGCAAGTCTCAAAGTACATCTCTTCCCCCCCCCCCCCTTTACAGCCCAAGAAACTAGGGAAGGTCCCTTCTGACACGTTTGCCCCACCCCCATTCCTTCTGTGAGCTCAGCTGCCTCTTATATGACCATTCCCTGGCTGTGGCTCTTCCCCCAGTCTCCCAAGGTCATTTCCACATACTATTACAAATCCACCAAGATAGTCTAGATGCTGCCACCTGCTGTCCAGAGACTGCTTGTAACTGGTGGGGGAATCGGTATTGGCCAAATAAGGCAGGAGAAGGGTCTTCGGAAAGGACAAAGCCTGGCTTGGAGGGCTATATATCAAGTGAGCTTGAAGCTGGGGATGTGAAGTGGGACATTTGAAGAGCAGAGCAGTGAGGTCAGAGGAAAATCTAAGGAAATAGAAGGCGGTAAAAATGATGTGGTTGTCCTGGCTGTATTTCAGCACCTTAGTTGGTCAGGCTGCCACTGGGAAAGAAAGCATGAGAGAAATACACTGAACAGCTAAAATGGCTGCTGCAGTGCGTGATGCAGTTCTTCAATTTCCCTCTACTCCAACTTAAGCATAGGGCTCAAGAATTAGCAACTCCTCATTCTAATTCTTGAGTCCTACACATAACATAAGAGTGAAGAAGGCCTCCAGTTTTAATCAGGAGTGAACAGTAGTCCAAATATCAGTGGCCAAGGAATATGCCACAGTGCAGTTCCCAGCATGGAGCCAGTGGCCACCAGTGTAAACAGAGACTTCTCCCTTGGCACCCTCTGGGCTCCATGCCCACCTGACATTTTGGTTTGGTGGCTGTCCATGGCAGTCATTTTCCTAATGGGCAAGTGCCCCATCCCATGGCAACCAGCCTTCAAAATTCCTGATGTGCTCACTGGGCCAAATGTTTAGGGACAGCTGATAGTTCGACTCTGTGTTATTTCTGATCAGATTCTTCTCCTTCCATTTTTCAGATTTGCTTTGTCGGGTATGGACATGGAACAGAGAGACTATGATTCTCGGACAGCATTGCACGTAGCAGCTGCAGAAGGTTGGGGCCATGATTAATATCTAAACTAGCTGTTATGTTTGTGTCTGGGGAATATAATGAGTCTATGCACTTCTCTCTTTCTGTATTTTAGGTCACGTAGAGGTAGTTAAATTTTTGCTGGAAGCTTGCAAAGTGAATCCTTTCCCCAAAGACAGGTGAGCATCTGCATGAAAAGTATAGTAGAGAATTAACTGTGTTAAAAATGATGCCAGCACTGGCTTCACAAGCAATATCCTCCAAGGAATTCATATGCTGAAAACCTGATACTTTACACAGAGTGCAATGAGACTTTTGCCCATTTAAGTTAGCCATCTGTTGAGTCTTCTAGTATTGGATCAAGATGTGGGAATGGAATAAGCCTCAGGCTTATTTACAGAGCAAAATGTAGAGTCCTTTGGGTGGGGGGTGGCAAGGGATCAAAGCAACAGTATAGTAGTCTGTGTGTGTGTGTGCATGTGTGCACCTTCGAGTTAGTGTTGACTCCTGGTGACTGGCTGGAATAGTCCCTGCAGTTTTCTTGGCAAGATTTTCAGAAGTGGTTTGCCATTGCCTGCTTCCCAGGGCTGAGAGAGAGGGACTGGCCCAAGGTCACTCAGCTAATGGTAGATCTTAAATAAACGTGCTCCAGAATATTATTTTGTCAGCAGTCTCTCTTTAACACAGTTACCCCATTTTTATACAGTACAGGAGGCATGTCTAAACTGCCTGATTTCCCTGGATTTAAGTTCATCTAAGTGCAATACTATAAACCCTGTGTTGGAATGTCCTACAGTTAACATTCCTGAGATGAGTGTGTCTATTTACACCATTCTTGGTTTACAAAAATTAATCATTAACTTTAATTTGAATTTCTCCTTTAGTTTATGGCTTTTCAACGTTACTACAGACAGAATAGTCTCTTCTAGAATCAATGCAGTCAGCAAGTAGAATTAAAAAACAAACAAACTTGGAGACCTTAGGGTTGGGTCAGACATGTTAAGACATCTTTTGGAGATAGTACACCACTTTCGAGGGGAAAAAAGTAGTCTGCAATGTGAATTGTGAAATGGGATGTTCTGGCCTGGTGCAGTTGACATCCTTTTTTCTCTTCCTCTATTTAGCCACCAACACAAGCTATTTCTCAAACATCTGTTTCAAAATTATAGGTCATGATATTCCTAGAAAGGCAAGGTATTTTAAGATGCTGCCATTTAAAACTTTTTTACCATTTACCATTAAAGAATATTTTTCCCTGCCGCTATTCCAAACAAACAATTCAAAATATGGAAGTTGCCCTAGTGACCATGAGAAACACAGGCTACTTATGATAACAAGACTAGAATGCTTAATAAAACCAGAACATTAGGAAGCTGGTGAGGAAAGAAGATTGTGCTCAATACTTTGGTCTAGACTGCATTGCTCAGGCAATAGAAAGATGATGCAGGTGTTGAACTAAACTGCTTTTAGCTATATTTGGACTAATACAAAGATAAGACCTCAGCTATCTGTCTGCTTTTGTACTTTCCAAATATTCCACTATGGTTCTCATCTCAAAAAAAAAAAAAAGGTGGGGGACTCCAGTGAAAGAAGAGTTGTGACGATAGGTAGGATGGGGTGGGTGTTGGTGTAGCCTTTCTCCTAGGCTATGCTCTGTGAGAATGGGGGACTGAGATGTTGCAATTAGGGAGAAAGTGCCAGAATGGGGAAGGATAAACTCAGGGCTAGGCTGCCAATCATATTCTTCAGTTTTGGAGTACCTCTGGGTGCCTTAGCTGGGAGAAGTCAGGGACTAGTAAGGAGCAAAGTAATTCCATTGCAAAAATAGGACAGAGGGGAAAGTTGTAATGGAAGACTGGCTGTAACCGAGAGAGCAATCTAATAATCTTCTTGGAGATCCTAAAACCCTGGAGATTTGGGTAGCAATTTCGTCAAATTGAAAGGAGGTACTATTGAATGCAAAGACAGTGAATGCCAGCTCAGGTGTATTCCTGAAGTCCACAAGACTAGTAATTCTGGGCGACTTCAGTCTCCATGCTGTGCTGAAGCCAATCAGCCTAGCAGTTTGGCTAAGATGACAATCATTAAACTATCTCAAATAATATCTGGAGCCAGTCTGGTGTAGGGGTTAAAGCACCAGGCTAGAAACCAGGAGACTGAGAGTTCTAGTCCCGACTTAGGCCCAAGGCCAGCTGGGTGACCTTGGGCCCGTCCTTCTCTTTCAGCCCTGGGAAGCAGACAAGGGCAAACTACTTCTGAAAAACCTTGCTAAGAAAACTGCAGGGACTAGAAGGTCGACGGTGATCTAGATGTAGAAAGACAGTATGGGGTTGGGTAGCGAATCTATTAGAAAAGTCTGCCCTCAAAATCAGAATGGAAGAGTTTTCTTGGCTGCTTAGTTTTCTTTCTGGGTCATTTCCAGCCACAGCCAATGATACTGCTGAAGCCTTGATAGATATCTGGGGTAGAGAAATGATCTGGGTAATCACTCCTGCTTACTGAGTCAAATGGTTCTTTGGTTTTCCAAGGAGGCCAGGGCAATGACACAACAGGACCAACTAATAGACAGCAAAAGAAGATTCAGAGGAATCTAGTCGAGCATCAGCCAAAACTCATGTTAAGGCCCATGCTTTGTCTTTAGGGCAGGAAAAGCCGTTGTTCTTTGCTGCCACCATTGTATCCAGACAATTGTCCCATTGTAAGAAGTTGATTGCATCAAGGGCCTGGTAAAGCTTAGGAAGACAGTGCAGCTGCCTGCAAAGTTGCATTTGCTAGAGCCTCAGATAAAACTGCTCGAGTTTGCTCCAACCTGGACTGTTTGGTAATAGCAGATCCTGTGGTATACCTATGGTGTTTGCTTGTCCTTCTATCACAGAAAAATATGACTTGAAAATGCATTCATACAGCCTGAAGATGTAGACAGGATATTTGGTAGCATGAAACAAATCAAGTATGTTTTACCCTTGACATCTTGGCTGATTAAGCTATCCAAGACTGGTCTGGCCAAGTGAGTACAGAGTGCTTTACTGGAGGAAGGAGCTGAACCATCTAGTTTGAAGATACCTATTGTAAAGCCCATCGAAGTGCACAACGTCCAGTCAGTCTCGAATATGTGAGGGGACAGGCGGAGCTAAGCTCTGAAACTCCCCGTCTTGGGAAGCCAGGTTGGCACCCCCTCTGCCATCTTTCCAGGAAGGAATTTTCTCCACAGGCAGCATTCATTTGAAAAGCTGCCCAGAGAGATGCACACGCATTAGAAGGGGAGGATGGAAATCTTTGTATAAATAAATCACGTTAGTTTAGAGCTTTTTAAGAGATTGAGATGCCTCCAACATACCCACATCATCTTGTTAAATTTTCTTCCAGATGGAACAATACACCTGTGGATGAAGCTTTGCACTTTGGACATCATGATGTATTCAAAATTCTTCAAGAATATCAAGTTCAATACACACCTCCAGACAATTCCAGCAATGGAAAGGAAAATCAAACTGTACAGAAAAACTTAGATGGCTTACTATAACACTCTTCTGCTTGAGCCCAAGAATCAAAGTTAATGATCTATTTAATTGTGGAAAATGATTATGAAGAGTGTGCGTGTTTCTGTTGGATAGTGATGTATATTTTCCAGAATAGAGCTTTGTTCCAATGTTACAGCAGCTTTGTTTGTTGCACACAGAAGACACTAGTTTCTTTTTCAGAAAAAACAGACTATTCATAATGTGAGCAATATTACCTTGTGCTACGTGCAAGTGATAGAAATTGTTGGCTATATGCACAAATTGGGGGGGGGGGCATTTCTCCATGAAGCTTTACTCCATAGTCAGCTTTTCTGTCCTGCTTGCTGTATACACACTTTTAAAAAAGCTGTCTGCAAGTATACGTGAGCCAATGTAGTTGTTGTCTTGCTAGATTTCAGAGAGTTGTTGCCGACGTGGATTCAATCTGACATCTTGGAACATAAGAGCACTCAAATCTCTTCCCACAATACCTGCTTACATCATGTAATTTCTTCCATATGGACTGATGGATGCTGTCTAGGCTTAACTTTTTTTGAGTGTTTTTATCAGGGAATCTCTTCCAAGGTTTATTTGACCAAACGTAGGGGAATGTAAGTAGAGAATACTGCACCTGTAGACTCTTTGTCCTCCCCCCGCCCCCATTCACTGGCTGAAAGTTTTCCCCAAGATGGACTGTGACCTATGGCAAAAAGTGTGATTTCCTTGTGATCAAATTGCATTTGTTTTGGTCATAGGCTGTACGTATACATGCCAAACTGGATGTTGTTCAGTGAAAATGTTGAAACTCACTTATGCCAAGACAATTTTTCAACTGGGAATTTACCTTTTAAGTAGAATACATCACAAGATCAATGTTCATTCTCCAACTTTTTTTTGGGGGGGGGGCCTTTTGTCCTACCATTTCATTCACAATGCCACCCTCCTTTGCATTTGTCCTTTCAGTTAAAAAGTTTGGCCATATTGACCCTGTAGGATTAACCCCTGGAAAGTTAATTTGCAGAGACCAAAAGGACTGCAGCTGACCAGTTTTTCTCTAGAACAGAACATCGGCCAACACTCATATCCCAAATGCTTCAGACAACTCCATAATTCATACCCTGTGTGGCCCACACATAATAGGGAATTATTTAAAAAATGCTATCTATATTGTGCAAATATAGGGAATGTTGCTCCAGACACATAGCCCCATTTTAAAATGTTAGAACGTATGCTGACCAGTCAACAACTTAGTACTTTGTATTTTATCATTATTTGCTTTAAAACCAAATGAAAATGCTGGAAAAATACCAACACATAAACAAATGGCCATATTACTCAACAGCTTATTTTTCCCTTAGCCATTACATAGAAACTACTTGGCACCTACCGATCTCTTGCAACTATCGTATAGCTTTTCCTCCTTGTAAGCGGAACTTGTATTTTGTAGTCTTTGTAGTTACTGGAGACAGCTTATTTATGTGTGGACCTACACTACTCCTCAGTTCGGTTCTGCTGTTGCCTTTCATGGTTTCATTCCCAGAACAGCAGTTTGAATTTTAAGCATTTTACTTAGTACATCTAAAAGTAAGCTTTATTTGTACCTTAGTATTACAGTCATCTTAGTCTACTCTCTCATTTGTGTGTGTGTGTGTGTTGCAGTGGACTGGCATTTTTAAGCTTCAGGGCAGGATTATCAGTGACTTTACTGACCTGATGAGCAATTGTGACTGATCTGGCTTGACATTTGGCTTTATTATAGGGAATAAACCATGATGAATGTATTCTTTGCTTCTCACCGTTTTCCCATGACTTAAACTTGAGTGTAACCATTCTGAAGATTTATTTTCAGGATTACAAATCCAAATGCGTTGCATTTTAAAAATAACAGACGGGCCAAAAAATAAATAAATAAAATATGGTAGTAAGCATGGATTGTTCTTTGCATGTCCAGTCTGCATTCTGGTGCACTTTCCATGGAAGCATATTGTGAGAGAATGGCTGCCCTTCATGGTGCCACTGCCCTAAAACTTAGTTGAGTCTGCTCTTCTGTTCTTCATATACAAGGGGGCAATGTTGTTTTTTAAGAAGCATTTGGTAAATACGGAAGTAGGCAACGTGCACTGCAGTGCTGTAAGTGGGGACAGCATGAAAAAAGTCCATAGAAGACTGCAATAAATGGACTTTACTAATCACAATAGCCATGGT
Organism: Charina bottae; assembly: GCA_023362775.1. Lineage (NCBI taxonomy): Eukaryota > Metazoa > Chordata > Lepidosauria > Squamata > Charinaidae > Charina > Charina bottae. The sequence goes on along the minus strand of JALMGJ010000020.1, from coordinate 18,419,966 downwards.
CATGACTGGCAACATGAGACAAAACACTCCCCATTCTGAAGCGCGGTCAATTTCCTAGCATTCTGATGACACTTGTGGGAAGAACATTCTTCCCTCAGTAAGACAGACCACATTATACATGGTTTAAAATTACACACACACCATTGGTTCTTACCCTGATTGCCTTTACTACCAATTTCTGGAATAGCAGCAAGATAGGAAGGGGTTGTTGGGGTGCCTAGGCTAGGAAAAATAAGTTAAGCATACCCTCTGGTAAGTTTGATAAATGGTTGAAAAGAAGCCAGAGAGGTCCAGTGACAACGCAACAGAGGACTTTGCTACAGGATTCAGGTTATCTCTAAGGAACAGATAATTGCTCTAATTAGACTTTGCGTAAATTCTAATTTATTTCGTGCATGCGAGAAACCTTATTTTCTTATCCCTATTCTCTGCACATGTAGGACATTCTGTGTAATTTCAGACTAAGTTCAAGATTTATTTTTCTCTTTAATCATTTCTTGGGAGCTGATAGATAGCTTGACAGCAGTCTTTCTCCCAAGATCACTACTGGACCAGCACCATTCTATGATCTGCCAAGAGAACTGCATGCACTTTTGTAAATTGGGGTTCATCACAGTATTTGAGTTACCTTAAAAAGGAAATATAACTTAGATCAACCTCTCAAGCAATAAAATCTATCTCCCAAAAAGGGGAAGGGGAGGGGGGGAAAGAAGGTTGGAATCACTAGTCACAAGCTTTTACATTACAAGACCAGGAAATTGCATTATAGAAATTAATTCATTTTTTTACCTTTTATTTGTCAGAAGGGCAATGTAGGTTGTGGGAACTTACTCATAGGCTAGTGTTAGGGGAGGACCCCAAGAGAGGCAACCCCTGGAAGTTAAGTGGTGTGGCAGCAATAACTACCAAGCATCTACACCAAGGTGAAAAGATAATCCTAGACCTCCAGGTGAATCACTATACAACCTTCTACATAAAGCTTGAAATAACACTGAACATGGTAGTACGGAAACAGTTACGTACAGTACTGCTAGATAAACAACTATATTTAGTAGCAAGTAAACATTTCTGAAGTTTCAAGCTGCTCTTTCAGTAAACTAGAGTACATAACACAGTAACCAAACACTACAAGATATAGAGCCTCTTAAGAGACCAGGTGATGAGACTCCTATGGGTTCTAGGAGCTGCAGGTAAGGACACACCAAGTCTTTATGTGAGCTGGCCTAGCCAGCGTTCATGGCGTATATTCTGTGCACATCTGTAAGAGAAAAAGCATGTATCAGCCACCAGGTTAAAAAGAAGTCTCACAGCTGCATGTTTTGCTGCAATGAGGTGGCAGCATCCAAAATAAGATCAAAGGGCTTTCAGGGTGAGTTAGATTACAAGCACACTTGTAATTACAAGCAGGGTTGTAATGTTGACTTCAGGCAGCAGGCCCAAACTGGCAGGTAGAGATGGTTGAAACTGTGTACCTGCAGGCTCATTAACTGCCTTGTAACAAGAAGGATGTTCTTGTATCATAAAGACTATACTATTTTTCAAGAATAGCTACAGTGCTTTAAAAGGTAAAGGTTCCCCCCGCACATTTGTGCAGTCGTGTCCGACTCTAGGGGCCGGTGCTCATCTCCGTTTCTTAGCCGAAGAGCCAGCGTTGTCCGAAGACACTTCCATGGTCATGTGGCCGGCATGACGCACGTGGAATGCTGTTACCATCCCACCGAAGTGGTACCTATTAATCTACTTGCATTTACATGCTTTCGAATTGCTAGGTTGGCAAGAGCTGGGGCTAGTGCGGGAGCTCACTCCACACGCAGGGCTAGGGATTCGAACCTCCGAACTTGCGATCTTCTGATCGACAAGCCTGGCGTCTTACCCGCTGAGCCACCACGCCCCTTACAGTGCTTCTTAGGCATCTCCTTTTCTTGGAGATGACAAGCTTGCTTGTTACAAAAGCACTTGATACATCGTTAGACCACAAAGCAACCCAATTGTCATTTACTCACCATAATTTCTGCAGGTGTTATCTCTTGTGATACTACATCAAATTCTTCCGGAGACATAGGCAAAAGGGTCTCGGGGCCAGGCAGTCTGGAAGGGTGGCTGCAGGATGGCAAAGGACAAGAACAAGAACAGTTTCTAATGAATTGGGAACAAGATTATTAGTCCTGGCACAAATTGCCTCAAAAATCACCATTTCTAGGCTTAGCCTGCTGATAACCATCAATATTGCTTACAAGCAATTCTTAATTCAAGAACAGAGCCTTCTTGCCACCTTGAAACAGATTCTGCTTGCTTTCAGGCAGGAGCTTAGTCAGCCTGCTATTCTACCTCAGCCCAAGTACATACTGAAATCTGCTACTAAGCTTCTATTAAAGGAGCAGGGCAGCCACACATGCAGGGACATTTCATGCTTGAGGCAACACTTATATCTTGCGTTTTAGGCTTTCGCAAATAAATTTGGCAAGGAAGCAGCAAGGACAAGTACCTCTATTCCAGAACACTCACTATCATCTTGGCCAATTCAGATTTTTTTAAAAAAAGGGGGGGAGATGTTGATGCTGTGTGTGTGAATATTCTATCCCCAAACCCTGCATGGACAAAATGTGCAGGTGAAGACAGCTGCATTCTAAGGTTGCTACATCTGGTACAGAACTTCCTCCATTTGGAACTGTACCTCTCAATTCCTGCTTGCTTAATGCTGAACCCGCCCATGACCCCTGGGATTGTACCACCCAGAATGAGCTGCAAAATAAATGTATTAATATATTATTCAATACAATATACAGGCACCCATTTAGGTTTTCTTCCTTCACTGTCATACAGGAAAAAATACCTCCTAAAACACTGCCTACTGTAGATTATACATACAACCCCCCAAATTGGAAAATTAACCTTTTCCCTCTAAATCAGTTAAAACCATATGCTAATTCAATAGATTAAATCTTTTTGGTTTCCTGGCAGATTTAGAGGGGGTGGAATTTAAGGAACATTCTTAATTAAAATCTCTCTGCCCACCTATGACCAGCAAGATTATCCAAGGAAACCTGTAAGGAGCTACATCTCTCCCCCCACTCCCCAAATCCACAGATGATGAACATGTTGAGAGAAATGACTTGCAGTGTTAATAGTCGGAATTATTTTCCGGCCGATTGCCTTAAGGACCTTTGTGGTGGAAAAGCAACTTTTACACAAAAACTGGACACCGTACAAATGCACTGTAGACATTTTTTTGCACAAACAGAAGCCCTGTCAATGAGCTTAGAATCTAATTTAACTACAAAAGGGAGGGGTTTTAAAAAATAGTTGCAGGAAGGGAAGAGTTGTATCGGGGTGATGCAATCAGGAACATTGCCAAAGAATCCAGGGATGCAGCAGCACAGGAAGAAAAGTAAAGCCAACAGTAGAATGGAGGGAAGCAGGAGAGAGATTTGATAGGGGAGAACAGCCTGGCGTAGGCAGGCAAGAGTTGAAAGCAGGGAAGGAGTCTGCCTGAAAGCAACCAGCCAGCCTTTTCAGCCCGAGTTCTCTGCTCCCCACCCTCCTCCCCATTAAGGACCCTGACGTGGGACTACTCCTCCCCATCCCAATTCCCTTCCTTTGCCCTCTCCCCAACCCCCCTCTTCTCCAGCCAGTAGCTTATCATACTGCCACCAACTTTATCACCCCTCCCCTCCCCGATAAACTGAGGAAGTCTGCTGGTCCTTTCCAGTAAAAACACCTATCAAAAACCAAAGAGGCGCGTTATACCATTATCCAAAATCCACAACTTTATTTTGACACGTTATGCAAGAACAAAGTGTGGGCCAGTGGAGGTCGAGTCCGGCAGACTTGATTACCGGTGCTTTCTCAGATGCCATGCCGAAGGAACACGGCCAAGCACCTGAGCAATCATGGGAAGGCGGCTTCTATTCTGTCATAGCGTGACATTGGCCAGTGCTAAAAGTGACACCCCAGTACTTTCAAAGTGTATCCGGCGCTCTTCGTGGCAAACTCACACTTCGGATACAGAGATTAGTTCAGTTTTGATGTATCCTTTGCCTCTGCCATCCACATCCATAGGTTCCGAAGCTAGAAATAAGCACACAAAAAGTTTATTTGTGCGTCTGGAGAACAGGAAACATCCAGACCAGACTAAACTAACGTCTAGACCAGCAGTTCTCAACCGGGGGCCATCTGGTCCCTTGGGGGCCCTGGGATATTTCACACTGGTGAAAAACATGTACCGGGGGGGGGGTACGGCACGTGCCGAGGGTGCCACAGAAAAGCAAGGCGTATTATACCGCAAATAGTGTCTTGCTGATGCCAGATGATGCACCACCTACTATCCTGTGTCCGTAACAGAGACATGGAACCGTGTGTCATTGCCAGCCTACTCACCTGGCAGATGGTGGAAGACCTCAGCAAACTGTTGATTGACAAGGGGCCGCACTGAGCTCCAACGCTAAGAAATCCCACTGCAGCAACTCACAGTAACATAACTGGCTGTTGTTGACCTGTCTTTTGATTCCTCTTAAGCAACATTCTCAAAAGCATGGATGACTTAAGCAGGCCGCCAGTCACCCAACTTTCTTTCTGAAGTCCATTTTCCCTGTGAACTTTGCTCGTTAAGAAGGCTGCCCCTACTTATTGTTACATTAACACTTGTTATTGCATGCAGAAGTCCATGGGTTATCAAAGGGTAACTGCGTCGTTTTGTTGCTTTGTGGGACACGGTTGTGGCATTTTTCACTAGTAAACCAATCGAAAAAGATCACCTCCACTAAATGTGACATATTTTACCTGCCCGACATTTTCAAAAAGCTTAATTTGTTAAACAAGCAACTGCAGGGAAGACACTGTGACCTTTCATCATGCAAAGAGATTAGTAAGGGATTTCTCGGAAAACTGAAACTGTACACAAACAATATTGGACGTCGGGAATTTGCCCAGTTTTCTTATTTGACGGGAATTAGTCTTAAGTTGATGTATTCATGAAGCAGCTGCATAATGATATGGAAGTTTGTTCCCGTGACCTGCTGGAGATGGATATTCCAGCCTGGATAGCGAATCCATTTGCAGTGAATGCTGCTGCTGTTGACATTACATTGTAAGAATCGCTCATTGAACTACAGAGCAATATAGAATCCCAAGCAAGTTTTAAACGAGACAAACATTATTTTGGGTCAACGGTGCAAGCCAAGTGCGTAAAGTGGCAATCTCTTTCACCGGTAGTGGCAACTGGACAAGGGGGCCTCAGGCAAAAAAAAAAAAAGATTGAGAAACACTGGTCTAGACGCCTCTGCCAACTTCTATTTTATATCAACATCTTTCAAATTATTCTCGATGTAGCTATGAGCCAACGCCGCTTTTAAAAAGCAAAACCAACAGCAGCTTGGGTGCAAGACGGCTCCTGGGCCGTGGAATGATTTCCAAATGAAGGGCAGTGGCATGTTTCAGATGGCTCCAATCTTACCCCTTGCCCACCCCCAACCCTAGATTCCAGAGAACTATGGTCTGATTTGGGGCGGGGCAGCGGGAGCTGACCCTCCTACTGTAGTCTCCGAGGGTAAGCAAAAATTAAATCCCGCATGCATGCACATCTGGATGTGAGACCATTAGCCTTGCGAAAAACCAGGTTGTAGAGAGAAAACTACTCACGCTCTTTGTTTCTGGAGTAGTATTTCCCGAATGCGTTGTCTTTGAGAGTGTGTGGATACAGGTACTGCAGTGGGTTCTCTGGAATATTCTCTGCCGCCATCACTTTGTAATTGCGAATGATATCCGGAAGGCTCACTGCAGAGAGTTCCTTTCTTGTATAGGGCTCCACAGAGTGAAAGGATGGATCTGTGGTGGGGCAGGGTGGGATGGGGAAAGAAAGAGGAGAACGTAGGTGTTAAAAGCTTGACTTTTCAATATACAACAAATGTTCAGTTCCTCAGGGAACCCCTTTCCTTAGGGTTCTCAACATATTTTTCAATTATGTTTTATTTGGGGCAGCCTTTAACACAGAGCTTTCCAAACTGTGTGTCGCGACACAAAAGTGTGTCGCCACACACAGCGTGGTGTCGCCACACCACCCGGAAGCGGCGGCGCGCGCGTGCACGGCGGCAGCAGCAGCGGCGCGGGATCAGTGCTTCTGCGTTTTTGATTGAGATGTTTATTTCTAAGTCCCTTTATCATCCAAAGGAGGATCGTTAAGATTACCATGCTGCTGTTGAGCTTGTGAAATGGTCTTAATCTTCCTAGGCACAGAAGACAAAGCAGGAAGGAAAATAGGGGAAAGATTGTGCCTGAGGCCCCCACCTCTATTCAAAGGAGGATTTTCCAAGTTGGCATAAATGGATTCCTTGATCCCTCTTTCAAACCACTTATCTTCCCTGTCTAAAATGTGAACATTACAAACTTTGCTCAGACTGAAGAAGCTTCTTGGATAAGGAGCGAAAAGTTTCCACTGAGAAAATAGAAATCCAGTTGACATGATTCAAACTACAGACAATTCCACCTGGATGACTGAGAACCTTCATAGACATCTTGACATGTAGAAATTTAACAAGGAAAACTTTCCCCAGAATTGGAGAAATGACATTTCTTTCTCTACTATATTTCGATAGCATAGAAGTTGCTGGAAAGTCTGTGGATGGAGGCTGGGAAAATGACAGGATTACCATTGTTCCCTGTAACTCCCGATTTAAATTATATAGTCTCTTTAGAATTCCTTGTAATCTGTGAGAATTTGAATCCTCTCCAGCCCCTTTTCTGAAATTCTCTCAGAGGGTGCTTCATCTGTAGCAGACCACTGCCATCTTGTGGTCGGTCCAGAGCACTGTATTTTCTTAGATTTTTCTTTTTTAATTAATTTGCCATCTGTTGTATTACTGTGATCTGAGCAGCATGTATTTATATTCTTCCATGCTGAACATTTGCAATATTTAAAGAGTTTTATTAAAAAAAAATAAAGTTTATTTCATTTATGTCCTGAGAGATTGGTCAACTTCCTGAGGGAAGAGGGTAGAGGAAGCACATCTGTCTACTTGAAGCCCAATCTACTTGAAGCACACTGCTTGAAGCCCAAACCTCAATGCTATACAACCAGGGAATTGCACTCTAGAAACGATTTCAACTAATGCATCTTGACTTTTTAATGGCCAGAAAGACACCACAGGGAGTAAGAGTCTAATCTTATAACGGGGGTTATAAATACGCACCAGGTGAGGTGCATCTAGAAGGCAAGGCGCAGCAGCAGGAACAACAAGTTGGTACCCCAATGCAGGAGGTGGGCCCACAGTGTGAAGACCCTGACAGCTTCTGACAGAGCAGCTCCAAGACCTCCAGCCTTTCACCCTGTGTCCCTTGGCAATTTACTGCATCTCAAACATTTACTTAAGCAATATATTCATGCAGTTCAGGCAAACATGAATTGAGAATAATTTTGGATTTATGCAGTTTACATGCACAAGCATATGTAAGGACTGCATTTGGGATTGTTACAGATTTCCCTCCTACACAATATTCTGTTTAGGGAAGTCTCCAGGTCTAGTAGTGCTTTCATTCTAATGACATGATTAATTAAGTAGCTCTGTGGATTTTAATCTGCTGCTTTTCCTTGGTAGTTTTACGTCTGTTCCTCCTTCAATAGATATTGTGAAGTACTCCTTGCTACTTTTTATTACTGAATCTACTATGTTCTGTGAGGGGCATCTGGAACTCAAATTGCCATCGTGGCACAAGGGAAACAGTTCATTGGCCTGAAAGCGGCAATACTGAATACAGTACATTGATACAAAAGACACAACTGAGCCAAAAAAATAAAAGAAAACAGAGTACAGAATGCCATTAAATGTGTATTTTTTATTTTTTTAAAAACCTTTATGATGAATCCAAGCCACTTTTATGCATTTCACTTTGGCTATTTATCTGGCAGTATTTTTCCACAACCAGAAGGCCAATATTTGGTTTGGTTGTTGTCAAATGTCAGGAACATATTTTGTACTAGAACAGGTAATGCTTCAGTTAAAACAGAAGTTCTGATGACCCACTTCACTCCTTACTGTCAACAATTGCCATACTTATCTGAAAGTCAACCCTAAATTTGATCCCACCTCCAAACAAAAATTAGGCAAGAAAAAAAAACAAACAAAAAAAAACAATCCGTGTCTGCCTCCTTTCAGCCAATCTGACAACTCTTGCATTTTAAGGGTAACTGGGGGAAGCTAGTCTCCTTTCAGTTCAAACTCATCAGTTCTCTATCAAGTTTAGGCTTGTTTGTACAATTGAATGATAATGTAAGGTCACTGGTTTTGTTAATGAATAAAAAAGGAACGTATATTGATAGCAAATATATACACCATCTTGAGATTCAGAATGAACAGCGGGATATAAATCTAACCAACCAACCAATATGTAAGTCTTGGAATCTGAGAAAAGCATCTTAGTCCTTCTTCCAGATTCCGTATCTCCATCTTCCCTTAGCCCTAAATCTCTGGCGCAGAGTTTTGAATTTTGTTTTTAGATATACATAGAGAAACATTACTTAAGTTGGCGACAGGTACTCATTGCCTACTAAATACTGCTAGACCAAAATTCCCATCATCCCTGATCACCGGCTGCACTAGATGGGGCAGTCGAAAAAATGGTAGTCCAACAACTGAAGGACCGTGGGTTTCTTACTTCTAAACTGGGGGAAATAGTGGGCATAGAGTGGTGGTAGTGGGAATGGAATGGCTGGTAATATTTATTTTTTGTTATTGCATACTGACTCTGTCATGTAACATATACGTGCCTGCTCAATACTGAAGGAATGTGTTGCTCTCGCCTCACCCCTACCAGCACTCTCTTCTCAAGTAACCTAATTCTAAACCAGGGTCGGGTAGGGGTGTGGGGTGGAGGGCAGGGAGCAATCTTGGTTAAAGAGGACCGACTTACAGTGCCTACACTGCTAATGGAATGCATGGGATATTAGTGGGCATGGGATGGGGCCTGGTAACATCCTTTGGAACAGCAGCAGGACACTCCTGTTGGTGGCTGAAGCTGCAGTGGGAAGGGTAACCATGCCGAATAGGAAAGACCATTGTGTACGTGGGCAAAACTTGAGATTTTCAGGACTTTTTTCTCCCTGAGGGCAGGGGGAAAGAGTGCTGTTATTTGTTTTAAAACTATGTTTAGATTTTTACTCTTGTTTTCATGTGTTTCCCACCTTCAAAGGGTAGGAAATCAAATTTTGGAAATGTCGTCAAAAGCAACTGGGGAGCACTAAGGCAGGCAGGGAAGGAGGGGGAGGTTGGACATATACATTGATTTAGGAATGCAGATTGTCCACCCTGGTCTTGTTTTGGGAAATGATGGTTCTGCGCTTAAATTAAATTAAGGCGTAATCCTAATCAAAAAGAGCACATGAAGCAAAGTTAGGAAATCTGGGAGGGAACAGAAAAGGAGTTCTAAGGAATAGGGAAGAAAAAGGAGTATCTGAAGTGAATGGATCACAGGGCTGGAATGCACGCCAAGAGAGAAACAGAGAGACTGAGATGAAATACACCAAATTGAGTTATCTCTAATTCTATAGCAAGAAAAATGATATTCATCAACCTTAAGTAGATAAAGGGAATGCTACTGCATCACTCCCCAATACTGTAGAACAGGGGTACCCAACCTTTTTGGCACGAGGAACCGGTTTCGTAGAAGACAATTTTTCCACGGACGGGGGGGTGGCGGGGTTTGCAGGCGGGAGCCGATTGCGCAGACCGGGGTTTGCAGGCGGGAGCCAATAGCGTGGACTGGGGGGTGGGGTTCGGAGACTGGCCTGGTGGCCTGGTCCCTACGGTACCGGTCCGCGGCCCGGGGGTTAGGGACCCCTGTTTAAATGAGGGCAACTGGGTTCTTGTTCTGAAGAGTTGTGGAAATCAATAGGGACTTAACTTACTGGGAGAAACCAGGCCTGAGCTTGTCTTAAAAGTAAGCTTAAACTATGTATTTTTCCAAGTCAGAGATACAGATTCCCTTTCTAAAGCACAAGCGCCCCCAGCAGAAAGGGATTTGCAGGTTCCTCCCACCACAAAGCCTTTTCCCCAGGTTTTGCTTACCGTTTGCTGGCCCTTCCACCCAGGTGAAAGTGATCGCTCCATCTCGACTGCTTTCACTGAACCTCAAAAGAAATGTACCACTCTCCTTATCCTTAAGCAGGATGCGCTCGTGATCTTTGCTGACAAAACCCATGATATACCTGCAACATTGGGAAGGACATTCATATAAAAGGAGGGCCCCTGCTGTTTAGGGCAGAACTAGAATCTTCTGCTGAGAGGAGGAGGTAGGAGCATAAGTATTCGAGGACTGTTACCTGAATCACCCCACTGGCAGACCTCCCAATCCCGGGACCTGAGAAAAGACCAGCCCCCTCACCATAAGGCCATGAGAAAGTCCCCGCCCTCAGGGTTACCGAAAGATTTTGGTTCTAAAGGGAAAACAGAAGAATTCCAGCAAGGGAACGAACACTCCTACTTCCATCTTAACTAACCTTGCTATTGAGAATTCTGTACGATTTATGCTTGGGAAAATAATTTACTTTTGGTTCAGGCAGGTGCCTGCATCCTGACAATAGATCTTATGCTGCACCATTAAAAAAGCATTTGGCAGCATTTGCGGGCTTAGCAACAGAGAAAGACTGCTATTTACTTCATTAGAAAAGTGTCTTTTAGACTTTGCAGAGACCTACAAGTAGCATTCAAAAAACAGTGGAAAAACACTATAATGGTTCTTTCATGGTGACATCAGACTTATAATCCATTCCAGGTTAGTCTGAAACTCCTGTACTGTTTTTCTCTATTTCTTCTTAAGCTTTTTTACACACAGCAGGCGTAGGGAACAATGCTCTTTCTTAGGCACTATCAAAGCATAACACATTGAAGCTCCACAGATTCCAAGAGGAATCAAACTCATATGGAAGAACCTGATATGTTGCCATCGGCAAAGCAGTTTCTATTAAGAGAAAGGAAGCAGGAGGAACATTCCCGTTCCTTTGTAGCTTGAATCAAGAGTCCCCTTGTGGGGGGAGATGGGCGGTGATATAAGTTAGAAATAATAAATAAATAAACAAACTGGATTTCTATTTTCTCAGTGGAAACGTTTCACTCCTTAAAGAACCTTTGTCTTCTGTGCCTAGGAAGATTAAGACCATTTCGCAATCTCAACAACAGCAAGGTAATCTTAACGATCCTCCTTTGGATGATAAAGGGACTTAGAAATAAACATCTCAAAAATAACCATGACCTAGCCCCAGGTGCAAGGTCACACAGCCACCCTAGAAACATATTTAAGGATTCCCTTACAAACTTTGCTCAGACTGAAGAAGCTTCTTGGATAAGGAGCAAAACGTTTCCACTGAGAAAATAGAAATCCAGTTGACATGATTCAAGCTACAGACAATTCCACCTGGATGACTGAGCACCTTCATCGACATTCCCGTTCCTTGCAACAGCACTCCATACACTCTCCAAATCTGCTATGAAGCCTCAACTCTGAAGGACAGATTTTCAGAGCGAATGGGGGGAAGGTGGGGGGAAAGAGAAGGAAATCTCATCGTGCATGCAGAAAAACAGACTTCCATTCACACAGTGGTAGATTCTTCCTTTTAGCATTCCAAAATTAACAGGGCACAGGTGGGTCACTTTGGCCAAATTGTTTTACAGACTGTAAATATCGCTGGACTTCGATCTGCTATGAAATCCAAATGGAATCACTCCAGACTTGTTTAAAATGGCTTTCTATTTGGGCCCCAAGCAAAAGATGCTTACCCATCATTCCAGAGGAAGAGCAAGTGTTTCTTAATCAGTTCAAGGATCCCTTCAACCCACAGCCAGAAGGGAAAGTTTTTTTCATTTATGTTTTCCTGAAATCAAGAGAGACAAAAGGCTGGGGTGGTAAAAGTTCCCCATTTACCTAGCATCAATTATCTCAAGGGTGTTAGTTTTTAAATTCCCCTTCTTGTCACTGGCTCAGTGTTTTCACATTTGTTTGCTGTACTTGTTTTCCTAAATATTTAACACAGGGATGCCCTAAATTATTAGAATGGGTAAATTATAGCTTCAGGGCCTCTATGATCCCACAGATCCTTTCCTTCCATCTTTCGAACCCTGCCCCTAGAAGGAATCATAGGGTTTCATCAAATTAATTGCTCAAATTAACAGTTATTTCCTGCTACTCTATGGAATAACCTCTTACCTTAGATGCATTTTCAGGCTTATAGTTAAAAAAGCAAAGACCCCCAAATCCTTGGGGGGAGGCAGAATGGAAAACCAGTCTGTGCATGCAGAACACAGCCCTGTTCGCTTTGCATCCTCACCCTGCCCATTATGGCCTCGGTACCGTAATGGAGATGCACTCAGTGTTGACCAACTGCATCTCCAAGAGCCAAAAGCTTTCCTACCCTTTGTTTACACAGCTTGCAGACCACCTCCTATGCAAGCTTCCTTTCTCCTGAAAAAGACCCCAAACAGCAGAGACTTTACTAACACGCTATGGGCAGTTTCTACTTGCCATATTGGAGGGCAGGTGGGACACCGACTCCCCTTTCATGTACCGCCTTCCATGGCAAGCAGCCAGCTGGCGTGGAAGACGGTTCAGTAGTCCAATGGCTGGGCTGGGAAGCCAGCGCTCCTCCAGATAGTATTAGATTCCCAACTCGTATCAGCACAAGTTGGCATGGATGCTGGTAAGCGCTGTTCGTTGCTGTAGGACTTCTTCCCAATTCTAGCCGTATTCTTTGTGCCATCCATTAGTTTGTTCCAAAGCCACAGTGTCCTATTTCTTGTCATAACACTAAACCATAATGGGTGGGTCTATACATCACATGAAGTCTAAAGGAGAGGCCGTAGAGGCCACAACACTGTACATATTATGGAGCAGCCTGTGATCTCATCCACATTGATGGAATGTAACTGCTCCAAACTATTCAGGAGCAACTTTTTTTTCTTACCACAGGCATGGTTCAGCCACAACCAAGAGGAATTCAGGTCCATTATTTTATAATAAAAGAAATCTAATGAACATAACTCTAGGTTAAGTTGGATTGATCTCCATAAAATTAGCTGAAGAACATCAACTCCTACCTTGCAGAATCTTGCCCATGAAATAAGGCCATCTGGAGTACATCCATTTGCTAAAAGAAACAAGACATTTCCATCAGGTTACTGACTTTTATGCATTTAGACTGTACCTGTGTAGAATGCAATGCTGTGATTAAATCACATGCAAAAATTGTATTTTGAATTTCAAGTATCACTGTGTCAAATCTGTTTGTACTTTGAAGGAAGTATCCAAAGCATGTGTTTTCTGTAGAACTGTTTAGCAAATACGATTTTTTTCAAACGTTCTGATCCAACGCATTCCTATATACAAACGTCCATGTACAAACACCGATTCTCATAGATTTTATTTAACACATTTGTGCACCTTTGACTTTTATTGTCACTGAAAATGTAATAAATATGACAGGAAATTATATTTGCAAATGTGATAGGAAATTATCATATAGTATTTTGAGAGGAAATGAAGTATCCAAAGAGATTAAATCCAATCTTGAAGTCCAGGATGCTAAATCCCTTGTAGTAATATGTAATATTACATATTTGCAGCCATGTTCTATTTATTAATTACTTCAACTTCTATTTATTAATTACTTCAACTTCTATTTTTTTTAACATTTGAGTTGATGTGGAGGCAGCTTGTTGATTTCTAGTGAACTGATAGGTTCTGTGGTATTTATTTATTTTCTATCCCGCCTTTATTATTTTTACAAATAACTCAAGGCAGCGAACGTATCTAATACTCCCTCCTATTTTCCCCACAACAGCAACCCTGTGAGGTGAGTTGGGCTGTGTGCGCGACTGGCCCAAGGTCACCCAGCCGGCTTTCGTGCCTAAGGCGGGACTAGAACTCACAGACTCCTGGTTTCTAGCCCGTTGCCTTAACCACTAAACCATAGCTTTCCAAACTGTGTGTCACGACACTTTAGTGTGTCGCGAAGTGGTGGCGCGGGGTGTGTGCGGTGGCGCACCATCAGCGCTTCCGCGTTTTAGCGAGCACGCCGCTGTGCCCCCCCCCCCCCCCACTGCTGGTGTGTCGCCAATGGCGGCAGTTTGGAAAGCACTGCACTAGACCAAACTGGCTCTTTGATTCACCCACCAATTTCTTTAGTGATTACACCTATGCTATAACAGGTTGCTCAGGTCTGCCATTTTAGTAATAATGGGGAACTTGACTATATTACAACATTCTTTGGTGTAAACTCTGCAGATGTTGGTTGCATTAAGTTGGAGTCTTCTGAATGCACGTCCCTCCATCTACTACACTCACTTATACACTGTAACAAGAAACATCTCCTGTAAAATTTCAGTGCTATTGACCATTATTCCCCACTGCTTAACAGGGCAGGAGAAGACTCCATGCTGTTTGGAACTTTCACTTCAGCATTTCCTCTGCTTGTGTGCTTTGTTTTTGTTATCATCCTGGGAGGAGGCCTACACGTTCCCCGCCCAAAAAAATTAAGGTCACGTGGTTAAGAACCCAGGGAAAGCTGAAACCTCTAACCACCGTGCCTCTATGCTACACAGCCAGAAGGTTCTACTCCTGAAACTATTTTCATCTTTTGCATGTAACTCATTTTCCAGCCCAATTAGATTTGAAGGCTAAGAAAAGTTTCAAAGAAAGGGTTTTGGATGTGGCTGCACAAGAGGATATAGCATCCCTTAAACATGCTAAGTCCTTGAAGTGGCTGGCCCAACACAAATCAGTTTTTCAACTAGAAAAGTATTTAACAACTTTCTTGCCCCAACATCTCAGAAGAGCTTTTACTAGAGCTTGTTTCGATCAATTAGACTCTATGGTAAGATATGGGAGGTTCCAAGGAGTTCCTTATGAAGACAGATTATGTATTTGTGGTGCCCCAGCTGTTGAAGATACTGCACATATCTTATTTGATTGCAAATTATATTCTGTAGAAAGGACTGTCCACTTAGATTTATATTTAAAAAACAAAAAATACTGGAGCAGCCAGCAGAAACTTTCTTATTTTTTACAGGGTTAAGAACCAGCTCATTACTAGCAAGACTGCACTCTTCATATCAAAGGCAATCCTAAAGAGGACAGATTACATAGACCAGATAGGAGTTGACTGTAGGGGTGATGGTTTGATATGAATTTGTATTAGTTTTATTTGTGTTTACTCATATTTACTTGTATGTTTATAATGGCTTTTTATTTTAACTTATTTAATACTTGATATGGTCAAAAGACTAAATCAATAATCATCCATCCATCCATCCATCCATCCATCCATCCATCCATCCATCCATCCATCCATCTATCTATCTATCTATCTATCTATCTATCTTTGCATGTTGACCTTTTAATCACCCAAAAGGCTGCAAAGGATGTGAGAGCCTTCTCTCACACACACGTTACAAAGTGGACACAAGATGAGGGGCCTCCTCGAAGACAGGTGGTGGCAGCAGGAGCCATCAAGCAGCTACTCCAAAACCAGAGGCAGTGTGAAGATTCAGAGGCCTTCTGGAACTGATGGTTTGAGTCCTCCAGCTTTTCACCCTACAAGTTTAACCATCCTCTACAGCACCAAAAAAAGAAAAGAAAAAGCATGGTATGGTAAGAAAGCATTTGTAATGCTACTTACGAAGCAACTTCTCCCCAATCATGTTCAGCTGATCTGTGCTGAGTCCTCTTTTTGTGACAGAAGAAAACTGCCAGCTCAGCACTTCAGAAAGCTGTGACCATCTTGCACAAGGCGGATTAAGAAAGAAGGACAAATTCTAACGAGGTAAAAAATGGAAGCAGATTAGAATGTGTATAGTAAATATCCCCCACCTTTCTTTCAAGGAGCTCAGGTGGCATCTCTCCACTTTCCTGCACTTTACAGCAATTCTGTGAGGTGGGCCAAATTGACATCTTTGATCAGAGGAAAGACATTATCTACGTTTATTGCTGACTGGAAACCCCTTATAGACTTTTTGCGTGAAACAGAAAAAAAATGAACTGATGATTCGTGGTTTCGATGATTAGAAAAAAATAGATTATAGAAAAAATGAAAGTCATGCTGTAACCATAGAGTAAGAGGTAAATTTATACTTATAACTGCTATAAAGAAAACCGGAAGCTTATTTTTTCTACACTTTTTTCTTTGTCTTTTCTTCTCTTTATTTTAAATATTAGTCTCCATTAGTTTTTATCTTTCTTTATTAAAATCTTAATAACGTTATATGAAAGCAAATTCCTTGTACTCAATTGCAAAATCAGAAAACTCTGCTCATGCATTCTGTTCTCTTATATAAACAGTACCAAATCATTTGAAGGTTCCTGTATCCATTTTCATTTTTTCTCTCAAATAGGAAACCAGATTTTTTTTTTTAACAAAAACTGGAATATGACCACAAATTTTGGTAATATAAATGATTTGGTAGGAGTGAGAGAGAAATCTCCCTTTTCTGGGAAACAACCGTTTTTACCTGTGCAAATATAAATCAAGACATTTGTCAATATTTCCTCAAAATGCCACATAAGCATCAATTTTGTAAGAGTCAGATTAATGTAGTAAGCCATTTTTTTTCAGTGAAAAAAAATACGACAACCACAGCAATAGTGCACCTTTTTGATCTGATTTTAGAGAATGCATATTTTTCACCAAAGATTAAAGCATTTTTACGATATAAAATGCTTCCAGTGCAATCTTATACACAACTGCTTTGTTGTAAATTCCCCTGTGTTCAAAAAGACTAAATTCTTTGTAAAAGCATTTAGGACTGAGGCTTTAAAGGCAGCCAGTCTGAACTCAGTGATTCTTAGCCATTTCAACCTTAGAAAAGGTGCTCGTTAAGTTACCTTGGGTTCATTACTCAGCATATTGTACCATAAAATGGAAGCCCATCCGCTTGGCAATTGGCTGACATTTGAAATCACAACAATAGGAAGGGAAGCGGTCTGGAAAGGGAAAATTGCAGAGACAAGTTGAGCAAATATTCATAAATGGTGAATTCCATCTAGAGACAGAAAAAATGAAGTTAGGTTCATATATCACATTAAGCCAGGGTTTCTCAACCAGGGTTCTGTGGGACCCTAGGGTTCCGCAAGAGATCATTTTTTATTTAAAAAATTATTTCAAATTTGGGCAACTTCACATTAAAGAGGTAAGTTTCATTCTTTTTATTTGAGCCTGAATGTACAGGGGTTCCCCGAGGCCTGAAAAATATTTCAAGGGTTTCTCCAAGGTTGAGAAAGGCTGCATTAAGCCATGGTTTTTTTAATGGTTTGTTGAATAAGCCAGGGGTGCAAATCCACTTTATGGCTTGATATGATGTGTGTGTAATCTGTGAACTCAGCCAAAGCTACAATCCAGCCTTCCCCCAGATATTAGGCTATAATTCCATCCTCCTCAGCTGTGCAGAGAAGATGGAAGTTATGGTCCTAAACCAACACAACTGGATGACATCAGTTTGGGGATGATTGTTAACTAAGCTGACCATATTTCCTTGAGACAAAAACAGGACATTGGGATGGCAAAAATGGGATGGGGTTAAACTTATGTAATATTCCGTATTCATGAAAAAGTAAGATGATAAAAAAAGTTTTAAAGGGTTTTTAAGATCCATTTGCTGGTCCTTAAACAGATTACCGTATATATAAAAATATTTTTGTTTTCATTAAAATGAAAAAGTTTTATTACATGAACATATTGAGCTAACAATTATTCTTCAGTGACAGAACTCATACAAAAAATTAGGTAGACGTAGAGGGGGACTGTATTTGACAGGAGGCGAATGGGGAAAGCACAGCTCACCGGCTTTGTAACATCACGGATCACAGGAAGGAGGGGACGGGGGAGAGAAGAGAGGCAGGGAAGGGAGGTTTCAAAAACTCCATGCCCGGTGAGGCTTCTCTTCCTTCTTGCCTTCCCTCCTCCTCCTCCTGCTTTTTTTTCTCCCCCTTTCTCTCTCTCTCGCAATCCCAAACAAAAGACTCTTTCTGAGCTGGAGAAATAATCAGTTTCACTCTTGAAAAAAGGGGGCGGGATCACATCCCAAATGCATTTTAATAAAACAAACAGAGAGCAGAGAGCGACCAGCTAACAGCAGAGGAGCGCAGCAAAGGTCTCTCTCCCCATCTCTCTCTGTCTCCCTCTCTTTCTTTCTGCCTTCCTTGCCCCTCTCTAGTCTCACCCAACATCAGGCACCTCAATCAAACACTTTTTAAATGATAATTTCATCTTGGCTGAATCAATCTTGCCATGCCTGACATTTTGCTAATTTAAAAAAAAAAAGGGGGGGGACGACAAAATTGACATTTATATTAAAATGACGGGACAGTTGGAAAACGTGAAAAAACGGTACTGTCCCGTTTAAAACGGTACGTATTGTCAGACTATTGTTAACCCAACAATATACAACAGTCTCATTTCATCATTACAGCAATTCAGGATTTAGACAAAACGCCAATATTCTCATCACCCAAAGATTTGAGCAGCAGCTATAAAGAATAGGAATCAAGTGATGCAAAATAATTAGGTGGTCACATTATACATCCTTAGCTTAGCTCCAAAATAGAAACAGGGGTTTCGGCTTTAGCTCCAAAACATCCCTTACCAATCAATACACTAAGCCAGGCAAGGACAATCTGACTTTAGATGTAAGGCTGTCAGGGAGATAACTGGTGAAGAAGGAGGGGGCTCCCTCCAGGGGGATAAACGCATGCGCAGTACTGAATCGCTTTGCTTTCATCGTAAGAGATTGAGGGTGGCACCGCCCTGATTTCTGGGGACCTTTCGCTGAGCATTACTAGTTCATTTTAGTTTAGCTGGATTCTGTCTAGCAGAGTAGAATAAAACACTAGAGCAGAGCTTTCCAAACTTTTCATGTTGGCGACACACTTTTTAGACATGCATCATTTTGCGACACGCTCTTACAGCAAGGCACAAGGCAGGCACTAGGACCTGCGCAGAATCACAGCAGGTTTGGAAGCAGCAAGGCAGAAGGCAGGCACTGGGACCTGTGTGGAATCGTGGCAGGGCTTGGAGGCAGCAGCAGCCGCGACACACCCAGAAACTGCAGCTGACACACTAACGTGTCCCGACACACAGTTTGGAAAGCTCTGCACTAGAGCCTGTACATCAAGTCTCAGCGTGTTTCCTTCACTCGAAGTCAGGACAAAGGCTGCTTCAACCACTCAGGACAAACAGTTTGTCCTGAATCACCACATGCCAAACTTCTCTTAATTTTACTTAAGACTTATGTCAGCATCATACAGTACAGCCACAAGGACTGTGCACTGGAGAAGCAGTGATTATAGCTGTTATTGCTTCATTTTCCATTGATTAATTCAATGAAACCGGTACTGGATGAAAACAAATCAACTCAACAAAGAGTAAGCATCCTGATGCCATCTAGCGGCTTTGGATTTTTCAGGACTCTGATAAGAGTCAAAAACTTACATCTACTTAAAAGTAAACCTCAACAATTAAATAAGTCATTTCAATACATCTCTAATATCTTAACTTCAAATGTTATATAACCTGATTAATGAACACTTGTTGCTTATTCGTTCAGTTGCTTCCGACTCTTCGTGACTTCATGGACCAGCCCACGCCAGAGCTTCCAGTCGGCCGTCACCATCCCCAGCTCCCCCATGGTTGAGTCTGTCACCTCCGGAATATCATCCATCCATCTTGCCCTTGGTCGGCCCCTCTTCCTTTTGCCTTCCACTTTCCCTAGCATCAGCTTCTTCTCCAGGGTATCCTGTCTTCTCATTATGTGGCCAAAGTACTTCAGTTTTGCCTTTAATATCATTCCCTCAAGTGAGCAGTCTGGCTTTATTTCCTGGAGTATGGACTGGTTTGATCTTCTTGCAGTCCAAGGCACTCTCAGAATTTTCCTCCAACACCACAGTTCAAAAGCATCTATCTTCCTTCGCTCAGCCTTCCTTATGGTCCAGCTCTCACAGCCATAGGTTACTACAGGTTATACCATTGCTTTAACTATGCGGACCTTTGTTGTCAGTGTGATGTCTCTGCTCTTAACTATTTTATCAAGATTTGCCATTGCTCTCCTCCCAAGAAGTAGACGTCTTCTGATTTCCTGGCTGCAGTCAGCATCTGCAGTCATCTTTGCGCCTAGAAATACAAAGTCTGTCACTGCCTCCACTTTTTCTCCCTCTAATTGCCAGTTATCAATCAAGCTGGTTGCCATAATCTTGGTTTTTTTGAGGTTTAACTGCAACCCAGCTTTTGCACTTTCTTCTTTCACCTTCGTCATAAGGCTCAACTCCTCCTCGCTTTCAGCCATCAAAGTGGTATCATCTGCATATCTAAGATTGTTAATGTTTCTTCCAGCGATTTTAACTCCAGCCTTGGATTCCTCAAGCCCAGCACGTCGCATGATGTGTTCTGCGTACAGGTTGAATAGGTAGGGTGAGAGTATACAGTCCTGCCGTACTCCTTTCCCAATCTTAAACCAGTCCGTTGTTCCGTGCTCTGTTCTTATAGTTGCTACTTGGTCGTTATACAGATTCCTCAGGAGGCAGACAAGATGACTTGGTATCCCCATACCACCAAGAACTTGCCACAATTTGTTATGATCCACACAGTCAAAGGCTTTAGAACAGTCAATAAAACAAAAATAGATGTTTTTCTGAAACTCCCTGGCTTTCTCCATTATCCAGCGGATATTGGCAATTTGGTCTCTAGTTCCTCTGCCTTTTCTAAACCCAGCTTGTACATCTGGCAATTCTCGCTCCATGAATTGCTGGAGTCTACCTTGCAAGATCTTGAGCATTACCTTACTGGCATGTGAAATAAGTGCCACTGTTCGATAGTTTGAACATTCTTTAGTGCTTCCCTTTTTTGGTATGGGGATATAAGTTGATTTTTTCCAATCTGATGGCCATTCTTGTGTTTTCCAAATTTGCTGGCATATGGCATGCATCACCTTGACAGCATCATCTTGCAAGATTTTAAACAGTTCAGCTGGGATACCGTCGTCTCCTGCTGCCTTGTTATTAGCAATGCTTCTTAAGGCCCATTCAACCTCACTCTTCAGGATGTCTGGCTCTAACTCACTGACCACACCGTCAAAGCTATCTCCAATATTATTATCCTTCCTATACAGATCTTCCGTACATTCTTGCCACCTTTTCTTCATCTCTTCTGCTTCTGTTAGGTCCTTGCCATCTTTGTTTTTGATCATACCCATTTTTGCCTGGAATTTACCTCCAATGTTTCTAATTTTCTGGAAGAGGTCTCTTGTCCTTCCTATTCTATTGTCTTCTTCCACTTCTGCACACTGCTTGTTTAAAAATAATTCCTTATCTCTTCTGGCTAACCTCTGGAATTTTGCATTTAATTGGGCATATCTCCCCCTATCACTGTTGCCTTTTGCTTTCCTTCTTTCTTGGGCTACTTCCAGTGTCTCAGCAGACAGCCATCTTGCCTTCTTGGTTTTCTTTTTCTTTGGGACGTTTTTTGTTGCCGCCTCCTGAACAATGTTGCGAACTTCTGTCCATAGTTCTTCCGGGACCCTATCTACTAAATCTAGTCCCTTAAATCTATTCTTCACCTCCACTGCATCTTCCTTAGGAATATTAGTGAGCTCATATCTAACTGATCTGTGGGTCTTCCCTATTCTCTTTAGTCTGATTCTAAATTTTGCAATAAGAAGTTCGTGATCTGAACTACAGTCAGCTCCAGGTCTTGTTTTTACCGACTGTATAGATGTCCGCCACCTTTGGCTGCAAAGGATGTAGTCAATCTGATTTCGGTGTCGACCATCTGGTGAAGTCCATGTATAAAGTCGTCTTTTAGGTTGTTGGAAGAGAGTGTTTGTTATGCACAGTGAGTTGTCTTGGCAAAATTCTATCAGCCTATGAATGAACACTGAGCTATGCAAAAAAAAAATCAAACACATTCCAACTTCCTATCACTTCTGGATAAGGTACACCACAGCTGCACAATGAAGAATTGCTATCTTTATCCCCACTGAAATACATCAAGGGCTATAAACCAAAATACAGTAGCCCTATTTGCTTTCTTTTAAACAGGAGACTGGCTCCAAGCAGAATGGGAGCCACACACGCTCTGTCAATCACAGGCCTTGCTTTTCCGAAGGCAGTAGCTCTCTTGATGACAGCAAGCAGACATGACTCAACCATGATCTGCTATCAAGGAGATACAGTATCTTCTTGCATTCAACTTAACGTGAGTAGAAACTCTATTCAAACCTTGTGTTGAGGAGACAAAAAGGTGTGTTGGCAGAACCAACCTATACAGTGAGCAGATTGGGCCATAATGCACAATGATGGACCTTATCATTTGGAGCCCTTGTGTACTCTAATGGGCACAATACAAGAAGGCCTCTTCAGTCATCTGCTAGCTTTTATTGTAGCATAAAGACAAATGTATTATTTCACCCATATGACGCCATCCTTTGGCTAGCCAAGGCTGAGCAAAGATTGTCCATGTACAGCTACAGGATTCTACAAAGCACCTGAAATGCATTCAGATGAGCTCACAGCCTCTCTTGTCAATATAGACTGCAGGTGGGGCAAAAATAAATATCCCTTCTCCAGTCCACCATTATGGTACATTTCCTTAAATCAGAGCTTTCCAAACTGTGTGTCGCGACACAAAAGTGTGTCGCCACACAACCCGGAAGCGCTGATCATCAGCGCTTCCGGGTTTTCCCGCGGCGACACACCAACGGTTGCGTGCAAAAACCCAAAAGCGGCAGCAGCGCTTCCGGGTTTTTGTGCGCTGCCACAACAGCGGCACTTCCGGGTTTTCCCGCGGCGACACACCAACGGCAGTTAGTGTGTCGCCGCGGGAAAACTTTGGAAAGCCCTGACTTAAATGCTAGAAAGGACTCTACGTTAGAATTATATTGCAATCAAGATGACACAAAGCAGAGTACTGGCCTTTTATATCAACTGCTATTGGATTCTTATAACTGGAGATATCAGGGACAAAAAAAGTAAGTATAAACAGATTTATACTGAAACATCCTTTTAAAAATACGTAAAACTAGATCAATGTGTGTTTCCACTAGTCTCTTAAGGTCACCACAGCAATCAGAGTCCTTAACAAGCCACAATTACATCAAAAGATATGTGTCATGACATCATCTCACAAATGTGATTATGTAGTTCGCATCAATTACATCAAGAAGTTTGCCCCAATAATTTGTCCTGTCAATTGTGTGATAACTTCATGACATACATGCCATCACTTGCCTCCTTGCTCACAGCAACTTTTCCAATAATCAAATGGTATCCAAAATATTGTATCCAATGGTACATGCCAACAAGCATTTTGGTGCTTTCTACCAATGAATTTTCACTGGGTAATTCCCAGTGTTTTCAGGCAGAATCAAGAGGGAAAGGAATACAAGTTTTTAGACTGTCTTAGTGCAGAGGATTGTGCTGGTAACGACCTATAAAGCCCTAAAGGGCATGAGGCTGGGTCAGATGAGGGACCACCTCTCCCCAGTGACATCTACCCATCCCATCAGGTCCAGCAGAAGGGGCATGTTATGGGTCCTGTCCACCAAGGCAGGGGTACCCAACCTTTTTGGCACGAGGGACCGGTTTCGTGGAAGACAATTTTTCCACAGACCGGGGGGAGCAGGGTTTGCAAGCGGGAGCCAATCGCACAGACCGGGGGCCGAGGTTCGGAGACCAGCATGGCAGCCCGGTTCCTAACAGGCCATGGACCGATACCGGTCCGTGGCCCGGGGGTTGGGGACCCCTGCACTAAGGAGTATGTGGTGATAGGAGAGCCTTTTCTGCTGTGGCACTTGCCCTTTGGAACATCATTCCCCGAGGTTAGATTGGCCCTGACCCTATTGGCCTTTTGGAAGGCCGTGAAGATGTGGGTTTGCCATTGGGCCTGGGGATCTGGTGGTGGTATGCAGCCTGCGAAATGGTTATGCTGTTTGTAAGATGGATTGCCCTCTCCTGCAGATTACATTTTTTATGTTTTTTAATTGTTTTAATGGTTTTGTTGTTACTGTTTTGTTCATTTGTATTTTTGCTGTGTGAGCCGCCCGCAGACAAGTATGTGAGATGGGCAACTATACAAATTGAACCAATAAACAAACCTGTGGCCCGAAGCCTGCACAGAGTGTTTTCCAGCCCTTGAAAACTCTTTTGACTAAGACTGTTGAAAATTGGTAGCACAGCTTCCTGGTATATTGAACTGAGAAGCTCATAAACATTGTAACAATCCTAAAACAGTCATATTAGATATGTGTCACCTACAAGTGAACCATCCTTACCTTATGGTCTTCAAGCTCCCTTAAATGTTAAGTGTGGCCCTTGGCCACCAAAAGATTGCCCGCTCCTGCCTTTGAAGATGAGGTGATTGATATTCTATTCCATGACTTTATTTCTTTAATCTACTTACTTCCAATTCAATTAAAAGGCTGTTCTGTTCCAGTGTTGTCTCAAAACAGAGGGAATGGAGTTCTTCAGTTACAATGAGAGGGCCCTTAAAAAAATAAAAGAACTTCAGTTCAATGTACAGTATTTAAACAAGCTCAGCTATTTAACAGCTTTATATTTTATTCTTTCTAATATTGCAACAATATCTTTAAAGTAGCTTATCTATAAAAAGGGACAAAATGCAATTCCAACTGAGACATTACAGAAGTTAAACACACCTTTCTAAAATATTAAAGCACCAGTTACAATCTGGAACCCTAGTCAGAATAATAAAGCTTATTAAGGGGTAAACTTGGGCTAAATAAATGGACCTTTAGGGCTTTCTTCTGATGGCACTCAATCAGCTTCAGATAACGAGACATTCTATTACCTATAAGGCCATTAATTAGTTACTTTGTTAAAATTTATTGCAGATCCGTGGGGTCATTACAGGGAAATCCCTCTCTTGTTCCTGATCCTAAAAGTGTGAGCAGGCTGATACTAGTGCAAGCTGCCCTTAAAGACACTTGAATGACTTTTAAACTTATTTATTTATTTTATAATAAATATTATTTATTTAATTTATAAATTAAAAGGAATTCCAATTCCAAATAGGCTAAGAATAGCTGATTGGCCAATACACTGGATAGCCAAAATCCTGCACATTTGTGCAGTCGTGTCCGACTCTAGGGGCCGGTGCTCATCTCCGTTTTGTTAGCTGAAGAGCCAGCATTGTCCGAAGACGCTTCCACGGTCATGTGGCCGCAAGACGCGCGGAACGCGGTTACCATCCCACGGAAGTGGAATTAAGGCAAAATCCTAGATTTGTCTTAATTCAGATGGAAATTCCATCTGCAATTTATTTCACTCAGTGCCGCTTAGAGTCCTGAAATTTTGCATCTCACTCCTGAGATGGACCTCAGGATTCCTGTAAGCTTAATCACTGGTCTCTCCTGTTCTAAACTACTTGCATGTTCAAAACAGCTAGATTAAAATCCTTATTCTTCATGAAAGGTTAAAAGGCAAGAACCTGCTAATCTTTGCCTGCTATACAATTAGTTACGCCAGAGCTTTCCAAACTGTGTGTTGGGACACGTTAGTGTGTCGGCTGCAGTGTCCGAGTGTGTTGCGGCTGCTGCTGCCTCCAAACCTGCCCCGCCAGGATTCCGTGCAGGTCCTAGTGCCTGCCTTGTGCCTTGCTGCCTCCAAACCTGCTGTGATTCTGCGCAGGTCCTAGTGCCTGCCTTGTGCCTCCAAACCTGCTGTGATTCTGCACAGGTCCTAGTGCCTCCCTTGTGCCCTGCTGTAAGAGTGTGTCGCGAAAGGATGCCCTGCTGTAAGAGGGTGTCGCAAAATGATCCATGTATAAAAAGTGTGTCACCAACATGAAAAGTTTGGAAAGCTCTGAGTTACGCAGTTATCGGCTTTTGCTTCTGCTTCATGGAAGTCTAAAACAAGGAATTCTGATTCAGGAGTTTTTAAATAAGCTATACAGACTCACTGAAGTGAAACATGCTAAGGCATGTTTTCCTTACCTCATTTGTTCTTGAAACATTCTTCTGCTCTTTTAATTGCTACAAAAGAAGATAACTTGGTTAAACCACATACCTATCAACATTTTTTGTTGTATAGTTCAAGCACTTCCTGCTCATTCTAGCCCCTTTCGCTATCTTCCAGATGAAATGGCTCTATTTCTTCATACAGGAGCATCCCACATAAAACCATTCCAACTATATAAGCAATTCTCAACAATTCTCCTAGAATCTCACCAGATGGAGGTTCAGGCTTGACTGAAAGCTAAACTGCAGCTGATCCTATTGGCTACGTGTATTATAAAAATGTACCACGGAGATTTTGATTTTCAAACCTTTTAAAATGCACAGAGAAAAATGTGAGGAATCTTGACATTATCTCACATCCTCACTATCTGAACTGGCAGATAATATTAGTGAAACAGATACTCTCCAAAAATATTGCACTTTGTCTCAGAGGATAAGTATGCTTGAGCCTGAGGCCCTGGGTGTGAGTTAGAGCCCATCTCCTGGTTGTATGGATGATAGATTAAATCATGCCCAGCTGCTGTGTTTTTGTTTTATATTATGTACTTTGTGTTTTTATTTGTTTTATTGTAAGCCACCTAGAGTCACGTAAAAGTGAGATGGGCAGCTATATAAATCAAGTAAATAAATAAATGGGTTGTCAAGCATGAGACATGAATTATGTAAATAACAGCTAAAAAGGTTAAAGGTAAAGGTTCCCCCCACACATTTGTGCAGTCGTGTCCGACTCTAGGGGCCGGTGCTCATCTCTGTTTCTTAGCCGAAGAGCCAGCGTTGTCCAAAGACGCTTCCACGGTCATGTGGCCGCATGACACGTGTGGAACGCTGTTACCATCCCACCAAAGTGGTACCTATTCATCTACTTGCATTTGCATGCTTTCGAATTGCTAGGTTGGCAAGAGCTGGGGCGAGTGCGGGAGCTCACTCCGTCACGCGGGGCTAGGGATTCGAACTTGCGATCTTCCGATTGACAAGCCTGGCATCTTACCCACTGAGCCACCACACCCCTAAAAAGGTTATAGGAGCCTTTAACTAAAAGTCATTTCAGCTATCCCTCTTGCTTGTAAATATTAGACCTGCTAAGGTTTTTTTTAAGCCATGATGTAGAAAATGTGAGCAATTTTAGTATGCGCGCACTAGACTGCGTTAACCTACCTTTGTAATCTTTTGATTTTATTTAAGCCTGTCTCTAAACTGTAATAGACTTGTCAGTTACCAAAAAGAATGAAAGACGCTTTTCATTTAGAGAATGGTTAAAGATAAATACTATGCATTTCAGACCCCAGGAAACACATGTTTGGCAAGGTACTTAAAAAAATAACTGCAAATGTGTCCAGTAACTGGTAAATTGCTAAGAGAATCACATTATGAGATTTTTGAATCTAATGCAATAGCTTACAAGCGGTTATTTTAAAAAGTAAACATCTACTGTAATGATACGAGTACTACCACCAATTATAATACAAGAGTGGATGTGATTCAACAAGCAATGAATTCTGAACCAGGGTGAATCCCCAAGATTGGATCTCCACTCAAGGAAGCTGTATTCCATTGCAAAATGGTCCCTCTGGGTCTAACTCCACAAAATAGTAAACATCACAAAAACTAAAGCAGGACATGAAAGGAAGACGACAAAAAGTGAAGTGGGGAGAGGACTTGAAGGAATCTTTAACAGTCCATTCAAGCAAAGAAGGATGAACTGTCAGCCCTATTCAAAGGTCCTATGAGGCTATGCTGTGCAGTTCTCACTTCAGAGCCCAAATCTGGATCGCGAACGTCTCCCCCCTACGTCCTCACGAATGGAAAACATGGTCAGAGAACCTCCAGCAGTGGCATTTGTAGCATAAACTGATATCCTCGTCTCAATCAGGGATTACTAGGATAAAGTGCTTTCAACTGGAGTTGGCTGTTTAGTGGAGTACACCGTGGGGTTTCTTTTTCTTATTATGGTTTTCATTTCTGGTTGTCCTTCTTTTTTTCCACGTTTGTATCCTTATTGCTCTGCTCAGGGCTTCCCAGAGTCTACAGATTGGGGCGGGCTGCAAAAAGTATAAATACTGTAGCTCGATAAACAAGCAAACTTAAGGGCAAAAAGACAGCCAGCAAGCAGATAAAGCAATTTCAGCGTATCGGATCACACACGCACAGACATCTCACCAGGTGTCTAAATTCTGCCGATAGGCTCCCGTTGGATTCTTCCATGTTCATTACTTTGGTATTTGTTCCCAAGATGTTAAATTTTCTAAATCTATAAACAAGACAGGTAAAAACAAATGGCGTAACCCTGTTTGTCATTTAACAAAAAATGCAAGAACAGGCACAAATTGACTGAACATACCCTCTCACTGTGACCTTCTCACTGACGTCTCTGCAAAAGAAAAAAAGGGTCAGTTTACGGAGTGACGAGACAGCCACCTTTCTATGGGATTTCACAATTATACCGCAGCGTTCTCTGAATATTGCTCCATTAAACTTTTTATCAAGTTATCCCTATGTAATCTGGAAAAAACAACAACACCCTTTTTCCTTTTACACTCAGCTGTTCAGATTAAGGAAACTCTAAAAACTGCAGAGTTCTCAGTAAGCTTGCTCATGCCGTAGGGTCTGTAGCTATGACTGTTGCATGGATGGGTGAAATGCTATTCCTGTTACGGTTTCCAATCACATAGCATAAAATAAAGGAATGTTTTCTACAAAGCAGTGGGCTCATTGCACCATAGCTGTTAGCAGCAAAGGAAATAATTTATTTTCATTTAAACAATGGGGAATCACATTTTGCTGGGACATCAGGAAAAATGTTAAGAACAGTTCAACAATGGAAAAGTGTGTCTTGGGAGTTAATAGATTCTTCTTAACCGGAGGTGTTTAAACAGAGGCTGGACA
This sequence comes from Charina bottae, assembly GCA_023362775.1. Classification (NCBI taxonomy): domain Eukaryota; kingdom Metazoa; phylum Chordata; class Lepidosauria; order Squamata; family Charinaidae; genus Charina; species Charina bottae. The sequence goes on along the minus strand of JALMGJ010000020.1, from coordinate 18,391,089 downwards.
GCCATCTGTGAAGGACGCTGCAGTAGTGGACTCTTTAACTGAGCAGGGAGCAGACTAGATGATCTCAAAGGTCCTTACAAACCCTTACGTTCAAGATTTTCTCTTAAAATTGTTAAAAAGAAATTAGTATTTACCCTTGATCAGCAACCAATGAAAGCAGGTAATTAAAAGTTTAGGTAGGATAACAAAATAAATAAAAACTGCACAACTGTAAGAAATGGAACTGAAGGACTGTCAGATGTTGCAATGGAGAGTAGAAAAGGGCAAAAGTAAAAGTGCTCTACAGCGGTGTAGAAGTCAAGATCAGTGACCTTTCATCTGAATGGTGGTAACATATCACTTACTTATCAAACTGAACTTGCACTTTCAATTTGTAGTTCAGCTCTTGTAGTTTCACCAGCAATCTGGAAATACAAGTGACGCAAAGGTATGCATAAAGAAAAATTATTTATAATTTGATTTGTATCACCACTCCATCTCCCCCTAGGGGGACTCTGGGCGGTTTACAAAAAATCGAACTATTAAAGTAACATAATACAATCATAATCAAAATAAATATAAAATCCAAGAGGTGATGAACTTGTGTTTATTCCTTTTTTTTCTTAATCTTTACAATCCTTAAGCCCTTGAAGAAAAGCATTTTCCTTCTGTATCAGCATAAGGTCTGATTTATATCTTTGTAACATAAGGTTCTTCCTTGGAAGATCACAGTAAGCAGAAATGGGAGGAGGTGAAATGATCAAATTCCTTTTTTTCTTTGGCTAACAAGTGGTGAAGATTATGGGGAGGGCTGCAGAAAGATTGCCCCTCCCCTTCTGCTCAAATTCCTACAAGATTAAAAGGAACATTTGTCATCAGAGGAGACACCACTGGATTTAAAAGCCGTAATGGGCACACCAACTTAACATTCTGAAAGGGTTCCACTTATAAGACCAATTGCAAGCAGCCAATCCTAGTCTGAGGTGGCATGGGTAGGGGCTCTGTGAGTTCATTCAACGCAATCCTACACGTATCTACTAAAAACACATAGAAGACAAGAAAGTCTTGTTCCCATATAGTTGCAGAATTGTATCCCATGATATGGATAGGGTTCACATATCATACCGGTTGGGGGAGATGGGCGGTCATATAAATTTAATTTAAATAATAAATAATAAATACTAAGCCATAGTATGTTTGCTTTGGGTTTCATGTTTTGTAAAATCCAGCGCTTGTGGTTCCCAGTCAAGCTCTGTCAGGGAGATAACTGGTGAAGGAGGAGGGGGCTCCCTCCAGGGGGATAAACGCATGCGCAGTACTGAACCGCTTTGCTTTCATCATAAGAGGCTGAGGGTGGCACCGCCCTAATTTCTTGGGCCCTTTCTCTGAGCATTACTAGCTCATTTTAGTTTAGCTGGATTCTGTCTAGCAGAGTAGAACAATAAAACACTAGAGCCTTTACACCAAGTCTCAGCGTGTTCCTTCACTCAAAGTCAGGACAAGATCTATGACTTATCTCTCCTTGATGTGTGGACCCAATCATGAAGTGGGCCTAAGAACTGGATCTTGGGTACTGCAGTATCTTCAACAGAGAAAATAGCAGGATGCAGAATCAGGTCTGCAGCAAAATCTACCTCTAAGGATAGGTAATTTAAAGATATTAACTTATTTATTTGTCAAATTTTGCCACCGTCCATCTCCCCCCAAACTTATTCTCTAAAATACTGGCAATTATATTTAAAATGTTTTGCTAAGAAACACTTTTCCTCAGTATGTTGTTAAGATGTGGCACATTGTTCTCCCTAATTGGCTAAACTAGGAAATCATAAAAATATTCTGAAAGCAAGCAGTGGCAAACCACTTCTGTAACCCTTCCAAGGAAACTGCATGGATCAAGCTTGACTTGAAGGATTCTTTCCTTTTACTTTAGTTTTGAATTATAACAATCACCTCCTTTAAAGATCTTAAAAAAACACCAGACATTAATCATACCAGATATAAAAGCAAATTACCTCAACTTTACTGTAAATTGTACTCCAGTCTTCAAAACCAATGGTCTCTGAGGATGCGTAGGCATGCAAGGCTGCCTTTCTACAACAAAGGAGCTGGACCAGAAAAAAATGGACAGTTGAATTGTTTCAAAAAGGGAGTAGAACATTATGCCAAAAATGAACAAATCCCCAATCTTCCATAACAGAAATATGCACATTAAAAAAAAAGAGGCAAAAGGTTTTCTTTTCAAATTACTTATTTGGACCAGACATCTAGCATGCTATGGACATTCTCAAAATTTCTAAATAGTAATCTCTAAGTAATTAAAAATAAAAATACCATTTAAAATGAGAGACAGTTTGGTCTAGTGCAGCGCTTTCCAAACTGTGTGTCGGGACACATTAGTGTGTCGGCTGCAGTGTCTGGGTGTGTTGCGGCTGCTGCTGCCTCCAAGCCCTGCCAGGATTCCGCGCAGGTCCTAGAGCCTGCCATGTGCCTTGCTGCCTCCAAACCAGCTGTGATTCCACGTAGGTCCTAGTGCCTGCATTGTGCCCTGCTGTAAGAGTATGTCACAAAATGATGCCCTGCTGTAAGAGTGTCGTGAAATGATGCATGTCTAAAAAGTGTGTCACCAACATGAAAAGTTTGGAAAGCTCTGGTCTAGTGCATAGCTTTCCAAACTGTGTGTCGCGACATTTTAGTGTGTCGCAACACAACCTGGAAGCAGCGGCAGGGGCGCACGCGGCAGCAACGCGCCATCAGCGCTTCCGTGTTTTAGTGGAAAACACGAGGCCGCCCCCACTGTGTGCGCCCCCACTGTTGGTGTGTCGCCAACTGCGGCAGTTTGGAAAGCAATGATCTAGTGGTTAAGGCAACGGGCTAGAAACCAGGTGTCTGTGAGATCTAGTCCTGCCTTAGGCATGAAAGCCGGCTGGGTGACCTTGGGCCAGTCACTCTCTCAGCCCAACTCACCTCACAGGGTTGTTGTGAAGAAAAGAGGAGGAGGAACGAGTATTAGGTATGTTCTCCACCTTATTTATAAAAATAATAAAGGCAGGGTCATGTTAGCACAGCTCCATAGTTCTCTAAACCAACCTTTAACTTTTATCTGGGTTGAGGAAGCCTGGTCGGGAAGGCAAGATGGCTGCGTACCGGGAGAGGACTTTTTTTTTGCGAGCTCAATTTATGTTCCTGCCTCCGGTTTAGAGCTGCTCAAGACTTATTAAAGTAACCAGATGGCATCTCCTACACAACAGTGACTTCCTCAGAGGAAAAGACAGAACTTAGACAGCAAGAAGGAAGGAGAAAGACAAGAGAAAAGTGTTCTGATTTAGAAAATGGGGAAAAGGAAGAAGCATCATGGAGCCAGTCCGAGCTCACAGCATTCTTCCAAGACAGCCAAACAACCGAAAATTGATGAACTTTTTCTACAAATAGAGACAGTAAGTAAACTCTCCCCATTTCCCACCTCCAAAAAATTTGAGGCTTTTGAATGGGATTTGCAAACAGAAATAGAAAAACAGCAACTATTGGAGCTTTCTGCATCTCTTAAAGATGATTTAATAGACTGGTCTCATTCTATGTCAGCCATCCCCCATCACTCTTCCATTCATTTTACTAGCTCTCTAGTTTCCTCTAAAGAAAATGACAAGATTGCACAGAGCAAGGACTGGGAAAAGCTGTTGGCATGAGATGGCTCGACCAAATTTATGGCAAAACAAAGTTTGCTTACAGCTCAAACTGTTATTTCAGTGTTCGAGCAATTAGCCTCTATTAAAAACAACTTGGACCTGCTAAAAAGTGATTTTGAGGTCTTTGCACAAAAGCACACAGAAAGACTCTGCCTTTATTGAAGCCCAAACTCAAACAGACAACCTAGCTAAACACCCCACCTTAGGGCAAAAGAATAATAAATCACAAGCCAATAAAGATGTCAACCTGATTACTGATGGAGGTGTGCAAGTACTCAAAGAAGTCACCCCATCAAAGGTGACCCGCTCTTTGTAATTAAATCAGGTTGCTCTTCATGTATCCATGAATAGCCTCAATTCCAGTCGCTGGATCTCTCCAGAAGAGCAATCGTAACTTCTCTGGGACAGCTTCTTCGTTGCCACCACCAGCAAATAGATTTGTGCACGGCTGAGTGGCTTCCAAGCATGCCTGGCAGTAAACTAATTTTACTGGCCTTTAAGCAATCTACTATACCATTAAGCATGCTGCTTAAAATGAAACCCTTTCTTGCTACCCTTCAGATTGTCCCAATTAGAGTCTTTCATGATGGTGGGGTAACTCCTTTGCTCAGTTCTGCTGCTTTTGATTTACACAGACTGCCAAACATCAAGCCTGTTACTAACAACAGTATCCCTACCCCCGGTTTGTCCTTGGCTAAGCCAGGACATGGGAGTCAGATGAATATGCAAAACGAGGCTAAGTTGGATATGGACGAGGCTGCTCTTATCAGTGCCTTTGGAGTCTTGCCCAAGGTTGAGCAAGAAGATATTTTGCAAAGGCTGGACAGTCTTAAGGAAACTCTACTGGCTACTATTGCCACTGCTGAGCCACTTATTGAGCTTGTAACATCTAAAACATTGCATCAGATGATTTCATTGGATGAGGAGGAGATGGCCGAAACGCACCAGGCATTTTCAGATGACCAGAGGGTTGAGTTGCTAGTCCCTTGTAATGATGTTGAAGAGGGCCCTTTAGACTCCAGCAAGCCACTATATGGAAGTCCAGCTATCAAAACAACTGTTGCTTCTAAAGCTCCTTCTATCCCAAGGCCGAAACCTGAAACAAAACCTGAAACCTCCCTTTATCCCCCAGGTCCTCCCCTAGAAGATCCAGTTGACTTAAACTCTCAAAGGAATCACTATCCCTGCTTTCTTGGAACATTGCTGGATGGGAAGTCAGAAATAGAGATCCTGCCTTCATAAGCTACATTTCCCAATTCAACATTCTCATGTTCCAAGAGACATGGTCAATTAATTATCTGTTTATTGAGGAATATAAATCCTTAACCCTCCCAGCAGCCCCCCACCTTCGGATGAGGGAGGCATCATGCTGGTTTGAGCATCCATATTTCAACTGCTCTTAACACTGAGATCATCTTAATAGACTCATTTGAGAATTTTGCACGAACAGTCATTCTTAACTTTTCTGCTGAGAAATTGCTCATTAATTTTTATATACCACCCAACATCATTTGACCGTGCATTGCAGAAATTTGGGCAAAAGCAGAAATGTACATTAATAATATTCAACTACGCTTTCCGACTGCCCATATTGTTATAGCAGAGGACTTTAATGCTAGACTAGGCCCAAATGATAATCAGTTGTTTGCCAAATTCCTTCAAACTCCACCTAACCTGCAGACTGTCTCTCCCTTCTTAATTAGAGGATCTAAGGATCACATTGGACATTTTAGGGGCCTATATATGTTGCAGACATTGTACAAGTTGGATCTCCAAATTATGAATGGCACCATCATTACTGACTATCCTGCAGAGTTTTCACATTGGGCTGGTACAAGGCCCTCTTTGATTGATTATACTGCCATATCAAGAAATCTATGTTCTTCGGTCCTTCGATTTCAGATTGACAACCGCCCCGAGAGTGATCACTGTCCCAATGTGCTGTCTTTGAAGCCCTTTGGTGTTTGCTTTCTGGAAATATATCCTATTCCGTCTGAAGATACCCCTATGGGACAAATACGAATGAAATGGACAGCTCCCGTGAAGGATAAATTAACCCAAATGCTCTCTGCTGAGGCGGCACTCCAACTTCATACAGCTATTCTAGATGACAGGTCCTCCAACCAAATTTTGCCATCTTATACTCAACTAGTTCAGCTTCTTCAGCCAATCCTCTCCACTCGCCCAGCTGGTATAAATAGGAATCAGTGCTCTTTCAACCAACCCTGGTTTGGTGTATACATGCACGTGACTGGTATCAGGTAAGATCACTGAATCTTGTAAGATTTTGGTAAGTCAGAACAACAAAACTGTATGATTTCAAACAAAAATTAAGTAAGTTATTTCATTACAGTGTTCTGCACACATAACTTCTGGGAATATTGTGGCTACCCAGATATCAACAAAATAATTTAATCAGCAAAATCAGAGAAAAGTGACAAGATTTTTCAGCTTGGATGGGATGATGAAATATGCTGTATGCTTTTCTAAATGAGGAAATGCCCATTCTGACCCACTTAAACAGAAGAAAACATACCTTTGAATGAGTTGCTTGAAGAGGCTCAATGTCCGTTCATACAGTCCCTTCTTCTGTTGAGTAATGGGATCAGTGCCATAGGTGAATTTCTGCTCCAACTCCTCCAGTTTCTTAAGCTGCTGAAGAATCTGCTGAAGACTCTCAGCCACTGTAGTAAACCTATCATTACAATGATTATGTGTGAAGAGCGCTACATTTCTCCTTCAGAACACAGAAACCAGCAATCTCAACTATTGAGGGGCAACACTGACTTTATGAGTGATATTGATGTATGCCAGAGCAGGAATCTTTTTACAGTCCTTGGCTTTGCTTACATTTTGTTCCAGCATTCTCTCTCCCTTCTCTGCTTAGCATATATCAAAGTTATTGACACAAGGAGGGAGGGAGCAAGGGAAAGAGAGAGAGAACCATCCAGCAATAGTAGCTCTGACCTCAGAACAAATGGCTTCCATATATAGGTTACACCCTTTGTAAAACCTATATATAACCTCAGGGCATTCATGGTATGCTTTGGATCACATGTACGTACAACCGTTTTGACCTTGGATTCCACTCCTAAATCAATAGTACTTCCCAAGCCTTCTCAACCAGCAGTAATGCCCACCTCTTAGGCACGTGAAAGGGGCGTGGTGGCTCAGCGGGTAAGACGCCAGGCTTGTCGATCGGAAGATCGCAAGTTCGTAGGTTCGAATCCCTAGCCCCGCATGACGGAGTGAGCTCCCGCACTCGCCCCACCTCTTGCCAACCTAGCAATTCGAAAGCATGCAAATGCAAGTAGATGAATAGGTACCACTTCGGTGGGTAGGTAACAGCGTTCCACGCGCATCATGCCAGCCACATGACCATGGAAGCGTCTTCGGACAATGCTGGCTCTTTGGCTAACAAACAGAGATGAGCACCGGCCCCTAGAGTCAGACACGACTGCACAAATGTGCGGGGGAAACCTTTACCTAGGCACGTGAGCACTTAAGAAACTTGCCCAGCTGCAAAAAAACAACTGTTGTAACATTTGCGAAGAAGGATTAGACCTGGTAGCATTGGCCATTCCTCAACAGAGGAATGTATCCCACATACTTTAAAAAGGTGGAAAACTCACAAACATGACAGCGGGAGGGAAATAGCAGAATTCCGGCACTTCTGGAAAGCACTGGTTTTCAAAACGGGTAGTTTTATGAAAAATTATCAAGTACTTTTTCCCTTCTGGTTGAATTCATTCTGAAAATTCCTGATTGCACTTGCCATGCTTCAGAGCCCTACCAGTTTTGAAGCTGATCTAGGCATGCATTGGGTGGGCCGCCAATACAAGCAATCTGTTGACGCTGCTTCCATTCAACCAGCTCTTCCCTTATCAGAGCATTCTGAGTATGTTCAATCAGATGCAACGAAGAGGATATCAAGCGAAGCACATCCTAAAGAGAACAAGAATCCAGTATTGAAACATATTCAAACTATTACTCTGCATTTTAGATCAATCCTGGTAAGATCCATTTGAGATTTCAAAAGAGCTCTAACACTCACATGATACAGTTTACACAGTGGGAATTTTCTAGAATACAGGGGGGATATTGGACTTCTCAGCCAAGGAACATCTTTGTGTTGCAATAAATGCATCCAGAAGGCAGGTTGCAGATTCAACTGTGTGCACCTCAGTGCTACCTACTTGATAGGATTGTTATGTGGAAAATACAAGGAAGGAGCACCAAGTATATCTCCTTAAGTTCTTGACTGAATTGTGGAATATATATCTAACGAATAAATAAAGATAAACAAGAGTTCTGCCTACAAAGTAAGCAACCTTTCAATTTTTTAAAGCTATGGCAGCCAAAAGCAGCAGTGGATAGTGCAGTGACATCAATAAACAAGGCAGGAATGGAAGTCAGAGAGAGGAGGTCATTGTGTTAAGCCTAAATGAATAAGTCTATGAAGGTTCTCAGTCATCCAGGTGGAATTGTCTGTAGCTTGAATCATGTCAACTGGATTTCTATTTTCTCAGTGGAAACGTTTCGCTCCTTATCCAAGGAGCTTCTTCAGTCTGAGCAAAGTTGGTAAGGGAATCCTAAATAATGATTTAGTGATAATCATTATAATTATTTAATGATAAATAATGATAAATAATGATTCCCTTACCATCTTTGCTCAGACTGAAGAAGCTCCCTGGATAAGGAGCGAAACGTTTCCACTGAGAAAATAGAAATCCAGTTGACATGATTCAAGCTACAGACCTAAATGAATAACTGAAATTAATGAATTTTTTCCTATCACAAAACAGTTAAGTTCCACTCCTGTTTCTCAGCAGTTTATAACTGAAATGGGGGGGGGGGGGGAGGACCAAAAATGTCCCTGAGGGCTGTTTGTGGCTTGCCCACCTAACATAGAGCTTGAATACAATTCTAATGGTAGCTCTACTAGAGCCAACAAGCAGTTTAATAGAGAAATCTGCCTGCTACTTTCACAATCTTTACTGATGAGAATCCACAAAATACTCCAGAATATAATCTAAAAATTTCTATTTGTCAGCCTCTGTATGTAGACCAAATCAGGAAATCAACTGCACAGGAAGGCTAAACTACTTTTTAAAATATTGGCTATAGTTACGAGTATTGCAAGTCTGACTGAACTTTACTCCCCCCTCCCCTGCCCCCTAACTAAGAAGATATCAGCCTAAGCTGCTTTCATATACCTTCTGCTTGTTTTGGACTTAAGCCATGTTTTTCCCCTTGTTGCTTTGGTAATGGATCTGGCCTATCTTTATCAAGGACATCTTCCTTATCCTCTACACCAGAGCTTTCCAAACTGTGTGTCCAGACACATTAGTGTCGTGGCTGCTGCTGCCTCCAAACCTGCTGTGATTCCACGCAGGTCCTAGTGCCTGCCTTGTGCCCTGCTGTAAGAGTGTGTCACGAAATGATGCATGTCTAAAAAGTGTGTCACCAACATGAAAAGTCTGGAAAGCTCTGCTCTACACTAAACTGGAGATAGGCGATGATGGTGTCTTGCACCACTGTGGCATATGGATTTTAGTGGCCTGGCATGGCTGCTGTTCTGCTGGCATGAGCCAGCCAATGGAGTGAGTAAAAAGGGGAGAAGCAGTTCAATTCTGGCCTTGAATGGCAGCTGTGCTATCACAAGGGCTGATGAGCTGTGGCTGCTAGTGAGGGTTACGTGGTGAAATTTTGAGACCGCAGCCCCACCGGTCCAGCCCCATATACACTGTAGGTGTTGGGGGCTAGAGCCCTGGGGGGACACCCACCTCCTCAGTTGCTGGGGGACATGCTGCCAGTCTGACTAAATATTGGGGGGAGAGAGAGAGAGAAGAGAAAAAGTCTACACGGAGTGAACGGAGTGGCTAGAGAGAAAAGATGGAGAGAGAAGTTAAGTGTTGTTGGTTCCTGGTTGGGAAGGGAGAAGAAAGGTCCATGGGTGGCTTCCTTGCAAGGAGGGAAGTGAAGACCCAGAGAGACAAGGGAAGGAGGGACCTGACTGTCTCTGGGGAAGGACTGGGCAGTTCTTTCCCCAATGGAGAAGCAGTAGGTGTTCTGCTGAGCAGGAGACGGACAAGCTGTGCTGAGGACACAACAGTACAATTCCAGCCCATTTCTTTCTTTTCACTTTCTCTCATTAAGCCCAGAAATTGGGGTGTGTGTGTGTGAGTTGGAGTGAAAGGGGGAGGAAAACAAAGCAGCTAGAGGGAGATACAGTCTCTGGGAGGGAGACCTAGGAGGGAACCTGACACCAGGTAAACACTGGGACTGTGCTGTAAGTATTTGTTGCAAGTAGCCTCACTGTAAATAGTAAAAAAGCCTCAATGTGTCAATTGCCACCCTCCCAAAAACTAAGTAACCTCCTGTTCAAAGAGTCACACTGTGACACCCGCCTTCAAATCAATTATTCATTCATTGTATGTATATCCTCTTTTCATTCCAGGAGCTGAAGGTGACCCATTCATAGTACTCCATCCTCTAACTTTATCCTCTCCCAGCAATGCTTGGGCTGAACTGAGGCAGTGGCTGAGTTAAGGCACCCAGTAACTTCCATAGCCCATGATAGATTAGAATTCAGGTTTCCCTAACCGCTACACAACCCTGTCTCACAAACACTACAGACTCCAACCACCATCAGGCCCAGTCCTTCAAATCATTTAATGGGAGGGGGAAACAAAAGAATGTCTACAAATCAGACAAAGGAACAATCACAGCTCTCCACAAAGAAACCAGTTGCACCACCTGTCTCATATTGTGAAGCTGCAAATACATGGTGTGGAGCTGCACTTTTTCCTTTTTACAGTCATCCTGGGTCATGCTGTTGGTTTCACCTTCTGCAAAACAGATCATGCCAGAATTCTGTCAAACGTCTTTTATATTTAAGAATACAGAACTGTAAAAAGAAAGTAAACAATCCAATAAACAATACCAAAGCCCTCAGGCATAAAAGAAGGACATTTGATTCCTCTCCTGCATATTTCATTCATCTCCAAAAGCAGAAGTACTATGAAAACTAGGAATCTCCCCCTGCCTTTGCTAATCAGGAGTATGAAAAAAGCTTCTAATGCTTGGCTTTCTGGTCAAAGGACTTCTAAGAAGACAATGGCAAGGCCAGCGTACAAAGCAAAGCATTAGGGGGGAAATATACTTGAATCTAGGCCAGGGACAGGCAATTTGCAGCGCTTGATATTGATGATTGGAACTCCCAGACATGTCATCTTCCTCACAGGAGGATCTGGCTGAAGAGTATGGTATTCCAAATACTGAAGAGCCAAGGCCTAATACTAGCAAAAGGCCAGATCACACTGATTCTGACAGCTGGAACAGGAATTAGATGCAATGTCTCCCAGCCTGGGAATGCAGGAGGCAAGAGGAAAAGTATCATTTCATCTGGTGAAAAGAACACCACCTCATGATGGGAGCTGAGGCTTTGCAGGATCAGATTCCAGCAAAATCCAAGCTGTAGACCATCAACTGAAATTGGAGGGAGGTGGAGTACCAGAAACTGCTGTATTTAATATTATTCAGAAGGCTTATGCCTTGCTGGATCAACCTCTGATGACAGCTCATTCTTTGTGTTAACCAAGTCCTGCATCAAAACCTTTGGGGCTCTGATGAGAGAATGGCTGCTGGAACTCTGGAGGCTACTTCTGCTTGGCTCTGGCAGCACTGGTGAAAGAGTCTGGAATGATCTCTGATTTTACAGCCTGGATTGGCTAATACACAAATTGATTTACAGCAGCTCAGTAACTGCTTGCCAGGACCCTCTTAGGCTGTGAAAACATTCAACAAATGGAGTGTTGAATACTCTTCAACAAAAAGAGCTTAACTACTGCTTCCATTGTTTGCAATGAGCCTAGGATGAAAAATAAAGAAATGAGAAGCTTGTTTGGAATTCTCCACCAAAGAATATTCAGAACAATTCAAGTTTCATTCCAGTTGAACATGTAACACTCAAAACTGGAATGTTTTGAGGAGTTGCTTTGTTCTAAGCTCAAAGCAAAAATGTTGGGTGTTTGTTTCATGTCTACCCCAGCCAACCTATGCCCAGGTAACATACAGCTGGGGGATGATGAGAGTTGCAATCCAACACAAGTGGATGGGAACCAGGTTAGGGTAGGTTGCTTTAGGGCAGAGCTTTCCAAACTTTTCATGTTGGTGACACACTTTTTAGACATGCATCATTTCGCGACACACTCTTACAACAGGGCATCGTTTTGTGACACACTCTTACAGCAAGGCACAAGGCAGGCACTAGGACCTGCGCGGAATCCTGGCAGGGCTCAGAGGCAGCAGCAGCCGCGACATGCCCAGACACTGCAGCCGACACACTAACGTGTCCCGACACACAGTTTGGAAAGCTCTGCTTTAGGGTAATATGAGTGCAAGCAGTAGATCTTGATGTTTGTAATATCTGAACTTCCACAAAATGGAAATCAAGTCTGTATCAAATTTTTAACTTAGACTAAGACTTTACCTTAGCCTCAACTAGACATGATTTCATCCTCAGGGCATAATATCTAACATAGGATACAATGCATTTCATTAAAAATGCTAGAAACTGACACCTCACCTCTGACTTGAAAGGTTTTATATTTGAAATCATATTCATCTTGTGCATCCTCCAGATTTTTAATGATTTGCTCTATTTCCTACAAAAACAAATAACCGCATCAGACATTCAAAGTCACTTACTGCAAAATGGTATTTATGAAAAGAAGTAAACATCATGACTTCAATGACTTATTTCATTACAATGTTATCTCAGCCTTTGTTCCCCTATGTTATCTTTATGGCAAACTCTGAGATTAGTTAAGCCAAAAAGTATGACCAACCCAAGATTGACCAGTGAATCTTCTGGCTTAGCGGAGATGATTTGAACCCAAGTCTCCATTGTCCCAGTTAAGCCAGAATATTCACTGAAATAGGCAACAATAGAAACCTGGTGCTGTCTTAAGTATCAACCACTGGCCACACTATCTGAGATTTGGATAGGTTTAGTTCAAGACCTCTGGAAAATGCTACCTTGTAATAGGTATTGACCGAGTTCACCAGGCTGGGGAAGGCTGTATTATATGTGTCCCTTTCCTACCTCTATGAGCATACCATAACCAACTGGTGATAAGATATGGTGACTACTTCAACAAGTTTAGGTCATGTGACAATAGCAAGGGCAAAATTCTGGTAACAGCTTTGGGAGACCAAATCCTGTACGTTGCTCACAGAGAGCCACTCAATCCTTCTCCAAACATAACTCTTCATCTTTGCATGTTCCCCAATCTCTGCATCCAAACCAAAAATGACTTCTCTTTTGGGTTACGATATGGAAAAAAATAAAAATAAAAAGGAGCTTTCAAGTGCCAGCTCTTGTAACGTACTATGACACTGTCCTTCACGCTTTTGACTTTTGCATCCATCTCTTTCACCTTGCCCAGCACTGCAGCATTCTGTACACTGTCCATTTGCATCTGGAATTTGAAATGGGGAAAAATCAAGAGTGAAATGTATCAAGGTACAGCATCCCCCTTAAAAAAAGAAACCCTCTACAGCAGGAGTACTTTATGATCTTGCTTGGGTTAATTCTTTGCTTTCTATTCTGAAAAATGCTAACTTGGGTGGACATGTTAACATTTGAAATTTAAGACCATGATCTACACTGAAGCTGTACAATGTTCAACACAGGATGCTGTTTTCCCAGCATAGAGCAGAGCTTTCCAAACTTTTCATGTTGGTGACAAACTTTTTAGACATGCATCATTTCGCGACACTCTCTTACAGCAGAGCACAAGGCAGGCACTAGGACCTGAGCGGAATCCTGGCAGGGCAGGTTTGGAGGCAGCCAGGCACAAGGCAGGCACTAGGACCTACGTGGAATCCTGGCAGGGCAGGTTTGGAGGCAGCCAGGCACAAGGCAGGCACTAGGACCTGCGTGGAATCCTGGCAGGGCTTGGAGGCAGCAGCAGCCGCGACACACCCAGACACTGAAGCCGACACACTAACCTGTCCCAACACAAAGTTTGGAAAGCTCTGACATAGAGAGTAACCTACCTGATCTGTAGACTGTGCAGCTTTAAGGATTTTCCTTTCTTCTTGCAGACACTTAGAGATCATCATGGCCATAAACATGGGGTCTTCCACAAAAGTATTCTGAACCACAGCATAAAAGAATGTGAGGGATTTCCAATATTTTTTTAATATGCTCACTGTCCTGTCCACAGATTGCTGTGGAAGCAGGTCTCTATCCTATACAATCTCCGTTCTTTATTTCCATTAAAGAAATGGGAGTCAGAATTCTATTGCAAATCACAATTATTTGCCAACCCGTGTCTACCTTTTTTCACTTTTAAGCTAAAACATCCTTCAACCTCAGAGGTGGTACTTGATATTCAACTGCTACATACCAAGAAATGCACTTGTAATTGCTTTCTGTTTCTGTATCTACTTTTTACTCAAAAGTAACTCCTCAAATTTAAGACTAAAAAGGAACGTGTCCACCATCCCAGAAAAAAGTGAATAGAGACAAAAATCCTGCATAAGATCTGGCTTCCCACCTCCCAGCCACTCCAGCTGGAGCTTTCCTTCTTCATAATAAATGTATGCATGTATCACACTTGGAGATATAGTTATTAGGAGTTACATTCTAAAAAATGTAAGGCCCCAGACAAAAATGAACAAAGGACAAAAAAGACTCAGAAGCTTACAACTACATGAACACACACGTTCCCTTTCTTCTGCCAGCAAAAATTATGGTAGAGGAGAAGAGGTAGTAGCTACAGTGGGAACGAAAGTAACGAGAGCTGGGTGGAGATGAAATGAGCACAAACAGTAATTGGCAGGGAAGGAAGGAAGGAAGGAAAGAAAGAAAAGAGAGAAGCCCCATTCAGGGGCTCATTGTTATACTCTGTTTAGGGTGGCACAGCAAATGTTCAGAAAAATGGTTCCGTTCATTAGTAACACTACAGGAATAATTCATACAATATCAAACATAATTATTGTAAGGATTTATGATATTTTCCCAAAGACAAATTAGAAAATGCTCTTGAACACTGACATGCAGGTTTCGTTTACTCTTCCTGATGTTGTGCTGCAATAAAAAATTGTTCTCCTGGGTAAAGCGGCTATACTGATCATCTAGCTGTGACAGGAGATTCTGGAAGAGAAACGTAGCCATTGAAACATCGTTGGCAGCATGGTCCCTAGAAGAGGAAGCATGCAAACATCAGCATTAGCATATCTTCCATTTCCACTCTCCATCTCTTTATATTGCCCAAGCCCACCCCAACACACTCGCAAAACCCAGTTTATTTTTCTCTGCCCTTCTGCTTAGGTTAGCAGTCACAAACCCACCCAACTTACTGACAGTCCCTGAAGTACTCTACATCTGGCTGGGGAAACCACAGCGAATACACATGAACAACTTGGGCTGCTGCGCCGGTAACAGACCCAGCTTGGTGAGCAGCAATGGAGTAACACCAGGCATTATGATGGGCAAGGGGAGTATTTCCAATTCAGTTACATATACCTCTTTGCTATTATCATGGCTGTATTCTTACACATTGTTAAGACATGAATATATGAGTAGGAATTACATGTGCAAACAGTAACTCAAGATGAATTCTAATGTACTGGACAAGCCACAAAAAAGCTCAAGGGTTAAGGTGGAATTGCAGTGTAACTGAATATGGCTTATTTTAAATACACTGGTCTGCACATTGGTAGAGTTCTTAAGTGAAACAAAATGCTGATTTATACCAGCTGCTCATGCTGAGCACTTTCCTCATCACGCACATAATTCAGAATTATGTTGATTGTTATGTGCTGTTATGAGATTGAGGATGTAGCTTCCAATTTCTTTACTTACAATGTTTTCTCTTAAATGGTTTAAGGATATATAATACCGTATGAAACAGTGTATATTCCAGTGGAATGTACTTCCTAAGCAAACAGTCAAGCTGTAATTTAACTTCTCATGGCTGCAGACTGGATCCTACCCCTGCTTAGAATCACAGCCTTATTTTGGGACATCTTACACAAATTAAGCCACTCACCAGTCTTGGTTTTCCAGCCACTGTGCCAAGTATTGCCTAATCTCCATAGGAAAACTATCATCGTAGAGCTGATGCACATTCTCCAAGAATTTAGAATCCAGTTGTTGCAGTTTACACCACTGACTCATCCTGTGGAATCAAAGTGCCCATATATGTAATTAAATGTATGTCTCATTTATTCTTCCATACAATCAGTAAAATTTCCAATTAGTTAAGAAATTGTATTATCTGAGAGCACATTTCATCTGTTATCACTAGCCAGAATTTATTTCCAGAATTGGCTTATTTGGAATTTTTTTGCAGTGGTTGTTGAGCGAACCATGTGGTTGTTAAGCAAATCACGCGGTTCCCCATTGATTTTGCTTGCCAGAAGCCGGTCGGAAAGGTTGAAAATGGCGATCACATGACAGTGGGATGCTGCAAGTCATAAATGCAAACCGGTTGCCAAGCGCCCAAATCATGATCATGTGACCATAGGGAATGCTGTGATGGTCGCCAAGGGTGAGGACTGGTTGCAAGTGGGTTTTCCCAGCACTGTCATAAGTCCGAATTGTCACTAAACAAATGGTTGTTAAGTGAGGACTACCTGTAGTTTCCCAAAACTCATGCTGAAGCCACACTCTGGTATACTTCGTATGTCATATGGACCCAGCCACGAAGTTTGCTTCATGTACCATACAAACCTTATCAATTTTCTACACAATTAAACAATGACATGCACATACAGATAAGACTCGTTTCTGTAATGGAAACCACATGTGATGTTAATCTCTGTCATGAAAACCAAATTATTCAGGAACTACAGATAGGGATGTCAATGTAACAGTAAAACAATGTGTCTGTCAGGCTTTAAGTATCAATTTTTCCTCCAATAACCAAGAAACCCACCTACTCCAACGAGATGTATGGGTACGAAAGAAAAGGGGGACCAGTTGGTCCAACAGTCATTAAGTGCAAGCTTGATAATGACAGAACAAGGTTGAAGTCAAATACCAGGTTTTAGATTCCCCCTAGTAACTATTCCTAAAGAGCTCTGAATGTTACAATGCTTTCTCCCCGATTATTCTAAATGATCATTTTTCAAAAATAATCTGTGAAATTCAACTGCAGCATAGTCTGGAGAAAATGTCTCAACTAAGCCTGGCATTTAGCAGTTCACCAGGAGTGACCCAATATTTCAGGTAGGTGAGTGAATTTTTTTTTTAACCTGTTCAATCATGTCCAATTCTCGAAGACAGCCTGGACAAGTCCCTGCAGTTTTCTTGGCAAGGCTTTTCAGAAGTGGTTTGCCATTGCCTCCTTCCTAGGGCTGAGAGAGAGGGGCTGGCCCAAGGTCACCCAGCCGGCTTTCATGCCTAAGGCAGGACTAGAACTCTCAGTCTCCTGGTTTGCCACTGCCTCCTTCCTAGGGCTGAGACACCCCCAAGCAAGCTTCCTGCCTAAGGTGGGCTAGATCTCTCGGTTTCTAGCCTGGTGCCTTAACCACTCCACCAAACTGGCTCTCGAAAAATACTGGCGGACAAAAGGCAAAGCGATCCTTCTGTCCTCTTGTTTGGCACGGAGGTGTCTCAACGCGGGCGTGGGCAAGAGGGGTCCTCCGCAGCCAGCATTTAAGCACAGGCTATTCCACTCTTAAAATCAAGTGCAAATGTTTGCAGAGTGCCAAATATTGCGCACCCGTTTGCACCACTGCCCTAATTTGTAACAGCACATCTGACAAATAACCAAGCTTCGCAATCCTTATCAGAAAACGAAACCATTACGTGGCGACAAATGCTGGGATTTTGACGTCTCGAGACCCCAGTTCTTAGGTGCAAGCCGTGAAGATTTTGGAGGGTGGCATGGAAAGGTCTCCTGCACAAATGCTACCTGACAGCACCGACTTAATGCAGACCTACCTCGCGCTTCCAGAACCTTCAAACATTCTAGAGGTCCCGACGTGTCCCCGACCTCCCTGCTTTCTGTTAAAACGAAAGTACCTCTTATGCGGGAAGTAGCAAAGCACGGCAGGATGAGCACCAATCCGCGAGAATCTAGTTTGACAGAGTAGCCAATCAGAAGCATCCGCTCTGAAGGAACTACGGCTGTTACGAGGAGGCGTCCTCCTCCCTCTCCCTCTTCTCTAATAAGCAGGCAGGCATGAATTCGGATTTTAAGTATTATTTTAAATATTTTCAGTGGCACCAAGTCTTCCGAAATGAGTGCCACTGTGTAAGATCCTACTCAACACATCGGTGCCTCTAAATAATCATTATCGTCTTGAAATGCTTGGTTTCAATTCTGAACTGAGTGAAGCTTCCTTTCCAACTTGTCCCTGGGACAGGACTGCTCTGTACGCGATGCTTACTTGGAAGTCTTCGTCTAAACAAAAGAGAAGTTCAACTGAACCCGCTTATTCACCTTAGTTTCAGCCTTTGGAGGATACACCCGTATACAGTAAGGCAATTTTCAACCTGATTCTGGTACTCAGTTGATACAGAGACTGACTGTCGTCTAGGTCACAGGCAGAAAGTTGCTGCCAGAAAACCTCTTCAGCCACGCTCATGCTGCCCTGTGGTTTATTTAACCAACCCCAACCAGCCACACACCAAACCAAACCCGTTCGTACTTTAACCAACAAGTGGTTTCAGTTCTCCCACGCCCTCATAGCGAACGTGCATAGAATCCAAGTAGAACTCTGTGTCTGATTGCAGTGCAGAAGCACCAAGGTGAAAAATGTTCCGTGTAAAGTCTCTTGGTGTCATTTGCTTTCCCCTAGACCGGTCCAAGGACTGTGCCGAGGTCATCTACACCAGCCGGGCGCCTTGGACTACAACTCCCATCGCCAGGCTGATGGAAGGTTGCTCTATCCCCCTTGCCTGCTGGAGGAAGGTTAATTGGCATCTACTGTGATCTGGTTCTCAGACTCCCGGTCCGTTTTACAAGCCAGTTTTCCTTCCCTCCTCTTCTTTCTTACCTGCGCCAGCACAGTATTTCTTTGAAGAAAAGCAAAATATGGCGGCGCCGGCAACTTTATTCTTCCTCCTTCTCCAGATGCATTTATGCCAAGATAAACATTTTCCTGTTTATTTTTTATTCCTCGCCCGAACTGGGAGGAGCACGCAGGGAAGGGTCCAGAGCCGGGCTTCGTAAGGCTTTTGTAATACAACGGCGGGGTCAACGCCCCAAAACCGCAGGGTAGCCTTCCCAGCCCCCGCACTGGCGGGAGGGGAAAGCTACTCCTGGAACAGCCCAGCCACGTGTTTTCTCGGAAACGGCGCTTGGTCTCGGAAAGCCGCCGGGCGCAACGAAAGCGAAAGTTAAGAAGCATCTGGAGGGAGGGGGGGGGGCTTGTTGTTTTTTTTCTTTTCTTTTGGCA
This sequence comes from Charina bottae, assembly GCA_023362775.1. NCBI lineage: Eukaryota > Metazoa > Chordata > Lepidosauria > Squamata > Charinaidae > Charina > Charina bottae. Next base: position 18,372,004 of record JALMGJ010000020.1, on the reverse strand, counting down.
GAAGAAAAGATTTTGTTTTGCAAATATTTCCAATCTTTCCTAAAACTCTCCTCCCAACAAGGGCGCCTAAGACCCGGCGAGTCAAATAACAGCAAGACGGCGAATATGGAAGTCCACGGAAAATTGGTAAATGAGATGAAGACGCATTTTCATTTGCCTTGTCTGCTTGACTGTAAGCGGCGGCGTCAGGCTTTCGAAGGGATGCGCTCGAACCTCTTTGTATAGGGTTCCCCCTCCAGCGTATATGAAGTACGGTAACGAGGAAGAAACGTGAGAGCCTGAGCGTGTGAATGCTTTTTGCTCACCAATTGGGACATCTAAAAGCTCTGCACTTTTAAATAATAGCGTCATATGCTCCCCAAATCCTTAGGTTTTTTTTTAGGTGGGGAGCCTTTTTTTATCTCAAGGGCCATTTTGACGTCACATCACTCGGGGGCCGGGGGGCGGGAGCCAATCGCGCGAAAGGGGGCGGGGTTTGCCGGCGGGAACCAATCGCGCAGAAGGGGGCGGGGTTTGCCGGCGGGAACCAATCGTGCAGAAGGGGGCGGGGTTTGCCGGCGGGATCACATCGCGAGCACTGGGGGGCTGCCACGCCCGGTGCCATGCCTGTCCACACCATGTCCGCCACTGTGCCCACCGCTGCTGCGCCCGCCACCACACCCACCATGCCCGCTGCCGCCGCGCCCGCCATGCCTGCCACTACACCCACCATGCCCACCGCCATGCCTGCCCCGCCACATCCACCGCTGCGCCCGCCGCTGCCTCGCCCACCGCCATGCCTGCTGCCGTGCCCGCCACGCCCACCATACCTGCCGCCACGTCCGCTGCCACGCCCACCATGCCCAATGCTATCACGCCCCTGCCACAGGCCGGATCAATTGCTTTCACGGGCCATATACGGCCCGTGGGCCGGACGTTGCCCACCCCTGGTTTAGAACATAGCTTTCCAAACTGTGTCACAACACAGTACTGTGTCACCTGCGGTGTGCAGGTGTGTTGCGTGAAAAGCCGGAAGCACTGATGGTGCACCGCTGCCACCACGCGCACATGAGCACGCCATCAACACTTCCGGGTTTCGTGCAACACACCCGCACGCCACTGCCTCCGTGCACACCGCCGCGCCACCGCCACTGTTGGTTTATGTCACCAACAGGAAATGTTTGGAAAGCTCTGGTTTAGAACATGGGTGTCCAACCTTTTGGCTTCCCTGGGCCACATTGAGTGAAGAGGAATTGTCTTGGGCCACACATAGTTAATGTATATAAGTAATAAACTTAATTTATGTTTTTATATTTTTATAAGAATTTTTTTAAAAAGAGGGCAACATAAAACTAGTGGGATATTTGACCTTGTTTTTGTGAAACTAATGTATCAGTGTCTGGTTGGATGAAGGTGGTTGCAATTCTCAGTGACTTCTCAAGGTGCTTGTCAGAAATTTTAATACTAATTTTACTCTTCGTGTGCTTCATCCTTGAAAACAATTGCCCACAAATGTACGTGCTGCCAAAAAGCGATGTCATGAATAAGGCGTGATTGTGAAGTGAGGGATATTTTTCTCTGGGAAGATAGGTCTTATAAAAGTCCAGTAGAGAGACATGATCACATTTTTCTTTGAGTTGAACATCTGATTGCAACTCTATGCATTCCATTTAAAAATTTGGAGGTAATGTTGACTGAAAATGGAGTCAAAAATATACCAAAATATTGATTTTTCTGGAAATCTTGAAACCTGTTCTCTAATTCCTGTATCAAACCGAAAAGCAAGGCTGCATATTTCTCGCTGTTCACAGGACTGTGTTTAGCCAACATATTAAAATGTATAAAATTATTTTCCATAACTTGAGCTTGCCATACTTTAAGTTTCATTTCAAACACTGTTATGGTTTGAAACATTGCAGTGATAAGTTGGTTTTCACCTTGAAGACGCATGTTTAACTCATTTTAATGTGCAGTCAAATCCACCAAAAATGCTAAATCTGTGAGCCATTTTTCATCTTCAAGTTCTCGCACAAATTTTCTTTTTGATTCCATAAATGACTTGATTTCATTTCACAAATCATAAAATCTTTTCATCATTTTACCCCGACTTAGCCACCTTACTTCAGAAAAGTAAATGATGTCCCCATAATCAGCATCCATACTTTTAAGGAACTCCTGGAATTGGCGATGATTCAATCCATTGGCCCTTATGAAATTCACTGCTTTGATGACAATTTGCATGACATTATCCATTTTTAAAGCTTTCGCGCATAAATTTTCTTGATGTAGAATGCAGTGATACTTCATCAAACGTGAGTCGCCGGCAGCACTTGCATCGTCTTCTATCAATTTTGTAAGTCCCTCACTTTTACCAACCATCGCCGGGGCGCCATCAGTAGATATACCAGATATGTTGACAATGGTTAAAGAAAATGGCTTTAATGTCATTTTTACTGCTTCGTACAAATCAAGATATTTAGTTGTGTCTTTTAATGGCACCAAAGAAGCCATTTCTTCAGTGACATTATATTCGTTATCAATACCTCTAATAAAAATGGCAAGTTGAGCCGTATCTGTAGCATCAGTACTTTCATCCATCGCCAAAGCATAAAATTTGAAAGCAGCAGCTTTACTCTTCAAACCTCTTTCGATAGATTTTCCTATTTCTTCAATTTGCCTAGCTATAGTCTGGTGAGACAAACTGATTTTAGAAAAATCGCTCTTTTTTATCAGGACAAATTATATCTGCCACGCTTTCCATACATTGCTTAATAAACTCACCATCAGTAAATGGTTTTGATTTTTTTGCAATCAGATTTGCTACCAAATAACTAGCTTTTATAATATCATCTGTCAATTTTTCATTGAATACTCTTCCTTCATCTGCTATTTTTCTTTTTTTCTTTTCTTTTTTTGGGTCCTGTTTTCTGTTGAAACGACGTTGAAGCCATGCTGGAATAAATTTATTTAGGAATAAGTATTTTTTTAAAGAAATAACACAACAAGCCCATTGTAAATTGTTAGGTAGGCAAATAAACAAAGCAAAGTTTAATATATAGTCAAAGGCTTTCACGGCCGGAATCCGATGGTTGTTGTGGGTTTTCTGGGCTGTGTGGCCGTGTTCTGGCAGTTTTGGTTCCTAACGTTTCGCCACTCGCTGTTGCTGGCATCTTCAGAGGACAGGAGCACAGCTAGAAGATTCTCTCTGTGCCCAAGTGGAGGGTGTGTCTTCCTGCTGGTGTTTATATCTGCTGAGAGCTTGTGTGTCTTCTCTGGGTCATTTACAAGAGATTAGGAGAGGGTTTATTGTGGTGATTAGGGGGTGTGGTGCTGTCGTGTGTGGGATTAGCACATCTATTGTGTGAGTTGTTTGCATATTTCTGTGGTTGAGTAGAGTTCATTGACCTTTTGCAAGCTGTGTTTTTCAGGACTGGCAGCCAGGTTTTGCTGATCTTTAAGCTTTCTTCTTTTTTATTGAAACTGTGTTGGTGTTTATGTATTTCAATGGCTTCCCTGTATAGTCTAACATAGTGGCTGTTGGTGTTGTCCAGTATTTCTGTGTTTTCAAATAAGATTTGGTGACCAGTTTGTTTGAGAACATGTTCAGCTATTGCAGATTTTTCAGGTTGCTGTAGCTCCTATCCTCTGAAGATGCCAGCCACAGCGACTGGTGAAACGTTAGGAACCAAAACTGCCAGAACACGGCCACACAGCCTGGAAAACCCACAACAACCATCAAAGTTTAATAATCAAATAAGAAAACTTATGTGTCTACTTAATAATAACAATAAACGCCTGTCATCACAGAACACATGTAGGTAGGTTGAAATACTGTATATATTACGCCAAGTTGCCACAAGCTGACGTGTGTAGCAGGTGGTGGCGTTAGCACTGCCCCCTCCCCTACACAGCGTTCCGTTGTTTCTACCTACACAGTCCACGCTCGCAAAATAATGTTAAAAGTTTACGATTTTTGAGGGCCTCATTACCAGCTGTTCAGGGCCGCGGGTTGGACATGCCTGGTTTAGAATGTGTACCTTGTATTTCCTCTAGTGCATAGTTTTCCAAACTCTGTCGCGACACTTTAGTGTGTCGCAACACACAGTTTGGTGTGTCGCAACACAACCCGGAAGCAGCGGCGGGGGCGTGCACATCGGCGGCACGTGCAGTGGTGATGGTGTGCACGGCGGCGGCAGCGACGACAGCAGCAGTGTGCCATCCGCGTTTTAGGGGAGGCCGCTCCTGTGGCCACCACCGTGCGCACCCCCCCGCACCGCCGCTGCTGCCGTTGGTGTGTCGCCAACAGCGGCACTTTGGAAAGCACTACTCTAGTGGTATGCTTGTTGCCAGTAAGTGATTTAAAGCAAAACGAAACTTATGCATGAATGCAGGGCCTTAAAGAGATGTTGTATGTACCTAAATTATCAGCTTCCTTTTGGTACTTAATCAGGTGGTAAGTTTCCATACCAGCAGCAGATCTGAAGGATTTGCAAGGCCAAAGTCTAGATTTTCCCTTTAATCAGAACCAACTCTGAGCATTAGTAGAAAGCTCAAATACATATATATAGTATTAGTCATCCCTACAGGTAAGTCAGCATTTTATTTATGCATACACTTTTACCCTGCTTTTCTGCCATCTCTTTGCTCAAGTGAATACAATATAGGACTCACTATAACAAACATGAAGGCATTAGTAAATACCCATACAATAATGCCAAACGTATGGCACACTAAGACTTCAAGAGACTTCCCAGTTTACAGATGTCAAACTCAGGTTTCTCAAAACTCCTGGTAAGAAATGTATGTCTCTTTCTTACTCCAAATGCCATGAGTGTGCGCCTCCGGGAATGGGAAGAGCTATTTGCAGTCTTCCCTTACTGTATCCTGAGTAACTCAAATAGGTTCCATTTGCCGATCTTAACTCCCAATAAAGGGAAATGGGGTGTCATGTCCTACTTATGGTATGTCTCTGCAATGTAGTTTCCTCTAACCAGCCCCTCCAGATATGTTGGACTACAGTTCTCATAAGGGGGCGTGGTGGCTCAGCGGGTAAGACGCCAGGCTTGTCGATAGGGAGATCGCAAATTTGGAGGTTCGAATCCCTAGCCCCGCGTGACGGAGTGAGCTCCCGCACTCGCCCCAGCTCTTGCCAACCTAGCAATTCGAAAGCATGCAAATGCAAGTAGTTGAATAGGTACCACTTTGGTGGGTAGGTAACAGCGTTCCGCGTGCATCATGCGGCCACATGACCGTGGAAGCGTCTTCGGACAACGCTGGCTCTTCGGCTAAGAAACGGAGATGAGCACCGGTCCCTAAAGTTGGACACGACTGCACAACTGTGCGGGGGGAACCTTTATCTTTTTTACAGTTCTCATAATTCCCAGTCAGCATGACCACTGGCCCTACTAGTTGGGAGGAGATAGCTATGTCAGTCCAAGGCTGTCATACTGTATAGTGGAGAGGTGCTGCTAAGGGCATGTCAGATGGCCAGCTTTTCTGTACCTAACACTTTAAGTTTCACAATTAAAACAGGGATTGACTGGGCTGTTTTAGCTCTTTCAGGAGAGATGCCAGGATGCCACAGTGCTCATAGAGAACCAGCCACCAATCAGCACATGCCCTTCCTGGCTAACAGAGGAGCAGAGATATGTCCCACTTAGTGCTCGTCTGTTAGCCAATATGTGCCTCAACTTACCCCCTCAGTTTCACACTGGGGGAGGGGGAGACTCCTTCCTCCTCTGTAAAAACAGCACTGCTGCTATTTCTGGCCTGTCTGGTGGAGACCACCAAACTCCTTGCAATTTTACATACAGTATGTGGGACCTTGACCAATTCTGCTATTCAACCATTGCATTGGAATAATGGGAGCCGAGATGCGGGGTTAACCAGGCATTCTCCAAAGAGCATAAAGCACAGCCATGCAGTACCAGAGTGAAGCACTCCCATTTCTGCTTGGAGCAGAAGTTCTCTGTTGGAAGGCGCAGTTGAAGAAAGCTGGGGCTCACCCTTGATTTTCTGATGGAGAGAAGGCCCACTAATGCAAGCAACTCTGCACCCCCACCTGGAGTGGCCTTAGAGAAAATGGCTTACCTGACATAAAAGGTTAAAGTTATGGCTCAGAAGCAATTAGCATTTGGGACTTTCCTAGTTCACCACTTTCGTTATTACCCATTGTGCTGCTTCAATTCTCTGAAGATACCTGACAAATATTTCTAGGAACAAGTCAGTGGCATGTATTGAAATACTTTTCTTTGTAATCAGAGCTTATGAAAACAGCCTTTATGGCAGAGCTTTCCAAACTGTGTGTCGGGACACGTTAGTGTGTCGGCTGCAGTGTCTGGGTGTGTCACGGCTGCTGCTGCCTCCGAGCCCTGCCAGGATTCCACGCAGGTCCTAGTGCCTGCCTTGTGCCTGGCTGCCTCCAAACCTGCCCTTCCAGGATTCCACGCAGGTCCTAGTGCCTGCCTTGTGCCCTGCTGTAAAAGTGTCGCAAAATGATGCCCTGCTGTAAGAGTGTGTCGCAAAATGATGCATGTCTAAAAAGTGTGTCACCAACATGAAAAGTTTGGAAAGCTCTGCTTTGTGGGAATGTCTGAAAGCAGGGATTCCTTTGATGGTGGTGACCTTGGCAGTAAAAGCAAAGGAGACAGCACTTCCTTGCAGGCTGCTGTTGCTGCTGCTGATAGGCAGTTGGTCCAGATGATCTGTGTGAAGGGGCTCTCCCATATTGCTGATCATAGCTAAAAGAAGAGGGGATTTTCAGGAAGCACTAAAGAGTGTACAGTAAGAATGAAAAAACGAGAAAGCACAAGAATCTGACCCACTTGAAATAAAATGCTAAACTCAGCCAATTTTGCTTTCTCAACATTTAAAACTTTGCCAGCATCATAAGAGGAGGACATTTTTTATTTTTACAGTCAATAGTTGTCTTGTACAATGAGATCTTAGAATGCTGTCAGTTTTACAATTTTACAATTTGTATTGTAACATTTGGTATAGTTCATCTCAAAATTTTCCAGGAGGCAAAGTGCAAATAAAACGGATTTTTGTGAATTGATGGTAAAGAGAAGAAATTGTTGCTGATTGTTTTTCTCCCTGCCTGAAATGCCAGATGCCTGGCACACTGCAGCATACTTTAAACCAGGGGTCCCCAACCTGTGGGCCACGGCCTGTTAGGAACTGGGCCGCGGGGCTCCCACCCGCAAACCCTGTCCCCGGGCTGCGCGATTGGCTCCCACCTGCAAACCTCGCCCCCCCCCCCCCCCCCCGTCCACAGAAATCCCGGAAACCCCGCCACCCCGGTCCGTGGAAAAATAGTCTTTTGAAACCGGTCCCTGGCACCAAAAAGGTTGGGAACCCCTGCTTTAAACTAGCTTCAGCCCTATTTTAAAATCTCAGTAAATCAGCTTCAGCAACATTTTGTGTTTAGATGGAAACTGTGAACTTGAATCTTCCCCACTGTAACTTTTAGGCATTTTCATAAAGTCACAGTCATGTCAAAAACGCCAGCACCTTCCCCCTTATGCATTCCTTCCCACTTTAGACTCCATGAAGACTTTTGAGAGAAAATTCATCTTTTTTATTGCTGCTGCTGCTGTTTTTGTAGGGAAGTCATAATTGTTAACACAGAACTGCACTAAACTGAATGTCCTGATCAAGAAACCCCCTGCGTAGAAGTTGGCGGATTTTATCACAGCAGTGGCAAAATTTAGAGGAAGATTCTCCTGGCAGATTGCTTGCAGAGTGGCATAGATGACATGGTTGCCTCTCCTTCTCTACTTCACCCCCCATCTGTGTTATCCCACAAAGGCAGCCTCTGCAATGACTAGTAAAATGGCCTGGGATGAAGTCAAGTAAAGATTCCCTTTGCCTGAGGAGTTGTGGTCGCTGCACTTGAGAGTTAGGGAAGCCCAGTGGGGAGGAGAAAGACTCAAAGGGATGAGTTGCTGGGGGAGGGGGGAGGATTGGGAGCTTCTTCTTTTGTAAAAGGGACAGCTAAGCTTGCACTATAGCATTTCTTAAAATGTTAAGAAACCCAAGTTCACCTATAATTAGAGGGTGTTCTGGGAGCTGCAAGTAAGTAGGTTCAGGGGTCACATGCTGAAGAATGCTATAGGAGCCTTACTATGATCTCAGTTATTGCTGCCATCCCATAATGCTTTCTATCTAACTCACATCACAATACATTCAGATGTCAGAGGCCTCTAGTACTGCTTGGAACATACTATTCTGGCCTTTTTAAAATACAGTACGTGGGCCTTAATTACAAAGTCTGATTGTCATCAGTGTTTCATATGACAAAAACTGGAAGGAGATCCAACAGAGGTAGCTTTTTTTTAATAATTTTTATTGAAGTTTAAAAATATAAAGATAAAAAACTAATATAAACTAAGAAAAAAATGTGCAGAGAGAAAAAAAGGGGGGAAGGGAAAAAAGTAAAAAAAAAATGAAATGACTTTCCCCTTCATCAAGACAAGTACAATTTCAGTAACTTACCACTTCTAACTTTTCAACCAAAAATCTCTTCATCCCATATCTCATCATTTATCTATTAGCAAATAATAAAGCCTCATCATTCAATCTTAATCAGCAAAAGTCCATTAAGAGTTACCAGAAATAACATCTATATTTTAATCTTAAACAAATAAATCAATTTCATATTCCTTTCCTTTACTCAGTAACTTATCATTTTCTCTGAAATACAAAAAAAAAAAAAAAAACCCTCTTCTTCCCATGTCTTATATAAACAAGTTTTTAAAGCCTCATCTGGGTCAAGACAAACCCATTAAAAGCTACTAGAAAAAAACATATTTTAGCTTTGATCGAATAAGTCAACTTTATAGTCCTTCTTTTTGCTTTTAAAAGTCTTGATGTTTATTCCTTTTAAGTAGTGTCCCAAAAGCTAATTTCTTTTCATTCTCTCTTTATCTTTTCTCAGGAACTCCTTCTTAAGTATAACATACCTCTTTTATAAGTCCAAATTAAGAAAATTATCCAAGTCACTCTTCTGAGTTGAAATCCACACATCCAAGTCACTCTTCTGATTTATTATTTGCATGTCTCTTAGTTATTAAACTTCATACGGTTTCATTTGTAAATCCTGCGTGACATCTTTGTCAATATCATTCTTGTAGCCTGTCATATTAAAATCCATATCTGAAACAACCTGATTCTCAGTTGTATCTTCTCTTTTCAACCCTTTTTTTTAGTAGCAGACAATTTTAAGAGAAGGTTCTGGGAACATTGTTGTCAAATACCCTTGAATTCCAGAGTTAAAATAATTTTCTCCATTCTGTATTAGTGAGTCTTCTCCTTTAATTAGTCACTTTTATAGTGAGATGGGCGGTGTATAAATTTAATAATAAATAAAAAATTAAAATTATAATATTTAGTTCTTTCTGGTTGCCTTAAGTAACCAGCCTTCAAGGTGTCCACTTACCAAGTTTTTCTGTAATCTACATCATTTTCCCACGGGAAGATTTCTTATGCTTAGATTCAAAATCTTCTTATATTTTTAATAGGATTTTAAACAACCCACAGGAAGGATTCTTACAATTAGTTTCAAAATCTTATTTCCAGTCAATCTGGCCCCTTAGTCTGTTTATAACTTTCCAAAATCAATGTTCTGATCACCCTTTTGCTGCTTATTTCTGAATAAAAATTTTTTTCTTGGTTCTTAAACTTACATGAAGCTTCTTTTGCTGAGGGTTGAAGGAGAATCACCCAGTGTAATGAAACTTGCCCTTCTTAAGATTCTTAGTATCCAAAAAGCGATTTACAAGCCATTTCCAGAAGTGATTAGGAGGTGATTAAGTGGGCAAACCCAGTGTCCCTTTGAAGGCTCCGGACCGCAGCTTGGGCAAAGCTGACTGCTCCCAGAGCTCTAAAACCCGCCAGAGACTGCTGTTTTAGAGTCTTGTCACGGGGAGCGTCTGTATGAAGCACTGTGGCCGATCCCAGGTCCTCCCCTTTATCCGGAGAGGAATTTCGGGCTGCCAATTTGTCAGCTCCTCGTTCTGTCGTGGTCATTGGCTCTGCTAAAGGCAAAGCCATATTCAGTCCACCACTGCTTCCTTGGAAGTCCCAATAGAAGTAGCTTGACTCAGTTATAGTGGATAGTTATTGCCCTGTTGTGTTTGATTTCTCGATGGCTTTCAATACCATGGATCATGATACGCATTTGAACCATCTCTGAGGGTTTGGTGGGTGGGGGTAGTACAGTATCATAGTGGTTGCCTTTCTTCCCAAAAGGACAGTTTCAGTCATGGGGGAGACAGATTGTCCCCAGATTGTCCTCTTCAACATCTCTGTGAAAATGCTGGGCAAAATCATCCATCAGCATGGAGTCAGGTTTCATCAGTACACTGCTGATATCCAACTGTACATCTTGACCCTTGGGTGAGTAAGTGATATTTTCAAAGTGCCACCCAGGTGCCTGAAGGCTATCTGAGGAGGAACAGGTTAAGACTCAATCCCTCCAAGTAGAGTAGCTTTGGATTTCAGGGCCTGCTGTTTCCAGTGCGGTTCCATCATTAACCCCTGAGAGGTTACATTCCCACAGGATAGAATTAGTTTGCAGTGTGGAGACCCTCTTGGACTCACAGCTCCTGCTTGAGAAACAGATGGCAGCTGTGGCCAAGAGGGCCTTTGTACTGCTCCATCTTGTGCACCAAATGCAACATTTCCAGGAATGCCAGGCATTACTCATTACCCTAGTGACCTCTTCATTGGACTATTGCAGCATGCTCTTCATGGGGGGGGGGGGGCTCAGAGAGCATTTGGAAGCTACAGCTGGATGAGAATGCAACAGATTGCATAATGATGGGTGCACCTTGAAGCACCTATGTAACGCTTCTACTCCAAGAGCTGTACTAGTTGCCAGTTAGCTTTTGGGTGCAATTCAAGTTGCCGGTTATCATCTTTAAAGACCTTTGTGGTTTGGAGCCTGGGTACTGTAGTGGCAACACGGAAGACCATTGTTATTTTGAGGAGTTTAAGTGATATGTTTTAATTTTTCTCCTTCACACGAAGAAGCTTAGAGTTTATTGTGAGTTATACTAATGTTTAGCTGGCTTGTTTTTTATTTCTGTTTGAAATGTGGGGGAGAGAAAACCCCATGATTGTTTTTGTTAAGCACTAGCTTATCTGTATAACTTCCCAGGCTCTTGGATTATGTCATAAATGGGTGCTCCAGACCCTGGGAACTATCCAGTCAAGGTCAGATCCTGCAGCCTCTGTACCATGGAAACAGGGTCACGAGGTTTATGGGCATAGCTTTCCAAACTGTGAGTCGCGACACTTTAGTGTGTCGCAACACACAGCTTAGTGTGTTGCGAAGCGGCGGCGGCGTGCATGGCGGTGGTGCGTGCGGCGGTGTGCATGGTAGCGGCGCACCATCAGCGCTTCCGTGTTTTAGCAAGGCCGCCGCTGCTGCCGCACACACCACCGCGCCCCCCCCGCGCCACCGCCGCTGCCGCCATTGGTGTGTCACCAACGGCAGCAGTTTGGAAAGCACTGTTTTAGGGCCAGACTTTGATAAAAACCTTAGGATTGCCTTTTGAGTTTGGGAGCTTCTGCACAGACCTGAGTGCTGTGTGCTGTGGAAATGGAGCCGCCCTGGGGTATCTCCACTGTCTTTATTAAGGGGCTTCTGACAGCCTATGGGAGATTGGGTATCAACTTGCTTGGTATGTAATGATTTTTCTTTTTTTATGCTATGCTTTTTATGCTTCTGTTTAATCTGCCTAAACTGTGTTTCTGCTTAAATTGGTTTGCTTAAGTTTATAATAAAGCTTAAAATCTCTTTATTCACTGGTGTGCTTATTGTCTCTGGATCTAAAAGAACTAATTGTCTGAGCACCTGATCACTGCTTGGACACTTGGCAGAACAGGTAGTTGCCTTTCCCAGTAACACCTGCCTCCCCAATTAGATCCAATGGGTGGGGTTATCACATGTCTCCTCAATTAGAGATCAGTACTTTTAGGGCCATGTGAACATGTCTACATGTTGCCGCTCCCTCCCCCCATCCTCTGGAACCACATTCCTCCCATTGTGCAATTGGCTTCTTCCTCCTGGTTTTTAAATAACTGGTGAAAACTGGATTGTTCCACCAAGTCAGGGAGGCTGGTTTGTTGTAACTGCCTCTTGGTCAGGAGAGTGGGTCTCTTTTTATTATTATTAAAGCTTTTAACCATGATGCCTGGTTCCATAGAAGCATTGTGTGATTGCAATTTTTTACAGTGACTGTATGGTTTTAATCCCAATTACATATTGGGGAATTGTAAGAATTGGTGGATTGGAGAGACCTATAAACACTATAAGTAAGCAAGCAAATAAATAAATAAAGTTAGAAAATGTTTATATAAAACCAGAGTCTTGTGCAACATCAGAAAAATATAGAAGAATAATGTAGCATGCATCACATTTGGGGGGAATTAGATAATCCTGGGGCTGTTCTGGATTTCAGCTGTCTGTCAATAATTAATTAATTAATTAATTAATTAATTAATTAATTAATGTAAACTGGCTTTAAATAAAAGTCCACAATATTTTTTTATGTGTTTCACTTTCAATCACACTGATGCCTTATTTCTACAGTATATTGTCTTAAACATTCTCCCATGTAAACAATTTGGTGTAAAAGCACATTGAACTATCACAAAAATTAGGATATACTGATTGAAAAAGCATCATCTTTGTTGATATGTGTGGATTGGACTAAGCATCTGACCTATTAGGGTGAATATTTGGTAAATATTTTAAAAACCAACAAACATTGAAATATAGGACTTTTAACAGTTTTGAGGGAAAGGAGCAGCAAAACTATAGCAGAAATCCCAGCATTATTTTCCATTATATCGTGTCTGTACAGAACAAATGATGTAAATATTGCATTAAGGTTATTTCATCCTGCAGTTAACAAATCACAACAAACCTCCGACTGGTGCATCACACTTCCTATCCTTTACACATGAAATGATGTTTTTATTTTCAGTTTTGAATAAATCAATTTATTTAATGTCTAAACTCTGGAAACCAAGGATAGCTTAACTGATTTGTTGAATAAGCCACAAGTGGATAGGGCCATTGAACAAAATTGAACACAAATCATGGTTTATACAATTATATCAATATATACACAACATGATAAACCAGATTAAATCAACAACATGAGGGTTTGTGTGATGTGTGAACTCAGCCTAATTATATCAATGAAAGTTTGAAAAGTATATGAAGTCACAGTTTATTCTAGCCATGTCAAACCATTATCTGAACCAAATCAAATACATGTTTAAGCAACTGATTAAAAGAGTTACAGCCAAGATGAGAATTCTGTATATCTCCTGGAAAAATATATTTACAATACAAGGGAATTAAGAACATTCTCTTAGAAACACATATTCATAGACACAAACTTGTTTATCTGCATTTTAAAATCTTCAGTATCTGAATGTCAGTCAGCTGCATACGGAGAATTCAACTACAAGAGAACAAAATATAAGTTTGTTGGAATTAATAGATTTTTTTTAAAATGCAACATGAACCACAGCTTCTTGAAAATAATTAACATGCCAATATGATTCAACATATTCTTATAAATAATAAAACAAAGGAAAATGGCATGGATATAATTATTGGTACCCCTTAGAAGTTAAAAGACATTATTGGATTTTAGTGATCTTTCAAGCAGGCTATTTACTTTAATTAGTATCACAGCTGTCTTCAATCTCCTATCAGTCACTCAACCTATCTGAATGGAGAAAAATACTCTTCAGGCATTTTGTGTCTGTGTGCAGTACAGTGAACATGGGCAAGAGAGAGAGAAGCGGAGAGTTGTCTGAGGAGGAAGGGAAGACGGTAATAGCCAAGCATGGTAGTGGGAAAGGCTACAAAACCATCTCCAAAGAACTTCATGTTCCTGTGACCATGGATGCTAATATTATCCAAGAAGTTTAAGGTCCATGGGACTGTAGCCAACCTCCCTGGACATGGCTGCAAGAGGAAAATTGACCCCAGTTTGAACAGAGGGATAGTTTGAATGGTGGGAGAAAGGACCAAGGAAAACCTCAGAACAGATCCTGGCTGACCTCCAAGATCAAGTTGTACCATCTGTTGCTGTCTGACTGAAAGTGGCCTCCATGGTAGAAGATCCAGGAAGACCCCACTCCTGAAAGACAGACACAGAAAAGGAGTTTGCTAAAATGCATGTTGACAAGCCACAGTCCTTCTGGGAGAATGAAACAAAATTAGAGCTTTTTGGTAAGTCACAGCAGCTCTATGTTCACAGAAGAAAAAATGATGCTTTTAAAGAAAAGAACACCATCCCTACTGTGAAACATGGAGGAGGCTCTCTAATGTTATGGGGTTGCTTTGCTGCCTCCAGCACTGGGTGCCTTGAATCTGAGCAGGGCACAAGGAAACCAAAAGATGATCAAGGCATTCTGAAGTGAAACATAATGCCCAGCGTTAGAAAGCTCTGTCTTAGTCACAGGTCATGGGTCCTCAGGCAGGATAATGATCCAAACTATGCTTCTAAGAAAACCCAAGAATGGTTGAGAAGCAAACATTGGACTGTTTTGAAGTGGCCTGCTATGAATTCTGTTCTGAATCCAACAGAACATCTGTGACAATCTCGATCCTTTAGCTAATAAAACAGCACTCCTTACACAAGTCACGTATGAATATGAAGGGATCTTTATTATGCTAGTGATCCATGACATGTTAGAGATTCGAGTGAATAGGACTCTCTCCATCCACGATTTAAAAGCCTACGAATTCCCCCCCTCCCCATCGAGTTGTGGGATTGATCTCCCTTTCGTCTGCCTTTAGGCTCCCATGTCCAAATTCATTGCCACAGCATCTGCTCGCTTTGATCTGTCCAGGGTGCTGATTCATTTGCCTAGGTGTGAAGTGAAATCCCCATTGACAGGAATCTTTCCTGTTTTACATGTCCGGTGTTTTTGCTGCTAGGGGCCACCAAACGACCCTGTGAATCTGCCAGACGGGTGGGCACCATGGCAGGGTGACACCCTAACAACATCTATGGAAAGTGCTGAAACTCACAGTTGGGAGAAGGAACCTAAGACAAGCAGAGCAGTTTGTTCAAGAAGAGTGGGACAAATTGCCAGTTGAGAAGTGTAGAAATCTTATTCAGAGCTACAGAAAGTACTTGATTGCAGTTATTGTCTAAAAATGGTGTACTACAAAATATTAGATTAGGGATACCAATAATTATGTCCATGCCATTTTCATTTGCTTTATTAGGTAGTCCTTGGTTACAATGGAATTGGGACTGGAATTTGCATCGCTAAGAGATGCAGTCATAAAGCACAACATCATGTGACCGCATTGCTTAGTGACAGCAATCCCACAGTCCTGGTTGCCATCATAAGCCAAGGACCACATGGAACATTAAGTGAGGACCTCACATGCCCGTGATGTGGGAAGAGGCAGGAGTCCCAGGCAAGCAGGCCAGTGGGCGAGAGCTATGGGCAGGTGGGCGCTATGGAGGGTGGAATGGGAGTGATTTGCGACTTTATGCTGACTTTGCTTTTACGTAACTGCACGTAACTGCGGGATGCTGCAACCGTCGTAATTGCGACTTGGTTGCCAAGCGTCCAAATCATGGTCACGTGACTGCAGGGATGCTGTGACAGCCACAACTTCGTGGACTGTTATGGAATGTGTCTCTGAAAGGGGGTGGGTGATGTGGTAGATTTCGGCGGTGCTGCTGGTTCTCAGGAAGGAGGGAGCACATTCCAAGGGGGTGGTGGAGATAAGAGGAGGCACAGTCCGGGAGGCAATGGTGGGAAGACGAAGAGGTTCAGAATAGCCCCGCCCTAGAACCTTCCTAGGTTATTTCTCCTTGGGTTAGTTAGAGTAGCTTTAGTCTGGCAAGATTCTGTCTATACGGTGTGAGCAAATAAAGAACTGGAGTTTGAATGGACTGACTCTTTGTTGTTCTTGGGCTGAGCCTGACATGGACCAGTCATAAGTCCCTCTCATTCAGCCCCATCGTAACCTTAAACCGTTGCTGAACGAGTGGTCGTCAGTTAGTCCTCTGGTTACGATGGCAATTGGGACCAGAATTTCTCTCACTACGTGATGCAGTCATAAAGCGCAATGTCACATGACCGCATTGCTTAGTTATGGCAGTCCCGTCAGTCCCAGTTGCCGTTGTTGCCCAGGACTGCATGGGTTGTTAAGCAGGAAAAAGGCAGGAGTCCCAGGCAAGCAGGCCAGTGGGCGAGAGCTGCAGATGAGAGCTACAGGTGGGCAGAGGGAGTGTATGCAGTTGTCATGGGGCTGCCGCGCAGGCAGGTGTTATGCAGTAGGTGCTACGGAGCACAGGAAGGCAAAAAAGCAGTGGGAGCAACTGCTTTTAATGACAGGGAATGTCAGAAATTGTGATCACGTGACCATGGCTCGCTGCAACGTTGTAATCAAGAGCTAGGCACTGAATTCCCAGATCGCAATCACGTGACCACGGGGACACTGCAATGGCCAGAACTCTGAGGACCGGTCATAAGTCCCCCTCGTTCAGCACCATTGTAACTTTGAATGGTCACTGAATGAGTGGTCATAACCCAAGGACTGACAGTCCTCTACTTATGAACAGGTTATGTTCCAAGAGGCTGTTCATAAATCCAACCAAGCGTATGTATGCGGCGTGCCGTAAATAACCCTTTCCCACCTTCTGCCTTCCAGGACCTTCTAGGTTGGAGTTGCGGACAGGTTTGTTCGTATCAGCAATTCACCTTCATGGACTGACTCTTTTACGTCTGATGGCAATTATGAATGTCAAACAATTCTGTGTATTCACGTTGCTATCGTTCCTCCAATAAAGATATTCCCAGCAGCAAAGGCTTAGCAATGCATTAAGGAGCTAACTAAAGAAATAGCAGCCTGTAGCAAATCAACATTCTTTTATCAGACAGTGATAACAATAAGTGCCGATAATTCAGGTAGCTTATTATTTCTCATGAATCAAACATTCATTTGTTCAGCATCTGCTTGTAAGTAGAATAAAATAAAAATAAACAAAACCTGCAACGTACAGCAGTCTCCATTACGGTAGGACTTAAGTGTTCTCTCAAAACAGCATAAACACTTGGTGACATGGGAAGAAGATCCGATGGAGAAGGTGGATCTGTGTAATTATTCAGACTTAAAAAAAACAGACAATTATGCTTAGTGAGTGAAACATGATACGTATAATTTGTAACACCTTATTCAAGAAGAGGAACAGAAGTAGTCATAATTGTTCTCACATGTCTGCAGTGCCTTTCCTAAAGTCTGTTCATACCATCATCCCCTTGCTCCCAAACTTACCCAAATTATTAAAAAAAAAAATTCAAAATACAGAGTTTGGGTTTGTCAGTGAGTTTTAACATCTCAAAGAATAAGTTTGCCATGTTTCTTACACTAAGTACTTCAGGAAATAAGAACTGAAACAAGTAGAATGATTACTCACATTTTGGAGACTGGAATAAAGACAGAAGGGACATAACCTTTGGTTCCTCCTTCTGTAGGTCTTGGCACTAAATATAAAATATTACGCACATTAAGTCTGGATCAAGACCAAGAAGAGTAGGAGGTTTTGGGCATGTGGGAGGATGTCACTTCACTTCACACATTTAGCTCAAATTAATTTGTTTTTTGTTTTTTTACTGATTACTGCAAGCGAAGGAGGCTGGGGAGGGACCATATAGGCAGAAGCTGTTTTGAATGCAGGGAGCCTTAAATTTAATCCATAGTATTTCTAGTTGAAAGGTTTAGGTATCAGAAGTAACATAAAATATCTTGACCTAGGTCTCCAGAAAGTCATTACCAGTGAAAAGTTGGCAATTCTGGATTACAGGACTGATGGACTGTTCTATGAAAGTTATTTTCTATATTCTACTTCAGGCCGATTGATGAAGACGTAGGAGCTAGAGGCTAGTCTTGGCCTGAGCATTGTTCCAGGGACAAGGCCCAAAATATCTGTAAGGGCTAAAGTACACAAGGCAATAGAAATATTGCAAGAATAAGGTATGACTAGTGGAAAGCAGACATTGCTCCAGAAAAGAGCTTTGCAGAACTGAAGTTACGCTAAAGCTTGAGCTCTCAGATGCCCCTCCAGATTCAGCTATAGAGAAGGCTTTTAAGAATTCTTACTCATGAGGAGGGCCTAAACATATCCCCAAGAGTTTTGTTTTTTATCTCTTACACAGAAATTATTTCATCTAGCATTCATACTTTACTCCTAAGGACAAGCTGATGGCTCTGCTTCCATCTCAGAATCAGAGGCTGGACACTCCACAACTCAAGAATTGAAGAATTAGGATGCCATTGAGTCAGCCTCAGGGTTTCTTGGAAGAAGCTATTTTTCTCAGTCCTTTAGCTTGTGGAACTCCAGTTCTTCTTCCAAAAAGAATTTGGAGATTTAAAGGCAAAGGTTAAAAGCTATACTATGGGTGACACAGAAGTATTATAATTGCTATTTACATACAGCCTATCAGATCGTTCTGACTGGATTTTTTTACTTTTGACTAACGGATCCTTCCCAAGATAAGATATTGTTGTAAAGTATGCCCTGTTTCAATGTGAGGTGCCCTCACTGCGAGTTGCCTCCGTTCTCACACATAGCACACAGGACACGCATGTCTGGTAATCAACGGTTTATTGCGCACACAAAAGGAACACTGAGAAAGATTAGGATGGCTTGCTGACGTGAGCTTGGCTATTTAACCCTTCTGACAGGGCTCCCTCCCCCTCCCCACCGTGGACTTTCCTATGATTGGCTCAGGCATGTATCCATGGGTGCTTAAGTACCCATCGTCCTTGAGGTGTGATTGAGGAGTTCTGACATGCCTCCGGCCCAAGATCTTCTCCCCCCCCCCTTGTCTCGACCCGTGCCTATGATTCCTTCGCCTAGTGGTTGTCCAAGTATCTGCAATGAAACACAACGTTAGTATACGGCTCATCGGGGTTTATCGGGGAACTAGTATTGGGGCTTGCACATGTTCTGCTGCCACCCATTCTCAAAAACCCTCTGGTAGGTGTTGCCACTTGACCAGGTACTGTAATCGCCCCCTGTATATCCGTGAGTCGCGAATATTCTCGAGTTCAAAGTGCGGCTCTCCATTTACTATTGTTGGTAGTGGTTCTGGAGCTTCTGGGTGCCATTGTTCTGAGGGATGTTGTTTTAGGAGGCTCACATGGAATACGGGGTGTACCTTCCTTAGTGCTTTTGGCAGTTGCAATCGTGCTGTTACAGGATTTATTACTTTTGTTATGGGGAACGGTCCAATGTATCTTGGGGTCAATTTGCGCAATGGTTGTGTAGACCTTAGATTTTTTGTAGACAGATATACTTTGTCCCCTTCCTTCAATTTCCACTCGCTTGTCCTTTTCTTGTCTGCGTATTTCTTGTATGTGGCTTTTGCTTCCTGGAGTGTTTGAAGCATGACCGGCCAGTTGCTGGTGATTTTATTTATCCACTCATCTGCGCATATGGTTCTGTGCGTTTGTTTTTTCTGAATCATGTCTATTTCGGGTATAGCTGCGAAATCTTGACCCGTGGCCATTTTAAACGACGTAAACCCCGTGCTGTGGTGCACCGAGTTGTTATATGCCACCTCTGCGAATGGTAGTAACTCAGCCCAATCGTTTTGCTGGTAGCTGATATAACATCTTAGGTACTGTTCTAGTACGGAAATCAGGCGTTCAGATGCTCCATCCGTGCACGGATGGAACCGCTGCTTAACCCTTGTTCCGATCCAATTAGTTGTAGGAACGCCTTCCAGAATTTGGACGTGAAGGTACTCCCGCGGTCACTGATTATTCTTTCTGGTGTGCCATGTGCTCGATATATGTGTTGAATAAATAGTTTGGCTAGTTTTGTTGCGGATGGTACTCCGTTGCCAGCGATGAAGTGTGTTTGCTTTGAGAATAGGTCTGTGACAACCCAGATTGCTGTTTTCTTTTTGCTCATGGGCAAGTCGACCACAAAGTCCATGGCGACTTGCTTCCATGGTTGGGAAGGTTCTGCCACGGCCTGTAGCAGTCCTCTTGGTTTCCCGATTGTCCTTTTTGCAGTCACGCATACTGGGCAGGTTCTGACATAGTCCTTCATGTCCCTGCATAGTGTGGGCCACCAGAACTTACGCCTGGTGAGGTGCATGGTTTTTACAAAGCCAAAGTGCCCGGCTGCTTTATGATCATGGCTCTTCTCTAATACCCTTTTACGTAGAGCGGCCGGTACATAAAGCTTGTCGTCCCTCCACCATCCTCCATTATGTTCTTGCAGTGCGTCTCTGTTCTCTTCCCACCACGTGTCGCTTGCTATTGCTGCCTGTATGTCGGTTTCCAGGGGGTTCTGCATCTTGTCCTTTTTTTCTTGGTACCTTGTCACTGCCATGTTGCCCTCTTGTTTGGTTTGTAGTTCTATTGTCTCTGGTGTGTGTGTGTTTTTGGTGGGGAATAGTGTTTCCGTGACCTCTTCTGTCTTCCCTTCATGTTGTGGTAGCCGAGATAATGCATCCACCAAGAAGTCCCCCCCCCCGCGGGAAGTACTTCAGCGTGAAGTTGAAGCAGCTGAAGAATTCGGCCCAACGAAGCTGCTTCGGGTTCAATTTCCTGGGCGTTTTCAATGCTTCCAGGTTCTTGTGGTCCGTCCCTACTTCAAACGGCACCGATGCTCCTTCTAGTAGGTATCTCCACGTTGCGAGTGCATGGCGAACGGCGAATGCTTCCTTTTCCCAAACGTGCCATCGTTTCTCCATCTCGCTGAACTTTTTTGAGATGTATGCGCAGGGTCGCAGGCGGATGTCCTCATCTGCTTGTAACAATATTGACCCCACTGCGTTATTTGAAGCGTCTGTGTGTAAAATGAATGGTTTGTCGACCTCAGGGTGTTTCAATATAGGTTCTGCTGTAAACAACATTTTAAGTTTGTCAAACGCCTCTTGGCACTTCTGGGTCCACTTGATCTTAGAGCTGGCCTGTTTCGCGTTTGCTGTACCCCATTCATTTTAGACTTCAGTAGGTCAGTTAAAGGCAGGGCGATTTGCACGAAATTCTTTATAAATTCTCTATAGAAATTAGCAAACCCTATGAACGCTTGTAATTGTCTTCTGGTTCATGGTGGTTCCCACCCCAGGACTGCCTGCACCTTTGTGGGGTCCATCTCTATGCCTTTGTGTGATATTCGGAACCCTAGGAAGTCCAATTTCTTGCTATGGAATTCACATTTGTCCAGCTTGACATATAATTTAGTTTCCAGGAGTTTCTTTAGTACTGCTTCCACTAGTCTCTCATGTTCTGTGACATTTTCTGAGAAAATTAGAATGTCATCTAAGTATAGGATGACTCCTTGATATAAGAATTCGTACAAAACTTCATTAATTAACTCCATGAAGATTCCTGGCCCCCCTGCTATTCCAAATGGGAGGACCCGGTATTGGAACGAGCCAAGTGGGCAGTTGAACGCTGTCTTCCATTCATCCCCCTCCCTTATTCGGAGCCTGTAGTACGCCTCCCTTGGGTCCAGTTTGGTGAAGATTTTTTCCTTTGGCCAGCTGTGCTAGCATGCCTTTCAGTAGGGGTAGGGGATACTGGTTAGTGACGGAAATGGCGTTTAACCCCCTGTAGTCGGTACATAGTCGCAATGACCCGTCTTTCTTCTTGCGAAACAGTACGGGTGCTGCCAGGGGGGAGTTTGCTGGTTCTATGAATCCCCGTGCCAAGTTCTTATCTATGAATTTGCGCAGTTCTTGGAGTTCTTTTTGTGTCATCGCGTACATTTTCATTTTTGGCTTAGGGAACTTGGCTCTGGGGATCAGCTCAATGGCACAATCTGTTTTCCTGTGGGGGGGGGTAACTGGTCACATTCCTTCTTATTGAAAACCTCTTTTAAGGGTTTATACTTCTTTGGTATCATTATCCTCCCCTCCTCTTGGGGCTCCTCCCCTCTCACAGTCCCAGCCGCCCCCGGTTCTACTCCATCTCCTGTTGTGCTCTTTCCATCGTTGCCGTATTTCCCATCTATGAACTCCATTTCCCCTGACACCCAGTCTATTTGGGGGTTTCTTTCTTTCAGCCACTTTAGCCCCAATACGATGGGTTGTGTTGCAATAGGGGCAACAATGAACCGGAGAGTTTCGTTATGTGTGCCCATTGACATTTTCACCGCTTCTGTGAAATGTCCTACTGGCCCCCCTTTCATCTCCGTCCCATCGAGTTGGCAAAACACGATGGGCGATTTCAGCTTGAATAGTTTTAGTCCCATCTCCAGTGCTACAGCGGGGTGCATCAAGCATCTGGTACACCCCGAGTCCACCATTGCTGCCCCAGCAAACTACCCCCTCCCGTCCAAGGTTTCCAATTTTACCTCAATTTGCATTGTGCAGTCTCCGGTCGTCATGGTGTCGCTGCGCCCCTTGTCGAAGGCCTGTCCCGCAGCGCACTTTAGGGCAGGCTGTTGTCGTTTCCCGCCGGCATGAACTCCTCGTCTGTAGACTCATCTGTGGTCGACTCCGGTATCGCGAATTTGCACCTTTCCGTGGTGGCTTTTGCTGTGGTCTGCTTGTGGGGGGTGGCTTTGTGCTGCTTCTCCCGTTTTGTTCTTTTCCGTTGGTTGGGGGCAGTCGCTGATTCTGTGGCCCTCTTTCCCGCACTTGAAGCATAGTTTATTCTTTGCTCGTCTTTCTCTTTCCTCCTCCCACTGTTTTCTCTCATAGTCCCTTTTTTGGTGATATTGACTAGAGTGAGTCGCTCTCCCTGCATATTGGAGCTGGCGGTATGACCCAATTCGTAGCTTTGTGCTTTCGACTTTTCCCGCCAACTGGACCCACTCGTCTAGCGTTTCCAGGTCCCCTCTTCCCACCGCCATGTCCAGTAGCTCAGGCCTCAACCCCATTTGAAAATATTCAACTTTGAACGACTCAGGCCAATTTGGGAGGTGGCTAATTAGTTTTTTGAATTCCAACGCATATTCCGCCACCGTGCGGTGTCCCTGCCTGAGCCTTTGGATTTCTGCTTTGGCTGACATTCTGGACAGGGTGTCTTCAAATCTCTTACGCAGGGCTTTCATGAACATGTTAAAGTCATGCAGTTCTTTAGCCCTTGTCTCGTGCAGCACTGCCAGCCATTTTGCTGCCTCTCCAATTAAGAAATTAGACACGTATCTAACTTTGGCTTCTTCGTTGAGAAAGCATTTTTCCGATTCCTCCATGAACCCTCTGACATGGTTCATGAAGCACGCTAGTTTTTCGGGGTCCCCGTTTGAGTTTTGTTATTATAATTGCCTGGTTTTGTTGGTAGGGGTTACTCACATAGCTTGCACGCACTACCAGTTCATCTCTTTCATCTTTGACTTCCTCCCCTTCCCCGTCACTTTCACCCGAGCTCTGGGACTCGGAGGACCTCAAGGGGGAGCTGTCTTCTTCTATCGTGCCTCTGTCCCTTTTCCTACCTTGTGGTTTCCTCAGTAGCTGCTCTAGAGCTTCTTTGATGGCTGCCAGCCTGGAGTCCATGTTTTCTAGCCCCGTTTCTACACATGTGGCTCTGGCCTCTAGCGCCGCGATCCGCAGCGCTTGCGAAACCCGCAACTTGGCCGCTTGCTTTCCTGGGGCTTGGCCCATGCCTCCTCCCACTCCAATTGACCACTCTGCCATCGGGTTGTTTGTGCGGGTGGTGGGGGTGCGGTGGAGCTCATTTATTTCTCTGCCTTTGTCTTTCTTCGCCTTTCACCGCCCGGCGATCTCCGCTGCTCCCTCAGGCGCTGTCTGCGCTGCTGCTCCGGTCCCGTTCATTGCGAGCACGACGGCGTTGTCTTCAACTTGGTAGGTCCCGACCTGTTCCATGTTCGCTTCGGTGATCCACTCTTGGCTGAATCGCCGAAAGCTACGATCGTGGGCCGATCTCAACCGCGGGCTTCCTGAGGTGCTCAGGTCCGTCCCTGAGAAAATCGGCTGGTGATGATCCTAATCTTTATGTGAGGTGCCCTCACTGCAAGTCGCCTCCATTCTCACACATACCACACAGGACACGCGTGTCTGGTAATCAACGGTTTATTGCGCACACAAAAGGAACACTGAGAAAGATTAGGATGGCTTGCTGACGTGAGCTTGGCTATTTAACCCTTCTGACAGGGCTCCCTCCCCCTCCCCACCGTGGACTTTCCTATGATTGGCTCAGGCATGTATCCATGGGTGCTTAAGTGCCCATCGTCCTTGAGGCGTGATTGGTTGTCGCTTTCCCGCTCTCGCTCCGGGTCTATTGTCTCTTTCTGTCAGTTGCTTTCGTCTCTTTCACTCTTGTGCTTCTCGGCTGTATGGCAGGACTCTGGGGTCATGCCAGAGTTCTGACATTCAATTAATACAAGTTGCTGTAATTTATGAGATTCTGTCCATTCCTACTGTGTCTGAGTGCTTTTTCAGATCTTTTGGCATGGTACGAAGCGCACCAATCACTATTGGCACCACTACTACTTTCTTTTTCTAGATTTGCTCAATCCCTATTTTAAGGTCTTTATATTTGTCCATTCTTTCTCATTTTTCCTCATAGACCCTTCTAATTTCAGCTACTGCAATGTCAATTATCTATATTTGTTTCTTTGTAACTACAGTCATGTCTAGTGTATTATGGACTAAATGTTTATTAGACTGGAAGTTCCACAGGATTTTAACCTCTTTATTCTCAACCAATGTTTCAGTGTTCTTTATTTCTGGTAAGTTATAAGTCTTACTAAGATTCCAATGAATCAAAGTGGCTACTTTATTATGTTTTTTCAAATATTTTGAGCACACAATCTTCTTACATCCACAAACCAGGTGTTCAACAGTCTCTTCCTACTCTTTGCATAACCAGCATTTACTATAATGCTGAGTTTTCTCATTCAGCTTTCATTATATTTGTACATCACCATCATCATCTTGTAGTGGGAAACCCCTTCCCAAACCAGGAGACAAGACCACAAAGTTTGGAGAACACAGGTTTATTTGCTAGCAAAGGTTCAGAGCATTTTCATGCCAAGATCTGAACCCCGAGTCCCTCCCGAGGTCCATCCTTTATACCATTAGGCGTTGCACTTTGTCACAGTTATCTGACTATATCAGCACTTAGCAGGGTACATATATCAGCAGGCAAAACATCATCAAGGAAAAGGAGAAGTTCACTTGCCCCAGACTATTCCATATAGGGTATATCTTACACCATCTGTTCCATCTGTCACTTTCGGTGCCCACCCTTTACTGGCTTTGTGGTTACACAGCAAACTCGTACATAGGTTATTAAGCATTTACAGTACCAACTATTCTGTAATTTTCCATAGCTTAGCCATGCTAAAGCACTAGGATATCTGGGTGATTCTTGCCCTCCCGTCACAATCTCCTGTACATACATAGTTAAGTTTTTAAAATAAAATAAAATTTTCTGATTTATTGCCAAAATTTGACTGCCCTATTACTTCTGGGACACCCTGCAATATTAACCACATATTAAACACAATAATACATAGAGATAGCTATTCTTTTCACTATTTTCAGAATTCAAATCTTCAACAATAATTATTGAACTGCAGAAATAATTAATTCCTTATTTTCCACATGTTTTGTTAAAAGATTTTTCATACCTGTTCACACGGATGACAGGTTTCCCCAAATTTTCCCATTTACAAGTAATAATGGTCATAGCAAAGCTAAAAATTAATTTTGGCTATGTAGTATGCAATTCAGCAAGGTTGGGATTATTTCAATCTTTTCCCCACTGTATTTCTCTATTCAAAAGTGTGCAACCCCAAGCTGCTTTCCTCCTCAAGGTGGGAAAGATAAAATGTCACCTTTTCTCCTGCTGCCCTTACATTCAAAATTACCTTTTGAATCAACTTTTCATTTTCAAAAGGCTGAGGATAGTCAGTTTAGCAAATGTATATGTAGTATTTGTCCTTTTTAAAAAATTTGCTATCTCTATACACTAATAACATAGTTATAGGATTTTTGGAGTTTAAGCCCATGACTAAATTGGTCTTATCTTACAAACATAAGTTGTAGACGTATATGCAAATACTTTATATCTTCAGCTGCTTTTATTCTTTAACCTAATTCTGGTGCAATAATACTCTTATAGGTAGTCCTCACTTAATGACCATTCGTATGTGACGGTTCAGACTTACGACGGTGCTGGAAAAAACCGACTTACAACCGGTGCTCACACTTATGACCATTACAGCATCCTTGCAGTCACGTGATCACGATTTGGGCGCTTGGCAACCGGTTCGCATTTATGACCATCACAGCATCCCGTGGTCATGTGATCGCCATTTTCGACCTTCCAGGCCGGCTTCTGGCAAGCAAAATCAATGGGGAACTGCAAGATACACTTAACAACCACAGCAATTCGCTTAATGACCACTGCAAAAAAGGTCGTAAAATCGGGTCGGATTCACTTAATGACCACTTAACAACTGAAATCCCGGTCTCAATTCTGGTCGTTAAGGAAGGACTAACTTGTACAGCCCTCAGAAGCCTATCTATCCACTAGATCATCCAGAGTGGATCTTTTTTGGAACCTGGTACTGTATCATCAGAAATGGGTTATTTAGAACAGAGCTTTCCAAACTGTGTGTCGCGACACAAAAGTGTGTCGCCTGCAGGGCCCAGATGTGTCGCGTCAAAACCCGGAAGCGCTGATGGCTTCCAGGTTTTCCCGCGGCGACACACCAACGGCAGCGTGCAAAAATCCAAAAGTGCCGTAGCCACGGCAGCGCGCAAAAACCGAAAGCAGCAGCAGCGCTTCCGGGTTTTTGCGCGTTGCCGCAATGGTGGCACTTCCGGGTTTTCCCGTGGCGACACACTAATGGCGGTTGGTGTGTCGCCGCGGGAAAACTTTGGAAAGCCCTGTTTTAGAATATGGGAACAGGGACTCCTCTGTAATATCAACCAGACAGAACTTCTTCCCAAGAGATCTATAGCACCCTGTTGATATTTTTTCTACTCGGTTCACACATCACACTAACTCATGATTTATTTCTGAAGAAACCATACTGGCCTGACTCACAAATAACACTAAGCCATACATACATGCATTTACCAACTACAATGCTTGGGTTCACATTTTATGCTACACCAAAATCAATCAAGCTGTGTGTATGAGTAATGTGTTTCTGAGGGGTGCATCTCACTGAAGTCTCTGTCCGCTGAAAACTATTTTGTAGACTTCTACTCTTTGCTGAATTCCCTCTCCTAAGAGAAAATGTTCTATCAAGTTTTAGATGGTATGTTTATAACTATTTTGATTGCAAACTGTCCCTGGTACTGCTAGGAAAAAATGAAAATGGCAGGATGTATTATAAAACTATTATTTTTTTTACATTAAAAATATATAAAAGCATTCACCTTTGGCACTCACATCTTCAGTATTTTCATTTCAGAATGGGGTAGGAGAAACCATAGAAAAGGGAAGACATTCAAAATAATTTCTGACCTTCATTAGGCTGAGAGCTGTAGTGCTTTCCAAAAGCTTTGTCTTTGGGGATATTGGGATAAAGGTACTGCAGTGGGTTTTCAGGAACATCGTCTGTCGTGATGACTTTGTAATCTCGTAAAATGTCTGCCAACGGCAGGGCAGCTAAGCGGCCTTTGTTATATGGTTCAACAGAGTGAAACTTCACTTCCCCTGTGAAGATTAATAAAAGGGCAGATTTATAAGAAGATTAATATAATAATATATTATAGTAAGATTAATAAGATAGGTTTGCAGATTTTGTACAGAAACAAACAAAGGACAAAGCACAACACAGAAATCTACAGATGCTGCCAAACTGAAACAAGCATCAGTAACTCAGCATATCAAATCAAAGGAGCATACTTCCACAAAGGGTTTAAGGAGACATAAAGGGAAGATCAGGATAAAGTGAAGTGTTATCCATTTTAGCAATACAGAACTTACCATTTTCAGACTGGGATACCCAGGTAAACGTAATCCCTCCTAAATTGCTTTCACTAAACCTCAGTAAAAACGTCCCAGGTTTCTTGTCTTTCAGCAAAGCCCGTTCCTTCTCTTTGTTCACAAAACCCATAATACACCTGCAAACAGGATGTGAAATTACAACTTTATGTGGATGCATACCTGTACAAAGGGACTGTAGAATTCACCTGGGAAAATTTCCAGGGTTGCAGGCTATGCTGGGAGGTTAAAAACAACAACAACAACAACAACAACACATCCTGGAAGAAGCAGAAACAAACCGCTTCTCTATTGCTGCCAAAAAAACTGCACGGATAAGTGCACGAAGTCACAAGATTCAATTTAACTTGAAGGAGAATCTGCTTCTTCCTGCAGATAGAATAAAAGCTTCAAAGAAGCAATATACTGTATATTCAGGAAGCTATAAACCCCTTCTCCAATATCCCTTCTCTGCCACTGCATTTCCCACCATCATTTAATGTCTCCTGAGCCTCTTTTTAAAAAATACGTAAATAAAATTGGGAGATAAATAATTATGGCTCTTCCAAATCACATGCTGATTGGACCCAATCTTCAATGATTCAATTAAGCATTTTGCTCCACAACGCATCTGTTTAAAATCTATGAAAATAATATATATGTGTATAGCAATTGATTTAGTATGGTCAGTCTTTATCCTCTACCTTGACTGTGCAAGCAAAACGTAGTGGAACTGAGTGCATATATCATTTCATCTGAATTATTTCTGCAGCAAAATATCCAAGATATCAAATTTGGGATCCCAATCACAGTACCTCAATTCTTACAGCTGGAGCGCTAAGTACAAATGGGATAAATATAAGAGAACCAGAACTTGTTCTCTCAGCCAACTAATTTCTCCCTACACCACTTCCCCTTGTTTGTGCATCTGCTTAATTCTTCCATTGAAATCTAATTATGGCTTTGCTGAGTATCAATTGTACTTAAAAAGGAAAAAAGCACAAGCAAAGCTTTCCCCAGGGCTAATTTACTCATTGCAAAAATGCTGCTTACCCATCAATCCAAAGAGGAAGAATGTGTTTTTTAATCAGATCCAAGATTGCTTCAAGCCATGCCCAAAATGTAAATGATTTACCAGACAAGTGTTCCTGTTTATAAAACAAATTGGGTACACAGAGAAATCTAATACATAAATTAAAGTAGTATAAATGAAGCAATATATTTAAGTAACATACCAATAAGCACTCATCATTCAAGTCATTGATAAAAACATTGAAGAGTAAAGCACCCAGGACTGGCACTCCACCCAGTGCCATTTTCCATCTAATGAGGAACCATTGATGAGTACAGGTAGTCCTCACTTACCGACTGCAATTGGGACTGGCAACGCTGTTGCTAAGTGACGCAGTCATAAAGTGAAATGTCACGTGACCGCGCCGACTTACGACATCAGTTCCACTGAGGTCATTAAGCGAATTGTGGGTTGTTAAGTGCAACATCACATAATTGTGATTTGTGACTTCCTGCTGGCTTCCCCATTGACTTTGCTTGTCAGAAGCCAGCTGTGAAAGTTGCAAAAGGCAATCATGACTGCGGGATGCTGCGACCATCGTAAATGCGTGCTAATTGCCAAGCGCCTGAATCACAATCATGTGGCCACATGGACGCTGCAAAGGCCACAACTTTGAGGACCCATTGTAATTCTCCTTTTGTAGCACCATCGTAACTTCGAACAGTCGCTGAATGAGTGGTTGGTAAGTGAGGACTACCTGTATTCTTTCAGAATGACTTTTGAGGGAGCTATATATCCATTTATTACCATGCCAGATGTCTTCCTGAATTCAAGGTATATTATGTCTACATAATTCCAGTAATCTATTAAGGAAGTTACTCAATCAAAAAATGAGATAAGGTTAGTCTGGCAAGGCTTGTCAGATTTGGCCCTGGTAATTATCACATTGTTTTCAAGGTGCTTACAGATCAGCTTTTTAATTATCTATTCTAGTATTTTCTCAAGTACAGAAGTCAGACAAAATGGTCAGAATTTCCCCCCTTTTTAAAATACCAACATTGGCTCTGTTCTACTATTCTTTAATAGCTGTATTCCAGTCTTGGGAATCATTCCAACAGGTCTCCATTATTGTCCTGACTTCGGGCGTAGAAATAACACGCTGAGGCTGGAATCAAGCTCTAGTGATTTATTATCCTACTACCCTAACAAAATCCATCTAGACTAACATGAAGTGGCAATGCCCAAAGAATAAGTCCACAAACCTAGGGTGGGGCTTTCTTCAATCTCTTGTGAGGGAAACACAGCGATTCAGTACTACGCATGTGCTTCCCTTCCTGGAGGGAGCCCCCTCCTTCGCCGCCCGTTATCTCCCTGACAATTATGCCTTTTAAATCATATTTGCCCTTTTGTACTAAGGCAGGGCTTTCCAAACTTTTCCCGCGGCAAAACACCAATGGTGGCGCACGAGAAAACCTGGAAGCGCCGCTGCTGCAGTGGCATGCAAAAACCCGGAAGCGCCACTGCCACTTTCAGTTTTTGCGCACCGCCGCTACTGCGACGCTTTCAGATCTTCGCACGCCACAGCGGTGTCGGCAGCGGTGTCCTTGTGTGCCGTGCAAAAACCCGGAAGCGCTGATGGCCCGCCGCCATGCACACGGCCGCAACGCGCCATCAACGCTTCCGGATTTTGACGCGACACACCTGGGCCCCGCAGGCAACACACTTTTGTGTCGCGACACACAGTTTGGAAAGCTGTGTACTAAGGACTCAAACTCAACTGGTTGAGTACTTTGAGCATTAGCATATAGGCTAAGACAATGAAGGCCATGAACTTTTATGAGTCAATATTCTTTCCAGTTTTCCACTGAGTGGTTTAAGTAATACTTTCACTTTCTGCCATGCACAAGTTATCTTAGGCCCTTACTTCAGAGTTTCAGTTTCCATTCCCCACAGGATAAATCAACTCACTAGGCTTTGGCAAAATATATTTTTACCAGTCCTTGTCAGGTCCTACTTAGCAGATTAGATTACTGTCCTAAAAACTAAATATCTTCTCTCAATGCTATTTGTATAGCCAGACACTGAATTGCAGCATTCTTTTTTTCTCTTTTCCAGTCCTCTTCCATGGATGAGAAGGATGGATGAGAATACCTTCTGAACCTACAGAGTCTCAACCTTCCTTCTGCTATTTTCAAAGACTGGGGAGATATGGCTGTAACTGTTCTTTGTGCTATTGCTTGACCTCTTATGTCAGAGCTTTCCAAACTGTGTGTCAGGACACGTTAGTGTGTCACCTGCAGTGTCTGGGTGTGTCGCGGCTGCTGCTGCCTCCGAGCCCTGCCAGGATTCCACACAGGTCCTAGTGCCTGCCTTGTGCCCTGCTGTAAGAGTGTGTCGTGAAATGATGATCTGCTGTAAGAGTGTGTCGCGAAATGATGCATGTCTAAAAAGTGTGTCACCAACATGAAAAGTTTGGAAAGCTCTGTTCTACGGTTCTAACTTTTGGTTGTTACTCTCATCCAATATGCTTTCTCCATTGTTTGACTAACTTCCTTATGGGGAGTTACTTTGTCAGTTTCTGCTATAGAACTTCCTTTTTTTGAACTGATAAGTGTTGTTCTTTCTTATCAGCTGTAGTGTGGTTATTTGCTGCTCTAAGGACTGCTGCAAACTTGTATTTCCTACAAATACATACCAGGTTGTTTTCAGGTACAAAGACAAAAATGCTACAAGTATTGTGGATCACCGTTGCAAAATATAAAGCTTAGAGGGAAAGTCTGTTAGGAACTCAAAAAGATCTCCTGGCAAAGAAATCCTTATTTGCTTTCCAGTTCACTCCCTGAAATGTGGCTGCCTTATATTCTTTTTACAGTATCTGTTTACTTGGCAGGAAGCAGTTACTCAACCACCCTCACTAGACAATCAGTTTTCTTGCAATCAGCAGCTATACAGAACCCACCACTTGCAATCAGCAGCTATACAGAAAATAATCTTTTCATCTTACAGTACAACAATCCCTCAGATCGTTGGGTAATGAAATGTCTGCAAGCTACTTGGGTAATGAAACATCTGCCAGCAAACAACCAAGGACTCCACATCCCTCAGGTTCTCTGGTTACCCCCCCCCTCCTTTCTCCTGTTGAAATCTCATGGTAAACTCCTACTAGCTTTCCCTGTTCACTTGCTCAGTGAGTTCACTCCTTTTCTAATAAATGAATAGAGATCCATCCCCATTTTGCATATGTGTAAGCATTTTTCAATTAATCAACAAGATTTTTTAAAAGTTAATTTTCTATATTTTTGATCTGTAAATAATTGAAAAATAGAGGGATGAACTTCAGGGACTTACTTCTTGGCCATGGTGGCAACAGCTCTCTGAACCAATATTAGACAACTGGAGGTTTTCAAATAATGCCTTTAAAAAGTTCTACATCAGAGATCGTTCACAATGAAATTTTGCCTCCCAGATCTGCCCAGTATGAATTAAGAATGGCACATAAGAAAGACACTTAAAAGAGGGAGTGTCTGAAGGCAGGCATCACTGATAGGCTCTACGATCCTGGCAGATACCAAAGTGGTCAAGCCAGTGCTGGAACTAAGAAACTTTACCTCTACAGAAAACTGTATTTTTTTTCCTTAGCATTTTTTCAAACCGAAAACTAACCAACCAACTAAAGAAAGAGGAAAGACAGAGAGACAGAGCACCTGTATAATTTGATTATGACTGAATATGACTGAAGCCCCCTTTGGGTTGTATAGGTCTGTTTCTTTTTGGTTCCTGTCCGATTTTGGTCATCTTTGCCATAGTTTACTCCTTTATTTTTGTCTATTATGTGTTTTTTCCCCCCTTGTTTTAAATGTTTTTTACTTGTTAACCATCCAGAGTCGTTGGGAGTCAGGCAGCACATAAATTTAATTAAATAAATAAATTGAATATAGTTGTATTTATTTCCAAGGTATTTGTTCTTAATTTAATCTGGGCTGTCTGACTGATTTAATGTTTTTAGCTGTTTTTATGTTTTTTTCTAGTTTTGTGCATCGCCCAGAGTCTACTGGAGTTGGGCGGCCAATAAATTTAAATTCATCACCATCATCATCTCCCAAAAGATGCAGGGTCACCTTTATCCTATGGCCATATATTTGTGTGCTATACACCAAATTGATTCATGGATTAATATTAAATGTACTAAAAGAAAACATATCTAAACCCCACCCCCAAACATACCATTTTTTAAAAAATGTGGCAACTTTTCAAACATTCGTTAAATTTGGGAGATGGCAGGATTTAAAACGCATAACTCTAAGTTAATCACTACCAAATGTACTGTAGATGCATGCATAGATATAAACATATGAACTGGCCCGAGCACATCCTTAATACTAATGTCGATGTATCATCCAAATATAGACCAAATGGTAGTTATTCTCAAAAACAGAAATCACTGATAATCAGTAGGTTGATTAAATGTGGCATCCAAACACTATAGTTGCTTCGCATAGTACAGAAAATAATGACAGTGAGATATATTATTTATTTATTTGTAGCTCTACTTTTCAAGGGTTTGAGGTGGTATGGGCATATCTAACTGCAAAGTAGTTGTTTGTTGTTTATTCGTTCAGTTGGCCCCTCTTCCTTTTGCCTTCCACTTTCCCTAGCATCAGCATCTTCTCCAGGGTATCCTGTCTTCTCATTATATGGCCAAAGTACTTCAGTTTTGCCTTTAATATCATTCCCTCAAGTGAGCTGTCCTGGAGTATGGACTGGTTTGATCTTCTTGCAGTCCAAGGCACTCTCAGAATTCTCCTCCAACACCACAGTTCAAAAGCATCTATCTTCCTTCACTCAGCCTTCCTTATGGTCCAGCTCTCGCAACCATAGGTTACTACAGGGAATACCATTGCTTTAACTATGCGGACCTTTGTTGTCAGTGTGATGTCTCTGCTCTTAACTATTTTATCGAGATTTGTCATTGTTCTCCTCCCAGGGATGGAACTAGGGTCTGTGTCACCCGCGGCAAACATGGATTCCGCGCCCCCCCCATGGGTTATTTTGTCATTTTGGCGCACCCCCCAGCATGGCACCCGGGGCACATGCCCCGCTTGCCTCCCCCCAGTTGTGGCCCTGTCTCCTCCCAAGAAGTAGATGTCTTCTGATTTCCTGGCTGCAGTCAGCATCTGCAGTCATCTTTGCGCCTAGAAACACAAAGTCTGTCACAGCCTCCACTTTTTCTCTCTCTATTTGCCAGTTATCAGTCAAGCTGGTTGCCATAATCTCGGTTTTTTTGAGGTTTAACTGCAACCCAGCTTTTGCACTTTCTTCTTTCACCTTCATCATAAGGCTCCTCAGCTCCTCCTCGCTTTCAGCCATCAAAGTGGTATCATCTGCATATCTGAAATTGTTAATGTTTCTTCCAGCGATTTTAACTCCAGCCTTGGATTCCTCAAGCCCAGCACGTCGCATGATGTGTTCTGCGTACAGCAGGGCTTTCCAAAGTTTTCCTGCGGCAACACACCAACTGCCGTTGGTGTGTCGCCGCGGGAAAACCCGGAAGTGCCGCCGTTGCGGCAGCATGCAAAAACCTGGAAGCGCTGCTGCCACTTTCAGTTTTTTGCGCGCCGCCGTTGGTGTGTCGCTGTGGGAAAACCCGGCTGTGTGGGTTGTGTGGCGACACACCAGACTGTGTGTGGCGACACACTTTTGTGTCGCGACACACAGTTTGGAAAGCTCTGGCGTACAGGTTGAATAGGTAGGGTGAGAGTATACAGCCCTGCCGTACTCCTTTCCCAATCTTAAACCAGTTCGTTGTTCCGTGCTCTGTTCTTACCGTTGCTACTTGGTCGTTATACAGATTCCTCAGAAGGCAGACAAGATGACTTGGTATCCCCATACCACCAAGAACTTGCCACAATTTGTTTTGTTATGATCCATACAGTCAAAGGCTTTAGAATAGTCAATAAAACAAAAATAGATGTTTTTCTGAAACTCCCTGGCTTTCTCCATTATCCAGCAGATATTGGCAATTTGGTCTCTAGTTCCTCTGCCGTTTCTAAACCCAGCTTGTACATCTGGCAATTCTCGCTCCATGAATTACTGGAGTCTACCTTGCAAGATCTTGAGCATTACCTTACTGGCATGTGAAATAAGTGCCACTGTTCGATAGTTTGAACATTCTTTAGTGTTTCCCTTTTTTGGTATGGGGATATAAGTTGATTTTTTCCAATCTGATGGCCATTCTTGTGTTTTCCAAATTTGCTGGCATATGGCATGCATCACCTTGACAGCATCATCTTGCAAGATTTTAAACAGTTCAGCTGGGATACCGTCGTCTCCTGCTGCCTTGTTATCAGCAATGCTTCTTAAGGCCCATTCAACCTCACTCTTCAGGATGTCTGGCTCTAACTCACTGACCACACTGTCAAAGCTATCCCCGATATTATTATCCTTCCTATACAGATCTTCCATATATTCTTGCCACCTTTTCTTGATCTCTTCTGCTTCTGTTAGGTCCTTGCCATCTTTGTTTTTGATCATACCCATTTTTTGCCTGAAATTTACCTCCAATGTTTCTAATTTTCTGGAAGAGGTCTCTTGTCCTCCCTATTCTATTATCTTCTTCCACTTCCGCGCATTGCTTGTTTAAAAATAATTCCTTATCTCTTCTGGCTAACCTCTGGAATTTTGCATTTAATTGGGCATATCTCCCCCTATCACTGTTGCCTTTTGCTTTCCTTCTTTCTTGGGCTACTTCCAGTGTCTCCGCAGACAGCCATCTTGCCTTCTTGGTTTTCTTTTTCTTTCAGACGTTTTTTGTTGCTGCCTCCTAAACAATGTTGTGAACTTCTGTCCATAGTTCTTCCAGGACCCTATCTACTAAATCTACTCCCTTAAATCTATTCTTCACCTCCACTGCATATTCATTAGGAATATTAGTGAGCTCATATCTAACTGATCTGTGGGTCTTCCCTATTCTCTTTAGTCTGATTCTAAATTGTGCAATAAGAAGTTCATGATCTGAACTACAGTCAGCTCCAGGTCTTGTTTTTACCGACTTTATAGATGTCCGCCACCTTTGGCTCCAAAGGATGTAGTCAGTCTGATTTCGGTGTCGACCATCTGGTGAAGTCCATGTATAAAGTCGTCTTTTAGGTTGCTATGTAGTTGCATAGTGCTAATTTCTCATATGCATTTTTATTTATTTATTTATTTTCTATCCCCCTTTATTATTTTTATAGATAACTCAAGGTGGCGAACATACCTAATACTCGTCCCTCCTCCTATTTTCCCCACAACAACAACCCTGTGAGGTGAGTTGGGCTGAGAGAGTGTGACTGGCCCAAGGTCACCCAGCTGGCTTTCATGCCTAAGGCAGGACTAGAACTCACAGTCTCCTGGTTTCTAGTCCATTGCCTTAACCACTAGACCAAACTGGCTCTCTTTATACCCTAAGCAGAAAAGCACAGGTTAGTAATTTGTACATATGTTTCATGTACTGTGCAAAATTAACATAAAAATAACTATATTCTAGCATTATTTGAAACTAGGCATTTGCAATTGTTGGAAGAAAGAGTCTCTGTCTTAATTAACTCACTCTACCTCTGGCTGGGTATTTACTTTTACAGTTTTTAAGATTCTGTTTTTACCTCAGACTAGCGTGAAGGATACCTTCCTGAAGTTCATGTGGTTCTTCCTTCCTTGGTTTGCCACCTACATGGGGCTTGAGAATCTGACAGAAAGCCACCTCCCCACCACTTATCTCCAAGAGCAGGAACATCAAGCAAGCAGAATTCCATCTAGAATATTCTCCTGCCAGTAGGAACAGGATACTAGTCTTTTATACCTATACCGTTCTTCCGAGACCCAAGTTCAGTTAATGAAACTGGGCTCCATCTCAGATAAACAGGAAATTAGAAGGAAAAAAGAAAAATGCACTATCAATGCCTATTCAGTGATTCCTCTACTAGTTTTGCTCAAGTGATCACACTGTTTTGTGAATATGTTTTCTACAGGCATTTCCAGTATTTTTTTAAAGAAAAGATATAAACAGTGTCAGACTTAACTTTTCCACTGTTCCCTCCCTAAAATATGGTTAATGCATTTAAAAACTCTCCTTTGCTTTGTAGTACTTAACAAGTGTTTTCTTTTACAAATAGTATGGCCATCCTTTCACCAGTGAAACAAGGTAGTCCCACTAGCCATTTTATTTGCAATAGGGAGACTGCATTTTTAACAGGAAGGTTACTTACAGAAGTTTCACATGAAGGCTACATTTACTTGAGACAAAGAATAGAAAGAACCTTATAGGAAGGTTGGTGATACTGCAGGATCAAGGTGATGTATGAACATAAACAAGTAGGAAAGTAACATTTTGAAAGTGAAGTACATTAATGACATACAATACCTTACAGAACTTTGACCATGAAAGCTGATGATCACTGGAAGTAATCTGTTGCCCTAAAATATAATGGAAACAAAAAGTGAGGGTGACATCTTTCCAAAAAATTTACTTCTTTTCAAATAAAGCCATGATTGTTTAAAAAGACAATCCTGTTTTCTTAACTGGAGCTTCAAACCAAAGACCTTTTCTACTACTGTAATTGAAACTCTCGTATCCATGTCAAACAGTGGATGGGAAATTGTATACAAGCTTCATTAGTCTGACAAAGCAGAGCACGTTCTCAGTTCCTACCTGTTAGCTTTTCTGCCAGCATACCAAGTTGATCCGAATTCAGTCCACGGCCAACATATGATGAAAACTGCCAGCTCATGACTTCTAAGAGCTGACTCAAAGTGACGGGGATTGGATTATTAAAGAAAGCCAAGTTCTGCAGCCAAATAAAAATTAATACAGAATTTGGTTAGCTCCACTTCCAGTTTTTGTGTATTACTGTAAGCTGCTGGGAGACTCTGAAGGGCCAAAGATAGAGGTAGAAATGCAAGGAATAATAATTATCTTTAAATATTGTGAAAATTCAAAGCTTTTTAATAAAGTTAAAAGTCTTAAGGACTTCATTTTTTGGAGACTCTGGAAGAAAACTGTCAAGAACATATACAGTAACATCAGGAAAACAGGGATTTTAGTAGGTTTCAAATAATATGGAGGAGATGTTTTGCACTTCAGAAATGAGAAAATCGTTGAGTCTTTTCAGAGGCAAAAAGTGCAGTTATAATTGGCTGGGTTTGACCAGCAAGGATTCAGTTTTCCTCTAAAATGCTAAATATTCTTGTGTGTACGCAAGTGGGCTTTTAAGTCCATAATTCTTTTTGTACCGGGTGTACTGATTTCTATTTTGCTTTACTAACTTCAGATATGAAGTATGCAATACTAAACCAATTGCTTTACCAGCTATTCTTTATAGCCCTAAAATATGGGAACGTGCACTTTTTCTAAATGTCTTTATATTCATATTTTCATTTTATAAGTTAGAAAAACCAAGAGACAATTAGAGCATTTGCACTTCTCTAAAGCGTGTGTTTCAGTCAAAAAGTAGCCTACAAAAATACCTACATTAGAGAAAAGGGCATGCAGTAATATGATTATAAATGAACACATACATAAAGAGAGATATGAAGCAAACTATGTATTAAAATGCGCCTATTTTGAAAATGTGGGGCATAAACATGCATGCAGATTTTGTAAATGGAATAGTTAGAGACTCAGGCCCAGGGAAGGTTCCTCAGGAAACAAATTAGCAGAGGGCATATATATCTTTTCTGCTGCAGCCCCTCTGCCCTAAAAGTAAAGTTGTTTGAATTGCTTGGAAGAAACTGGTGTTAGAAGCTGCAGAGGGAAGATGGAGAAGACTCAAGACAATTGCTTCCCTCTCCTCTCCTTCCTTTCTTCTGATAGAGCATCCTTAAGAGCAGAATTCTGTTCACGGACTCTCTGAATCATTCCCGGGCTGATCATCAATCATCATCATCATCATCATCATCATACATCACAGGAAAGAAGCCTGAGAAGTCCTACTTGCTTTTATACCCAACTTGTGAAAAAGATAATTGGCTATGCAAAACGTACCTGGAGCTCACTTGTTGACAAGTTGTACCAAATAACAGAAGCCCAAGCATTAGGCAATTGGCTGACATTAGAAATCATCACCACTGGTAAAGAGCTGGTCTGATGAGAAAGATAGATGAAGAAAGTCAGTGCAGACACAGTATACAGCAAGGCGTAATTGAATGGGGAGTAGGTTGCAGTTTTACAACAAAGGCATTACAGGAAGTATTGTAATGTTAGAAAGGAGTGTAATCAAAAAGTCATGCTGAGAACACGCTCTCACAGACTTTTGCAAGTATTTAATATTCTTGGAACTCAGCTTTCTCTGCTGGGCTATACACAAGGGATTATGCATAGTGTAGGCTAATCTACCTCATAAGTCTGTAGCTTGAATCATGTCAACTGGATTTCCATTTTTTTCAGTGGAAACGTTTCGCTCCTTATCCAAGAAGCTTCTTCAGTCTGAGCAAAGTTAGTAAGGGAATCCTTAAATATGTTTCTAGGGTGGCTGTGTGACCTTGCACCTGGGGCTAGGTCATGGATATTTGAGATGTTTATTTCTAAGTCCCTTTATCATCCAAAGGAGGATCGTTAAGATTACCATGCTGCTGTTGAGCTTGTGAAATGGTCTTAATCTTCCTAGGCACAGAAGACAAAGAAGGAAGGAAAATAGGGTAAAGATCCACTGCAGCACAAACCATCCACTGCAGGACAAACTAGGAGTCATCAGGACATTGTCACACAGAGCAGAAACCATCCCCACCTCCATGGATTCCAAAAAGAATGAAAATCAGCACCTGAGAACAGCTCTGAAGGCCTGTGGATATCCAAATTGGGCCTTCACTAAATCTAAGTCTACCAGACCTAAAACAGCGACAGATAGGGCTGAGACTCAGAGTAAACGGAAGAACCTGGTCATTCCTTACATGGCTGGTGTGTCTGAAAAGATAAAACGGATATTTGGCAAACACCACATACCTGTATATTTCAAACCCACCAACACACTGAGACAGAGGCTTGTACACCCCAAAGATCAAACTAAAAAACACAAGAAAAGCAATGTAGTGTATGCAATCCAGTGCAGTGAGGAGTGCTCTGAACTCTACATTGGAGAAACCAAACAACCTTTGTACAGGAGGATGGCCCAACACAGGAGAAGTAACACCACAGGACCAGAGTCAGCAGTTTATCTTCATCTAAAGGAAAAAGGACACTCATTTGAGGACATTAATGTTCACATTTTAGACAGAGAAGATAGGTGGTTTGAGAGAGGGGTCAAGGAGTCCATTTATGCCAACTTGGAAAATTCTTCCTTGAATAGAGGTGGGGGCCTCAGGCACAATCTTTCCCCTATTTTCCTTCCTGCTTTGTCTTCTGTGCCTAGGAAGATTAAGACCATTTCACAAGCTCAACAGCAGCATGGTAATCTTACCGATCCTCCTTTGGATGATAAAGGGACTTAGAAATAAACATCTCAAATAACCATGACCTAGCCCCAGGTGTAAGGTCACACAGCAACATATTTAAGGATTCCCTTACTAACTTTGCTCAGACTGAAGAAGCTTCTTGGATAAGGAGCGAAACATTTCCACTGAGAAAATAGAAATCCAGTTGACATGATTCAAGCTACAGACTGTTCCACCTGGATGACTGAGAACCTTCATCAACATACTACCTCATAAGCAAATTCTACATTCTAAATAAATTAGGTAAATGTTAATGTATGCAAGGATTTTATGGTAATGCAGTATTAACCATTATACTGTAGTGGTATTATTTAACAACTTATCTACATTATAAAGAACTTCATTGAATCAGATCAATGACACATCAAATCTAATGTTTTGTTGACAACAGTAATAGGCAAAGTTTTCTAAGAATTTTACTGCAAATAATGGTTTGTATGTTTCATCTCTAATCAGAAAAAAGAGTGTGTGCATGTAATTTTTACCTGCCCGAAGTATAACTAATTATGAATCCATTTTTGCTTAGCTGACTTTGGTCAGATCCTGATACAGGCAGAGTTGCCCACTGAAATCAATAGAACAAAATTGTTCATGCTTACATTGTTCTATTGACCAACAATTAAGAATCAGGGATCAGCTATGACCAGAACAAATGATTACTGTATATAGAATTCAGTATCTCTTTTAAAAAGCATAGTGATTAGACACCCCCTAGTAAATTGTTATTCAAAGCCAAACCTCTCAAACTCTCAGTTCTTTATGTCTATGAAGGTTCTCAGTCATCCAGGTGGAATTGTCTGTAGCTTGAATCATGTCAACTGGATTTCTATTTTCTCAGTGGAAACGTTTCGC
Organism: Charina bottae; assembly: GCA_023362775.1. Classification (NCBI taxonomy): domain Eukaryota; kingdom Metazoa; phylum Chordata; class Lepidosauria; order Squamata; family Charinaidae; genus Charina; species Charina bottae. The sequence goes on along the minus strand of JALMGJ010000020.1, from coordinate 18,330,770 downwards.
TCCTTATCCAAGGAGCTTCTTCAGTCTGAGCAAAGTTAGTAAGGGAATCCTTAAATATGTTGCTGTGTGACCTTACACCTGGGGCTAGGTCATGGTTATTTTTTTTTGAGATGTTATTTCTAAGTCCCTTTATCATCTAAAGAAGATCCTTCTTTAGATGATAAAGGGACTTAGAAATAACATCTCAAAAAAAAAAAAAACCCATGACCTAGCCCCAGGTGTAAGGTCACACAGCAACATATTTAAGGATTCCCTTACTAACTTTGCTCAGACTGAAGAAGCTCCTTGGATAAGGAGTGAAACGTTTCCACTGAGAAAATAGAAATCCAGTTGACATGATTCAAGCTACAGACTCAGTTCTTTATGTCACCCCTTTTTCTCAGAAGTACAGATTTTTTTTAAAAAAGTAGCAATTATTTGCAGTTAGGTTAGGCTCTCTTTCTACCTTTTTAAGTGAAGGCCCAGATTATATTATTGGTTACTTGAGAGCCACAGGATGTCTCCAAAGCAGTCTAATTTGATCAGCTGAATATAGTCCACATCTGTTACCACAATCTGCTAGTGAGTAGTGTGCATTATTTGTAATACAAGTGTTTTTCCATTCATTCTGCCTGGTCAAAAAATGCTTACCTCCAAGTCTACAGTCAGCCCGTATAAGCAGATCTGTGTTTCAAAAGTGATAGAATGTAGTTCTTCAGTTACCACTTGAGGAATCTGAAAATAGGAAAAATAGTTTTGAAATGACACTGATTAGGAGTGTTAAGAATTAAGAGTACAGCTGCCTTGTGATATTTACAGTATTATCTTTGCTAAAACATAATGGGTCAGGGCAGCTCACAGGCTGCACAAATACAAAAATCTTGCTCATATCCTCAGATCACATAAGTGGAAATCATGCTGAGCACAATAGTACATTGCGCATTGTTATGTATTAATTTCAAATTCAGATTTGCATATTACAGATATTATTTTGTATTTTCATTTGGTAAATCTCAGATGACAAAAAAGACCAGAAGAGGGAGCCACAAAGCCAATTTTCTATTAAACTTAAATGGGAAACAATGAATTGAACATAAAAGTTTAGCGATAACTTTCTTATATAACTTTGCCTGTTATTTAAAAATTGGTTAGCCTGATTCTTAGGCTCTATTTATATTTTTCTCTCAAAAAACAGACTTTTTCCTGAGTTTAGGTGTTCAGGATGTTCACCATTAAGACAGATTATCTGTCTTTGAACAAATAATACATTATAACAAATTATAAACCTTTGTGCCATTATATGTGCCTGGAATCAATCTATCCATTTTAGGTAGTTCCCTCTTAGGTAATAGGCTTTAGGATGGATTAACATTTATGTTTCAAATACTGTAGTATTGTTTTCTTCCATCTGACAGAAGTCAGTGGAATCATGCTGCAAACACAGCCCAGACCATCATTTCTTCCTACCTCGTTTCCCTTGTTTGTACCACTTGCTTTCATTTCTTTTGGCTGCTAAAAGAATTAAAAAGTAAGACCAACGTTAATATGCAAAAAGTTTATTCACAGAAATGTTTAATGATGAGATTCAATAATCACCAGTAAATATTAAAGTAACATGTTATGGGCTATTGATGGATAACTTTTCTGAAATGGATTTATTTCATTGCTTTTAAGTGGCTCAACCCAGCTACTTCTAGAACAGTGAAAAGTACATCAACAACTCCCATACTATATTTTGCCATGTTTATTAATTTATTTGTCTGCTTGTTTTTATTCAATTATTTTACAATGTTTCTATACACTCTCCTCCCTTCCACTCCCATGTATAGGTATTTGTTCTTAATTTCCAGTAAAATACTACTACTAACAAGATAATAACACAGGGAGATCTCATGCTGGAGTATTCTACATCTAATTTTATAGTTCATAGCTATGCTTCATTTAAGTGCATAAAGAATAACTCTCCATAGATACTATCTTGCATGATTCAGTATTTGGAACAACTCAATAAAAATCCATAGCACCTCAACTTTGTTGGGCTGACCCAAGGAAAGTTCATGGCAAGTGGTCCTTCTTTCAAAGGGAGCCCTTTCTGCATCTCCCAGCCAAGTATCTGGGGGCTGCAAAGTGCAACCCATTCCTAGCTGAAACAGAAGTTTAAAGCAACATGCTTCATACTGTGAGAGTATACGAAATAAATGGAAAAATGGGGAGGGAGGGGGAGGGTTTTTCCCCTGTTTTATTGTTGTTGTTTCCAAAAATTGGAGAAAAAAGAGTGTGATGAGATGGCCATTTGTTGTTCTACTAGAACATAAGTAAAGAATTAACTGACAACTTCCTTATGAAGGTGGTGGCTAGAAAGCTACGGGTAGGGTGGGGACAGAGACAGAAATAGTTGACGCTTGGGCAGAGTAAATGAGAGAAAAGAAAAAAGGAGATACTACATATAGCTAAAATAAAAGTGAAGAGAAAGTCTTGAAACTCCTTGTGACAAGCCAAATAGTAATTCCGTAATTAAGTACACAGGAGGAGTTTTGTTGACATAGTTCTCTAAAAAACCCAAACTCATCATGTCCTGGATTGTCTCATCACATAATATTATTGTTAAATAAAATGTTAATTGTTCATATCAACTGGTCCACTGAGTAAATGTGAGATAGGAGTGTATATAGAGTAAATTTATTATATTTTATTTATTTATTATTTATTTATTTAATTTTTATCCCGCCTTTATTATTTTTATAAATAACTCAGGGCGGCGAACATACCTAATACTCCTTCCTCCTCCTATTTTCCCAACAACAACCCTGTGAGGTGGGTTGGGATGAGAGGGAGTGACTGGCCCAAGGTCACCCAGCCAACTTTCCTGCCTAAGGCGGGACTAGAACTCACAGACTCCTGGTTTATAGCCCAGCACCTTAACCACTAGACCAGACTGGCTCTCTTATACTCTAACAAACTACATTACTATGAAAGAATAGACAAGAGTTGAGTTCATACCTCAACGTAAGTGGTCTTACGTTGGTCAACGTAAGCATGTTCGACTGGTGAGAACAAGATTTTTTTTTAAAAATTATCTACTCCCTACATAAATTTGAAACAAATCATACAATTTCTGTCAAACACAGTCTGGTTTTGCTCCAATGATTCTAAGATATTTCTTTTTTAAATGATAAAGTGTTTACATTTTGCTGTCAATTTTTTTGTCCCCAGAACTGTATCTAAATGCTATGTAATAAGTTTTCTATAGAAGGCTAGTTATAGCCTCAGATTATTACAATTCCTGCACAGACCGGATAAGCTCTGTATAACTCAATATAGCTCAGTGCATCTCTCAAATGCATTTCCTCCTTTGACGGGCAGAAATGTTTTCCCAAGAAAAGAAGGATTTGGTCCTCTGTTCATAAATTTGGATTCTCTTGTTGACTTTTAATTTAAAAGTTGGTGGATTTGCTCCTGCCTTCCCTCAAGTCTCAGAAACAGAGGTAGACATTGGCCGTAACACCCACTTATGCATTTATATCTATAAAGGGTATTAAAATATAGGTTAAGTATATTTTACTTATATTTCCATTTTTCTCTATTTTTCCCACAAATGAAAAAAGAACTGTTTTTCCTCATTGCTTCAAAATCTCTAGAAAAGTTACAATTCCACAAATGCTAAACACAAAGATAACAAAGAATGCTTGTGTTAGATGGAAATGCCTTTTTAGAGAAATACTCGTTTCTTCCTGGTTAGCAAGGGCCAACTTACACTTGACAATTAAATTCGTATTTCTTTTTTATTTTAAAAATAATAATAAAACTGAATGAATGGCAGGAGGTGACAACCGAAGGAATTGGAACATGTTTCTCTCTTTCTAAGAGAGAGATTGGTTTTTGAGGGAATTCCTCCAATGCTGTTGACACTAAGAAAAGAGTGCAGGTCCATTGTCATAGTTGCTCTGATCTTATGAATTACCCACACCCATCCTCCAGCTAACGCTAGAGACCTATGAAAGTTGGATGCAAACATGCATTTAGTTGTCAGGTGTAACTTGAACCTCACTGGCAGTGGCAGAGAGTCAGTCACCATACAGCTTCTAATTAAGTTATGCCAAGTTCAAAGGAAACTCTCAGTACACAATTAACAGGAATGCCATGTCCACAAATGCCGAGAAGCAAGCAAGGGTTTCCAATTCCTGTGCCAAAAGAAAAAAAAGTATTGATTTACCAAATGTCGAAATTCCACTGAAAGGCTCCCGTTTGTAGACTCATCCATGTTCATTGCTTTCATATGAGTCCCACACAGAACAAATCTGCGGTTGCTAGAAAACATATCCTGGTAAGGTACAGAGCCACAGGCAAAATAGTAAGAAGCAATGTGTGTTTATTTTTAAAGCTCCATCCTTAAATGTTCTTACCTTACAGTAGAGGCATTCCTGGGTTTAAAAAAAATAAACAAAACAAGTTAATCTTGTGCAAGTTTTCAAACATACATAATGTCTTTCTTAATAATCTGAACGATTTCCTAAACTTGTTATATGCCAGCTACTGAAATCTCTTGGTGGTTTACAATAAAAACATACAATATAAGTTAAGCAAATACATTAAAAAGAAATCTTTACCAATTGAAAAAAATGTGCTTTAAAGCCAAATAAAATAAAATAAAGTAAAGTAAAGTAAAGTAAAGTAAAGTAAAGTAAAGTAAAGTAAAGTAAAGTAAAGTAAAGTAAAGTAAAGTAAAGTAAAGATAAAATAATAAATAAAATAAAATAAAATAAAATAATAAAATAAAATAAAATAAAATAATAAAATGAAATAAATAAAATAAAATAAAATAAAATAAAATAATAAATAAAATAAAATAAAATAAAATAAAATAAATAAAATAAAATAAAATAAAATAAAATAAAATAAAATAAAATAAAATAAAATAAAATAAAATCCCGTTGAAGAAGCTGTGCTTTTAAAGCCTTTTAAAAAGCCAACAGAGATGTCAGTCGTTTCAATGAACAGGGAGTGTATGGTTGGGGTGGCTTCAGAAAAGACACAGTCCTGAGCTACTACGAGGTGAGCCTATGGCAAGCGTAAGACAAGCCTCTTCAGGCAGTTGTTGGAGATGGGGCAGACTCAGATACAAGAAGACATTATCTCGAGGAACTAAGTTCTAAGCCATTTAGTGTTTTAAAGATAATACCAGAACTCTGTATTTCTAAGAGGAAAATTCCTGGGGCATGAACTGACACTGATAAAAGGTAACTCTGGGTCAGTGCCTCAATTTGGGGAATCAGAGAAATCTCAATCTAGAAGCCCTCCCCAATCAGTAGATCTGTTCCTTCTGGGAGAATGTAACTCTACGCAGAACAGAACCTTGGAACTGTGCCCCCTCATAACGAGCATCTCTTGCCCAAGTTCAAGATATTTGTGGGTCATCAGCATTCTGATAGCACCCAATTCCAAATCATATAATGATCTTTCCCAATGTTTTCATTCAGATATTGAAAAGCATTGAAGGCAGAATAAGACTGTAAAGCCATATTTACAGTACAGATCTAAGTACTTTGCATAGTAATGCCCATGCCATTACCACTGTTTAACTCTTACAGTAGCTAGTTGCCTCAGATCCAACATCAAAATTAAGCTGTGGAAGTTTATTCAAACATTGCATCTTTAAGTCTTCTAAAACCACCAGAGTTTCATAACTTCATACTATAGTTATTACAATAATCGTAACTAAAACCTGTCATCAACTTCTTGTATGAAATCTAAGAACCTATCTGGGGTGAACTTCAAGGGCATTCATTTGCTTTTCAACTTTATGCTCTAGAATGCTGACATCCCTGAGTTTCAGGTTCACACAATAAACAACACAAAGAGAACCTCAATCAAAACTGTCTAGTTTTGTTGTGGAACAACAACTTTGACTCAAAGCAATGGAAAGACTTTCATGAGTAATCCTGTTATAGGGCTGATGATTCAGTTGCTACCTACACTCATGTGTTCAGTTGTTCTTTTATTAATCATGTTCTTTATTCTTCATCATGTTTTGATTTTATGCTGATTTTATTCCTACCATGGATGTTTTAAACTTCTTTTTCTATATTGGGTTAACCACTGAGAATTGTTGGATTGTAATGATAAAAAAATAAATAATGCCATCCTACTGCATTTCTATCACTCCCTTCTCTTATTTTCTTAAGTCCCTACAAATCCATTTTTGTCCCTCCATGGAAAGTGTCCAAATGTTTGTAGATGCATGATAAAGTCACATTGGCAATTCATCTTCCCATCCACCCTTTGGCAAGAACAGGCCACCAGTGGGCTCTGAAGAAAATATTTCAGGCACAGAGCAACATTAGAAGCCTGAAGCAATTAGGAGAGAGATACAGAAATATTGGATTTGCATTCAATGCTAAAACATGGTTTGCTTTAATTATGGTTTGTTAAATATAAATTGAAATGAGAGAAAAGTGTTATTCTGATCATTTAAAAATCTGAATCAATTCTAGCTCAAATGAATTTAATAAGTGTCAAACATCTTCAAAATATCTTGGGAAATTTTACTAAATATTATAATGGCCTAAAATAATTTTTTTAACGTTACGTACTTGTCAATGGTAGCTTTCACTTTAATCTGGTAGTTCAGCTCAGGCACTTTAATAAGCAGCCTAGAAAGTTAAAAGTGTAGAATTTAGTATGAGAAAATACCTTTCTCCACAAACAATGCCTCTGGCACTGCTCAGCAACATGGCAATCTTCTAACATTGAAAGCAAATTAGGCAGTCTATGTATATAATGCCAACCAAATTCACGATGTTACTGGTGGACTTGCTACCAAGTATTTGCATCCTAGCTGGTTGCAGCAGAGTTGAGAAATAAGGAAAGAGGTTAGAGTTGGTGCAAAGTACCAGGAGGTTGTCACAAAAAGTAAGGAAGTTGATTTGGATGCTAGGGTTCTAGTTGCGGAGATCTGTAAGTGGAAGAAGTCAAAGCAGAGGAAACAGAATCCTCAGAGCTGCTAAGAGAAGCAGGTAGAGATAAAGGGAAACAACTGGTTGACAGCCTGAACTCAGTAAGGAAATAATTACTGGGGATCTCTAGATGGCAGGGGAGTCTCTCCCAAGGACTAGAGAGGCAAAAAATAAAACTCAGAAGAGTTACAGAAATGCACAAAAAGATATGGAGTAGTGGATGCAAGACCCAGACTGATACACACAAGTGCAATGGGGAGAGAGGAAAGGAGAAGAAATCGAGGCTGGGGAGCAATGGGTAGGGGGGAAAAAACTAGAGAGATAGCCTAAGGAAATAAAAGGAGTAAGGGAAAAGTTTTATGTTAATGGAGACTAAAAGAGTCCTTGTAAGTAAGTAAGGTAAAAGAGAGCCAGTTTGGCGTAGTGGTCAAGGCACCAGGCTAGAAACCAGGAGACGGAGAGTTCTAGTCCCGCCTGAGGCACAAAGCCAGCTGGGTGACCTTGGGCCAGTCCCTCTCTCAGCCCTAGGAAGAAGAAGGCAAGGGCAACACTTCTGAAAAACCTTGCCAAGAAAACTGCAGGAACTAGTCCAGGCACTCACCAGGAGTCAACACCGACTCGAAGCCACCAAGAGAGAGAGAGAGAGAATGAGGTTTTTTTTCCTGCAACATTTTACCCAGTTGGGATGTCACTCCCTTTAGCTCACAAGGGGGAAAGAGGCTATTTGGAAGGATTCAGGAGCATCCGTTGGCATTTGGTCAACATGGACCAAGAGAAGCTGGCAGTTTCATTCCTGAATAAATTGCTCAGTGGACTTGTCTGGGGGAGGCTTGTGGCTTGAAGAGCTGAGTGGAGAAGTGGACTGGATTCAGATGGGTTGGACAGGAGGAGATCCAACTGAGGAAGAGGGATCAAGCAGCCATGAAGAAGAGAATCAGGAAAACATCTACAGGAGGCTTTTGCAGAGAGAGAGCTGTTATAGGCAGTTTTGCAGGGGAGAGAGCCGGATCACTTTACATACTGTGCTTTCCAAGTGTGCTGGACCTTTAAAAAGACAATTCAATTCACTCTATTGTGGAGGAACTGCTAGCTTGGAGCAAGCCTCTCCACAGGACACAAGGAGACTGATCCCATTGAGTTCAATAGCTTACTACTGCTTAATGTTATTCTTGTCTCTGTGGGATATTGTCTCTATATCTGTAGGGTGCTTGTTTTTTTAATACAAGTAGTCAAGTTATTCTACTAAATATTATTTTTTCCCCTCACAGGATGCCCTGAAAAGGAGGGAAAAAGCCTCTGTAGAGCCCCCCTACTGGCTGGAGACTTGGCAGTAGGCTTCTTTACAGTAAACTGTATAGGAACTAGAAGGGATCCTGCCAGCTCCCCTGAACCCAGGCCAGTTATTGTATTAAAACAGGACTTACACATGGAGACACTGTTGAGATAACTAATTATTATAGCCAGAGGGGCCACCCTGAAAATTTTAACTGATTCTCTCCCTCTCTCCCCCCATCCCACCCTGGTTGTGAACAGAAATGGGATACTACCATGAACGTTGCTAATCTTAAAAATGGGTGCTGATGAAAATGCAAACGCATGCCAACAAGTAGAAAAGTACAGAAATGGAATACAATAGGGAAAAATGACATTAGTTAAAGCAAGAGTGGAACTGATTCAGATTGCCTGAAAGGCTCAAGTTGTAACTTTAAGTTCCCGAGACTTTGCATAGAAGAAATCATTTAGAGGCTTAAGAGTTATCTATAAACATTTTCCTTCTGAGAGCAAACTGTAGCACAAAAGCCAATGGAAGGCTTGTGTACCTGTTTAAGAATTTGGTCAAGCGCACATGACAAGTTTTAAGAGATATACTAGGACACTAAAGCGATCAAATACATGGTAAGCAATACCCTTTACTCACCGAAGTTTAACAGTAAACTGTATCATCGTTTTAAGAACCAAAGGCCTCTGAGGATGAGTTGGCATGGAAGGCTGTCTCTCAACTATAAATGAACTAATGAGAAAGGGAGTAAGTATCTGCAGTCCACAAAAAATCCTGGTGAAATATTGTAAAACTAGCAGCTCCATTTCTTCAAGATGCCATGGCTTTATTCAACCCAGTTTTCAGGAATTTCTTCCACAATTAAATATCTCCATGGCTGAGATGAAAGAACGTTAAATAATAGTTTTCAATACAGTTTCAGTTGAAGATGAAAACTAACTTATGTACCTTTGGAAAAGACTGTACAGTAAAAAATTTATTCTTTCCAACAAGTGAGGTCTTTGTAATGGAATGGGGTCTCCTTCGTACGTGAGTTTAATCAAAAGTTCATTCAGCTTCTCCAACTGCCTTCTTATTTGAAAAAGACTCTCAGCCAACAGTGTGAAGCTAAACAAACACAAAAAAGGTTCAAGTCATTAAACTCTGATTTGGGGCTAACTCAGAACATTTTGTGGAGTTCTTGGTGCTCTCTGAGCCTTGTTTTCTTGCAGATGTTTCATTGCCAGGCTAGGCAACATCTTCAGTGTGAAAAGGGAGTGGGACTTGCTCTCTGTTTATATACCATGGCTTGTCCTGCTTGTGTTGGTGGTGTTGTTGTTCTCTCCTTGGTAGTTCCTTGATTGGGCTGTTGTTTGCTGCTTGGTTGATTGACTGAGTTAATTGACTTGGTTGATTGACTGTAGCAGCCACTATGTAGGACAGACTGGCAGAAGACTAGCAGAACGCATCCATGAACACCAACTAGCAGTCAGAAGTCACAATGAAAATTCCTTAATCTCACAACACATGGACAGACTCAACCATACTTTCAACTGGGAAACTGTGAGCATCTTAAACCAAGCCAAATCCAAAAATGCTAGAGAATTCCTGGAAGCTTGGCACTCAGACAAAGCAGCCACCAACAGACACATAGAGGTAAACATCATTTACATACAATTCATAAGAGACAATAGAAAAGCCAGAAGACCAGAACACCTCCTTGCCAGCAATCAACACCCAGATATGCAAAGATTAACACCAGGATTAGCACCAGAGGAACAATCAAACAGCACAATATACCCTAATCAAGGAACTATTAACTCAGTCAATCAACCAAGCAGCAAACAACAGCCCAATCAAGGAACTACCAAGGAGAGAACAACACCCCCACCAACACAAGCAGAACAAACCATGGTATGTAAACAGAGAGCAAGTCCCACTCCCTTTTCGCACTGAAGATGTTGCCTAGCCTGGCAATGGAACGTCTGCAAGAAAACAAGGCTCAGAGAGCACCAAGGACTCCACAGTTCAACCCTGAGCTACAAATATTTTCTTCGATCAGAACATTTTGTTACTTAATGGCACCCACCTCTCCTAATGAAAAGCTACTTGATTTCAAGGTCAACTTTGTTATTTTGACACCTGCCACAGAGAATACCACAAGTACCTATTTCCTTCCTGGTATGAAAAAATGAGTTAAAAAGCAAACAAATTTGCTGCTCTTTCATGACATGGAAATCAGCTACTGAGTTAGAACTCTTCTTGTGGCTAATGATAAAACTAGACTTGCTCTCCCAGGTATGCTTAGAAAAATATTCATTGCAACATATGTCCAGTAATTCTGTGCCTCAAATGAAAATAGCCTTAATTCTATGTTTTATCACAGGCACAATTCTGAAAGAGAGTCAGATTTGCTTAAGTCTAACTCAAGTTCTTCTACAGCAGTCTTTCCCCATCAGAGACTTCAAGAAGAGACCTGTTTTTATTCTGAAGGCCTAATGAGATTATGAAGATCAACTGATAGCATTATAGGAAGCTTTAATTTATAGGTGCATATGTGCTTTAACTGTGTAATATTAATATTTTGAAACACTTAATATTGATGTGAATAAATAAAAATGTAAAAAGTAGGCATTCTTGCCTAAGCACAGTTAAAAATCCAGAAATGTCTACGTCTGCCAGTCAGATGTATTTCCCAAGGCAGTCCCAACACTATATAATCCAGCTGGAAGAGCCCATCACATAAGTGTTGTCTATCCAGCTAGCACTGAAACCGCAGTGTGGAACTACAAATGTAGACTGGAAATAGAAATCTGCACTGTGATTGGTGGGAGGTTTGCATTCCAATTCCAGAGATAGCAAGGGACAAACAGCATGCTTGTTCCTTAAAACAACATGCTCTGGTCCCATGGTTAAAACATGTCAACTGATGGGACCCCGGAAATACGCTTTCTCTGTTGCTTCTCCTGCCCTCTGGAGTCTCTAGATTCTTCTCCCAGGCCTTGAGCTTATCTGGATGGTGGGGTCTTTAAGCCTGAGCGCTTGCCTATGAAGAAGTATTATTATTATTATTATTATTATTATTATTATTATTATTCTGCACCACCGTAATATTTTTGTAATTGCTGATTTTAAATTGTACACCACCCAAAGTCGTTTTGAATTGGGCAGCCACAAGTCCAGTACATTAAATTAATTCAATGGATTTCTTTTGGATATATGGAAGAAAACTACTTTTGTCATGTTTGGAGAACCTTCCATAACATGAGGTACAAATTCAGGTCCCTTCCCCTTCCCATTAGAAAGTATGCTGCTTGCTGAGGCTGGGCTACCAAATATTCATAGCAGAGATTTCACAATTGGCTAACAACCTCACAGTGGTTCCCCAGTTTGGTGTGAAAACATCATATATACATGATTTAATTGCCGCCTCCTTTACTTTCATTGAAACAATCTTATTGAAAAGAGGCACTTGGCAATAAATAATGCCTCTTAAAATGATCTCTGTTTCTGACTCTTCTGATTCTTAGAAATTGCTTAACAATAATTTCTGTTCATCTCTCAGAAGTAGTTTTTATTGTGTAAACTGGGATGGAAAAGGCAGCAGCCACACAGCATCACACTTCCTGTTGTTCTTTACACAGAAACCAGTGTTAACACTTTACCAGTTTTGCAGCTGATCAAGCCCACTGTGTAGGGGGCCTCCAATGCAAGCAATTTGTTGCCGTCTCTTCCAATCCAATAATTCTTCTATTAATATGTTATTCACCAAGGCATCAACCTCCCTTACTACTTGTGCCATTTTACTGAGAACTTCCTATAAGGAACAGGATAGGTACCACTAGTTAGAAATAGTAAGAGAGAATTCAGAAGTGAGTCTCGGGGAAACAGTGATGTGGTTTGTATAACACCCTGAGCTGTGGTGTAGCTTGGCTTAATCTATACACATGGTTTGCTTTTGGTTAATTTATCACCGTCCAGCACGCAATCTAAAGCACACCAATGGCTAGTTTAAGCAGCCATTAGTCTTCCAAGAAAGCAACCTGGGTAAAGGAGCAGCCACAAACTGAAGCTGCTTCTGCAGTATTGTTTCTGCTGCTACTGCTTTGTAAACTAGACACATACAGTACAGGGAGAGACAAGTCACACAGCCTTCCACAGATCTGTATGTGATGTCTTTAGCCCAGGTTGGAACGCAGAGGGCCCTTTTTCTTATTACATAAACAACAAATAAACAAGTCAGGAAGTGCTGCCCAGTCAGATCATTCACCCCAAACATTGCTGAGATACTAACTGAACCCAGCGATTCACATGGCTCCCACCTTGCTGGCCTTTAAAAGCAGGCTCTTTACTCAGGCCTTGGGTTAGGGTGATGTGGGGGGGGGGTCTTGTCTGTTTTGCTCTCTGTGGGTGGGGGAGAGAGTTGGCTGTTGCTCTCTCCAGATAACCCTATCGTCTGAAGTTTTGAGTTTTTAACTTGCCAAACTGGTTCGCTGTATTGCATACAACTCATTTCCTAAGTACCTTGATACTCATCACCTAATCTTTTGAAACAACTTACTTCCAACCTTAATTGACACTCTCATTCACCAACCATATCCTTCTGTTCAGCAAACAGGAGGAAGGAATGTTAGATACAGTATGTTCACCACCTTGAGTTATTTATAAAAATAATAAAGGCGGGATAGAAAATGAATGAATGAATGAATGAATGAATGAATGAATGAATGAATGAATGAATGAATGATGGAAGAAAGAAAGAAAGATCAGGTGGCATTTTGTCTGTAATGTCTAAAATTGACTGCTACCTGTATTAAATGCTTGAAATGCACATGCACACATATTTTAAAATACACATACATATACATTTTTAAAAATCTTTAGCCTGGTCAAAATCTCAGCCTAAGCTTTCAAAGCAAATATATGTTGAAGATTTCAAAACAATGATTTTGGCACTGCTAAACAAAACATTTGGAAAAACTAAATATTTGGGAAATCTTCTGATGAAAATAACTAGCACTCCAGCATCATGCTGTTGAAATTCAGCAGCAAACATTGTTCTTTTCTTTTCACGTTTAAGCAGTGGAAGAGGTGGATTAAGCTCTGAAGGGATCACCGTATCTATTTTCTGCAAAATATCCCTGCCCCATCCTTGAAAATGTTTTCAACCAGGCCGAAAACTGCAGCTATGCCCATTGTAGCAACATGACCTGGTGATCACTATATCCCTCTTACAGCCTTTGAAGACCAAAAATAATTTTAGGAAAAGGATATCCCCCAACCAATTCAATTTTCTTGAATTTTCAAAGATAAATTAATGAAAGGCCAATAAAACCACGGTCCAGTTTTAAGAACTAGTTGTATTGGCTTTTTTATTAATTTGGAATTACCTCTTACTTAATAAGTAACTAGAAAAAGGACCTTCCATAGTGCCTTTAAGTTCAACAAACTATATAAATGACAAACAACTGAACCAACCTTTCTCTTGTAGTCTATGGTATTGAGCATTTCCTGCAACATCAGCATCTCCTGCTTCATGACAGCACTGTTTTTGTCATTCTGTTCTAAAAGGAGATGCAAAAAGAATGTATATAGTGGCTGGATAGCGTAGTGGTTAGAGTGCCGCCTTTGGAGCGGGAGACTGGGGTTCAAATCCTGGCTGGTACTTACCTTACCAGTAGGGGTCCTTGGGCAAAGACCCCCTAACGCTTCACCTGCCTACCTCAAATATGAGAGTAACACAAATTAAGAGAATTGTGCCGGCTCGGACGTCGCCCGGATTAACAAGGTCCGCGTCAGATGTTGGGAACCCGGACAATCTGACGATAAGTGGGCTACTGGAACAAACCACACATGGACGAGACAAGAGAACCTGGAATTGATGGAATGCTACTACAACAGTAGACCTGAGAGGGGATATATGAAATGTATGAGGGAACTATGGATGGACAGAAGACCTGCATCCACACTAAGTGAGAAACAGCTAGTTACCCAACGCTTCAACATAGTGAAGAGGAAGCTGCTCTCACAACTTGAGATAGACCAACTACACATTACATCCCGGACTCGAGAAGACGCAGAAGAACAACTGGAGGTGCAGCCAACTTCTGAAGTTGGAATGTCACTGCCACCCCTCCATTATAGAGTGTAGCAGCTGATATAAGGCAAAAGATCATGGATAAACTAGCTACAGTCAACTCTCGAGACCAATTACCAAAGGCTCAGTGGAGAAGTACCATCAGATAGTATGCTAGAAGATGCCAACAGAGCCCTCACGACAATCCCTACCACCACTATAACTCAAACCAATGAACTAGTATATGCTACAGCCGCTGTAATCCTGGAGATGCTTGGCTACATGATCAAGAAGAACAGCACTACATACCCCCCCCCCCCGGAAAATGAGGTTGGAGGCTAAGATCAAGGCAACTCAGAGAGAAGTTAGTCAGTTGGTGGAACTATAGAAGGGTGTGGAGATTAAGGATAAGACTCGGCTACTGAAAAAATACAACGGCCTGACTCCATCTGAAGCCCTAGAGACTGCTAAACAAAGGCTCACAGGCTAAGGAGATACACTAGAGAAGCAGAGGCCAAGAAGATAAATGCTCTGTTCACCAAAGAACCATCCAAGGTATACTCCCAGCTGCAGTGCAACAACACAGTAACAGCAGAGCCACCACCAGCAGAAATGGAACAGTACTGGAGGAACATATGGGAGAAAGAGAAGACACATAACACCAGTGCAAAGTGGCTGCAGGACCTGAGAGCAGACCACAGAAATCTCCCAGAGCAGGAACCAGTCACCATCACAGTAGCAGACATCCAACAGCATGTCAAGAACACGAAGAGCTGGACAGCACCTGGCCCAGACATGATCCACACCTACTGACTAAAGAAACTAACAGCAGTGCATAAACGCCTAGCAGCACAGATTAACCAGCTGCTAGCAGCAGGCTCCCACCCAGACTGGCTAACACAAGGAAGGACAGTGCTGATCATGAAAGACCCCAACAAGGGAACAACACCATCCAACTACCGGCCAATAACGTGCCTCCCCACAACATGGAAAGTCCTATCAGGCATCATAGCTGCCAAGCTGCAGGACCATATAGGCCAGTACAGCTCAGAAGGGCATTGGGAACACCAGAGGCTCCAAACACCAGTTGCTCATAGATAGAGCAGTCACCTGAGACTCAAGGCCTAGACCAGTGCTTTCCTTAGCTGTATGCTAAGAGTGAACGAGACATCGACTCACTGATCCACCTGACACGGATCTACAGTGAGGACATTGGGATGTCATTCGGACTAGAGAAGTGTGGCTGGATGATAGTAAAGAGAGGGAAGATAGTTAAGACTGATGGGGTGGAACTACCAGCAGGCCACATAGCAGACATACAGACCAGCTACAAGTACCTTGGTATCCCACAGTCACATGGGAACCACGATGAGGAGGCAAGGAAGACAGCAACATCCAAGTACCACCAAAGGATAAGACAGGTCCTGAAGAACCAGCTCAATGGGAAGAACAAGATCCACACCATCAACATGTATGCCCTGCCAGTCATCAGATACCCTGCCGGTATAGTGAGCTGGCCAAAGGAGGACATGGAGGCTGCTGATGTGAAGATCTGGAAGCTCCTCACAATGTACGGAGGCTTTCACCCCAAGTCCAACACCCAGAGACTGTACACCACCCGGAAAGAGGGCAGGCAGGGTCTAGTGAGTGTCAAAGCCACTGTCCTGGATGAGACCCAGAGCATCCAGGAGTACATCAGTAAGATGGCACCTAAAGATGAGCTGCTGAGAGAATGCCTGAAGCAGCATCAGACATGGAAGGAAGATCAAGCAGAGTAAGGGCCATGGCAAGACAAGACCCTGCCTGGGATGTACCATTGACAGATAGCTGAGGTGGCTGACATTGGGAAATCCTACCAGGGGCTGGAAAGGGCTGGACTAAAAGACAGCACCGAGGCACTGATCAGAGCAGCACAAGAACAAGCACTAAGCACCAATCCATAGAAGCAGGGGTCTACCACACTAGACAGGACCCAAGGTGCAGACTGTGCAGAGGGGCCTCAGAGACAGTCCAACACATAGTGGCAGGGTGTAAGATGCATGCAGGAACAGCATACACTGAATGGCACAACCAAGTAGCTGGCATTGTGTACAGGAACATCTGTACAGCGTATGGGCTAGACCCTCCAAAGTCCAGATGGGAGATTCCACAGAAGGTTGTGGAGAATGACAGGGCTAAGATCCTGTGGGACTTCCAGATCCAGACAGAAAGGCAGGTACTGGCCAATCAACCAGACATCGTGGTAGTAGACAAGGACCAGAAGACAGCAGTGGTGATAGATGTAGCGGTGCCAAGTGACAGCAACATCAGGAAGAAGGGGTATGAGAAGCTGGAGAAGTACCAGGGCCTGAAGGAGGAACTGGAGAGGTTGTGGAAAGTGAAGGCCAAAGTGGTCCCAGTGGTGGTAGGAGCACTCGGGGCTGTGACTCCCAAGCTGGGAGAGTGGCTCCAACAGATACCAGGAGCAACATCAGAGCTCTCTATCCAGAAGAGTGCGGTGCTAGGAACTGCTAAGATACTGCGCAGAACCCTCAAACTCCCAGGCCTCTGGTAGAGGACCCGAGGTTGAGGAAGACACATACCACCCATAGGGGTGAGAAGGGAGATTATATATATATATATATATATATATATATATATATAATATAATATAATATAATATAATATAATATAATATAATATAATATAGATATATAGATATAGATATATAGCATAGGAGTAGGGAAACCCCTCAAAGTAACGTATGGAAGTAGTTTTAAAGTAGCATGTTTGACATTTTCTTTTTCTTATTACACCTTTACTTTACCTGCAACCAATGTTAGATAAACATAAACATGTACTTCTAATTAAGTTTATAAATACATTATGGTATGCTATCTAATGTGTTATGTCTTATTTTAAAAAAAGGAGTGAGCATAAACCAAAATTAATATCCTTTCAATATTATTCTGAATATGTAGTTTAGTTTATGGATTTTAAAATTAAATGCCTTTTTTCAAATAATAACTAGCCTCCAGCTGTTTTTCAGTCTAGGAGTCCTGCCTCTTTTCCTTAGTGAGGAATAAACCAGGTTGGAGAGGACACTTTTGAATAAGAAGACCTTAATGAGAAAATTGTTAAGGACCTCTTCTGTCCAAAGTCCTTTTTCTCCCATAGTTGAATTTCTGAAGGAACAAAACCTATTATGGTTCTCCTAAGCTGTATGCATTTTGGAGCACGAAAATAGGGAAGGAGGTCTGTCTCTGCTTTAAATAGGGTGATTCAGAGAAATTAACACATTGCTGTTTATTGTTAACAATTCATTAAGTTTAGTTGAGATTGAACCATCCATAGTACAAGACAAACTACACTGAACTCATAAATAACCAAGTATTTTCTGGCCATTTCACTTAAATTAAAAAACAACTTAGGGTTGTTACAGCTGGAAATTCAAATTTTCCCTTCTAGCCATTTGTGTACACAGTATATTGGGGCAGCATATAACTGCTGTTAAATACATAAATAAAGAATCCCATTAAAAACTACCCCTGATTTTCCCTACCACATGAGGGATGAGAAGAGAAGAGGGGAAATCCACAGGTCTATAGGATGCAGACTATGCTATAGTTTTGGGTAGCAATTCTAAAACAAACAAACAAAAATGACCCTAAAAACATACAATATTAAAAAAAAAAAAATGCCAACAATAATTAAAGAATCTTCCTTCCCCCTATTGGTCTGACTGCAACATTCTGGAGTTCCTTTCACTTAAAAAAAATAAGGATTACCCATGGAAAGTATTACAGCCACAGTCTCTTAAAGACTAAATTGATAGAAATTTTTTTTTCGGATATAATTTTATTAGTTTTCAACAAAGATAAAAACTACAAAAAAAGAAAAAAACTACAAAAAACAAAACACAAAAAAAGTGTGAAACAAAAAAAGAGTTTAAGATTACATACAAAGGTGACTTCCAACTTTCAACAGCAAAAATATACAGCAAATTTCATAGTCAAACCCTTACTCTTTGTCAAACCAAAATCACATTATAAATCCTTCCATTAACACATACAAATCACTAATACAATTGCTCCTTCCCCTTATATAAAAAGGTATGTGTGTCTCTGTGTGTGTGTGTGTGTGTGTGTGTGTGTGTGTGTGTATATATATATATATATGAATTTCTAAATCAATTTCCCTCCGCCTTAAAACAACATCCATTTAATTACTTCCTTCCTACCACTATTCTATATATTTCTGTCCACCATAATAAAAATCAAATTATAAAAACATGTAAGTTATCTATTTTCATAATCAATAATACTACAACAGATGTAAATCTATTAAATTTAAAAGCCAAATATTATATCTTATCAATACTTTTTAAGTCATACAAATCAAAAGTCCTGTAAGTCTTACTCCAAATCATTAAGAAAATAAAATCATAATAGCCTCTTTATCCATCCATTTACACATTTAGTTTTTTTTACCCCTCCTCGAAATATACATAAAAGATTAAATTGATAGAAAATGAAGGTGTATCTTCACACATAAATAAATACCACAAGCTTCAGGGATGCTTATTTCCAGTCAAAAAGCAGAGAAACCTTAGAGTCTTAGCTGGAGTGATATTTAGCTGGACCTTGCTACCTGCCCCAAAGAATACATTTAGGCTAAGATGTTAGGCACACTTTACTTGGAATTTACTTTGAAGGTAGTATGCATCAGAAGTAGTATGAGTCTTGACCAAATCCTGCCCCTCACTCCAAAAAGAAGATAGAAAAATGTTCAATGATAACCTATAGCCTAGGTATAGAACTAACAGCCAATTTGTACACACATGCAAGATTTAAAACCAACATTTTTCTTTCATAGCATTGTGTGAGAAAGCTTACCTATGCTGTGTATAGTTTTAAATCTGAAGTCAAACTCCTCTTGCAAATCTTCTAAATATTTGACGTCTTGTTCTGTCAGCTGTTTTCAGATTAAATGCATTTAGTAGTAAGTAGTCCATAGCATATAGCAAACAATAATAATATTCCTTCAGAATCTTCAATTTCTCCTAAATGAAATGGAACTTCCAAAATTACTGTCTGCTTCCTTGGTAGGAAATGTAGCTAGGATGACAAATTATAGTTAAAAAGTAAAGGTTTTCCCCTGCATAGTAGTGTCTGACTCTAGGGGGCGGTGCTCATCTCCATTTCTTAGCCGAAGAGCCATCACTGTCCGAAGACACTTCCGCGGTCATGTGGCCATCATGATGCACGCGGAACGCTGTTACCATCCCACCAAAGTTTATCTACTTGCATTTGCATGCTTTCGAATTGCTAGGTTGGCAAGAGCTGGGGCGAGTGCGGGAGCTCACTCCGTCACGCGGCGCTCAGGTCTCGAACCGCCAACCTTCCAATCGACAAGCCTGGCGTCTTAACCACTGAGCCACTGCGCCCCATGCTGATTATTATGATATTTTAATTATTTTTAATTATTTTTAATGTTTTTAATAATGTCAATTATTATGATAATTGACAAATTATACTAAGACAAAAAATGGATTGATTTTTACCCAGCATATTCTGTGAATTCAATTTTTTTTAAATTTACAACCCTTGGTTTATGGCTTAGCATATTGTGTGAACTCAACCAATTTTAGTTTATTCAGCAAAACACTGTTAAGTAAACTGTGGCCTATTACACTGAGTGTATCATGCTGTATCACATGTTTATTACAAAGGCTACAAGATGTATAGTGCACCCTATGCATGTCTATTCAGAAGCAAGCCCCAATTTGCTCACTGGTGCTTATGCTTGGATAAGAATGCACTGGACTGCAGTCTTAATTTCTCTTTTGCTTTTAATCAAAAGGTACAACTCAAGAGAAAAATCTAGTTTTACTGAGAGGAGACCAGCTGAACTCATTGAGGCCAATTAGTCATTGGTAACAAATCCTAGTCATTATTGGCTAAATCTGAATTTCACCCCATGAACCACATAGGAACTTTGATCAGTTTAAATTAAAAATTAACAGGTTAATCAACTAAATTCAGGGATAAGGTAAAGGTAAAGGTTTTCCCCTGCACATTTGTGCAGTCGTGTCCAACTCTAGGGGCTGGTGCCCATCTCCGTTTCTTAGCCAAAGAGCCAGCATTGTCCGAAGACGCTTCCACGGTCATGTGGCCAGCATGACGCGCGCGGAACGCTGTTACCTTCCCACCGAAGTGGTACCTATTTATCTACTTGCATTTGCATGCTTTCAAATTGCTAGGTTGGCAAGAGCTGGAGTGCAGGAGCTCACTCCGTCACGCGGCGCTCGGGTCTCGAAACTCCGAACATGCGATCTTCCGATCGACAAGCCTGGCATCTTACCCACTGAGCCACCACACCCCTTTTAAATTCAGGGATACATTATTTATTTAATGGACAATTATCAGAAATTTTAATAATACAACTGTTACCATCTTATTTATTTTGAATAGATGTAGTGTTTTCCTTTCCTTGACAATTTGGACCCCCAGAAGTATGCCCCCAGGAGAAAGCAGAAATTAAAGACAGAAAAGGAACATCTATCTCACTGATCACTGTAGAAATTATATCACTTTTTTTTCTTTTTGCATTCCATGAAAGAACAGTCAGATTTTAAAAATCTCTGGTCAGACACTTTATCAACCCCCATTGTAGTCCATGGCACACCCTTGACAAATAACTGAAGTTTTATTCCTGGAGAGGGAGCTAATGCTGTTAGCTAATGCACAGGAATAGACACAAGAGTGATTGCTACTGTAAATTCAGTCCACAATCACTTTCCACCCCTGGTGGTATCTCCTGAAAATACTTGTTGAACATGCAAAGCATTATCCAACAATTACACACCTTTTTCCTGCTATAAAGCAGGATCTGATAGTGACAACAATAAGTATACAGTAAGGTATTAAATGTTCTCCAAAAATATTACACATTTAAAAGGATTTTGCAGGGGTTCATAATTCCAAAGAAGCCCTTCCTAGCCTTGGATTCATTTGCCAGCTCCCAAGAGCATCATGAACACATGCAGCAGAATTAGTGGATGGCGTTCTGAGGTTCTGGATATAGCTGCAGTGAAACCTTTTACCCCTGACATTTTAATATTATTGTTCTCAGGTCATAGCTCTGAATGGGAACATTCAAATGAGGCGTGCCTCACTTGTACCTCTAATGGGCAACAGTCCAGTTTCCATCATAGTATCATCTCATTCTTCTGTACCTGTGGATCTACTTTCAAATTATCATCATAGTTAAGCCATACAAGATTTATTGGGGCCACTATGTTGGAACTTTGATATTTGATGTATGGTGGCAAACTATAATAACAACTTGCCTGTGTACTGTTCTTAATTTCAGACACCTTGAGCTCAATTTTTCTTTGTCTTTCTGAACCCAAGTAGTTTTGTAGTGACTTTCCTAGAGGTCCCTGGGGAAAAAGAAAATACAGATCAGTTTATTAATACTATCCCACTTAGCACAGAGTATTTAATGGCAAGTTTTACTGAGAGGAGACTGACTAAATTCAATAAGGCCAATTAGCCTTTGGTAATAGACCTTGGACTGCAAGGAGGTCAAACCAGTCAATCCTAAAGGAAATCAACCCTGACTGCTCATTGGAAGGACAGATACTGAAGCTGAAGCTGAAATACTTTGGCCACCTAATGCGAAGAGAGGACTCCCTGGAAAAGACCCTGATGCTGGGAAAGACTGAAGGCAAAAGGAGAAGGGGACGGCAGAGGATGAGATGGTTAGATAGCATCATCGATGTAATGAACATGAATTTGAGTAAACTCCGGGAGACAGTGGAGGACAGGAAGGCCTGGCGTGCTGTGGTCCATGAGGTCACGAAGAATCAGACACGACTAAACGACTGAACAACAACAAAATAGACCCCAGTTATTTTAGCTGACTATTCTCAGCATAGCTAAATCTGGATTTCACCCCATGAACCACATATGAACTTTGATCAGTTTAAATTAAAAATTAACTGACTAATCAGGGCCTTATTTTTCTGTTGTGTTGAATAGTTTTCTTTCTTTTTTTAACTGTTTCTGCTGATTACAATGTTTTACTCATGCACGTTATCTGGCATCACTTCCATGGGAAAACCATAAAGAGAAAGAATGTGCTGAGGGAAAAGGCACACAAATCACCTTATTTCTCATGAGATAGAATTTATTTGAGAACAATTATGTATCTCTCCAAATTCCAAGACTATCATTTCTAGAGCATGGTCAAAGCGTTGCTTCTGGAAATTCCCCCAAAGCAAAGACAGTACAATAAAAAGTAGCCCTTAACCTATCAGATAAATATCCAGATTCCAAAGTCAATTTAACAAAACATTTTAAAATCTCATTACTGTATAACCACTATTTAGAGTTGTGGGATTGTGCCTGCTCTGACTATTTCAAACCTTTATATTGTTGTGGAGATCAGCTATAGTTGTTCCATACATTATTTGTGGGAGTCATACAAAATTCTTGGGTCAAATATCTATTTTTTTCTACTTAGACAATAGGCTTCTGGATTGCCTGGTTCAGAATATTTTGGATGTTAGAATATTCATCTAATACAATGAAAGTTTGCAATCAGCATGTCCACTTCTTACAGGTGCTATTTAATTAATAGTTGATTTTCTCCAAATATGCAAACATCTGAACTGAGAATATATGCAATGCCACCCTGACCCCTGTGTAACCATTCTGATTATGACACTCAAATGGTAAACAAATTCAGCCAATCTAATCCTTAATGAGAAGTGTGGAACTTTCATGCCTCTGAAAAATCCATTTGCAGTTGTCGGCAAGCAACAAGGTTAAAGCAAATCCATTCCACCAATTTTGCCTAGTTAAAGAACTGCAGTGCACAAAGATCTCCCAGAAGATCACATATCTTCAGACTTCTGGTAGCCTCTTTGATTTAGGGCAGAGCTTTCCAAACTGTGTGTCGCGACACTTTAGTGTGTCGCAACATAGTTTAGTGTGTTGCGAAGCGGTGGCATGGGGGCGCGCGCGGCGGTGGTGTGTATGTGGCGGCGGCAGCGGCACGCCATCAGCGCTTCCGCGTTTTAGTGAGGCCGCCGCTGCCGCCATACACACCACCATGCGCCCCCCCCCCCGTGTGCGCACTGCTGCCGCCGTTGGTGTGTCGCCAACAGTGGCAGTTTGGAAAGCACTGATTTAGGGTAATTAACCTTCAGAAAAATATTTTTACCCAACTACCATTTTGTTCAATTTGTTCAGCTTTTTCAAAGGCAAAATACAGATGTGGGAATTGGTTACAAAAAATATCCCTGATAAATAGATATAATTGGAATGTCACAGCTATATTAATTGTGATCTAAATTGATCTAAACCCAAAGGAAGGTTTTAAAAATAATGATGAGGGATCAATGGCAAATCAAGGCATCTTTAAGAACCTGAGACCTCTGCATAGTACAGAATTCACTTGCAAAGGAAGAACTTAAAATGAAGAACAGCAATGCAAAGCATCTTCTCATCTTTCAACTTTGAAAAAAAACAAATACAGAGAAAATACAAAGGATTCCATGAAGCTTCAGTCTATCTACTGCATAGACATCTCCCATTCCTTGCCCATATTTTCTCTTTCCAGTTCCTCAGCATCCTTCTTGTATTTTATTTTATTTTAATTTTTAATTTTATTGTCTTTTTAAAATGTTTACGTTGTTTTGAGTGTTCTAAAGGTAAAGGTTCCCCCACACAGTTGTGTCTGACTCTAGGGGCCGGTGCTCATCTCCGTTTCTTAGCCGAAGAGCCAGCGTTGTCCGAAGATGCTTCCACGGTCATGTGGCCGGCATGACACATGCGGAACGCTGTTACCTTCCCACTGAAGTGGCACCTATTCCTCTACTTGCATTTGCATGCTTTTGAATTGCTAGGTTGGCAAGAGCTGGGGTGAGTGCAGGAGCTCACTCTGTCACGCGGGGCTAGGGTCTCGAACTTGCGACACAGGTGTAAAACCCACCTAGCATTACTTTAGTGATTGAGGTGGCATACACATTGATAAGTAAATAAATAAAGCATCTCACACTTTTAATAAATAACAAATATTGGGTGTCTGTGAATCTTATAATTATACACTTAGCTTGAGCAGAATGAAGAGCTTATAATTATACACTTCAGCTTGGCTTGAGCAAAATGAAGAGCTTCCCTGTAGCAGAGAATTTTGTGGCCTTAAATCTCATTACAATCTTACATGGAACAAATCCTTTCTCAGATTTTTGCCTCTGTGTTATTATTTTTAAACAAATGTATTCAACCCAAATACAAAATTACCTGTACAGGCATACTGGCTGAAGCCAATACTCTTCTTTCTTCTCTTAAACAGTTTGAAACAACCAGTGCTATATGTAGAGGATTACTTTGATATTTTGCCTGAAAAACGAGGTTATAGGAACGTAAGAAAGATCTAATCCATATCTTGCAGCAAAAGTTGGCCACATACAGTAGAACGGCCATGCACTCATTACAGAAAATTCAGGTCCACTCTTGATATATATGTAATATATTTGATTACATATATGAAGCCAATTATATGAATCATAATATCCCCCCGTTTACCCATATCTTTACCATATCTTCTCTACCACTTCTTTACTTTCCCTACTTCATCTGAATTGTTTCTCTCAAACTTGTATTTGGTTCTCTAGCAAAAAGTAGACAGACATTCAATATCTGAAGCTTTATCGGCATGCTGCAATACGTTTCACCCACTGAGTTAGTCTTTCATAAAATGCTTACAAGCAGCTCACAAGATGACATTTTACCAATAATCTTGGGTGACCGTTGTGTGCATAAGTGAGATGTGAATTTCTGGCTTTCCTTTAAATCTTCTTTATGTACGTTTTCTCTTATCCTCTTTTCCCCTAATCTTCCTCTCCACCAATTCTCCCACATCAGAACCTGATTAACAGAAAGGTCTGGCAGGCACAGAATATCTTCTTTAACGTAAGAACACAGGTGGTGCCCTGCTGGACCGGACCCTTGGTCCATCTGGTCCGTCAGTCTGTTCTCGCCAACCAACTATACAAGGAAGCCCACTAGTCTCCCAGCAGCAATCCTGCTGCCCTCAAGGCTAACAGCTACTGACCCCCAGCAGAACAGCACGAATTGTCCTCATGTATTTAAGATTAAGAACTATGGCTTTTAGTTTTGGCCTCTCAGTTACGGAGAAGAAATGTAATGCTGAAAAAGTTTCAGGCGCACCAGAGAGAAACTGATTTCGCACATCATGGTAAATGCGCACATTTCAGAATAAATAATTTGTGTAAAAATCTTATCTCTGTAACCCTTGCCCAGCACAAAGTCATACTGCTGTTCCCAAATTTTGCTCATTGTCACTTCATACCCTTTCAATCAGAATTCTGCCAAACACCTTCCCAGGCTCAGTTAACAAACAAACTCCCCCTGTAATTTTCTGGGTTTGTGTCTGCAATCTTTCTGAAGTCTTCTGCAACCTTTGTATAGGGCAGAGCTTTCCAAACTTTTCCTGTTGGTGACACACACCAACAGCGGCGGTGGCACAGCAGCGTGCAGGTGTGTCGCATGAAACCCGGAAGCGCTGATGGTATGCCGCCGCGCGCTACTGCGGACGGCGGCAGTGGCACGCCATCAGCGCTTCCGGGTTTTCACGCAACACATCTGCACACCACAGGCGACACAGTATTGTGTCGTGACACATAGTTTGGAAAGCTATGGTATAGGGCAGGGCTTTTCAAAGTGCCGCCGCTGGCGACACACCCGGCGGTGGCGCAGGGGGGCGTGCGGCGGTGACACGCGCGCGCACGGCGGCGGCGCGGGGGGGCGTGCGGCGGCGCGCGCGCACACGGCGGCAGCACGGGGGGGGCGTGCGGCGGTGCGGGGGGCGTGCGGCGTGCGGCGGCGCTGCTTCCGGGTGGTGTGGCGACACACCACGCTGTGTGTCGCGACACACAGTTTGGAAAGCTCTGGTATAGGGGAACAATAATGGCATTTTCCCAATTGTCAGGCAAAGTTAGCCTTCACACACATTTAAAAAGTTCCACAGCCACCCCATAAGCAAACCACGTCCATATTGTAACATGCCTGCAGCTACACTCCAACTACACCTGCAGCTTTACCATTTTTCAACATTCTAACAGCATTTATGACTTCCTTTTTATCAGTTTTTGTCTTGGTCACCGACATTTATTGTATAGCATTCATTTCAATTTCACACTGCAATACATAACATTATAGTGTTTATATTATGGATATGTATATACTGTTAATAATGAAGGATGCATAGTTTGTTTCAGAAATTATGCATGTTCTTTACATTTCAAAATGTAACTCTCCCTCAATAAAACCCTATTTTGAAACTGAAACACGTAGGTTGCCTTATTATTAAATGTTGCTTTACCTATAGCCATTCGGTAGAAGCACATCATGACATTATTGCATACATTATGCAAATTATGTAATTTGCATTATGAGACAGTTGGTGTCACTTTCTCCCCCTGCCCCCTCCCCCAAAATGATGCCTATGCTATAGTTTTTTACATGTCTGTCTTAGTATCTTTTCTACATTCTGGAGTACTTGTACTTTTTCAGTCACTTATCTGGGATGTGATTTGGTTTCTCTTTATACCCATGTTTGATTATAAAGTTTTATGCTGAAAAAGAATAGTCTAAAATTCAGTGTGTTGTTGGGATCAAATGTTTAAAATTAAGGCATCCATTAATTCCTATGCTGTGGCTGGTACAGATATCCTTACATAACACCTTATATAACAGAACTGACTTCAGAGTTAGTGAAAGAGATTTTTTTGCAATTCTTTCTTAAACTCACCTGAAGAACTTTCTTGATTTTCTTTAGGTTATGTATCAAGAGGAGATTCTTCTCTTGAGAAACGCGCTCTAAATGTTCATCCAGTTTTATGAATAAGTTATGTAACAGCATAGCTGCAGTGGACTCATTGCTATATGCAGTCTCCCTTTGCAATAGAAAATAGATGAGAACAAAGTACATATATGAAGAATAGTTATTGTTTCAAAATCATTTGTTCAAGAGAAAAATTAGGCTCTAAATGGGTGGCCTACAAGTTGGTTATTCAGGTTCTGTTTTATCTGAAGAAAACATTCTGTATGTAATATAACTGGGTAAATACAGGAAATACACAAAGAGCTAATAAAATTCTCGGTTTACTTTTAAAAAAGCTCTCTTCGGCTTTAAAACAGCACATATGTATTACATTTCCAGTTAAATGTTATTAGAAATGAAAACCCTAAAATTAAATGGAAAACCTGATATACAGTACTGCTTATGAAAGTTAAAATCTGACCATAAATGTGAGAATATTATCAATATACTGTGTTCTGTGTGTGTAGGGAGTGAAGAAGAAGAGATAATTAATTCCAAATTAATCACTGGAATTAATTAACAACAATTGCTCAGATGTAATATATAGGTTTAGAGTTTTGAATCTGGGTACAGCTGTGTTTATAGAAAGGATTATCTTATGTTTCCTTTAAAAAATCCTTATGGTACATCTTATTAAACAGAACATTTTATAGTTTGGCATATATACATTTATTTCCATACATCCTTCAGTATCAAAGAGAATAATCACAATGGAATGGCATTATTCCATGCATTTAACCAGTTAACTTACTGACTGAACTTGTAGGTAACAAAATGCTATAACAAAAAAGAGAGAGAGAGAGAGAGAGAGAGAGAGGAGGACTAATTATTCGTAAAGATATTATCGTATTTTGCAATATATTTTCCAAATTATGCTTGATGGAGTAAGCTTATTGAATATGAAACTATGCAAAGTTATAGTACTGTTAATACTGCATGTTTTACATTATTTGTTCATGTCTATTGAATGTTTACCATTAATGCTGCTTAAAACATGTACAGCAACAGATTATTATTCAAAACATGACAATATTTTATCTTTATTTGGATAATGACATAATCGTATTCCCAAGAAGAGGTTTTTTCCTCCTGATGGAAGCTATATCTGTAGACTGACCATATTTCCTTGAGAGAAAAACGGGACAAGAGGAATGGGCGGGAGCGGAGCGGCTGGTTGGGGGGGCCAGGGGGTCACCTCCACCTATCGGCGGGCGGGGCGGGCGGGCTGGGTGGCACAGTGGGCGGGGGCAGAGTGGCTGGTTGGGGGGCCCGGGGGGTTCACCTCTGCCTATCAGCGCGCGGGAGGGGCGGGGTGGGCAGCGTGATGGGAGGGGCGGAGCAGCTGATTGGAGGGAACCCGGAAGGGGAATCACCTCCGCCTGTCGCGGTGCTGGGCCCGCCTCTCCCACCTCCATTGCCGCGCGCTGGTGGGCAGGGGCGATTCCACCTCCGGGTTACCTCCAGTCGGCTGCTCTGCCTCCGCCTGTTCCTGAAAAACGGGACAAAACCGGCATTTATGTTAAAACGACGGGACAGTTGAGAAAAGGGGGAAAAACGGGACTGTCCTGTTCAAAACAAGACGTATGGTCAGCCTATTACAGTAATAAATATAATGCAATCTGTATCTGTTTATTCAGCAGTCCCCTAACATTCAATGCATAAGAGAAAGAAGGATGTCTGAACTTACCAGTCCTGGCTTTCGATCCACTGTGCTAAAAGGTGTCGAACTTCCATGGGAAAGATGTCATCGTAAATCTGGTCTATCTGCTCTAAAAAACTGGGTTCCAAGTGCTGCACTTGATTCCACTGAGACATGCTAAAAAGAAACAAGCTTGCTTTTTGAGATAAGAAACATGACATCCTTCAAATACGTTGGATTACGATTCCCAGAATAGCTGATCAGTATGATTTGCAAAATTACTGGCTAAGAAAAACTCAGAGAGGACCTAACAGCCACTCTCCTTTTCCAGATGGATGAAACTTGCTTGTTAGAGATAAACAATATGTGCAAAACTTGTAACATGCAGCTTGTTCATATTTTGTCCAAGTTTTATTTGTATTATGGGAGTTATACTGTTGAATGAACATAGTCGACTACTTTGAAATTCAGAAACTGTGATTAATTGTTGAGATAGTTTCATAGACTGTGCCATTTTGGCGCTGTAAGTGTTACGGATATATCTCCTGCTACAGTCTGACAGATAGTAACAGTCCATTGTTTCTGCTTAAGTTCTCTACTTTAATTACTTTATCATTCTGCAAGCATTGTTTCACATTTAAAAACAGTGTGTGTTTTGTTGAAATGCTTCAAAACTTGGTGCAGGCTGGGAATCATGCTTTCTTTTACCCTCTTTTTCTCAAAGAAAAAACAGTAGTATATAATTCCCTGAAGCATCAACAGTGCCTCATTTTATGCAGACTGCATAAAATGTTTCTGAGGCACACTTTGGAGTTTTCTTGCAGAAATCCTACATTTAGTATTGGAAGACAATACTAGTTACTAGTCAGAATGTTAATGATATTCAGTTGCCATTGTTGGATTATCTTTGTTTTTTGTTTCATCAACCTCACATCCTATGTAGCTGTCGGCTAATGTTCCCCCCTTTCTCTAGAGTGAGTACTACAATTTTTCTTCTGCCTTCAGGGCATTTTTTGCCTTTCCTTACCTCCAACACCCCCTGACTGCTGCAGGTGAGAGCAGAGAAGGGCACATTATAAAGAAATGGGAGCGAGCATTGGTCTTGACAGAGGGCATCTGGCTTTTGCATGGTGCAATTCCATTATCTCAATTTTACCCCCAAAAATGCTTTCCTCTCTCGTTACAATATTTTTACAATTCTGCTAATGCAGAGTATTTATTTATTTAAACCATTTGTCGGCCACCTACCCTCCAAATTATCCACATGACTGACACTTAAAATACTATTCAAAAGACAGATTTCAAAAAGCAACAGAATTTTGAAATATCAATATTGGTGTTTTTGTTCTATTTTAGTTTTTTTGTGTGTGTGTGTGCCTTTGAGTCAGTGTTGACTCCTGGTGGCTCCCTGGAGTTGTCTTTCTTGGCAAGATTTCAGAAGTGGTTTGCCACTGCCTCCTTCCCAGGGCTGAGAGAGGGGGACTGGCCCAAGGTCACCCAGCTGGCTTTGTGCCTAAGGCGGGACTAGAACTCTCAGTCTCCTGGTTTCTAGCCTGGTGCCTTAACCACCATACAAAACTGGCTCTCTAATATTGTTTTTAACCATTTTAAATGCAGTTCTTGATAAATACAGAAAGGAAACTTAGGATCACAGAATATTAAATGCTGGAAGGTTCAGTGCAGGATGCACCAGGGCATTTCTGACAGATGACCATCCAGCCTTTATGCGAAGACCTGTAACACAGGAGAATTCACTAAATGAGTTCTAGTCCTCCCTTAGGCATGAAAGCCAGCTAGGTGACTTTGGGTCAGTCACTCTCCACACAACCCATGGCACAGGGTTGTTATTGTGGGGGAAAATAGGAGGCAGGAACATTAGGTATGTACACTGCCTTGAGTTGACCAAAAATAAAGGCAGAATAAAAATCTAATAAATAAATAAACCATGTCACACATTTATTTATGATGGGTGACCATTTAAATTTTCTAAATGAATGAATAAATTTTCACTGCAGTATATGCCACCCCCTGTCTGTCAGCTGCTCTTGGGCTATTTTTTCACAAAATTTTAGTGAAAGAACACTAAACCTATATGTAAATACTGTATAGCCTGGTTGAAGAAATGACCAGCATACAATAGGATTCAGGTTTACAGTGGGAGGGAGGTTTGCATGGGGCATACAATGGAATTTGGTGACAGAGTGATCTGGCAGTGAAAAAGTTCTCTCTCCCCACTTTCTCCTGCCACAATGATCCCTAGGAGTCAGATAATTCTGGTACCCATTGGCCACTTTATGAACAGGAAGGGCAGTTCTAAAAGTAGCTGGCAGGTACCAGGATGATCTGACCCCTAGGGATCACCAGACTGTGGCATATCAGTGAAGCATATCAAATTTCACTCTCAGGAAAACTGCCATGACTTGTTCCCTGCTTCAAGATAAAAGCACTACTTTAACACTAGAACAGCTGGACAGATCCTAATCCCCAAACACATCAGCAACCAGATCATTGGTGAAGTCTGTCAGACTATATCCATGGCCAACATTGTGTTGGGAAAATTCTCTCTCTCTCTCTCTCTCTCTCTCTGAACCTGGAGATAGATAGATAGATAGATAGATAGATAGATAGATAGATAGATAGATAGATAGATAGATGATAGATAGATAGAGAGAGATCAGGAAGGAGTATGAGAAGCTGGAGAAGTACCAGGGCCTGAAGGAGGAACTGGAGAGGATGTGGAAAGTGAAGGTCAAAGTGGTCCCAGTGGTGGTAGGAGCACTCGGGGCTGTGACTCCCAAGCTGGGAGAGTGGCTGCAACAGATCCCAGGAGCAACATCAGAGCTCTCTGTCCAGAAGAGTGCAGTGCTAGGAACAGCTAAGATACTGCGCAGAACCCTCAAACTCCCAGGCCTCTGGTAGACGACCCGAGGTTGAGGAAGACACATACCACCCATAGGGGTGAGAAAATATATATATATATATATATGTGTGTATATATATGTGTGTGTGTGTGTGTGTGTAAAATAAAAGGGTAGAAGAATTATTGGGGGAATGGGATATTAGCATAGTTGGACCCTCTGCAAATGTCTTGTGAATTAAGCAGAGACTGTCTAATATAAATGCCATATGGAAGCTTTTTAACATTCTAAATTAAGGATGTAAATCCATGAAAGTTTCCTTCCCTCCTTTTCTGATACTACACTTCCATAAGATAGAGATCTGTAAAATTTGGGTCAATTTTTGGGCCAACCACTCCAGCGAGATTTTGGGGAAAACCAGATAGCTACAAGGGATAGGAAACTTTCACAAATTTCCTTTTAGTCATTTACCCTATTAAACACCTCTATATATTTGACAACCCACATTCTGTAGCTTTTTTTTTTTAGGTCTGTTAACTCAGGTAACTTGGTTTTTGTTGCTATAGGCAGTATTGGACAAGGCTGCACAATCCACTGTAGCATTTGATGGACTCTCAGTTTGCTATTTGGACTGGCAGAATCACTGTGAAAATTATATGGATTAACATAGTAGGGCTATAGTTTTAATTCATTGTGATTACAAGTCTCATGGCCTAGTAAGGAGTTTAAAACTTAAAACTAAAACGGGATCTTTAATTAATTAGTTGCTTTAAGCTTAATATTTTAATAAGAATACTTATAGAAACTCTAGACCAGAGCTTTCCAAACTGTGTGTCGCGACACGCTGATCATCATCAGCGCTTCCGGGTTTTCCCGCGGCGACACACCAATGGCGGTGTGCAAAAACCTGAAAGCGGCAGCAGCACTTCCGGGTTTTTGCACGCTGCCGCAACGGCGGCACTTCCGGGTTTTCCCGCGGCGACACACCAACGGCGGTTGGTGTGTTGCCACGGGAAAACTTTGGAAAGCCCTGGCTTAGTGGATTCCTGCACTGTGCTGAGGTTGGACCAGATAACCCATAAGAACCCTTCCAATTCAGGCATGCTACAGTTCTAACCTCTAACCACTATCACACTAGATCTGGCACCCCCACCCTCGCATGGGCTAAGCTAACTGTGCATGGTGGAGCTGCAGCCCAACACATCTGAAATCTGCCGGAAATAGGCCCCACGCTCTGTTTTTTATAGAGTTGATTCCCAAGGAACACCCAAAGCCAAACTAGAAATTAAATACCATTGAACGTGGGATAATTATTTCTGAATAACCATGTTTAGGATTGCACTGCAAACTACCTGCTGGTTTTAGAAAATGGAGATAAAACGGTCCACAGCAGAACAAATTACCTTGAATACTAAATTCCAGCCTTGGCAGAAGGCTGGTTTACTGCATGGATTTTGTAGTGCTCAGGCAACGGAAAAACTGAACGAATGCGTGTGTGGATGAGAACGCCGATTTCCTTCCAGCCGTGCGCTTGGCTTGGCTTCAGTCCGAGATGCCCGCCTCTGCTTTGCAAGATTTCCCTCCGCCTCCCCTGCTTTACCTGGGAATTAACTCCGCTGCACCGACTGCGCCAGGTTGCGCGCTCCCACAGGGGTGGTAGAGAGCCTCTCGTCCTCGCCCCTCCCGGCCCCTTCACTCACTTGTGGCTCCAGGTGCGGAGCGACGCCAGCCTCAGAAGCTTCAGTTCTTCTTTAAGGTGGGCGCGCGCCCTCGATTCGGGGAACTTTCCTGCGGGCGACGTCACCGACGGGAGGAAGCGGGAGGGAGGGGGAGAAGAGCGCGCGAGGTGAGAGGAAAGAGGGGAGTTCCCCTCGGCCTTTGCCGGAGTCTCTGTTGGTTGAAGCGATACTTCCTCTGGAGCTTCTGGGGCTCTTTTTCTCAGCTGCCTCGCTTTCCTCGCGCGCACGCACACTCCGCGTCCGGGTTTCCTCGGTGCGGCAGCGCGCAGGCTGATAGGACACACAGTGACCTAAGAGACAGCCCCACTGCCCTTCCAAGCTTGCTTCTCCCGTTCCCAAGTTATACCCTCAATCGGATTGCTGAAAGAGGTGGGAAATGCTACTCTGCGTTCAAGGCTGCTCTGAAAATTGTACCTCTCAGCAGCGAGGAGCCCTCCCCTCCCCGGGTGGAGAGAGGCCTGTTGTGGCTACTGAGCGAGGGGAAGATATTCGGCTGATACTGGAGGAACCACGCTCTAAGGCTCTTCTGGAACAGCCAAGCAACGTTGGGAAGATGCCCTTCAACCAGACAAGCAGGAAACCAAACGACACCCCTTTCCCTGTCTAGGCACAGAAGCTCAATCCACTGTCAGTTGAACTTTCTGGGCAAGATGAGCTAGGGCAGAGCTTTCCAAACTGTGTGTCGTGACACCTTAGTGTGTCCGCTGCAGTGTCTGGGTGTGTCGCAGCTGCTGCTGCCTCCGAGCCCTGCCAGGATTCCACACAGGTCCTAGTGCCTGCCTTGTGCCCGGCTGCCTCCAAACCTGCCCTGCCAGGATTCCGTGCAGGTCCTAGTGCCTGCCTTGTGCCTTGCTGCCTCCAAACCTGCCCTGCCAGGATTCCGAGCAGGTCCTAGTGCCTGCCTTGTGCCTTGCTCCAAACCTGCCCTGCCAGGATTCCGCGCAGGTCCTAGTGCCTGCCTTGTGCCTTGCTGCCTCCAAACCTGCCCTGCCAGGATTCCGCGCAGGTCCTAGTGCCTGCCTTGTGCCCGGCTGCCTCCAAACCTGCCCTGCCAGGATTCCGTGCAGGTCCTAGTGCCTGCCTTGTGCCCGGCTGCCTCCAAACCTGCCCTGCCAGGATTCCGAGCAGGTCCTAGTGCCTGCCTTGTGCCCGGCTGCCTCCAAACCTGCCCTGCCAGGATTCCGCGCAGGTCCTAGTGCCTGCCTTGTGCCCGGCTGCCTCCAAACCTGCCCTGCCAGGATTCCGCACAGGTCCTAGTGCCTGCCTTGTGCCTGGCTGCCTCCAAACCTGCCCTGCCAGGATTCCGCGCAGGTCCTAGTGCCTGCCTTGTGCCTGGCTGCCTCCAAACCTGCCCTGCCAGGATTCCGCGCAGGTCCTAGTGCCTGCCTTGTGCCTTGCTGCCTCCAAACCTGCCCTGCCAGGATTCCGCGCAGGTCCTAGTGCCTGCCTTGTGCCTTGCTCCAAACCTGCCCTGCCAGGATTCCGCGCAGGTCCTAGTGCCTGCCTTGTGCCTTGCTGCCTCCAAACCTGCCCTGCCAGGATTCCGCGCAGGTCCTAGTGCCTGCCTTGTGCCTTGCTGCCTCCAAACCTGCCCTGCCAGGATTCCGCGCAGGTCCTAGTGCCTGCCTTGTGCCTTGCTCCAAACCTGCCCTGCCAGGATTCTGCGCAGGTCCTAGTGCCTGCCTTGTGCCTTGCTGCCTCCAAACCTGCCCTGCCAGGATTCTGCGCAGGTCCTAGTGCCTGCCTTGTGCCTTGCTGCCTCCAAACCTGCCCTGCCAGGATTCAGCGCAGGTCCTAGTGCCTGCCTTGTGCCTTGCTGCCTCCAAACCTGCCCTGCCAGGATTCCGCGCAGGTCCTAGTGCCTGCCTTGTGCCCGGCTGCCTCCAAACCTGCCCTGCCAGGATTCCGAGCAGGTCCTAGTGCCTGCCTTGTGCCCGGCTGCCTCCAAACCTGCCCTGCCAGGATTCCGCGCAGGTCCTAGTGCCTGCCTTGTGCCCGGCTGCCTCCAAACCTGCCCTGCCAGGATTCCGCGCAGGTCCTAGTGCCTGCCTTGTGCCTGGCTGCCTCCAAACCTGCCCTGCCAGGATTCCGCGCAGGTCCTAGTGCCTGCCTTGTGCCTGGCTGCCTCCAAACCTGCCCTGCCAGGATTCCGCGCAGGTCCTAGTGCCTGCCTTGTGCCTTGCTCCAAACCTGCCCTGCCAGGATTCCGCGCAGGTCCTAGTGCCTGCCTTGTGCCTTGCTGCCTCCAAACCTGCCCTGCCAGGATTCCGCGCAGGTCCTAGTGCCTGCCTTGTGCCTTGCTGCCTCCAAACCTGCCCTGCCAGGATTCCGCGCAGGTCCTAGTGCCTGCCTTGTGCCTTGCTGCCTCCAAACCTGCCCTGCCAGGATTCCGCGCAGGTCCTAGTGCCTGCCTTGTGCCTTGCTCCAAACCTGCCCTGCCAGGATTCTGCGCAGGTCCTAGTGCCTGCCTTGTGCCTTGCTGCCTCCAAACCTGCCCTGCCAGGATTCTGCGCAGGTCCTAGTGCCTGCCTTGTGCCTTGCTGCCTCCAAACCTGCCCTGCCAGGATTCCGCGCAGGTCCTAGTGCCTGCCTTGTGCCCTGCTGTAAGAGTGTGTCGCGAAATGATGCATGTCTAAAAAGTGTGTCACCAACATCAAGAGTTTGGAAAGCTCTGAGCTAGGGCTAACTCCCTGCACTGCACGGTAGGACTGGCTCTGGAAGAGGAGTGCTTAAACTTTTCCTTCCCTATCTTTTCCGAACTCCTGGGTTCAAAAGCAGAATGTTTGTTCAGGTACTACATAACTGTGTTGCTCTGGGCAATTCTGAGAGGAAAAATAGCATAAAAATGAAATAGCAATAACTCTTAGTCTTTTACTCAACTTGATATTCAAAACAGACTCTTCTAGAAGTGGAATTTGGTATGTTGTAGGTAGCTCAGAGATATCAAGCTGCATTGCATAATAGGCAGCACATACCACTATAACAGACTTAGCCATTTTTCTTCTATATTTTGATTTGACGTATTCCAGGATAACACAATTCAGCACAATCAGTTGGACATTTTGTGGCAACATGTCCTTTTAAAAATAATTTAGAAGCTTTGTATGATTCATCAGGAACATTGTCTCTATGTTTTACAGTAGGAACACAAAAAAGTTTTTTGTTAATTTTTATTATTATTTTTCCTAATTATTGCATAAGCTTAACCAGAAGTCACAGAAGAATAAAGATTCAAAAAGTAGGATAAAAAATAAAGCATAATAAAAAATATTGTGAGGAGGAACTTTGACCCCATCCCTTCCATTTCCCCCCAACCACTGTTATTTAAATAGGCTTTGACATTAAACACTGAAGATTATTGCTTATATCTGTTTAAATTGTTTCATTTTTAATTAGTCTCTTAACTCTTTTCCTAAAAACATATTCCAAACATCTAAATTTGCTTTTTGTGTAATGTGTCAGATATAATGGAACAATTCTTGCTTAAACTTGGTTGAACTTCTGTTATGAATATATGCTGTCAGTTTTGCTGCATATTCTCTAATTTTGGTCTCCCATTTCTTGTATTGTTGGCAAAGTTTCCCTTTTCCAATGTGTGCCAGATTTGTTCATGCCTCTGTCAGCATATATCTTAGTAAATTGTGATACTTTTGGTTTATAAAATAGGAGGAGGAAGGAGTATTAGGTATGTTCGCCACCTTGAGTTATTTATAAAAATAATAAAGGAGGGATAAAAATAGATGGATGGATGGACGGACGGACGGACTGACTGACTGACTGACTGACTGACTTTTGGTTTATGCTGCCTAGAATTATTCCTAATAAAAATATTTGTGGTTTCAATTCAAACTTTATTTTTAAAATAAATCTGAATGTTTTAGTGTATTTCCTTCCAATACTTTTGAGCTTTTTTACATGACCGTCACATGTGATAAAATGTTCCTTCTTTATTTTGCCATTTCCAACGTTTATTATTATATGATTTGTTCATCTTGGTAATCACTGATGGAATTATATACCATCTGTAAAATATTTTGAACCAATTTTCCCTCAAATTATAGCTTGGAGTAAATTTTATTGGTTTTTTCCATGGTTCTTCTCATTGTTCCACTGTAATTACTTTTTTGAGGTTTTGTATCCATTTTATCATGCAATTTTTTATTTGTTCTATCTATCTCAATTGTTGGGGTTTGATATACCCAGGAATTTACAGCTAGATATAAATTATATTGAGAGGCTTGATATTTAGGTGAAAGGGGAAATATTCTGCAGAGTCACCCAATTAGCAGCCATTGTTGTAGGGATGATGTGTCAGTGTGTGACTCATACAACAGGTGCTTAGAGTTAAGTTGGGTGTGGTGGATAATGAGAGTGACCTATAAGGTGATTGGTCAGTTTATATATAAATACAGAGATGTCCTGTATTCTTTCTTCTCATTTCTCATTCTACCTCTGTATGCTGTATCGTTGGTTTATCATTTGTTACCTGTGTGGAAGTGATCTGTAAATACGTATGTATATAAGTAAATAGGATATTTGATATAACTTCTGTTTGGAGTCTATTTACTGCATAGTACTTGGATCGCTGGTGCCTAGGAGAGAAGCAGGCCGCTCCATCCGCTCGCCTCGACATCAATAGATGGCCTTGATTCTGTATAAGTGTTTCAAATTGTGTCATCTTTCTCAAGGTTCCTCCTCCTTTCTTGAGGTCACTTTTTATACTTCCAGCAATTTCTAAATACATTAACCATGGTAAACTCCTGCCTTAACTGAGGTATTCTTGCTGTGTTGTTAGTCTGAGTCTGGATGCAGTGTAATAGCAAAGGTAATTAAATCTTTCTTGCTGTAGTTATCCTTGAAATAAAAAGCATTTGTTGGCGATGCTAATTTGGGAGACATGAGTTGAGTTTACTGTGTACAGTACAGTATCAAGTGGGTTCTGTGGGAAATTAATTGTGTAGCAGGTTGGGGAGACATTGAATTGTTATACTTTGGACCTTGCTTAACCTTGCTTAAAAAAACTCCAAGATGGCGGCCGCATGTTAATGCGGCCGATAACCGCTCCGGAGAAAGGCTGGAAAAATCTCTTGAAACCCCTTGAAATACCCACCGAAAATCCCTAAAAAATTCACCTTGGGATTTTGGAGAGGTGGTGGTCACCAGTGGGGTGAGTGGCTTCTCCGAGGGGAGCGCTGGGCGAAGCTGTATCTGAGTCAATGAGACACCGGAACGCCGCGACGAAACGGGAACTCAGTGAGCTTCCGGGTGGCCGGAGATAACTGCAGGCGGCCGAGGTCCACAGACGCGCTGTTGGTTAGATCGGTGGGGTGGACGAGAAACTGGAGCCTGGAGTCCACCGGAGGCCGGAGACTACAGAAGACCATCGGAGACCCCTGAAATTCATTGCTGGAGGCCGACGGACTCCGAGTCGGCCCGGTGGGGCGTGCGAGGGCTGGAGACCATTAAGAGCTGCTGGAGGCTCTCGGAGGCCTCTGAAATTGACTGCCGGAACCTGGAGGCCGTTGGAGGTGAGCTAGGCCGGTGGAATTGGTGGGGGCCTAGCAGACCCGGGGCGGCACAGAAGGGGAATCCGACAGATGCAGCGGAGCCCTCGGAGCTATCGAAGACCATCAGGGGCGGCCGGAGGCCACAGAACGCATGCTGGATTTGGCGGAGTCAGGGGGCTTGCTGGGGCCCCCCAATGAGCCGAATGAGACGGACGAGGCAGCCCCCTGCCATAGTCATTCTGGACTTTTCCCCGGGCCATTTTTTGAGGTGGGGTCCGGAGGCTCCAGTTGTTTGAGTGGATTGGAGCTAGGGACGAATCCAGCAGCCCTGAGAGACGCGGATGGGACGGAGTCCAGAATAAGAGCAATCACACGGACTAACCCAGGACTATTCTGGTGGAGGCTTGGGGCCTACGATCTAATAGCCCCTGAATTTAGAACTAAGTAATGACCGTAAAAACTGGATGTTGTCCCATTGATTTAAGGTGGCAGAGAGCTCACGGGGGTCCCTTAGTATGAATGTGTACTCCCCACCGACTGAGGTAGTTGGAATTTAGATTGTATGAGGGTGAAGAGTACCCCCTAGGTGAGAACTTGGTGGGGTAGGAGTGATTGGGATGTGCATTGGGTGGTGTTAGACCCTACCAGTGCCGAGAGCGAGAGCTGGTGCACTGGGGGTCTTATCACCACCCAAGAGTGTCTGGGATTGCATGATGGATGGGTGGGATAAGGGACCCTTAATTAAGCCCAAGAATCCCGGAGGCCTGGGAGTGGAGGTTACTGGAATCTCTGGGGGCTATATGGCAGGCCATTTAATTCAGGTGGTGACGGGCAAGGGACGGTATGATGGGAACCGGAGGGCAAGCCATCATCGGGGAAGGCACCTCCGGTGTTTGTTACCGGTGGTGCGTTCCGGCCCCCCATGTTCATACCCAGGTCCTGGTAAGCAGATCCTCATGGGCTCTGGTCTCCGACTGCTGCTATTGAACGCCAGGTCGGTGAACAACAAAGCCCCCCTTATAAGTGACTTGATCACAGATGAGGGGGCTGACCTGGTGTGCATTACCGAGACCTGGCTGTGTCCAGAGGGGGGAGTGGCCCTCTCAGAAATGTGCCCAGCCGGGTTTCAGGTTTGGCATCAGCCGAGACACCAGGGCAGGGGAGGAGGAGTGGCAGTGGTCATCCAAGAGTCTCTTGTGGCCTTCAGGGGCGCTGCTCCACAAGTGGCCGGGTGTGAGACCCTGTTTTTCAAGTTGGGTTCACGAGAACAGTTGGGAGTGTTGCTGCTGTACCAGCCTCCCTGCTGCGTAGCAACCTCCCTGCCTGAGCTGCTCGA
The DNA here is from genome assembly GCA_023362775.1 of Charina bottae. NCBI lineage: Eukaryota > Metazoa > Chordata > Lepidosauria > Squamata > Charinaidae > Charina > Charina bottae. The sequence goes on along the minus strand of JALMGJ010000020.1, from coordinate 18,290,528 downwards.
GGCTGTCTCGGGGTTGGCAGTGGAGTTCCCCAAACTTATGGTTCTGGGGGACTTCAATCTGCCTTCTCTGGGACGGGCCTCGGAGGCGGCTCGGGAGTTCATAGCTACCATGGCAGCTATGCGCCTGTCTCAGATTATTCATGACCCGACTCGTGACAGTGGTCTCACCCCGGACTTAGTTTTCTTGTCTAAGCAGTGGCAATGTGATCTGAGGGGAGAGTTACATCTTTCCCCACTGTCATGGTCAGACCATGCCCTGGTGACCCTGAGACTCTCTTGTGCTGCCCCACTCCGCAGGGAGGTGGGACCTATTCGATTGGTCCGCCCCCGGCGACTGATGGACCCAGTGAGGTTTCAGAAGGAGCTGGGGGTTATTCCCAAGGACTTGCTTCACGGTCCAGTGGAGGTCCTGGCCGCAGCCTGGAATAAGGCTGCGGCCGGAGCCCTGGACAAGATCGCGCCTATGCGACCTCTCCGGCCCTGCTCGGCCCGCCGCTCTCCGTGGTTTAGGGAAGAGTTAATGGCTTTGAAGAGGGTTAAGAGACGTCTAGAGCGCCACTGGAGAAAGACAAAGACTGAATCTGACCGAACACAATCTAGAGCCGCAGTTAAGGCCTACCTTGTGGCGGTAAGAGCGGCGAAACGTGAATATTTCTCTGCTCTTATTGCATCCGCAGAATGCCGCCCGATGGCCCTTTTTAAGATTACAAGATGACTTTTGGGTCAGGAGCAGGGGGAGACCCACTTACAGGGCCGATCAGAAGAGTTTTCTGAGCACCTGCAGGACAAAATCGCTCAGATTCATTCTAAGTTGGACTCCAAGCGTGAGAGAGGATCTGTGGAGATGCCATGGGCTCGTACTTACCATGTTATCTGGGAACAGTTTGATCCTGTTGGACCTGATGAAGTAGACAGGATCCTCTGGACTGTGAACGCCACCACATGCCAACTTGACCCATGCCCCACCTGGCTGGTGAAATCAGCCAGTGAGGTGTCATGTGGTTGGGTCCAGGTGATGATTAATTTGTCCTTGAGTGAGGGAGTGTTCCCGGCGGCCTTCAAGGAGGCGCTGGTGCACCCCCTCCTCAAGAAGCCGTCCCTGGACCCTACTATCCTGGGCAATTTTCGCCCAGTCTCCCACCTTCCCTTTTTGGGAAAGGTGGTTGAGAAGGTGGTGGCATGGCAACTCTAGAGAATTCTGGATGAAACGGATTATCTAGACCCCTTCCAGTCAGGTTTCAGGCCGGGATATGGGACAGAGACCGCATTGGTCGCGCTTATGGATGATCTCTGGCGAGAGCGGGATGGAGGGTGTGCGTCCATCCTGGCTCTCTTAGATCTCTCAGCGGCTTTCGATACCATCGACCATGGTATACTTTTGGGACGGCTTGGGGAGTTGGTGGGCGGCGTAGTTCTGCGCTGGTTCGCCTCCTTCCTCCAGGGCCGTTCCCAGTCGATGTTGATAGGGGAGGAGAGAGCTGACCCGCAACCCCTGACTTGTGGGGTGCCGCAGGGGTCGGTTCTCTCTCCTCTCCTATTCAACATCTACATGAAGCCACTGGGTGAGATCATCGATCACTACGGGATGAGGTATCACCAATATGCTGATGATACCCAGTTATACATCTCCATCCCGGGTGAAGTAGGTGATGCGGTCGATGCCTTATCTCAGTGTCTGGAGGCTGTGGGGGTCTGGATGGGGAACAACAGGCTTTAACTGAACCCCGGTAAGACGGAGTGGCTGTGGATTGATGTCCCCCCCCTAAATCCGGGAAGTTGTCATCTTTGGTTCTGGGTGGGGTTGCACTACCTCACTCGGATCCAGTGCGGAACCTGGGGGTCCTCCTGGACTCGCGACTCCTGCTCGAAGAGCAGGTGGCAGTCATGGCCAGGAGGGCCTTTGCACAACTGCGAGTTGTGTGCCAGTTACGCCCTTTCCTGGATCAGAAGGCCCTCCGATCAGTCACTCACGCCCTTGTCATCTCCCGTGTAGACTACTGTAATGCGCTCTACATGGGGCTACCCTTGAAGAGTATCCGGAAGCTTCAGCTGGTTCAGAATGCGGTGGCGCGAGCAGTTATGGGTGCCAGGAGATTGGCTCATATAACACCTCTGCTTCGCGAGCTACATTGGTTACCAGTTTGCTTCCAGGTCCAATTCAAGGTGTTGGTGATTACCTTTAAAGCCCTAAATGGCATAGAGCCAGGATACCTGAGGAACCGTCTCGTCCCGATAACGTCGGCCCGCCCCACCCGTGCATGCAGGGAGGGCATGCTCCGGACCCCCTCAACAAGAGAATTCCATCTAGCGGGGTCCAGGAGGCGTGCCTTCTCTGCGATAGCGCCCGCCTTATGGAACATCTTGCCCCCGGAGGTGAGACTGGCCCCTTCACTCCTGGCCTTTCGGAAGGCCCTTAAGACCTGGCTCTGCCACCAGGCCTGGGACAACAGAGGCGGTAGTGCCTCCTGGGGTTGGCTAGCCCCGTAGCAATATGATCTACGCTACAATCCCTACCCATCTTGAATTTTATCTATCTATATTGTATTTTTAGAGACTTTTATTGTATAGTTTTTAACCTTTGATTATTGTAACCCGCCCAGAGTCCCTTGTATGGGAGATGGGCGGGGAATAAATTGAAATAATAAAATAAAAAAAAATAAAAATAAACCTGACTTAGTTTATCTGCTTGCCAAGGCCTGGAAGAGAACTGCATCTTTCCTTATACTGTATGGGTCATCTGATACCTGAGAGAAGAGGAGCAAGGTGTCTTCCAGATAGCCAGATTCAAGGGCTATCCACTGGTTTTTGAACCAACAGAAAAATATGCTGCCATCAACTGTGCTGCCCTCACTCCCAGTCCCTAATCTGGAGAAGGGTGCTGCCCTTATGTACTTATTGCAGGCCAAATTAAGGGACCCGTGAGTTCCCCAGCTTTGTTTCTCCCCCTACCTGCTGGCAGAAAGAACACGCATTTTCCTAATATAGAATGAAATGGGTTGGACAAGTGTAGGCGGTTGCTTAAAATGGTAGGTTTAGCCGCATATCAAATTGCCCTATGAACAGATTGCAAGTACAGAGGGGGGCATGAGTGAATGACACCCTGTGCTCATTTGGTGCAATCCTGTCAGCCCTTCAAGGTAGTCCAGATGGGAAACCAGAACCATGAGTACTGTCGTCATTTATTCGTTCAGTCGCTTCCAACTCTTCGTGACTTCATGGACCAGCCCACGCCAGAGCTTCCTGTCGGCCGTCACCACCCCCAGCTCCCCCACAGTCGAGTCCATCACCTCCAGAATATCATCCATCCATCTTGCCTTTGGTCGGCCCCTCTTCCTTTTGCCTTCCACTTTTCCTAGCATCAGCTTCTTCTCCAGGGTATCCTGTCTTCTCATTATGTGGCCAAAGTACTTCAGTTTTGCCTTTAATATCATTCCCTCAAGTGAGCAGTCTGGCTTTATTTCCTGGAGTATGGACTGGTTTGATCTTCTGGCACTCTCAGAATTTTCCTCCAACACCACAGTTCAAAAGCATCTATCTTCCTTCGCTCAGCCTTCCTTATGGTCCAGCTCTCGCAGCCATAGGTCACTACAGGGAATACCATTGCTTTAACTATGCGGACCTTTGTCGTCAGTGTGATGTCTCTGCTCTTAACTATTTTATCAAGATTTGTCATTGCTCTCCTCCCAAGAAGTAGACGTCTTCTGATTTCCTGGCTGCAGTCAGCATCTGCAGTAATATTTGCACCTAGAAATACAAAATCTGTCACTGCCTCCACGTTTTCTCCCTCTATTTGCCATGTACCTGTGGGGTGTTGCTGGCTTTTGGGGTTCCAGGCGCAGATTAATCCAAACAACGTGTTTTAAGGCTAACAATATCTTTATTGGTAGCATAAGGCAATAATGGATGTATAGTGCATTATTGCAAAAAGGAAAAAACAAAGCATACGCAGAGTTCCATCAGCAGCTGTGAGGAAAGAAAATCATGGTCTATGCAAAGACCAGGCATAGTTACAGTTCAGAAACAAAGTACATGGCAACATGTAGATAGGAGTCACACAGAAGCATAGAAAATGAGTGAGTGAGATGAGTACCCATAGTTCATAGTTGACTTATACCCATGGTTCAACATTCTGCTTGGCTAATGTGGGCTAGGCCAAGGGTCGGAAATGGCGGCTCGCAAGCCAGATGCGGCTCTTTGGCCCCTTGAGTGTGGCTCTTCCGCAGCTGAACTCACCCCCGCCCCTTCCACGTGATTGGCCCCCGCCCGCAAACCCCGCCCCCTGGCTCTCGCACTGAGCGAGGCCCGGCGCGGCAGGGAGGCGCTGCTGGCCCGGGACGCGGCGCTGTCGGAGGCGGCGCAGGAGCGGCTGCAGGGGCTGCCGCGGCTGGAGATGGCGCTGCTCCGCGGCATCCAGGTGCTGGGCGAGGGCGCGGGCCCGGGACGCGAGCGGCAGGGCGGCGCAGGGCGAAGAGCCGCCTGCTCTCCCCTTGGCCGCCTCCGGTCCGAGCCTGGCTCGGCTCCCCCGGCCGCCGCAGGGTTCGGGTTAGCAGGGGGAGAGGACGCCGAATGGCGGGGTGGGGGGATTGATGGGGCAGGAGGGTGCACCCGGAGGGCCTCCCGCAGCCACTTCTCCAAGGCGGGTTGCAGAGCGCACGCTGCGCCCACGGGAACGCTTGGTCCCTCTGCTCCCTCCAGCTCTGCCACCAGCCCCAGCAGCGCCGCCCGCCCCGTCCTGCCACCTGGCAAACCTCCACCGGCTCCGTCCCACCGCCGCCGCCGCTGCCCCGGCCAGGCCCCCTGCGCTGCCCTGCCGCTCGCGTCCTGGGCCCGCGCCCTCGCCCAGCACCTGGATGCTGCGGAGCAGCGCCATCTCCAGCCGCAGCAGCCCCTGCAGCCGCTCCTGTGCCGCCTCCGACAGCGCCGCATCCTGGGCCAGCAGCCCCTCCCTGCCATGGCTTATTGGGGCGGGTGGGAGGGCGCGGGGGAGCCGCACAGGCGCCGAGGGGGGCGGGCCCGGCGGCGGAGGCCCGCCCCGCCCGCCTGCTTGCCTGCCTGCTTGCCTCCCTCCGCGAGGCCCCCCGCTGCCTTCCCGGGATCCGGGCGCGCTGGAGAGGTCCGCGGGGCAGCGTTGGGGCTTTCTCGCCCTCTTGAGGCTCGGCTGCAAGGGAACGGGAGGAGACCTCGTGGAGGGAGGGAAGCAGGCAGGCAAGCAGGCGGGCGGGGCGGGCAGCCCGGGCCTCCGCTGCCCCCCTCGGCGCCTGTGCGGCTCCCCCACACCCGCTCCACCCGGCCAGACATGCCCCGCTCTGGAGGCCAGGCTCGCCGAGGAGGACCATGACCGCGTGGCTTATTGGGGCGGGTGGGAGGGCGCGGGGGAGCCGCACTGGCGCCGAGGGGGGCGGGCCCAGCGGCGGAGGCAGAGGCCCGGGCCACCCGCCCGCTCCGCCCGCCCGCCCGCCCTGAGGGGACCCACCCGGCGGCAGCTCCCCTGAAGCGTGCCGCTTGTCGTCGCCGCCCGCCTCTTTTCCCGCCCCCCCATCATGTCCTTGGCCCGACGCGGGCGGAAGCGGCAGCCCCGCCCACGCCGAGTGGCGGTAGCGCGGCCCCGCCACCACCCTTTCTCTCCGGCTCGGATCCCGGGGAGGCAAGCAGGCAGGCAAGCGGGCAGGGCGGGCGGGCGGCCCGGGCCTCCGCCGCCAGGCCCGCCCCCTCCCACCCGCCCCAATAAGCCACATGATTGGCTCCCGCCCGCAAACCCCGCCCCCTTCCATGTGATTGGCCCCCGCCCCCAAACCCCGCCCCCTGGCTCTCGAGCATTTAAAAATGTGCACGAGCATGTCAAAATGGCTCCCGGCATAAAAAGTTTGCCGACCCCTGGGCTAGGCCATTTTTCAGCTTAACATTGTAGTAACAGTTGTACTTACTATAAACTGCCATGAGATGGCGGTGTTGCATATTGGCTTTTCTCCCGGGGAACAGTTCTCATGGGACAAGAC